>CM052701.1:60237458-60253464 GCA_028551405.1 Uromys caudimaculatus
TGCGTAAGTCTTGTTCTGTTCTCTTCGATGATGCTTGCATATAAATGCCAATTATTCATCAGGTGCCCTTTGCATAGTTACGTTTCTCCTTGTTTAACCCTTCT
The DNA here is from genome assembly GCA_028551405.1 of Uromys caudimaculatus. Lineage (NCBI taxonomy): Eukaryota > Metazoa > Chordata > Mammalia > Rodentia > Muridae > Uromys > Uromys caudimaculatus. Next base: position 60,237,563 of record CM052701.1, read on the forward strand.
TTATCCTTAAACCGTTCTGTCCTCAATCATTTCTCTCTCCTTCCTTGCCTGGCTGTCTTCATTCATTCGGACTTTGTGTGTCAGTGAGAAGCTATGTCCCCTGGAGGCCTGAGGAGAAGGGATGCCCTGCCTAGGTGAGGCCTGCTTTCCCCCTGTGCCCTCTCAGACTTCCTGTACCCGCCCCCCACGGCACCTTGGAAATGGAGTCGGGAGGTGGATAGTGTGGTTTCTAGCGAAGGCTATGAACTGAATACATTATTGCTGCATCTTATTAGCAGCCTTCAGAACATCTTGCAACCCACATCATTGTGGATCTGAGAGATGAGGGCTACAGAGAATGAGAGCTGTGAACAGGAGAGGGGTGCCTTGCAGTCAGTCCCGTTCCTGTGCTTTGCATCTAGGCCAGAGGCAGGTTACTTTTTGTCTCTGGTGGGAATTGTTGGCTTTCTTTAAATTGTGCTTACAAGAGGGAGTTTCACTCTCAAGGAAGAAGACCACTGATTTCTTACCCCACAGAAACGATATTCTTCACTACCTGCCCCAGCTCCAGATCGTGATAACAGCTTTTTTCTTCTTTGGCACCAACGTGGAACCTCCCCTGCCTGGTTTTCAGGTATTTGACAAGTTGGCCCAGTTTGCTCATCGATCCACATTTGTCATGGTTTTCAAGAGTTCTCTTCCTCTCTGACACATTCACTCACCACACTAGCATACACTGCTAATATTCTTCCCCGTATTTTTCACATGCTATTGAAGTGGCCCTTTCATATGTCTTCACCCTACAAAATCCAATGAATCTTTTAAAGCAATTTCAACGTTGTCTTGGAAATACAAATTTTCAAAATCAGAACCCTTTAAAGTTTTTCAATAAAAATCTAGCTCATGCAAAATTCTCTATAAATATTTATAAATGCATTGATGAACTATGACTCTTTGAGTAATTCTAACAAGAGTTATCTTTTTGATCATGCTGGTTGAAGATATATTCATGAGTCAGAGCTAGGAGCTCAATAGACTCCAGCAGCTTGCCTGAAAAACTCAAAGACAAGGAAAAAGCTATTTGATGGTTGGTGCTAATTATTATTATACACTTTAATCTTGAATACACATCACAATTGTTTCATACAGTAAGATAGACCATGGTAGGTGTCCTAACTTAGTAAGCTTATAGTAATAAGAATTTCAGGCCAAGGAATTTTGAATTAAGGATATTTACTCATAGTCAGAGAAGACAGAAATAGAGAAAGTGACCATCATTGAAGATATATATGTTGTTCAGACTCTTCATGGCTGTCACAAATAACCGAGAGCAACGATTTAAGTAGGAATGCTATATTTTGGCTCAGGGTTTCATAGGCTTCTTTCTGTATGGTTATCTGGTTTCATTGACTTGAAGACCATGGCTAGAAAGAAATGTCATGGTCAAAGTGCATAACGGAGGAAAGTTGTTCACCTTGGGGCAATGTCTAGGACTTCCTAGCAAGGCAGGTATGCTTAGATTTTTGTTTGGTTACTCAGTGTGAAGTCTAGTATCTATCAGTCCATTGTAGTACTAGAGAAAAGACTCTGTACTGACACTCTACCAGGCCATTCTCCAGGAAGCCAGAAGACCAATGGGTGTCACTGTTGGATCCTTGAGAGGTCACTTTGCTTGGTGAGAGACTCTAGGTAAAAATAGAAGCCCCAATGTAGCCTCCTGGGCAAGTTATTTATTCATGAATTCTAAATTATTGAGGTCATTGAACAGTGTGCTATTTTTTAACCTATGAGAGAATAGTGAACACGGTGAACTGGGTTTTTCAGGGAAGCTGCATTTTCATGGGGCAGAAGGAACATGGTGTTAAAAAATGACTACAAGTGTGGGTATGTACTTAGTGGTGACCTTAAGAAGCCTTCTTTCTGTAGATAGATCTGCATCATTTACTACCAGTCATCCAGGAGGATGGGACCCACTGTAATTTGCAACTGGCGTTAAAATTGAATTGATATCATGGTGTCAAGAACCAGCACCTTTATGACAGGATTAGGTCACAAGAAAATCTGAAGTCATGAGTAGATCGATGTTACTGTCCTGAAGTAGGCTTTGTAATAAAGTTCATTCTCCTCTCTCTTTCTCTTTCTTCCTCTGTTTTTTCCTTCCTTACCTCCCTCTCTTTTGTGATGTCTTCTGTCAGGCTATGATCAAGCAAGAAGGACTTCAGTTAGGTGTAGTGGAGCACATCTGTAATCCCAGCATTTAGGAGGACAAGACAGGAAGATCTCAAGTTCAAGGGCAACATGGGCTAGATCTGTACCAAAAGGCAACAATCAATCAATCAATCAATCAATAAATAAATAAGCAACCCTCAAATTTAGCTTTTAATCTTGAACTTCACAGCCTTAGAAATAAGCTTATTTTCTTTATTAAATTACCCAGTTTATGATGTTCTGTTTTAGAAAATAGATAAAGACAAGTCCTTTAATGGGCTGGTTGGCACTATAGGCATCAGTCTTCTCTCGTGTAATTTTACAGTGTGCTAAGAAAGTTCTCTGACACAAAGCATTATGCCCACCTTTGCCACTGCTTCAGAGTTTAAATGCTTGGTTTGCTCCTAGAAGCAAATACTCTCTTGGAGACATCACACACGAACGGTGCTGCACCTTGGCTTTATTCCTGAGCACTATTGTGAGACAATGAGCAATAGTTTATTGAGAGAAAAAAGTGGTGAAATGGTGCTTGGGCTGGGTTGGGGGTAAGATTATAGTCGATGAAGAACCTGGCACTGGAGGGAGAAACTGACAGAATGCTTTCTCCCTACACTGTCTTAAGGAAAGCTCAGTGATTTTGTCTTCTATACATTTTCAATACCTTACACTTACAGGAACTCACCCAGATTTAACCAATAGTTTGTACATACTCTGTGATTGTTTAGCTTTGTATAGTGCCTTGTTTGTTCTTTCATTTAATGTAATAATCCTTCTCCTTCTTTGGTGCATGTATTGCTCAAGGTTCTCTATAGGAAAAGAATGAAGGGGGTGATTTGTTAGAACAGCTTACATGATAGTCCAACAATGGCTGTCTAACAACAGAAAATCCAAGAGTTCACTAGTTGTTCAGTCTACTAGGCTGGACGTCTCTGCTGGTCTTCAGTGTAGTCTAGAATCCTGAAGAAGTGGATTCTAATGACAATGAAGGGATGGATTGCCAGTGAGAACGAACAGGCAAAGAGAGCAAGCTTCCTTCTCCCATGTCCTTATATAGGCTGCCAGCAGAAGGTGTGGTCCAGATTATAGATAAATCTTCCCACCTCAAAAGATCTGGATTGAAAGTGGTCTTCCCATGTCAAATGATTTAATAAAGAAGAAATACCTCACAGATATGCTGAGCCGCTTGGATTTTAGTTAATTCTAGATGTAATCAAGTACATAAGTAAGAATAACCATCATGGTGGTGTCCTAGACCAATTAATATTTCTTCTGATTTCTCGTTGACATTCCTAAAATTGAGAAATCCACAACTTTGTGAGGTAGAGCTTCCTGTTCACCAGAGAACCTCTTTTACAGCTATAAGGTGAGCCTTAGCTATCCTATAACAAACATGATCCTAACCACAGATGTGAGCCTCCACAGGTCCCAAAACATGGAATCAGAGGTTGGTGGCTCATAAAAGTAGGAAGACTATAGAATTTCTGCTGGGAGAATTGGGGTAACTCCTCTCCCACTTTCAGGGACAACAATATGAGACCAGGGCACAGTGTTGGCAAACTGCTGTAAGTGTGATGCTTATGCCCTTTTTGCCTGTGGGGCCTTGTGGCACCAGCATTGTGACTCACCCATCGATTCGTTGTAACCATTCCATGCACCAAGCCCAATTCTGCTTACATTCACAAGAGTTAGTATCTGTCAAGTGCCATTTTGGCTTTTGATTTTTTTTTTATATTTGACACATATAAATGCTGACTATACCAAGCTTCAAAAATAGTAATTGTTAATATTAACCAATTTAACTCTAAGTCCCTGAAGTAAAACAAAAATATTCATTGTATGAATAAGGAAACAAGAATGAGAGAGAAGACAGTCTAATTTGTGTTCGATAACTCAGCTGTTAAGTGCAAAGCTGAACTTCAAAGGCAGGCTATCCATGAGCATAAACATCGTGTCCTCTTCTCCTCAGATATGCCTTTCCCCATGGGCTTCCCTTGTGTTGCCTCCACCATTGCTCTCCCTGTGTCTTCATGCTTGGGCATTCCCGATTTGTAGTGAACCAGAACATAGACCTGTTTCCCAGGCCTCAGGCAAGGGTACTCCACCAACTTACAAACCCAGGGTATTGAAAAGAAAGGTAGGTGCTTTCTCCCAAGAACCAAAGCACTGACTACAATTGTGAGAAACAAGTCCCCTTCGTGCTTGCTTTCACTTGGCAGCTGTGAGAATCCCTAATACTTGTTAACATAAGGAGGAAGCTCTGCTGTCTGCTGGGGAACAGCAAGATCCAAAGAAACATTGATAACCAGCCAAGTAAATCTGTAGGCTCTTCCTTGTATGCAACATCTGATGTTGAAATTCTGAGTAGATTCACTTCTTACTATGCAGGAAAAATTTAAAATACAGATAATGTAAGTACTGGTACCACTGGTGAGTATGCTTCCTGCATCTCACTGTGTTCCTTGCCTTTCTCATCTTCATATTGCTCTGCTTGTGACCTGGTGCAGAAAGCCAATTGGCATAGAGGGGCTCATGCCATGCTCACTGGGCAGTGGTCCCAAAGACCTGGCACTGATTTGCTCCCATTTGTTCCTTCTGGCTCTGTCAAAGCTTCCCTACAACTCAATTCCTTCTGCTAGTTGTGACCAGAATCATCATCCCCAGAGAAAGTATCTACTTGTTGTCTTCTTAGGTCACATATAAACATTCAGATTGGCTGGAATGTCGCAATAGGTAAAGAGCGTCCCATACATGAACACTAGGGGACAATAAGACAAAGTGGTCATGTATTTGGCAGTGTTTAGTTTGGATGAAGGTGGGAAGGGTTAAGTAATGAGAGTAGAAGGACATCAGTACTGAACCAGTACAAGAAACAGGAGTCCCCTGTCTTGGCTTTTTTATTCATTTATTTATGTTAACTATAAGCAGTTGATGGTAAAAATAAGAGAACCCCAAAGTGAGAGTATAGATGTCTTACTGTGACGCTTAGTGTGCACTGATAAGCTCTGTGCACATCTGAGTATATATAGGGAAAACCAAGGTCAGGAATAAAAGGAAAGAAAAGGAGGAGAGAATGGGGTTTGGTATAGAGCCATCCCTTGCTATGCAGGCCACACCAAAAACCAGGGATGCATGATTGATTCTCTTGCATAAAATGACACCACCTTTTCCTATGACCTAGTAACCTTCTTGTAAACTTTAAACCATCTTTGGATACTTATACTTTACACAATGCAAACACTTGGTCAGTAGCTGATATGCTGTATCATCCAGGGAATAATAAAGACAGCTCTCTACATTTGTTACAGATTCAACTTTTGATCTCCTGTTGTTTGAATCCACAGATCCTCCTGTGATAGGGGGACCTGACTGCAATGTATATCCTTCAGACTTTGCAAGCACTATAAAAAGCTTAAAAGAGCAAACTGATGTTAGCTGTGGTGGTCTACACCTATAATCCCAGCACTTGGGTTGCAGAGGCAGGTGGATCACTATAAATTCGAAGGCAACCTTTTCTATATAGTGAGTTCCAGGCCAGCCAGGGCTACATAGAGTGACCCTGTCTTAAAACAAACACCCACAAAATCAAAATAACAAACTGCCTCTAATAGGTAACTGATACATAAGAGACCCCCAAACTACAGATTCCAGTGTTCTATGAAGTGAGGGAATATATGGTATAACACCAAGAATGCCTGCAGCCAACAGAAACAGGACTCTGATTAAATTTACATGTGATTTCCTATTTACCTCCCTTATGTTCAGGAAGTTCAGCCAGGCAGCAATGGAGGCAGGGGAAAGCCAGACTCTTCCTATGTTTAGCCTATGTTTTACTATAACTAATTTTAGTAAGATGTCACTAAAGAACTGCTGGATCTCAGAAGATTGTCTCACAAAGCTGGAAATAACACCCGTTTTCACTGGTTAAAACTATGAGCCTTGTAATTTATAGACCACTCTATGGAGTACTACAGAATAGTTTGACTTTCCAGGAGGGAATATTTGACCTACACAAATTGCTATTCTACACTAACTCATAAACTAAGGGAGACTCAAAAGGACCAAACCAGTTTCAAGAAACTTAACCACATTATGGATGCAATGAATTTCTATGGAAATATAAAAACACCCCAATTTGCAATGCCTGGCATCCAATTTAAAATGACTAGTCATCTGAAGAAGGAGGTTAATAAAAAATGAGTGTGTAGTCAGAATCAATCAGTCAAAAGTAACCCAGGGCTGATGATAGGGGTATTAGAATTAGTTGACAAGGACACTAGAACAACTGTAACTCTGTTTTACCTGCCTAAAATGATGGGGGGAACGGCTGGAGAGATGGTTCAGTGTTTAAGAGCACAGGTTGCTCATCCAGAAGACATGGTTCAATTCCCAGCATCCACATGTGAGCTCACAACGGTTTGTAATTCCAGTTCCAAGGGACTTGGTGCTCTCATACAGAAATGCATGCAGGCAAAACACCAATGCACATAGAATAAAAATAAATTAATCATTTAAAAAACTTAAGTGGAGAGAAAAAAAAAACACATGGCAAGAGAGATATAAGATGTTCTCACAACCCCTTTGAAATTATGGAGCATCTTCTGCTGGTGACCTACATAAGGACACTGGAAGAAGGAAGATTTGCTCTTGTGGGACTGAGCAACTGCTATATCTTTGGATTCCCATTCTGCTGCTGACCATTGTTGGGGAGTTGGACTACAGACTGTAAGTCATCAATGAATTCCTTTACCATATATAGAGAGATTATTAATAAGTTCTGTGACTCTAGAGAACCCTGACTAATACACTAATAAACTTTCTGAAGTGGTCTGGAAAAAAAAAGAAATTATAGAGCAAATATCTATTAGATAATAGAAGAAATTATATATATATGTATGTGTATATGTATATATCCCACTTCTGGTTATCATTTTAGGTTATGCATTGTGACATTTGAGATTAGAAAGCCTGCCCATTATTTTGACTCCAACTCTGATTTATTCTTTGTGATTTATGTGAATTTTTTGGTGGTGGTGGTAGTAATCATTTGTTGTTATTTTTGTTGTTGTTGTTGTTGTATGATAAAGTACTATGACAAAAACAAGCTTAAGGAAGAAAGTTTATTTTACTTTATGGATTTAGATAGAGAGTCCACAATGGCAGACCAAGCATGGCAGCCTACACAGGAAGCTAAGAAATCACATTTCCAACCACACACAGAAAGCAGAAAGAACAAACTTGAAGTCAGATGATGCTATGATCTCTCAAAGCCTATGCCCAGTGACATACTCCCTCCAGCAAGGTTCCATTTCCATAAACTTCCCAAATAGCATCATCAACCAGGAGCAAAATGTTCTAATATTGGAGACTGTCTTGGTCTGGCTCCCCTCCATGTATACAGTTCTCTTTAGAAGATGTCTCACAGTTCTGGCATCACCAATATTACAGTGTCACCACTGCAACCCAGGTTTCACTTTCAAAATTTCATGCCATTGCCTCTCCAGGTTTCTTGACCTGTCAAGACCCTCTTCTTGTAAAAACTCCAGCACTGTCACACATTGCCCGGCCTCAGTGGTTCTCTGGAACTTCAGAGAAGGCCCCATGCTTCACCAACACCTCCTTGTATTTTTCTTCCTCACTCAGATGTATATAATACACCTGCCTCTTTGCTCAGTGGTACATCATAAATATATTGGGCTTCCTGGATGCTGGTGTCTCTCCATCAAACTGCATGTCTTAGACTTTCTAATTGATCTTAGACTTCCTGTACATGTGACTGTCTGTCCTTTCTTCATTCTATTGTTGTCCCAGTCAGATCCATCCACAAAGCTCTGAAGGTTGAGGCATGGGTGGATATAAGTAGAAAATCTCAATTTGGTTTAGTGTTTTGGACCTTTCAACAAATTAATGAAACTCGTTTTTTATAATCTCCCTTGAGTATGTGGTTTGAATCTAGTAATAATAAATCACATTAGTAAGGATGTCCACAGTAATCACATTACTCTCTCTGGACATGACAGGGCCTCCTGAGTATGACAAATCTGAAGGTTTTGGTCCCGTGAGAGCTGAGTGCTCAGGAAGGAGGGTATGTGGCTCTGAACACACACCTAGGGACAAGGACAACTTCGTGCATAAATGTCTTTGCTTCCTCTTTGGCTTGCTTTTTTCACAAAGAGCAGATTAATATTCACAGGCTATTACATGTTTATATTATCTTGCCCAGTGATGGAATTACAGAAAAATTTTGGCTCCTAGCCAGACATCACTAGGATGTGACCAGTCCTAACAGAAGCTACCCTCTAGCTATGTAATGGTTTCTCTTCTCAGTTAATATGTTGAATTAGGTAATGAAGGGGATGAATGAGGAATGAAAGTCAACCAATGTAGTTTTCTAACTATTATGTTTCTCTTTAATACGTACCATGATAGTGCTGCTCTTCTAGGTTCTGAATGTGGTCGAACAAATCCTGGTATTTCACCTGTGACCATTATTGTTACCATTATGATAATGTCCTAGTTTGACTTTGGTTGCTGTGATGAAACACTGACAAAAAACAACTTGGGGGCTGGAGAGATGGCCCAGTGGTCAAGAGCACTGGCTGTTCTTCCAGAGGATCTGAGTTTGATTCTCAACATCCACATGGCAGTTCACAACTGTCTGCAATTCCAAGACCAGAGGATTTGATGCCTTCCTCAGGCATGTATGTGGTATACAGACATACATGTAGGCAAAAACATCTACACACATAGAAACTAATAAGTGATTTTTAAAATATCAACTTGCGGAGGAGTTTATTTCAGCATATACTTTCAAGACACAATCCATCATTGAGTACAGTCAGGACAGGAACTCAAGGCAGGAATCTGGAAACAGACACCATGAAGTAAGCCTACTAACTAGCTCACTCATTGGCTCAAGCTCAGCTTGCTTTTGTATACATTCCAGACCCACTTGCTTAGGGATGGTGCTACCCATTGTGGTCTGGGACCTCTTATATCAATCATCAATCAAGCCAGACTCTCATAGGCATAGCCATAGGCCAATCTGATCTGTAAAATTCCTTAATTGAGGCTCTCTCTTCACACATAACTCTAGCTTGTGTCAAGTTGGCAACAAAACTAACTAGGACAGATGATATTTTTAATATGAGCATAATGACAGCTATTGTTTATTATATGCCATGAGAAAAATCAATAAATGGACTAAATATTAATTTGACACTAGGCCAGATACTGAACTATATCTATTGTAATTCTTCAAACACCTGCAGGAATAATCATTTTCTTTTTACAAATCAGGAACCTGAAGCCTAAGTAGACTTAACCAAGATAACAACAGCCTGTCTGACGGCCAACCTCCCATGTTTCCACTACAGCAGTATTTGTCTATCAGTAATTCCTCAAGAAAAAGAAAGGAACATGGTAACAAAGAGAAAAGTTTACATTTGGATCATATCATCCAGTAATCCACCTTAGGCATTCTTGCCTTAAGCCTGTCCATTTGCTAATGGCTTCCTTGATGAAGATGACAAAATGCAGGCTCTTTTTGTGTCTGTATGAAGGGCAGGTGGGGTCGCATGAACAAGTGCTCATAGTTCTCCCTTGAGGCCTAGTCCCGTCTAGACACACTTAAGCATAGTCTTCTGTTTCATTGGTTTCTCGATAATCCCTTGGCATCCGGATCTTGAAAATGGGCCAACTTAAAGTTTTCATGAAAAAGCCATGGGAGCATTCCCAGGGTTTACTGTAAGCAGCATCCATAGAGGCCTAGAACTAGCAGAACTTAAATGTGTCCGGCCTCATGCTAGTATGGCTTACTCTTCAGACAGAATTCCAGCCTTAGGTCCAGAAAGGGGATGAGCTAGGTATAAGGTCAACCAGCAGGAAGCAAGCAACTTTCCAACATAACAATCCTTGCTCACTACGAAACCATTCTTTTTATCCTTAAATCTTTGAATCATGAAATCTGAAGAAATAAAAAAGACCAACAAGGGCTGGAGAGATGGCTCAGCGGTTAAGAACACTGACTGCTCTTCCCGAGGTCCTGAGTTCAATTCCCAGCAACCACAAGGTGGCTCACAGCCATCTGTAATGGGATCTGATGCCCTCTTCTGGTGTGTCTGAGACAGCAACAATGTACTCACATACATTAAATAAATAAATAAATCTAAAAAAAAAAAAAAAGACCAACAAATAAGTACAGAACCAGAGCCATTCTTGGCATACACGACGAAGGCTCATCATGACTAGAGAAAAATCCTTTCATTCCATGGATTGCTTCTAAATATAGTTGTGAATCACTTAATGACAGAGCAAGTTCTGAGAAATTAATGGTCAGGCAATTGTGTCATTGTGAGAACAACATGAAGCATACTTATACCAGCATACTCGTTGTTGGTTTTTATTGTCAACTTGATACCAATTAGAGTCACATGGGAAGATAAACCTCAGCTGAAGAATTGCCTCCATAAGATAGGTCTGTGGCCATGTCTGTGGGGCATTTTTTTGATTGCTTGACATAAGAGGGCCAGGCCCACTGTGGACCTGGACTATATAAGAAAAATAGCTGAATGTGAGCCAGAGAGAAGCTAAAGACTGATATTTCTCCATGGTTCCTGCCTCTACTCCCAAGCTCCTGCCTTGGCTTGCCTTGATGAAGATTATAACCTGTAAGCTAAAATAAGTTTTTTCCTCCTCCTCTGTTACTTTTGGTTATGCTATTCATTAGAGCAACGGAATCAATCTTGAATGACCAAACTAGTATCACTACAATATTATTAAGAAACATAACCCTGTAAGATCACCACTATATACAGCTTGTTATGGACCAAAATATTTAGTGCAGTGAATGTACATGACTGTCAAAATCGAGCACAAATGGGACGCTTTAAATCCCATGGTGGAAGTGTTCTTCAGAGATACAACTAGGGTTGGCCTCAGCCAAGAATTTTTTCTAGCTCTTTTCACAAGCTTGTTAAGTGAGAAATGGGGCAGCATTGAAATAAATGCTTATTGTTATGGCAATATATTAACCAATATATTAACATACTTTTCTTATATGTCTAAAAATTATGAAAACCATTGTTGGAAGCAGAGGAACCCTTGAATAAATTTGTGAGGAACAGAAAAACGAATGTGTATGTTTGACATGGGCACGATCGTGTCAAGGACCAATGCCTCAGACTCATGGGAAGTTTGCAAAGCTTTCCCCTTGAGGGAGGCTCAGAGGGATGGCGAAACCTTCCTCTAGTCAAAGTGTGAATGGCACCAGGATGTGCAAAAGCTATGAATTGCAGCTTCCTCCTCCTGGATGCTTCCACACTGAAACTGCTGCCTATAGAGATCTGCTAAGGAGCGTAGCTGGCCCTCCCATTACACTGTACATACTAGAGATGCTGAAGTTCTGAGCTGTTGCATAGTAGGAGGGGCTACTCTGTCAGAGAGTGCATAGCCCAGCTTTTCTGTATATGTGCCTGTCTGTCTGTCCGTCTCTTATTTTTTTCATTCCTTTATATCTCCATTCAGGTAAGGACCTAAGCGGGCAAACCTGTCTCATAAATTTTAAACTTATTAGTTTGATCACAATTTTATATATTTATAAAAGATATAGTTTCTGTATTACATGTTGTGAATGCGCTTTCATCACCTTCTCAACAGATCCTCAAGTAAGTGTCTTCAGTGTTAGTTGACTGACAGTTATTTTGAGAGAATGCTAAACAACAGAAGATACCTACCTATCATTTGCCAAAATAAAAACAGTTCATGCCATGAAGAATATAGCTACAAACAACAACAACAACAGCACATCCAATGTACTAAAAGTATTCATGGCACAAATTCATTGGCAAACACAGGCTTCATTGCTTCAAGGAAATCAGATTTCTTTTGCATCAGAAAAGAAACAATTTTTAAAAGTCAAATAGTGACAAATTATTTAGTATGTATTCCTTAGCAGTTTTCTCCTTTCTGAGTTCTACTTGTCAGAAAGACAAAGTACGTGAGATGCACCATTGGGATGATGTCAAACTTCAGCTTCATCTATGTTTTTTATCCAACCATCCTTGGTGTGCTTTCTAATCCTCAACCCCTTTTTCTTGGTTTGATCCTTAGCCTCTGTTCCCTATGTAAATTGGTACAATTGGGACAGGCTAGTGAGTACATTTCCTTCTAAACCGGGAAGAGTCTGGTAAGAGTAAAGATGGATAAGAAAATCCTGCAAGAGTAGACATGTTCCTAGGTACAGCTTTCTCTTCCCACGCCTCCTCTTCCCCTTCTTCCTCCTTCCCTTCATGGGTGGACTCTTGGGGTTAGAAGCACCTCTCTCCTCCTCCTCCCCCATTATTGATGCTTCTTTACACACTCTTTCCCATACCGTTGAATGATGCTGGTTTTCTTCTGACAGTGAGACAGGACCCAAAGGAAGCAAACACAGCGTCAAGCCTATGGAGTTGGAGTGTCAGCTCAGCTCCCTCTCACTGTTTCCTCCAAGCAGTGCTGTGGGTCCATGACACGGCTTTACAAACCCATAGGTCTTTTACAACTGATCAGTGAAAGGCATTTTTGGAATAATGCAAACATCACTCTCTCTGATAATAGAGCTTTCATATCACTCTGTATTTACAAAAAGAAATTCACCACACCAAGGTAAATTTGAATTTCAAATAAATAACACATAATGCCATTGTTTTTAACATTAAATTATTGTATGTAAATTATTTTAGAAAAGTAGTAACTAAACAACAAATCATTCCTTTTCATTTCAAATATTATGTGGGTTCATTTATCCTAAAAGGCCAGTTTAAGTGGGAATTCTGTATTTTGTCCAGCAGCAAATCAATAAAACCTGAATCCTCCCCTGGTAAGACACTAACCAGAAAAGCCTTTCATGCCCCTAATGAGATAAAGTTGTCTTCTTAGGGCCTTATTTGAGACTTTCAAAATGTGTGATGACTGATCTTATACAACCTTTTTTTTTTCTTGTACATCATGGCTACACACACACTGATTAAAATAATTTCCCATTCTGTGAGAAGATGAGAAGCTTTGTTTGTTCTCTAGTGAGCTGAGAGATGCCACTGCTGTGATTTTTGCTGGGATCCAGCATGAAACATGTGTTTAAAGAAGGGTGATGCTGTGAGAAATGTTTCCCTAGGGTGATATAAACCACATATACCTCCCCTCCCCATAAGGTCCCATTGACAAACCAAAGTACCATTCTTCTCAAGTTCACTCAGGAGAACCAAAGAGTTTATTAGGCTTACAGTGTGGGTGAGTGATCACTGGCAGAAACCTGAGTGAGCCTAGATCACCTGCAATGAAGGATCTACACCCAGAATGGACCCAGAATAGCTCCCCCCATGGCTGTATCAATGGAGCTCTATACAGTTAACCTTACCCAGTTTGTATATTCTGGCCCTCCCCCAAATCCTCCCACCAAAACCATGCTTACAAATGGCTAGAAAGAATGACTGGGTACTCAGATGAAAGTCCAATGATCCACCTACTCCTATGACTTTCCATGAGATTATGTCATGGTTCCTGTTTTGCTGAGAGGACCACCTTCTACAACAAATGATCATTGGCTTCAGAGAAGCTCCAGTTAGTGGGGGAGGACAGCAGATAGAATACTGGCTCTAGATGGTTTGGGTTGAAAAAGGAAATTCTACAGCAGTGTCCTCAAATGTTTTGGACCCTTACTTAAATAATAATAGTGACCCAATACACATATTCACATGCATAGAAATGAAACAAATGTCAGGAAATTGTCATCCTCACCTCAATCCCACAATGGTATTTCCTATTCTAAACTATCTATCTTTTCTCTAAAAATAGTTGATTGCTCAAGTGACTACAAGGACCACAGAAGACAGAAGATAAACCCAGGAAGCAAGGGCTAACATCAGTGGATAAGAAACAGGAAAAGAGAGTGAATAGTGATCTATTTAAGAAGAAAGTCTCTTCCAGACAACCAGCTCAACAGAAATTCAGTTCCTACATTCCAAAGAGAAAATGTGAAGATTTTAGTGCAGAGTTAGACTGGATTCCAGTGTGTGTGTGGGGGGGAGGGGGGCGGCAATAAACTATCCCTAAGTCTTCATGATATCTTTGTCAAAACTTAACACTCTACTCAAATGACCAGTTTCTTCAACTGATCTTCTCATGCTAAGGTAATGACCTTGGTCATCAGAAGGGAATTCCTGCCTTTTCTCTCTGTTGAACCTACTAGTTCATCCACAACACTCTTGGGCTTCCTTCCCAAAACAAAGTGCTACATGTCATAAGAGATATTATGTGGACCCCCGTTACTCTGACAATGTGACTTTATACTTGTACAACTCAGTATTATAGCACCGAATTGTAGTGCTGTAATCAGTAATGGGAAAAGACAGACAAGCAGCAGTAAACAAACTTGCTTTGTTTTGATCACCAGGCAGTCTTATTGTAAAATTCACTCTAAATTTCTGTAACTGAGAAGAAACCAACATGGAATCCGGAGACCCCACCTGTCCTTCAGCCATTCCTTGGGAAAGCTATCTCCATGTCATGTTGGTTAATAGAAGCCTATCAAATGCCAACTCTTTCTTTTGATCAGATCTTGTCCCATATGATCTTTCAGGCCATTGATTGCTTCCTTTCCTCCTGGTCATTGTCAATCACTCCATCATTAGTATATCAATATTACCTCTCTTTGACATATGCTTAATTATGTCCTGATTTTGCTTCAATTAAAAAAAAATTATACATTCAGCCGGCCAGCACTGACAGCAAAGGCTTACAATCTCAGTGATTTAGGAAGCTGACACAGGAGGACCACAACTTCAAGGCTTGTCTAGGCAATATAGCAAGAGCCTGTTTCAAAACAAAAATGGTAGGTAAGAGCCTAGCCCAATGGCTCAGCAGATTAAAGCTCTTGCCTGTGGTCTTGAATGGATCTCCAGGACACACAGGGTGCAAGGACAGAACTGTCTCCAACAAGTTGTCCTCTGACCTCCACACAGCGGCTGTTTGCCCACATACATTTATAAAATTAATAAATGTGTTTTTAAAATGATCTTTAATGTTTTTTTACAGTCGTTATCTCCCTTCCAGTCCTCCCTCTGACAGTTTCTCATCTCATTCCTCCCCCCAAACCGTTTCCAAGAGGATGTCCCCACAACCCAGCCCTACCTCACCAGGCCTCGCCACTCCTCATGGCCTCAAGTCTCTCAAGGAGTTTAAGACCAGCCTGGGCATCATGTATATATGTATGCATGTATTTAAATATATACTTATATGTAATGTATAAAAATATATATTAAAAAAAGAAGAAAGATGGAAGTGCCTTAGTTTTTACCATCAAAGTAAATAGGAACTCTATTTATACAGAGTAATTTCTTTTGGTTTTGCCTCCAAAATGTATTTAATGTTCCTCTATCTATACTACAAACACATACCAAGTTTGTCCAAGCCTTGTTCTGCAGGCCACATACAGCTGAGAACAGTTACAAATGCAAGCCAAAACAAAATAAAAAACTGACCTAAAACACTGGGAGATTTTTTTTTTGTAGTTTATTTGTAGCTCAGTTACATGGCTCTTTTTTTTTTTTTATTTATTTTTTTTGATACTTTATTTACATTTCCGATGATTCCCCTTTTCTTTGGAAACCGCGTGTCCCCTCCCCCTCCCTGCCTCTGTGAGGGAATTCCTCCTCCCACCTACCCGCCCACCCATTCCCATA
>CM052701.1:60259788-60331813 GCA_028551405.1 Uromys caudimaculatus
TGTAAAATGCTTAAGAATGTAATCAAATATAGTAGAGCTAAACTGAATTTGCCAAATAATTCCAAAGTCTACTTCTTTTCTGATCTAAAGCCAGCGTATCCTTACGTAATGTCTAGCGTTAGTTCCCGGTGTATGCAATACCCTCTAGTAGTGTTTAACAGAAATATACGTAGCACTTTAACTCCTGCTTTTATTCAGCACATTTTTTCACACCCGTATTTGAGCTATTCTTTTTTACTGACTTTTCCTTGACACTTTCATACATGTATAATGCATTCTGATTACTATCTTCTTCCACCCTGCTCTACCCCCCCCCCATTCCCATCATTTTCTCACCTTCCCTGAAAATCTCTTCTCCACACTCATGACTGTTTGGCTTGGTTTGGAACCCCTAGGAGCTTAACCAGGGCCACCTTTGTGACCACAGGTTTGGAATTATCCACTAGAACCTGGGAGTTCACCAGTGTGTACATAACTGAAGTCAGTGATGCACCTTCTTCTATAATCTGTCAGCAACAATAGTTCTCCATAAGCCCCTCCCCCACTCGTGGCTGCCAGTTGACCTGGACAATTTCATGCTGGCCCGGTGCCAGTAACTTCAGCTGCTTTAGTTGATGGTTGCAATAGCCGTGTCCTGCCTGGAAGAAGGGCTCTCCCAGTGCTTCTCCCTCTCTTTCTGCTCTTACAAGATTTTCACATCCTTCTTTGGCAATGTTTCCTGAGCCTTAGAGGGGTGGAACAGCCTGTCTAAGGGCTAAACACTCAGTCAGCACTTATTTTTAACATCTTGGGTGCCTGACCTATTGTTCATCTTAAAGTAATTTTTAAATTTAAATTAAGTTTTCTTTAATTGGCAGATGAAAAAATATAAACTATGTATATTAATGGATTAATGGTGTGCCATGTGATGTTTCTGTAAGTGTATATTTTGTACAATTTTAAAATCAGGTCAAATATACCCATCTTTTCAAACACTATTTATTTGTGGTAAAAAATATAAATAACACAAACACCACACACACACACACACACACACACACACACACACACACACCCCAATCACCCCATTATGTAATAGCTTACCAGAACTTTTTCCTCATGACTATAACTCTGTAACCAAAGGTTATTCCTTCTCAGCCCTCCTTTTCTCTACTCTGTACTCAGTCGTTGGTTGTTGAATATCTATCCATTTCCTAGCTATTGTGAATAGTGCTGCAGTAAGAATAGGTGTGTTACACAGCGTATGCTCCTAACGGTTACTCTAACTGTACGGATGTTTGTTGAGATATATAGAACTTGGGTCTAGAGAATTTAAATGCGTTGGGTTTTTTATTAAGTTTTTTACAACAAAGTTTATAAAATTTATTTTTGAAACATCATGAGAGTTCAGAAGCTTCTCCAACATACTGATTTTGTTTCTTTCCAGCAGATCAAGTGGCAGTTCTATTTTAAATTTAAAGAATGACCATCTTGTTTTTCAATATCTAGTTCAACTATCACCAAATGCCCAGGTGCATATGAAACATTCTGCTGACCACTCACCCAAGAGTCCTCCCTGTTTTCTTCTTTGTCCACAGAGTCCTGGTTCTCATTAGTTCTTAGGTGGCCAAGGAGCAGTGTCATTGTGAACTTTGGTTATTTTGTCCAAATGCTATAGGGTCATTTCCCTTGTAGATGATCACTGCAAGAATAAAATACAGAAAGAGTGTGAAGGCTGGGGAAAAACCTCTTCCTAACTCCAGATACTCTGAGAACACCCATAAAAGCTCCTTTCTGCTGGGTATGGTGTTGGAGCATCTAACCACCACTCGGCAGCAGGCTGAGGCAGAAAAGACCAAGTGAGTTCTGGATTAGCCTGGGCTACAGAGTCAGTCCAAGTCCAGCCTGGACTATATAGCTAGACCCCTATCTAACAAAAACAAAATCTAACTAATGAAGCAAGAGAAAACAAACCAAACCCAGAAAACTCCTTAACACCAGAAGTTCTGTTTTATGAAGAATCTTTAACTTTAGTCATACCCCCCCCCCCCACCATGTGCATGTGCGTGTTGCTGGGGAGTAAACCCTGGGCTTCACACACACTAGGTAAGTGCTCAACCACTAAACTACATCCCTAACCCATCCTGCCCTTATGCTTTTAAAGATATTTCTCTCTCCTTATTAGTCCTTGACCAATTCTACCTTCTCAGAACAGAACCCAACTTTGTACCAACTTTCTTTGCCTTTTGCCTATCCACTCCTTGCCCCACCAGCACATCCTAGGAAATGTCATCCGAGCATGTTTCTTGAGGTTTCCAAATGTTTTGGTGGTTTCTATTCCTTAAGAGGTTCCTACTTAGTGAATGCTCGCATTCCTTCCTTAATTTAATGTCATTAACTTTTGTCACACACTCTAGAACAACAACCGGTCATCTTCGGATATTTGATAGTCTTCTCGTTCTTGTCCACAACACATCCCACAATACCAATATGCTTAAATCACTTTTCTTAATGTAAATACAAATGGCAAAGCTGCAGTGAATAAGTGACCTTTGTCCCCTTTGTTTTGCATGCTGATTTTAAATATGTTCTCTCATGCATCGCCCCATTACTTTTAACCCCTCCACCTTTGTCCGGATTGAAGTTCCAACACTGTTTTCTCATCTCAGCAGATCTCCTTTTTGTTCTTTGCTTTACAGGTGTGAATTACAAATTATGATTTTCAAAAGCATAGATTGCTACACTGGGCAGCACAATAGGCACACTGGCATTATCACTTATGAAGCAATGAATTAGCATAAGAGTTTCTAGTCTACTTTATGGTCTAGTCACTCAGGCTCCATGGCTAGTATGTATAGAATTCAGATCAGATACATCTTTGAATGGGACGGAGGGGTGTTGGAGCACCCTCCAATCACTCTCTATGTGCAGCTGCTTACACATCAGCCTTGGCCATCAGAATATGCACACTACCAAGTTCTGATTGCTCCAGGATTTGCTGAGCTGGGGAATGGGCAGTTGATAATTAATAGGCACTTTTCAGGTGCACCTTCCCCTGAGTGATGCTGAGTGAAGGGACCAACTGGGCAAGTTTCCAAGCCCTGGGTAGTGAGTCTTAGCAAAGGAAGAGAAGGGCTCTCACTGATTTCCTTCTGCTCTAGTTGGTACTGAGTGTTGCAGACACTAACCAGGACTGAACATGGTACTCCCTGGCTCAGATCTTATGGGTGATCACTGGAAATCTCCATGTGCCTGAACACTGATGGTTTGTTTTTTTGGCATGAGCTCACTTTCTATATAAAGCAACAGATGTTTTGTTTTTGCCTCTTTCCTCTCTGTCCGTGGTTCAGAACGTGGGTGATATTAACCAACTGTGACAGGTTTCAGGTTTTTATTTATAGCAGTGGAGACTGTTTTCATGCATTTGGAGATTTCTGGGTCTCTGAGGCTGAGACTTTGCGAATCTTCAGCTTAAAATCCTAAAGAATAGGAGTTCTAGAAGCTTGAAGTTTCTAAGTGTTAAGCACTGTGGTGAGAGGGGAGTATAGAACTGGGGGGAACCAATGGAATTCTCTCTCTTTCAATGAGGCAAAAATACATAATGGCTTAGGTGGTGCTGTGAAGTTTTAATTATAGAAATATGTACATTGCTATAGTAGATGATCTCTTACTTGGCACATAATCAAAACCACTCACAAGATTGAAAAGGTTCATGTAGCGAGATCAAAATGCTGACTACTTTGATCATTTATTTTAGCCAATGTCTACATAAATAGGCACTCATCCATCTATCTTCATTTCTAAGTGTTTATCCAAAATAAATGAAGCAGATCTTATACAAATACATCAGCACCAATGTTCCAAGAATCTTTATGTAATAGCTAAGAAGTAGAAACAATCAAAACATTAATCAGATGAATGAGTAAAATTGTGGCATGTGTGATTAATGAAATACTAAATGAGACCAAAGTATTGGTATCGTATATCCAAATAAGCATGGCGTTTGGAGAGCTGGCTGCTCGCAGGGCACTGGCCTCACAAGCATTTGGACCTAGTTTAGATCCCCAGTGCCCATGGTAAAAGTCCAGCATAATAGCGTGCTTCTGTAATCCTAGTGCTGAGGAGGCCAAGGCAGGAGAACTCCCGGAGCTTGCTGGCCAGCGAGTCTAGCTATGTTGGTATGTTTCAGGTTCAGTGAGAGACTCTGTCTCAAAAGGGTGACAAGACCAATAGAGGACAATATGCACAATTAACCTCTGTCCTCCACATGCGTATGCACCTACAGAGAGAGAGAGAGAGAGAGAGAGAGAGAGAGAGAGAGACATGGGTGGGGTGTCAAGTGAAAAAAAGTCTATCAAAACAGAATATATTTTGCATAGTTGGATTTACATACAACTCTAGGAAATGCAAATTAAATGATTTTTTTTTACAGAGACTGAAAATAGTGTTTGTTTTTAATTTTAGTACCATTGTGTTTATTGTTGGTATTGAGAGGAATCGTTTTTTGGGTTTTTTTTATACCTATGACTTAGTCATAGGAGGGTTTAGGGTTTTTAGGGTTGTTTTTTTTTTTTTTTTTTTTTTTTGAGATTCCTTATGTTCTAGTTCAACAATAAAACGTTCTTCAATTAAAGACAGTTTCTTTCTTACCATTTGCTGTGACTTTTATTTGCTCTTCTTTCCTGCTGGGGTTTCCAGAACTACTATGAGTGTACCTGGTGGCAGCCACCTTCCCTGTCGTCTTCCTGATCTCATGAGGAGAACAGCTTCTCTTTCACCACTGTCACATCCCCTGTAGACTTTCTGTGCATGTTTTTTATGAAGCTGATCCAAGTCCCACTGGTTATATTTTTCTGATTGGTTTTTCTCATGAAGGGGTGCTGACTTTATCAAATACTTTTTGTAGGTTAATCACTTCTCTATAGAGCTGTTTGGTATTTAACTCCTGCTCTCTCTGACTGTAACAATTTTCCACCTCCCTCTTCCATGATGTTCCTGAGCCTTAGAATACAGATTGTGTTGCATATGTACCAATCTGGGCTGAGCACTCCTCAGTCACTTATGATCTGATTGTAACCAGTTGTAATAGTTGCATTTGTTGCAAAAAGACACTTCTTTAATGACGGACAGAGCTACACCTATCTGTGGCTACAGATATAATCCATATTGTATGCAAGGATTCAGAATGTAGTCAGGAATCATATGGGATTAGGAAAATGGCAGCAGTAGGCCTATGACCTCTCTGGCCATTTGTAATTGGCTAGGTTTATAGTACTAGGTATGAATGACCACCTACTAAGCAGGCCTCTCATCCAGTTAGCAGTTGGTCACTCTAAGATAAAAGTGTCACTACTGCACCAGCAAGGACATCTTGCCTGGCTAGTGATTGCTGTGGTTCCTAGGCTTTAAGCCCGGTGAGACAATTGATTGCTTTCCTCCCTTGGCAACTTCCATAGCACTTTATGAACATATTTCTTACATGAACTTAATATTTAAACCAGCAACATGACCTTGGGTTAAGTAGATTGATCTTCATAATGTAGGTGGGCCTCGTTCAGTCAGTGAAGGCCTTGCTGTCAAGAGACTGTCTTCAGAAAAAGAAACCTCTCTGTGAGTAACTTTCTCACTCAAACGCAACATTTTCCTGAGTTTCCAACCCTCCTCTTGCCCTGAAGATTTTGGACTTGCCTGTTTGTAGAATCACATGAGCCAATTCCTTAAGATCAGCCTCTTCCCACAGGCACACACAGCATTAGTTCCATTTCTCTGAGAACCCTGAATAACATAGCAACACACTACTCTCACAACATTCTACTTCTCATCTCACCTAAGCTTCTAGAAACTTCCTTTTTAATGATCATCTGCAATTTACCTTTTGACACAAAGATGGTAGAATTAGAAGCTTACATAAAGAACTAGCTGTTATACCATTGTAGCAGAAAAAGGTGGTCTGCCTCCAGCGACTTGTTTTCTTTATCTCATGGAAGCTCAGCACCCTTCATCACAGACATAACTGTGACTATCGATGGCCAAGCACACTTTTGACATTTAACCTTTACATCTATTTTTATTAAAAGCTAAACCAGAGGAATTTAATCTGCTGTTTTCTATGTACACTACAGTTCTGCTTCTCTCTTAAAAGTGGGCACAGTCATGCCTCACTCAACACAGGTATACAAACTGAGAGGTGCATTATTGGCAAGTTTGCCTCTGTGCAAATACCATAACATATGCTTGTATAGAATAACCTACTACTTATGAAGACAATGTGGTAAAGCCTGTTGCTTCTACATCCATGATGAATTTTAAAAGTGCAAGACAACATCATTCACAGGAAAAAAACCAAGAGACACAATAAACATGAGACATCCAGGCTGATGTTGCCATAACAAGATATACTGTTTTTGCTTATATCAACTTTTAAGCACTCTAATGTAACATGCCTAACATAAATCAGGATCCAACAATATGGCCAATTGCAAGTACTCTAGGCACACATAACTTTGCACATTATCTGTTACACTCTTACTGGTTGCATGGGTGGCTTGTTTATGCAAACACAAGCATCACATTACCCTAGCTCTTTACAATAGCAGCAACATAAATAGCTGGCAGGAACTTTTCTCACCTTCCCTATGCTCCTGTGGTTCCCATCTCATGTATGGCCCTTCATTTTGAGGCATATGACTTACAGAAGGATGGCATAGAACACTAGGAGAAAGGTTTGCACACATTTCTCCTGCTAAGCAGTCCACTGGTGCTCATTCTATAGCTCTGCTAAAACAAAACCAATTAAGGTCTTTCAATTGGTGTGTGTGTGTGTGTGTGTGTGTGTGTAACAATTTAAAGACCCTAATTTAATTGGCTTTATTTTAGATTCTAGAATCAAGCAGCTTCCACAAAATAAAATAAATGTTTCAAAGATCCAAGAGTAGGTCTTATAGAGAGAAAGGGTCTAAAGAAAACTGAAACAAACAAAAGGTAGATTTATTATTTCAAGTTACCTTTCGTGTAAGGAATTGGAACAATAGATAAATAATTGGTTGATTATCTTCAAGTTACATCTTTTTATAAGGATTAAAGCACAGAAAAATTGTATTATCATGTCAATTGAAAATGGTTTCTTTGGAGGAATTTAGTTGTTATCTCTCTGACCTTATTTCTCAGAAGATCACATGGACAGTTTTAGCTTGTTGACATGGAGCTGTAAAGTGACTGATTCCATCTTTATTTTTAGCCTGGTATGTTGGGGCCCAGTAGAGGAATCTAGTCTAAAATGATGGCCTGCTGAAATTTTTATTTAATACTTAGAAGAGAAGGCATTATAGATACAGATATAGAAACTTAATAATGGTGAGTACAATGACCAAAGAAAAACAGCTAGATTAGGACTGATAAATCAAGACCAAGATTACAAGAACATCAGAAAATTGGACATAGTATTACCTGAGGACCCAGTTGTACCACTCCTGAGCATATACCCAAAAGATGCTCCAAGATATAACAAGAACACATGTCCCACTATGTTCATAGCAGCTTTTTTTTTTATAATAGCCAGAAGCTAGAAAGAACCCAGATGTCCATCAACAGAGGAATGGATACAGAAAATGTGGTACATTTACACAGTGGAGTACTGCTGAGCTATTAAAAACAATGACTTCATGAAATTTTTAGGCAAATGGATGGAACTAGAAAAAATCATCCTGAGTGAGGTAACCCAGTCACAAAAGAATGAACATGGATGGTATGCACTCACTGATGAGTAACTATTAGCCCCAAAACACTGATAAATGAATATTAGCCCAAAAGCTCAGAGTACCCAAGATACAATTCACAAACCATGTGAGGCTTAAGAAGAAGGAAGACCAAAGAGTGGATGCTTCGGTCCTTCTTAGAAGGGGGAACAAAATAATCATGGGAAGAAATACGGAGACAAAGAGTGGAGCAGAGACTGCAGGAAAGGCCACCCAGAGACTGCCCCACCTGGGGATCCGTCCCATATACAGTCATGAAACCCAGACACTATTGTGGATGCCCAGAAGTACTTGCTGAAAGGAGCCTGATAGAGCTGTCTCCTGAGAGGCTCTGCCAGAGCCTGACAAATACAGAAGCGGATGCTCACAGCCAACCATTGGACTGAGCATGGGGTCTCCAATGGAAGAGTTAGAGAAAGGACTGAAGGAGCTGGCAACCCCATAGGAAGAACAACAATATCAACCATCCAGACCCCCCCCCCCCCAGAGCTCCCAGGGACTAAACTATCAACCAAAAAATACACATGGAGAGACCCATGGCCCCAGCTGCATATGTAGCAGAAGCTGGCCTTGTCTGGCATCAATGGGAGAAGAGACCCTTGGTCCTGTGAAGGCTCGATGCCCCAGTGTAGGGAAATGCCAGGGTGGGGAGGTGGGAGTGGGTGGGTGGTTGGGGGAACGCCCTCATATAAGCAGAGGGAGGGAAGATGGGATAGGGGTTTTCCGGGGGGGGGGGGTGAGGGGAAAAACTGGGAAAGGGGATAACATTTGAAATGTAAATAAACAAAATATCCAAATATCCAATAAAAAGAGAAAAAGAAAATTAAAAAAAAGATTACAGGAACAATGAATACCCACCCTAGAGGTATACAAACACACACACACACACACACACACACACACACACACACACACACACGGAAGAATGTTGTTACTTTCAAGGTCACAAACCGCTAAGTCTGCGATTCTTTGTACTCACAGTTTTGCCTGTTAGATGTAGTACTGTGAGTCAATCAGCACACGGACAAGATGATCTAAATGATAAACATCCCCCATAGTCTTATTTGATCATATGGCTCCCAGCTGGTGGTGCTCTACGGGGAGGTGGTGCAGCCTTGCTGAAGAAAGTTGCCGGAGGCAGGTTTTGAGTGTTCACAGCACCCCAGTCCAGTTTCCTCTCCTGGTTTCATGTTTGTGGCTGAAAAATGGTCCCTTTCTCTGCTTTCTGCTCTATCTGCTGCTGTGCCACCTCCACAGTTACAGACTCTCATCTGAAACTTTAATCCCAAATAAATCCTTTCTTCCTTAAATTGGCTTTGGACACAATCTTTTATTACAGAACAGAAATGTAACTAATACATGGTCTCCCATCGCTATCTATGGATGTGGATTCCTGTATGGTCTGAGGAAAGTCAGTTAACTCGTGACATGAACTTCATATTTTTTAAATAGGAGGAAAATATCAGCCCTATATAAACCAAGACATAAAGACTAAGCCTGGAAAATAATATATGTAAAAGCCTTTTAAAACATATAACCCAGCAAGTTTTAAGGATTTTCATATTATTGGATTTTGAAGTTGAAAACTGAAGACAAATACTGGAAATGAGACAGATAATTACTCTGCAAAGCATTAGAAAGAAAGGTAGCTATCTTTAAAATAATTTTTGGCTACAGATAGGCGGTAACTTCTGAGAACAGAGAATATCTGATAACTGACAGCCTGTAGGGATGCTGACAATGCCTCAGAACTACTCAGCACAGATTAGTAGTGAAGACTGTAAAGTGGGTGAGGGGTAGAGGTGGATTCTGTCCTTGGTCTTAGCAATTAATTCACGCTGCTCTTTGAGAAGCCTCCCATTCTAGTAAGTCTATTTATCTCTTCATGGTCCTTCCTGGGACCAAGATTAGCTGAGCCAGTGATTGCAGCGGAGCCATTAGATCAGGTGGCAGGGTTATCACTGTGGTCCCCAAGAGGATTCTGTAAGGTGTTGGCCTTGCTAAAGCCAAGAGAGCTTTAATAAGCATCTTAGCAAAGCAAGCATAGGAAAATCCTGCTCTTCCTGGATGCTCAGCATTTTTAAATCTTTCATACCTGGGAAAATTCCAACAGCACATACTCTTTGGTCTGGTGGCATTGTTTTAGTCCCCAGATATCATATGTAAAGTGAGAATAACAGCAATTATTTTTTTCTGATACAAAAAGGCATTTATCCCCTTGTGATGGTTTGAATAGGTGTGGCCCCTATAGACTTCATGTGTTTGAATGCTTGCTCCATAGGGAGTGACACTATTAGGAGGTGTGGCCGTGTTGGAGTAGGTGTGGTCTTGTTGGAGGAAGTGTGTCACTGTGGGGTTGGCTTTGAGGTCTCAGATGCTCAAGTCAGTTCTCTCTCTTTGCTTACTCTGGATCAAGATGTAGAGCTCTCAGCTTCTTCTCCAGCACCATGTCTGCCTGCACACTGCCATGTTTCTCACCATGATGTTAATGGGCTAAACGTTTGAAACTGTAAGCCAGCCCCAATTAAATATTTTCCTTTATAAGAGTTGCTGTGGTCATGGTATCTCTTCACAGCAATATAATCCAAACTAAGATACATTATGTATGAGAATTATTATACTGTAGTTAAAAAGCATCATTTCAACCTGTTTTCTTTAATACCTCTGGATTTAAGTAAAACAATCCATGAAGATAAAGTAGACACAGCCCACTTAAGACAGGTGAGTTGCAAACTGGTCGGCATGCCAAGTGAGTAAAGGGAGCCTACAGATCAGTTAGAAAAAAATACCCTTTCTGCATGTGCTGCCACAGTTTGAGAACTGGTCCAAGAGAGGAACAGTTATGGCTTTACTCTTTTCCTCCTCTACTGTCTCCTTATCTCCTGGCAGGGTCCCAAGTCACAGTTGGTCTCTGTGCAAAATAAGATCTACTTCCTAGAACACAACCCACTTAGAAGATCAGGAATGGAAGATAGGTCCAGGGTAATGATAAGCACAGGATACTAAAGCATGAGAACTGTGAGTGAGTGAGAGTGAGTGAGTGAGTGAGTGAGTGAGTGAGTGGGTGAGTGAGTGGGTGAGTGAGTGGGTGGGTGAGTGAGTGGGTGAGTGAGTGAGTGAGTGGGTGAGTGAGTGGGTGGGTGAGTGAGTGGGTGAGTGGGTGAGTGAGTGGGTGGGTGAGTGAGTGGGTGAGTGGGTGAGTGAGTGGGTGGGTGAGTGAGTGGGTGAGTGAGTGGGTGAGTGAGTGGGTGGGTGAGTGAGTGGGTGAGTGAGTGGGTGAGTGAGTGAGTGAGTGGGTGGGTGAGTGAGTGGGTGAGTGAGTGAGTGGGTGAGTGAGTGGGTGAGTGGGTAGGTGGGTGAGTAGAGATGGAAAGCTAAGTAGCTTTCTTCCCACCACACCACTACAAGGAAGATATGATAAGTAATAATTATGGAGTAAGAATGGTATAAGGAAGAGGTGCAGCAGGTAAGAGACTGAATTGGAAAGCTGGAGGCCCAATAAATGTCGCAAGGAAAAGTTCTTGGATTGTGGCCATCCAGCTTCAGGAAGCTTGTAGAGCAATCTGTGCCCAGGGTGGGGCCTACCTGAAAACCTCATGCCCCTTACTTCTTCTCACATTTACAATAGCAGATCATAATATGAAGTGGCTTACACCTAGGCAGAGCATTTATTCTACCAGGTATTTTACATAGACCCATTAACTCTGGAAGTTGCTATCTCACTGCACAGATAAGGATGATGCATAGACAGTTAAATAAATAGCCAGGATTTCAGCTGATGCCTGATCAAGCCAGAGTTTACACCACACTACAGTTATGCCCTGCTGTGTGTAGCTATTCTGTATTAAGCTGTGGTTAACAGCTCCCCTAACAATCTGAAAAGAAAAAGAATTATATCTTCATTTCACCTGC
This sequence comes from Uromys caudimaculatus, assembly GCA_028551405.1. Taxonomy (NCBI): domain Eukaryota; kingdom Metazoa; phylum Chordata; class Mammalia; order Rodentia; family Muridae; genus Uromys; species Uromys caudimaculatus. The sequence goes on from CM052701.1 coordinate 60,271,434, forward strand.
TCTTTAAGATCTCACACTTTAGATACTTCAGGTAAAGTGATCATCAAAAATCAGTTCCCTGTAAGGGTCCCTCCATGCAACTGCAGCACAGTTCTAGGAAGAGGAAAGAATTCATGCGCATATTTTTCTAAGAATAGCGCTATTCTCCAGCCCAAACCAATGACATGCAGCCCTTGAGCAATGGAATGAAAGAAAGCCCTTGTGTTGGCTATTGTTGGTTGTTGACTTGACTACATCTGGAATTAACTAAAATCCAAAACTGGAGGGCATACCTGTGAGGGATTATGTCTTCATTTGAAGTAGGAAGATCAACTTCTAATTTATATCTTGAGGCAGGAAGATGCACCTCTAATTCGGGCCACATCTTCTGAAGCCTACATAAGGATATGGAGGAAGAAAGCCTTTGCTCTTTACCGGCTTGCTCTAGCCCTACTTGCAAGTCCGTTCCTTCACTGGCATTACAGCCTACTTCCTCAGGTTCCAGCATCTACTGACGACTAGCTGAGACACCCAGCCTTGTGGACTGAACCACTACTGGATTCTTGGACTTTTCCTTCATAGCCAGTCACTGTTGGATTAGCTAGATTGCAGCCTGTAATTCATTCCAACAAGCCCCCTTTTTAGTCATATAAAGAGATTCGTTCTATAAATTCCGTTACTCTAGAGAACTCTGACTAATATAGCCCTATTTCCCATCTTGTGAGAAAGTCTTTAAAGCTAATTGGTATTTCTAACTCATGCTATCTATTATTTAAGGGCAATATGGCTTTGAACAAGTCACATGCATTTTCTCCATCCATTTCTCATCAGGAAAACAAGGGGTCAGAACTAGAGTCCATATGATCCATTTCAAATCTAGTACTTTATAATAGACTGCTCATCAGATGAAGTTATTTCTCTGATGACAGGGTGTCCTTTGTTCACTTCCTTCTGTCAACACAGTTCAGCACCCAGGGTCTCATTCATATAGTGCTCATAGGTCATTAACAAAAGGCATTCCTCATTATTGTGGTTGGGAACAGGTCAGTGTCATTAGGAACTGAAACATCTAGCCTTGGAGGGCTTGTGGGGGAAATAAATTTTCAAGAAGAGTATGTATGGAGTAATAAAACCGCTGGAGATGTTTTAAACATGCCAAAGCAGATATCTCAAATGCATTGAAATTACCATGGCAACTCACACTGGGGCCATAATGTCGGTGGAAAGCAAGCTTCTGAGAACGTCAGGCTTCTCAGCTTCTTCAGCCATAGACAGGGTGACTGCTTCAAGAAAGAGGGAAGTCAAGGGAATGAATCCTTCTCTTCTCTGCTACCCACCCATTCTCCCTCGAGAAGGAAATGCCTCCTTACTGGGCCGCCCATTCCTGGGTATATCCTCTAGTAAAGGGAAGGGATTGCTCTTGATTCCTGTTCTGACTCAAACGGAATGTAGCGGTGTCTAGAAACCGAGGGGTTCCATGAGTTTTTTGGACACACTCACTATAGACCTTGGGATGTCTTGAACCTTTAGAGAAAAGGGAGGCTGGATGATGTATTCAGGTCTGACAAGAAGTGACATAGGTGAACATAGTTGAAGATTCTGACACAATTATTCTTTAGTTCACATAGACTAAACATGGAGCAAGTACCTTGCCATGTGTAGCAGGCACACGTGTTCACAGATAAGCACTGGAGGAACCAGGAATATTAATCACGCAGGGTTGTCTCCTCGATGGGGGAAATGTACACCTGTTTCCTGCCTAGCAGGCTGGGAATGCCTGTTGTTAATAACCTGGCGACTTTCACCATCTGTAGGGCCAGACCTCACCCAAATTCCCCAGAGAGATTATCCCAGACTCTCCCTAGATCTTTAACTTTAGCTTTGATTCTCAATCAATAGAACCCATCCTTAGGGGAGATGTTATGTGTACTTTATAGCCTGGAGCTCTCTATGCTATCTCAGTCAGAGACCACACCAGATCCTAGGCCTTTAAGCCTAGTGTTAGACTTCCTAAGTGTGAGCTGAGCCAACCAGTTGTGGCTTAACTGGGTTTCTTTTCTTGCCTATCGTGATTCATTTCTTTGCTGCACCTAGCATTTGCAGTGACCTCCTCCACAGCCAAGGGCCACATGGTTCCACACAGTACTTCCTTTAGTGCATAAAGTTTGTTTTAATTTGATGCTATTCCCCCGAAAGAAACTGAGTTTTATTTAGTGACGAGTTCTCTCCCTGCTATTTTTGTAAGTTCATGCCTATAGTTTTCATGTCATACATATATAAAGAAGGACTACTTTGAAATACTATGATAAATTACAGGAAGTAGAAAGCTCTTCAGCTAGAGGAAGGACTTCAGGAGCACCTCCCCCATCTATGCTAAGATTTTGGTTGGCTTGATCTTGTACCCACCTTTTGTATATAGTGACAGCCACTCTGAATTGATGCATGCAATGTTACTGTCATGCCTGGCAAATACAGCTTCCCTATCTTTGTCTTCCACAATCTTTGCCCCCCTTCTTTGTTCTCTGCTGGTAGGCTGATTATTGGCCTCTATTAATCTCTACACACAGTGAAAAATAAAGGCTTCTATGATGAGAGTTAAGAGATACACTACTCTATGTGGATAAAGATAAGAATTTAGCGAGGAGTTTATTACTATGTCCATTTAGTAGAATAGTAACAGTATTTTTCCTAAGACATAGAACCTAGACAGACAAGTAATTTTGGCCCAGTTAGTGTCATCAGACATGAGTTCTATCTTATGAAGCAGGCTTTAAATTTAATCAGAAGATGGTTGGTCACTCCCAAAATATTCATGCCATTATTGCATCGGGGGGGGGGTGCAAATCTTTCCAATCCAGTCACTATTGTAGCTCTCCCTGTTAGTAGCTAGGTCAGATTATGTATTAGTTTTTTTCTCCTCTAGTAGCATGCATAGAACCTTCTAGCACTTCTAAAGCTAGCCAGTAGGGACGAAGCTTCCAGGGCAGTAAGTTCCAGATTAATTTCCTCATGTTTCCTGACTCAAGTATGTGATTTCTTCAGCGGTAGGTTCTTACAGTCAACTTCTCTATAGTAACCAACAGCAGTGGTAATAGCCTGCAATATTTGGGGATGTATAGGACCCAGGTGGCCAGTAACTTCAAAGAGGTAACCCATTTCTTTCAAATGAATTATTTTTGATGGCACATGGTACTTGGAAGGGGCATTAAAAGACATGTCCCCCATTATGTGCTAAGTCCATTTAATCTTTTTTTACATTTGTACGTGTATATGTTTTAGGAAATATTAATAGGCTTTTATATGACTTTTTCTAAGCTCTTTAGTGTTAGTCATTCCTCTTCATACACCCTCCTCTACCGTGCTCTCACCCCCTCCTCATTTCCTGTCCCATTTCCTCCTTTATACCACCCATATTTTGTCATCCTTCTCTTGAAGTCTCTGCACTGGCCCCTTACTAGTTTTCTACCCAATTCAATTCCAATTGAAACACACATAGCTAAAGATCCAAAGCTAGCATCTACATATGAGAGCAAACGTGGTGTTTATCTTTCTAGATCCAAGTTGGAATTATTATTTTCAGCTCTATATATTTAGTGCAAATTTTATTTTTTCACAAATATTGAATTATGTATATGTGCCACATTTCCATTATCCATTTATCACTTGATGGAAATATAGGCTCTTTCTGTTTCCTGGCTACTGTGAATATGCAAGTAATAAAGCTGATTGAGCAAGAGTCTCTATAGCAGGATATTGAATCCTTTGGGAATATGCCCAGGAGTATATAGCTAATTCATATGATAGATCTAGTCTAGGTTTTTAAGGAACTTCCACCTTGGCTTCCATATATAGTGCCATAGGCCAGCACTCAGGAGAATAAAACAAGAGGCTCTTAAGTTTGAGACCAGCCTGAACTATCTAACAAGATCTTGCCTCCTCAAAAATTTTTCATGTACTTATTGCTTGGATTTTTATGTTTTGTTTGTTTTTGAGATAAGGTCTCTCTGTGTAGCAGGGGTTGGCCTGGAACTCACAGCAATCCTCCAGCCTCAGCCTCTGGTGTCTAGGATTATAGTTGTGGATGACCTCACTAGCTGTCATTTCTTTAAGTAAGTTATATATGCTTATATGATATAAATTCTAATATGAGTGAGGGTTCTGAGCTTTCCAATTCCTGTCCCTAGATATACAACACTTAAAATTTGTTGAATCTCCTTCCAGTGTAATCTATGCATTTATATAGTATTTGCATGTTTTTTTTTTCACCTTAGTCTTAACTTAAATATATATCTTGGCAAGCAAAGGAGATGGCTCACTTGGGACAGTGCTTGTCATCGGAGTGTGAGAATGTGAGTCCAGGTCCCTAGCAACCATGTACCAACCAGTTTGGCAGTATACATCATTCGACCCAGCTTTGAGGAGGTAGAAATAAATGTATCTCTGGAGTTCCCTGGCTATCTAATCTAGCCAAATCATCGAGTTCTGCATTTGGTGAGAGATCCAGTCTCAAAAAATAACACAGAGTTGGGTCTATAGCTCAACAGTTAGAGTTAGGTTAAGTAGCATGTGTCAGGCCCTAGGTTCAATACTTAGCACTGCCAAAAAGAAGAAAAAAAGAAAGTGGAGAATTACTGAAGAAAACATCTGACATGGACCTCTTGCCTCCAGATGTACCCACATACTCAGGTGGACATACACATGACCATGTACACATGTGTACAAAAATTACACACACACACAGATTTCCTAGGTTGTACATATGGATTTTTCTAGGTTCTGTAAATCAAAATGGGTAAACTATGGTCAAAACTGATCTATTAACTATTTTAGGAAATAAAATTCTTACTAGAATATAGTCTCATCTAGTTTTTAAAATATTGTCTGCAAATGCTTCTGTACTACCATGCTGTAGTTGAGTAATTATAACAGAGGCTGTGTGATGTGAAAAGTGTAAAATATTTACTATCTACCCTTTACGGAGAAAGTCTTCTGGCCCTTGCTTTTAAAGACTGCCCAATATTATTTATATATATATTATATATATAAATGAATGTGTCATAATTAAACAGTCTATTCTTAAAATACATGTAGGTAGGTCATTTTATTATTATGCTATTGCAAAAAATTCTGAGATTAATATACTAATAAATCTGTCATCCTCATGTATGTGGTCATAGCCGCATAAAGAGGAATGGGATGATTAAGCCTGGTTAACATGTTTTTCATAGACATATTTGTTAATGGCGTCACCTACATCAGCGACGTTGATGAAATCAGGAGACAGAGCAGGTGGAAAGCTCAAGTGAGGACTCTAATACTGCTGGGAGATGGAACGAGGAGTACTGTTTCAAAGAGGAATTAACAGGGCTTGCTTTCACCCGTGCCCACAGTATGGAAAGAAGGTAGCTGAAAAATGTGTAACTCCATTTAAACAAAAGACGTGAGCATTTGCTCCTCTTAAGGCCACTCTTTGTCCTGACTGTGAACTCTTCTTCACCGTCCTCTTCGTACACATTTACTCAAAGCGGCTTCATCAGCCTTGGAGGCGAGCATGAGACCATTTAAACCACTGCTTTCAGGACAGGTGTGGGTACCAGGGTTTAGGCAGTTTAAAGGCAGTTTTGCCTGACTCTGGCTTTGTTGACACCAACAATTGGCAATGAGGTTCTGCGTTCCATGGCCCTCAAAGGCCACTTTGAGCTTTCGAAGGGAAAGAAGAAATCTGGAATCCACTAGCTGTGGGAAGCAAGTCATCCCTGGGAGGCCCAGAAGAGTCGGGGAAGAGTTCAAACTTACGATTTCACCTGGAACTCCTTCCAGTGTGCTAGACGTGTCATGGGACAAATATGAACAATCGTGAAGGAGAACCTGACTGCTGGTCAAAGGGCTCACAGCCCAGTAGAAGGAAACAGAGATAGATCTATCATTCCCAAATTCTGAAAAGCTTTCTTTCTTTCTTTTTTCCCCTTTTGAGAAAAATACACAATGCTTGACATGTGTCAGACAATTCGTGAACAACCAAATCAAAACAGGTCAAAGCCTCAACGCTAGACCACAACATTCCTTTTGCTAATGCTGTGTCTCTGTGAAGCTGGTTTTGGAAACCTCATTCTGCTAAAAAAGCAGATGCCGCACAAAAGTCAGTTGTAACAGGAAATGAGGACAGTGGCATTTAACAAGACTCCAAGTGCCAGAAGCTGGGCATGCTCAGTGGGTGCACCCACCGCCTCCCGTCAGTAATGGTGGTCATCTAAGAATGAAATGTGATATTTCTGGGCATGCTCAGTGGGTGCACCCACCGCCTACCATCAGTGTGATGTTTCTGGGCATGCCCAGTGGGTGCACCCACCGCCTCCCATCAGTAATGGTGGTCATCAAAGAATGAAATGTGATGTTTCTTTCATGGGTGTTATTTTTTCAAAATACTACTATGCTATAAATCCAGATAAAGTTGTCTAAGACCAACTCCTTAACAAGTGGAACTGTTAACTATTTCTTTTGACCTGTGTGCACTTAGAAAAACCTCACTGTCAGAGGAAGAACACTGGAAGTGTCTGAGACTTCTGAGATGGAAACTGTGAAAACACTTGAAGTATTAAAGGAACCAGAAAAGTCTGGGAACTTCTGAGATGAGCACTTTACACTACTTACCAACACTGTGACCTTGGGAAAGCATCCACATGAGCCCTGAAATCAAGTGGGTGCCACGGTGGAGGTTAAGTGGGCTAACACCGTGAAACATTTAGTACAGGACTTGGCACATCATCAGCAATCAATAAGCACTCTGTAAACCTACAGGATCGTAGACTACAGAAGAAAATTAACATTTAACCCAAATACTTCAGCTTTACATTATTTGTAAGCCAGTAGCTTCTATCAAGTGCTGTTGCCATGACACCTGCTGGAGTAGATACTGTCAATCAAGTCACTCCCTAAACTCTAGAAACCACAATCCCCCTGAGATTTGTTACAGTATTAAAGTGACTTCATTGACAACCTTTGGTTAGGATTGCTCCCTGTCCACTCTTCCACTTTCTCTGTGGTGCAGGGTTCGGAGGTAGGGCACACTTATGCTAAGCCCAGGCTCTATCATGGAGCTACAGTCCAAGCCTCAAGGCCTTTTGCTTTACATTGATTCAAAGATTTCTGATTTGTCTGATTAAAAGAGAATGAGAAGTACTTCCTTAACCCCTGTGAAATTTTTAAGAAATCAACTTAAAACAAACTAGATTATTCTCTTGAGCTCTGGAAATATTTCAATTTTAAAGGATCTTATGGTTTATGTATCTCATTTGATTTTAAATCACATGGCTGTATTAAAATTTGTTACAATGCTTTGCCTCAGTCCCCAGTGGGCATGAGAAGGAGTCAGTGGCCCTCCAGCCAGCCCTTCCTCAAACACATTGATCTTAGCTTGTTCTTGTCATCCTTTTGACTTGGCATAAGCCTTGGGAACAGAAAGGGACATTCAGGGACATGACACTTCCTGCTGTAGCTTTATATTCTCAAATGTCATGCACTGACATAGAATTTAGAAGCCAGGGATGCTGACACAGGACAGCTACCCAGCCCAGGAAAGGACAGTAAGATCCACAATGCCAAGTGCTGAGGGTAAGAAACACAATCGATATAGTTTTTTCTTTAACTGAGTCACACTTTTTTTTTTAAATCTCCTTTCTTTTGACACTTTCTCTGTAACCTAGGGGATTCTTTTGAATATTTATTTCTGATATCTAGTAGTCAGCAAGTTTAGAAAAATATCATATTCTTTCCACATCAGTGGTTCTCCACATTTCTACATATTAAATTCACCTGGGATGGGAAGAGGGAGATTTCAAACTATGAGAGTGGTTGGGTTATATTCCTGGGCCTATTAAATCCAAGTCTCCGGGGCTTACACCGGATCACACTATGTTTTAATTTCCCCAGCGATCTAGTGTGTAGCAGACTGGAGAATCATGTGCATAAATTAGTAGGCAGGTTATTTTCTGTACTAGCTCTGCACCCACAAAGAAGGAACTCAGTTGTGCAAGGAGGATATTATGATGTCTCTTTCGATGTGGAAATGTATTTTTCTTCCTCTCAATAATGGCTCATGATGGCTGTTTGAGTCAAGAATTACTTGAGCTTTTGCACTGTGGCTTAACACTGGAGATATCGTTCTTTTGTAAATGATCAATACATTACAAAAATATGCATGTACAACTTCTCAACCGTTTTTGAAATATTCATCACAGTTGTGTATACAACAGTGTTATATATTAATTATGTTCACGTAAAAGGAGAACAAGAAAGGCTAAATGGTAGGGCATGAGGAAAGATTGAATGCAGGCAACAAGCAAAGGTTGTGAAAGAGGATATAAAGCTAGTTGTTTTTAACTCTGTCATGGCCTTTTTTGTTTGGGAGGTGGGTAATTGCATAAAAATATATTTTATAGAAAATTAAAACTAGGGCTGGAGAGATGGCTCAGTGGTTAAGAGCACTGACTGCTCTTCCAGAGATCCTGAGTTCAACTCCCAGCAACCACATGGTAGCTCACAGCCATCTGTAATGGGATCTGGTGTGTCTAAAGACAGCTACAGTGTACATAAATACATATGAATACATAAGATAAATAAATAAATCTTTAAAAAAAAGAAAAAAGAAAAATTTAAAGTGGAGTCAAAGTAAACAGTAATAAATTAAAAAAAAAAAAAGAAAATTAAATCCAATGTGAGATCATTAGGAGACATAGTATGATATCAAACTCCCTATTCCTCTGGCTCATAGAATCTTTCTGAGATAATCTCTCAATCAACATGGCTACCTAAACAAGACCTGAACAAGGACAACACTTGTAGACATGCTGACATAGAATGGGAAAATCTCAAGATGCCTCAACCCTAGGCAAAGAGCAAATACAGGCAACTAGGAATGTTGAATGTGTGTGTGTGTGTGTGTGTGTGTGTGTGTGTGTATGTGTGTATAAACAAACAAAAAGAAATCCTGAATTTGAGAGCAAGCAAGTGGGTTGAAGAGGAGAAAGGAATGATTAAAAATGTAAGTATATTTTAATTTCAAAAAATAAAAAATATATTAAAATAAAAATGTCCACTGCAAAGCTCCACAACTTCTATTTTAAATGGCTATACAACTGCACAATTGTATAGTTTCTGTCTATGGTTAACTTCAATATGTGATGTTTCTTCATTTGAACTTTTTTTTATAATAAAGTTTAAAATAAAAAAATTTAAATTTCTGTCACCAAAACCAAGAGCAAGAAAACGATTTAGCTTTGCTCTAGTAACCCACAGTTTGCTGTTCACCTATATCTGTGTCTAAAATAAGGGCGCAGTACTTCTGTCATGGATGATCTGGGCCGGTTGAAGCTAGATGCTTCTGAGAGTCCCAAGAGGCCACAAGGTTTTCCAGCTTACCCTCTCTGTCTCTCTCACCCCAACTCCCACCCACCCACACACACACACAGAAAACACTGGCCAAGCAGATGGTTTGAGTGTGATGCCCCAGAGGCTGACAGATGTGAGTTCTGATGGAACAGCAAGAGGACAGGCCTTTCTGTCCCTGCACCCAGCCAAGCACATAGTATGTCCCACCCCCCGCAAACAAATGCTGCTGACATTGAATATCCCAAGCCTGGGTCAAGGGCTTCTCAGGGTAAGGGGAGACATGGAAGCTGGTAACAAGTGATCCTAACAACTCAGGAAAGGAACCATTTTACTGAACAATCTACTCATAGTTCAAGAATCAAATATGAAGAAGACTAAGGTTTTAAAAGAAAGTGAAAGGTTCAGCACTGAACTGTCACAGAGAAAGAGACATTTATTACTACGTGATTCCCAACTGAAGATCCCAGCTATTCAGAGACACCTATCTCCCTCTGTCTGCCCCCCCATAGTCCCTCTTCTCCCTCCTTTCCTCCTTCTCTCTATAAAGCGTGCTTTCTGGTAATTGGGTCCAGGTCTAAAGATGTACCACTAAGCATCAATAATTTCTTTTAATGATTACCTTCATTATTGTGGGGTCACTTCATCCTTAACATGACTCTGATAATCACGTAACAACTTATAATTAAGTTGCCACTTAGCATTGTAATGGTATGTCAGAGTTCAGGACCAGTGCTTCCAGGTTCTGGTCCTCTTATCTGAAGAATTAAAAATAAGAACAGATTATAGAAAAATACACTGCCAAAACTGACAACAAGCCACGTAACTGAAGGCGCTCAAAGGCCTTGATAATGTTTAGGGCTTCCTTAGATGGACTTTAAAAGAAGGCAGTTCTAAACAGTGCATACTGAAGAGTGTAAAGCTGGTGATCTCTACTTTGATTTATAGACTAGGTCATATATTCATTTTCCTACTTCATATTTCTTTCCCCCAATGCATCTGATTTCAATCACAGGCATGTCCAATTATGAATAGGCAAAAAATGGTAAGTAGGGGTTTCCCATGAAAATTCACTTAAAAAGAGATACAGTTTGCCTTACTTAGCCTGTACTTAAAAGCCAGTTCAGTCCAGATCAAGCCTTCTGTTCTTCATGCTGGATATGTTGCCAATACACTTGAAGAGAAACTAACTTTGATTGTTACTAGAGGAGGAGAAATCTATACTATTCAGAGATGGGGGTACATGTAGTCCCTGCAGGTAGTTCAAGAGGGTTCTGAGGTTGGTAGGTACAATTTTAGGAGAGGGGTATGTACATAGTGCATGTGGGTTCAGGAGAATGGCTGCCACGTGCACTGGTACAAGAGGCAGGGTGTGCACGATGCAAACCAAATGCAGTCCAGGTCACTAAACTTCTCCACATGCTTGCCTCACTCAATGCCAGGACCCAACATTGTCTGTGTGTTTGTATTAAATGTCTGTAGAGGGCGAGTGTCATCAGAGAGTGCAGCCACAATGCTCTAATTATAGGAGAAAAGTAGAGAAGCAGCATGTACATAACGCACGGCACTGCACATCCATGGTGCAGTGTCTACTGACTGAAAGGGTGTGCCTCCCAACACCAGAGAACGCGCCCCACCTCCATAAGGGGGAATGAGGGACCGGAGGTCAGGTTACACAGTGAGGTATTTGTTTACTTCTTATTGTATTCAAAAGGCATGGCCGTTATTATTTATACCATTTTGTAATTTCCACTGATAGAAACAGGCAGTCTCTGCTCTACTGTTTTTATTTTAAAATAAAGCCATTTAAAGGGCAAGGGGGACCACTCAGTTATTTAAGTGTTTGCTTTGTAAGCACAAGGACATGAGTTCAATCCCCTTAACCTCTGTTTGCTTATTTGTCCTTAAAAGGTGAGACAAGGTGGTATACACTTAAGATCCCAGTAGTTTGGAGGTGAGACTGGATCCCTGGGCTTCATGGCTGGACAGTCTCACCTACTTGTCAACTTTCAGGCCAGTGAGAGACACCACCTCAGAAAACAAATAAATGTCCCCTGTAGAAAGACACCTGAGGCTCTCCTCCTTACTAGGGCTAAGCTTAAGAAGCAGTTGTTTGTTTTGCTTACAGAAATTATATTTATCATATTTTATTGCCATTTATTTATTGTAGTGTGTCTTAGGGTTTCCATTGCTGAGAAGCGACACTATGACCAAGGCAACATTTAATTGGGGTTGGCTTACAGGTTCAGGGGTTCAGTTCATTATCATCATGTCAGGAAGCATGGCAGTGTCCAGGCAGACGCGGAGCTAGAGAAGGAGTCAAGAGTTCTACATCTTGACCGGAAGGCTCTCAAGAGAAGACTGCCATCCTTCGGTAGCTGGGAGGAAGCTCTAAACTCACCCCAAGAGTGACACACTTCCTCCAACAAGGTCACACTTCCTAATAGTGCTACACCCTGAGCCAAGCATATTCAAACCACTGCACAGTGTCAGAAATTAAAACCAGCGTCTCAGGTATAACCTGCTGTATCCCTGTGCTACATCTCCAGCTCCTTAAATTGCATTTAACTGTCATGCCGACACTTACTGTGCAATTATTTTCATTTTACTTTTGCATAAGAGTCACAAGTAGATTTATACTCCTATACTACAAAAATGCTTGATAATGCAAAAATGCAGTGAGCACTGTATTTTATAGATCCTTACACACCAGGCAACTTTGGGAAGTACAAGGGTCAGAATTTAGCCCATATTAATTGTTATGTTCTGGCAGAGCCATCTACTACAGCTTCCACACTGCTGAAGAAAGGAAGGTTTATATGCACCACTTCCTGCCCAGGCCAGAAGGCTAATACCGCCAGCTGAACTTCCTTCCTTCCTGATATCCCCAGGTTGGCATGCTGAATGTGAGCTCAGTAGTAAAGAGAAGAAACAAAGTAAATAATAAATGTTTCAAATCTGAAAAGAACACTACCAATAGGAAGAACACAGACAAACTTTCCTACTGATACCATTTCACAACCCAGAATTGCTCCATCTTAAGTCTGCTCTAGCCTGTTCGAGTCACAGTCTCAACAAGTATTTACATCTTCAGTTGCATCATAGTTTTTCTCCTACCACAGTTACCACTCTCTGAACACTCCCACCCTAGGCCTTGGGCTGCTGAGTTCAGAGCAGTGTGATAGAAGAGAAGTCTCTCTTCTTGCCCAACAGTCTACAAGCAGGAATACACAGACATTGTGCATTCATGTGAATTCCAGTATAAGGGGTGGGCACAGCTTTAAGGGGGCACCCAAAGCACTCTTTCCCTGGGATCCAGGAATAAATGACTAGGAGAAAGGCAGGAAACCTTGATCCATCCAAAGCTACACTGTATTAGAATGTCACTCCCCCATGCAGAAGCTAGTTTCCAAACACTGCCAATATTCGACTTACTGAAAAAAAAACTGTTTTAGTTTATCTCATCAGTTTAGTTATCAAAACATGTTTTTATCTCTTCACATTTACTAGAAATTACTAATTAGTGCCAAATTATGGAAAATTTATAATAAAAGCTAACAGGGTGGTACATTACTGGTAAGGGAGCCTGAGGCAGGAGAATTACAACACAAGGCTAGCCTGGGCTTTGTAGTAAAGTCTCCTTCCTCCCCCACAATCCTGGTGGTGATGCAGATGATTCTTATAGCAATGCAGTTTGCAATTGGTGAATGCAAGGAATGGCTCTGTGTGGCTCTTGACTAGCTCTGCATCTGTTAACCAAGTTCAGCTTGGTTTGGCTTTCAGGGTGAACCTGTATATTTCTCCTTTGGCATTCTTCTTTGAGGCAACTGTAGAATCTTACCTGTTTATTTGTTTATTAACAAGTTAAATAAAACCTTTGACAAATGTTGATTTTATATTCAACTCATGAGTTACCTTTAGAGTATCCTTTACCATAGGTTCCCTTTGATGTTTTTCTTAACAACTGACCTGGGTTATTTAGCTCTCCATTGTGGTGTGGAAGAAGACATAAAGAAGCACACTTTGCTTTTTCCAGAGATGATGCTGTACACAGTACCTCTAAGTACCCTGGAAGCACCACACAGGGTAGGAAAGGGAGAGAGCGAAGACAGGCTAAAATAGCCAAGCTCATAGGAGCAAGGTAGATAGATATAGCTAGGTAGATAGAGAGTAAGAGACAGAGAGCAATGTTCACCAATTCATAAGGATTCCTCAGGCCCTCTGTGCGCTGCACTCTACTGAGTTCCACCTCAGCTCCAGAGATCATGCCTGTAAAATGGTAGCAAAGTTAGACTGAGTGTTTAGGGTGGACTCTGATCTCACATGACCAATGTGGTAAGAAGAGGGTATGTGGACACAGACACACAGGGAGGGAAGGCTCTGTGACAGAAGTACAAAGAGGATCAGCAGCAGGCCGGGAAGGCCTTACAGGAAACCAAACCTGTTGATCTCTTGATGTTGGGTGTCTAGCTTCCAGAACTGTGAAAAAATAGATTCCTGCTGTGCTTCCTAATCTGTGGTCCTTTGTTGTGGTAGCCATCACAAAGGGACACAGGGAGAAAGGGCCTGGGGTTTGTGGAAAACAAAAGTCAGTACTGTCTTTTGATGTGGTGCCCTCTTGCTTTTCTCCAAAATTCTAGGGATTTGTCAATAAACTGACTTGGTGCCTGGTGAAATACTGTCTCCTACTGTTTGTACTGAAACTCCTGTATGTTCTCTGAGCTAACACAGGCATCTTATTTCTGCCTTTATTAAACATGTGTCCTAGGTTGGGAATATCTTTCAACCACTACTCATTTCTCTACCACCAACCTATGAGTTCCCTCAGAAGGAGGGACTGTGGTTGTTTTTTCATTTTGTATGTCTAGCACAGAGGAAATAATGTTGCTGGATCTGGCACCTCATAACTATGTGGAGCAAAGGACTTAATGGATATGTAAACAAATGGCAGAAAGCTACTCTAGGCCAAAAGATGACTCAAAGAATGTTTTACTCTTCCTGGAGACTTGGAAGCAACCAACTAGATTTATCCCTGTAAGCCAGGTTATTCAGGAGCCATTGCATACACTGGCAGTCTTGGCTGCAGGAATCTGCCTTGGCCTCTAGCCAGGTGTTTAGGAGAAGAGCTTAGATGTTCTCTGGGAAACATGTAAGGACTCCTGACCCTGAGATGTCATCCCGAGAGATGATGAAGCTAAAGGACTTTCCTCCTTTTCCCTCATGAGCTGATATCTTCTTCCTGGCAAGCTCTTTGCTTGTCATATGAACAATTACTTTAAAGGGCATAGCAAACACTTTTTGTGAAGGACTGTGCCATGATTTAAAAGGGCCCCTCAAAATGTGTACTGGGAGATCAAGAAAATGACTCAGGCAGTAAGGGCGTTTGCTTCTCTTGTAGGTTCGGCCCCCAGCACCTACCTCAGACAGCTCACAACCACTTATATTTCCATCTCCACAAGATCTGCTACCTTCTTCTGGACTCCATTGGTTCCACACGCATGTGACATCCATACAGAAAAGCTGGGGCACAAATGTATGCAAATTTTAAAATTCATCTTAAAATAAAATTTAAAATAAATTTTTAAAAATGTATGTTAGAAACGTTGTCCCATTGTAGGAATGCTAGGAGGTGGGTCCCATGTAAGATGCTTAGGTCACAGAGAATCCATGCATATGAACGGACTCATGCTTACTAACGAACGACTTTAGGGGGCTGGCAAGATGGGTAAAGGCACTTGCTATTAACCCTGACAGCCCGAGTTCAGTCCCTGGGACTATCTAGCAGAAGGTGAGAACTGAGTCTTACAAGCTATCTTTGACCTTTACACTTGCAACATGGCATAAGTGCCCCACCAATAACAATAAAATAAAAGCCATTCAGTATCAGTATGTGAGCTGTATCACATGAATTCTCTCTCTTTCTCTCTCCCTCTCTCTCCTCTCCTCTCTTCTCTCTCTCACTAAACAGATAAATGTGATAAATAAATAAAATGCTAAATAAAAATAAATGTGATAAAATTAGACTAAAAGCTATAGCACATACACACACACACACACACAACTTTTCTTTTTACTTAAAAATAATTTTTAGCCTATGATCTACAAAAGAAGAACCATACAGATAGTGAGTCAAGTTTGGTCTTTGGGCTGTCCTTTAGCTGCCCTTGCCCTAAACCAACATCTGCCCTTCAACCTTGTGTGTTTCCCTCCCTGTCCATCCCTTTCAATCCAATCAAACCTGACAGGCACATGTGGCTAGGAAGCAAGGGTTTTCTGTCATCCTCATCTTAGTGTAAATGAGTAAAAATCTGGATGTTTTCTCAGTGACCGGGGTAAAATAAGATCACTACTACACAAAGGGAAACAGAGACAAACCACCTTTAGCCCAAGAAAGCCTTTCTTGCAGCCTGCAGAGTGGTTTTGCAGCTTGCAGCTCACTGAAGTTGATTTTCCATTGACAAAGCATGGGCACATTTTCTCAGAGGGAATGCTATTATTTCAGCTAAACTCTGGAAAGTGTCAATGCTG
Organism: Uromys caudimaculatus; assembly: GCA_028551405.1. Lineage (NCBI taxonomy): Eukaryota > Metazoa > Chordata > Mammalia > Rodentia > Muridae > Uromys > Uromys caudimaculatus. The sequence continues at coordinate 60,287,325 of CM052701.1, forward strand.
TCTGGTGTCACGCACATCTGTGTTCATCTTCCTGACCTCAAATTCAGCCCCCTGAGGGCTCGGTCTGAGCTGGTGTGAAGAAAAGAGGACTCTCAGCCAATATGATCTGGTGTTGTGCCAGTCTGCACAGAATTAGACTATGGATTATTGTGGATTTGTTTTCCTTTAGGAATTAGGGCTGGCACTGGCTTAGCTTTGGTGCAGCAGAGGTATTAACTGAAATGCATTGCTGTCTTAACAGCCACATTCCTTTTAGCCTCGGTGACTTTGGAGTGACTTCCAAAGCACTCTCATCAGAGTGTCACAGGGCAGATTAAGGCTAACTTTATGTCAGAGCCACACACAATGGGAGAGGAAGTGGCCCTCAGCAGTTACCCTGCCTCACAAAATGAAACCCAATAGTGGGAGATAGGCTGACAAATGGAGTGAACCTTCGATTGGTTTTCCTTCAGTTAACCTAAAGCAAGAAGATTCATGACAGAAAGCACTACGATGAGGTACAAGTTTTGTCACAGTGACTGGCCGTGCACCATGTTGGACTCCAACGCTCACTTGGCAAGTTTCATTGGAAGCCTCACCTCTTTTTTTCTTTACCTGTTTGGCAAATGTACTACATTTAAATATGTACCCAGAAGGGCTCTGTTTAGAAGGCCCTCCCCTGTGTTTGTGAAGCTACTCAGTCTTAGGAACTTTGGTTTTCTTTTCTGTGAAATGGGTAGCAATGTGGACAGAGAACAGAAGTGGAGATACAGGGTATGATGCTTCATACTGTCAACTTGATGGAATCTAGAGTCACCCAGAAGACAGGCCAATGGACAGGCCTGTTATTGAAAACGGAAAGGACCATTCTATGGGCTGGGGTCCTGAACTAAGTATAAAGGAGAAAAGGAGCTAAACAATGTGACTAACTGCTTCAAACTCCTGCTGCCTAGATTTCCTTTCACGACAGACTCTATCCATCAACCATGAGCCAAATAAGCCTTTATCCTTTTCATTTTTGCTTTCAAAGCATTTTATCACAGTAACAGAAAAAACAACTAAAACATAGGTGTCTGAAGGGCAAGCTAGGAGTGTGTCAGCACATTACAAATGAGAGCTATGAAGAGCCTGGGCTAAAATAGTGGTTGGTCTTATGAATACATAAATTGAATGCATAGATACTTATAAAAATCAAAGTTCAACAGTTAATAAATTCATGAAAAGGTTCTTTCATCTTGGCTTTTCTTCTCGGCAATGGTGTGGAAAGCAATGTAGACAGCAAGGTATTTGCTCTTTCTTTACCACTTACCCACCTTAACTCCAGGGACAGGCAGAAGTTCCGGGGTGTGGCTTTAGGTCTCCATCGTTAAGCCATCCAGTACTGAGGACTCAGCAAATGCTCACCTGTCAGTTTGGCATTGCCCTATTCCTCTGACTGCTTCACAGTCTCGAATAAGTGAGCAATCTTGGTTGACACTAGTCTCAGTCTGTTCTGTACCTACTGTTCAGGAAGGAACCTCAGAATGTGTCAAATAAGTCCCAGGAGAAAGGGGAGCTCTGCGACCTCAGTGTCCAAATGTTTCTTCTTGGCTTTTGTAAGATTTGTTCTATATATTACATTCTCACTGTTGATGGGCCCTGCCCTAGGTTCTCTGTGAATTTCTAATGTTAATAAGACATAAGTATAACTCAAGAAAATTACAGTTGAATGGAGCCAAGATGGTATGAAGTCAAGAGAACAAGTCCCTAACTGTGGACTGTGCCCCAGACACTGGAGAATAATCACAATATCCTTGTATAACAGCAATGCCAGGGAGGGTGCTGAGGGCTTGAAAAGCTAAGGAAAGCAAGTTAATGGACAAGAAAAACAAACAGAGACCACCTTGGGGGAATGTTCTACACTAGGTTTTGAAAGAAATGCAGGGGAGGGGGAGGGGATAGGTGATTTCCAAAGAGGAGACCTAGAAAGGGGGAAACATTGGAAATGTAAATAAGGTATCAAAAATAAATAAATAAATAAATAAATAAATAAATAAATAAATAAATAAATAAATAAATGCAGGTTTCAGATTCCTCTGAACAGAGAAACATTGGCATGGAGTAAGCCTTAGAAGTGAAGGCACAGACTCAGTGACCCCCAAACAATGGACAAGGGACATTACAAAGTATGGCTTTGCTTTGATCTGGAGGTCCACTTTAGGGGGTTTAAGACGAGGCTGGAGAATGCGGTGGACTAGCTGATGGGGAAGTGAATATCAGGCCGAGCAGATTCTGGTGCAGTGCAGCTGACAGTGATGGGTGGGGAGTGGGACATCGTGACAAAGAGATTAATCATGGAACTGACTCTCAACACAGTCTGAGGGAAGAAAAATTCAAGATATCACCACTTGAAGATTGGTATGGTAATTTGTATGTAGGTGTCCAAGGGCCTGGAAAAGAATCATGGGTATGGAGTAAAAAGAAAAAGTGGAAAGAGAATTAAAGAAAACAGCAGTCCAAAGCCCCAGAGCCTGCAGGAGCCTTGGAGAATGGCAGGACCTCTGACTATAACAGAAAGTCGCTAAGTGCTAATGTGTGTGGAGGACTTAGCAAGTCAGAGCTTGAAATATCCTAAGTGGAAAATAATAAATACCTCTTCTAGGTGACCTGGCATACCACCTCTGAAGACCATAGGTGGTTCTAATCTAATGAGGAAGGGAAAGAGGAAGCTTTGTGGTGGTGGTGGGGAGACAGTACATCATTTTCATTTACACTGTTGAAGCTGAGAGCCTAAAGTGTTCAGCAACACAACCTGTACACAAGCCCTTCACTTAATATCCATCACTTACATCCGTGACCCACTTTATCTTGTTCAAAAAGAGTCTCCCATATTAGTATTCTTGGTGAGTTTACAATTATATGAAATAAACAGGTCAGGCATCTCTAAGAATCATTTCTGTTAGAGGCAGAAACACAGGCAACTCAAGTAGCTGATTCAAAAAATCACATGGCTGAGAGTACTGCTCTCTTGAGTCTGGGTTATCCTCCTCCTATGTGGTAATGGTAGTCATCCTTCTATAGCACAACTGACTGCTTCATATATGCTGGCTGCTACTCTAAGCCTTTTATGTGCACAGCCCTGCTTAATTCCTTCCCCAACCCCATAGCATAGGTGCTTTTATTCATTTCACATATCATCAAACTGAAGACAAAGGATTCTTAGAAATTTGTTCAATGGTGCATACCCAGCAAGTGGCAAAGACAAAATATGATACTAGGTGATTCCAGAGCCTAAATAGTACATCCCACACCGAACTGCAAAAAAAAACCCAACTCTAATAAAGTGGCATTATGCTTACGGCCTAAGTTCCACATTAGCCTTCTTGCCTTACCCAGAAAATCGAATTAATCTTCTTCATATGCTCTTCAGCATTGTGTTAATAAGGCTGTTAGTGTCTTCTGGGTCTGAAGTTGAAGAACTCATAACCATTCAGACTAAGTTGTTAATGAGTAATCACACATACATGTATATGTATCTATGTAGATAGAGTTATAGATATAGATGCTTATATAGATATATAAATGTAAATGATTGTCTAAAAATAAGCATTATACTAGTTACTTTCCTTATTTCTGACTATATACATGATAAAGGCTCGCTATGGGTCACCAGGGTTTGATGTTCACCATGACAGCGACAATGTGGAGGCAAGAGACAGTCCCTGCTACAGCAGCAGGGACTCCAGGTCACATTGCATCCAGAGCCAGAGGGTACTGAGAAGTAACTGCTCATGCTCACCTCCCTTTCTCGTCTCACTCAGTCTAAACCACCAGCACATAGGATAAAGTCAACCAGATTCAAGGTTAGGCCTCTCTGGCAACATTCTCCCAGACATGCTCAGAAGTACATCTCCTAAGTGGTCCCATGCTTAGTGAACTTGACAATGGAGATGAACCATCACAAGCACTGGCTTCTCTGCCTTCTGTCCACCTCATTATCTTTCTTTCTTCTCCCCTTCCTCCTCTCTCTCTCTCTCTCTCTCTCTCTCTCTCTCTCTCTCTCTCTCTCTCTCTCGTGTGTGTGTGTGTGTGTGTGTGTGTGTGTTGGCTATTAGGGATTAAACCCAGGGTCTTGCTTGTGTATGGTTTTGCCTTCTGCCACAGAGTTATACTCCCACTAGTTTTCGTTCTTTTTCTGTGGACCTGTGCAGAGGCTACATTGTACAAAGGCTGGTTGCTTTAGATAGTGATAGCATTGAGACAGGCTTAAAGAAAGAGAAGAAAGGGGCTGATGTACTGTCCTCACTGTACAAGATGTTCAGATACATTATGTCACTTGTCCTTTACAACAATTCTACAACACAGACATGATGCTCCTCATGAACAGATGAGAAAACCAATGCTTGTAGATCTGATAACACTTGCACAGTGTCAAGAAGCTGGAGAGAAGCAGAGCTGGGAATCATCTGACCTAGTGCAGGGAGCCCTGCTGTGAGTAGGCAGCACTGGCCTGCCACAGTCTGTCCAGGTGCTAGGAAACTGCCACCATGGCAGCTCACTTGCAGATCCAGACTTTCTCTCTTTGTTTACTGCATGGCATGTTCATTATCTCCTTACATAAACCTTGTACCAACAAGAAGCCCAAGGGCACAGTGATTCAGGCATCCTGGTTTCTCCAAATTGCACCCAAACCTACACTTCTACCTTGACATCTGGTGAAACAAATAGATTGAAAACTACCAGTTGGGGCTGGAGAGATGGCTCAATGGTTAAGAGAGCTAACTGCTCTTCCAGAGGTCCTGAGTTCAATTCCCAGTTACCGCATGGTGGCTCAAAACTATCTGTAATGGGATCCGATGCACTCTTCTGGTGTGTTGAAGACGGCTATAGTGTATTCATATAAATAAAATAAATCTTAAAAGAAAGAAAGAGAGAGAGAGAGAGAGAGAGAGAGAGAGAGAGAGAGAAAGAAAGAAAAGAAAGAAAGAAAGAAAGTAAGAGAGAGAGAGAGAAAGAAAGAAAGAAAAGAAAGAAAGAAAGAAAGAAAGAAAAGAAAAGAAAAGAAAAGAAAAGAAAAGAAAAGAAAAGAAAAGAAAAGAAAAGAAAAGAAAAGAAAAGAAAAGAAAAGAAAACTACCAGTTGGAGACCATGGGGAAGCATTCAGGTTTGCTTTTGTTTTGTTTTGCTTAGAAGAATCCCAAGAGAAGTTGGGTGGGTTGGTTTGTTTGTTGTTTTTAAGACCTTTGCCATGTAATCTAAGAGAGTCATCAATGGAGCCAGCAGAGCCTCCATCTCTACCTGAAATGATGGTTTCCCTCTTGATAGAAAGCTCCATGATGAGTTTCTAACCTCCAACAGGAGCTTGATGAAGCACCAGGAAGCAATGAGAAACCTCAGCTCTTCTTACAACCTGTGAGAAGACACTCCTTACACAGTGTGACAGTTCTCTTCCAGTGTCTAGAAGACTATCTTGTAAGGAGACACACCAGACCATGCAACTCAAAGGCTAATGAAGACATGTGTGTTTAAATGACAGGAGGGAATTTTTCTTCACTTAGCTTAATAAAGATGCTCATAAATCCATCTCAGTTAAACAGTTGACAGGCAGGGTTGCCACAGGAAGAACACCTATGTAATCACTTCTAATCTTCAACAAGTCTATAAAGTCTATAAAAAAAACCCTATAACTTTTCACACCAGAAAATCAGAAACTATACAAGTGTTTGATGCTTTTTAAAATCAAGAGTGAGTGTTCTATTGTGGACACACATCAAACTCAGGGAAGTTGTGGCCACTTCGCATTAAAGATCTCAGAAACTGCCTCGTCCAGAGCTAGAGTAGGATGTTCCCGGAGCTGCAGGTGCCTTGGCTGCAGCAGGCTCACTCGCCTTCCTGCTTTCCACAGGGCGCCATATCTCTATTGGCTCGTTGAAAAGACCTGACTCAATACCCAAAACTTCTAAGCCAAGGCAGAGGAACATCTGGGGTCTCTCTGAACTTTGAGTAGGAAGCAGAGGCAAATAGCACCCAATATTCAGAGGTTGCCCTGGCACATACTATAACCTAACATTCTCCTATCAGATATAGGCAGGCACACACAACACCAACTTCAAATGAGATCATAAGAAACAATTCCATATTACAGTAGATTCAGCACAGACCAACAAGATCATGGCACCAACCACAAAATCCTAAACACCCCCCTTTTTTAGACAAAATAAAGATTTCTTCTGTTTTACCAAATGCCACTTTATGTACATACTAGTCTCCCCTCTCTATTAGTAACAGTGACTGAGGTACCCCAACATAGAATTGGCTCTGCATGCAAAATTCAGCCCAGATCAAAACTCCTGTCTCCCTACATGCTTCCTGAATCATCCAACCAGAGCCCAAGGCATAGATTAAGTTCTGCCTAAAACCTTCTAATAGAGATGCCATAAGGTTCTCCATGGTGTGTGTGTGTGTGTGTGTGTGTGTGTGTGTGTGTGTGTGTGTGTGTGTGTGTGTGTATGCGTGTGATATGCTTATGTGTCTATGTGTGTACCTGTGTGTCTGTGCATATCTATGTATGTGTGTCTATGTGTGTGCCTGTGTGTCTGTGCATATCTATGTATGCCTGTGTGTGTCTTTGCTTCAGTGAGTACCAAACCCAGTGTGACCAGCCTCAGGCATATCCCTGATGCTCTTTGTCTAGAGTATATTGGCAATGCTTGTCCAGGGGTATGAGAACAAAAACTCCCAGTTATTACTATATTTTAAGTTTCAAGACAGCTTGTGAACATTTTGTCACCACCTGGGGCACTTAAAGTTGGTCCTAGTCACACTTGCCAGTTTCACCGAGGCACCATCTTTATAGGTTCAGCTTCCGCTAGTCATTTCCCTTCCAAGCCATATTACAGACACTGACTACACCAATTCTTCCAAAGGAGGCCCTCTTCAATTGGGATTTGCATCAGGTAATAATTCTCCAGAGTCACCTTATAACTATGATAAAAAGAAACAAGGGCAAGATTTCCTAGTCTTTCACTATTGTGTCCTCACTTTCACTATTGTGTCCCTTTGCCTATCTTGCCCCTCTAAACTGTGACCTGTAAGGGGACAGCCTCCCTCTGCTGATTAGCATGGTTTAGCTGCCACAGCACAAGGAAGGCAACATGAGAACAAGTCTCCAAGTGTGCACTGTGGATTCCTGCTGTGATGGAAGAAAAGGTCATAGCTCCCCCCTCCTCACCAAAGTAGGTCTCTTGACTATAGTGACTGTTAGTCACTAAAGTCCTCAATTGAGTGCCCAATGCCTTCCCAGACTCAGCTCTTTTCCACCAACTAACTAACTAGTTGCAAGAAAAGCAGCAAGGTGAACAGCCTTCGAGAATGAAAGAGTCAGCTTGTTAATATAATCTTTGTCCACTGTTTGAAGATCATCTTCAAAAATCTTTCTCTACAGGAAGGCTCAGAAGTTTGTGACATAATTTCATTCCTTGCCCAGCACCCACAATATCCTTTTTCTTCTAACTTTGACAGATCAGACAAACACAAACTTTACATAAGCACTAAATATTAATGAGACAGAAGCAGAAAGCTTACTGTTCTAAGAAAAAAATGCAATGAAGCCCAAGCACGCTCCTGGTTTTTGAGTCAATGAGGAAAAGCAGAGTGATGCGTGCTGGGAATGTGCCCAATATAGGTAAGAAACACTAACTATAGCCTTATCTTTATTTAGTCCCTGAGGAACTCAATGCAGAGCTCAGTGCATCTTAAGTGCATTCTGCCACCCAAGCACTGACTTCTTGTATAAGTTACCAACTTGACTCCAAAGTCCTGGAAATTCCTGAGGTATCTTTTGGGCCAGAGTAGAGAAAACCCTACTGATTAGTCCTTTCCTCACTGTGGCTCAGCTCTCTTAGGTCCTCTATCCCGTTGGCCTGATACAGAAACAAAAGCACAAAAAATCCCCTCCCTTGACAGTGGTCACTGGGGCTCACCTCACCTGAACACTATTCCTAACAGGCCACAGGAAACATGACTCAACGGCTGAGCCTCTGTGAGACTTACATTTTTCTTTAAACTTTCAGATCGCTTCATAACATTGTGTCATCAACTGATTGTATTGACACTTATCGCTTTGACATTTGCTTTATGCCTAGTACTATTCTGAGTATTCTGTGTATCTTGTAGGTGGAACTGTGCAGCCATCTCTGCTGCAAAGGCATCTCCTGCTGGAGGACCTAATTGAAGACTGCCTGAGAGACCAAGGATTGCTGCCGCAGACAGTGACAGCCAATCGGGAACTGCTGTTTAGAAGAGATGCTTTCTTGGGACATGGGTGGACGATATTAAAGGAGCTTGCAGCAGTGTTCAGATGAGCTTGCTGCAGCGTTTCTCACCTGCTCCCGGAGTCTGTGTTGGAGTCTGTGTTGTTGACTCTGTGGCATCCCACCTCCAACCCCCAAGGGCAGGTAGTTCAGGGCTCAGGCAGCAGTGCCTGAGCTCTTTTATGACACAGATCTACTCTATGAGGCTCCTACTATACCTATCATTGTAAGTGGAGTACAAAATCAACTAATTCAAATTTAGGAACCACTTACTTACAAAACATTAATTGAAACCCAGAGTATGATTTCTGAGGTGTGCTTTTCTGGAACCCAGAAAAAAAAATGGGGGGTGAAGGAAGTATCCAACAAAGCCTTGTTCTCCAGACAGTCAGTCCCTCAGCCAGAATGGGTATGGATGGTGATTCCACCCTGCCCATGTCCTGGGTAGGGCAGTGGCCTTCACAGTGGGGTACATATGCACTTAGACTTTTGTAGAGGTGCTCTACAGTTATATGGGAAGAGTTGGCAGTGTGGAAACTGATTTCCAGGTGCACATTTCTAACATGGATCTCCATAAAAACCAGTGACACCTCTACGTGGGCTTTCCCACCACCCTTCCACAACAGCCTAGACATAAGAATAAGAGGAAAGCACTTCACATTCTCAACCCTTTCCAGACCCAGGCACAGAGCCATAGAATGTAGACCTCCAGGATAACTGGAAATATTAGCAGTCAGAAGGTGAATAACCCTGTAGACCCAGTTACACTCTATGATGGTTTGTATATGCTTGGTCCAGGGAGTGGCACTACTAGGAGGTGTGGCCTTGTTGGAGTAGGTGTATCACTGTGGGTGTGGGCTTAAGACCCTCATCCTAGCTGCCTGGAAGTCAGTATTCTGCTAGCTGCCTTAAGATGAAGATGTAGAACTCTCAGCTCTGGCTGCATCATGCCTGCCTAGATGCTGCCCTGCTCCCACCTTGATGATAATGGACTGAACCTCTGAACCTGTAAGTCATCCCAATTAAATGTTGTCCTTTATAAGACTTTCCTTGATCATAGTATCTGTTCACAGCAGTAAAACCCTAAGTAAGGCCGGGCAGTGGTGCGGTGGTGCACGCCTTTAATCCCAGCACTTGGGAGGCAGAGGCAGGCGGATTTCTGAGTTCAAGGCCAGCCTGGTCTACAGAGTGAGTTCCAGGACAGCCAGGGCTACACAGAGAAACTCTGTCTCGAAAAACAAAAACAAAAAACAAAAAACAAAACAAACAAACAAAAAAAAACAAAAACAAAAAACCAAAACCTTAAGACACCCTCTTTTGGAAATCAAATGCTTTCCAAAGTTTTGCTTTCAATAAAATTGGAAGGGGATTTAATGGAGCTGAGAAACTATTAAGAATAAATATATTACTTAATTAAATAATTATTTTAAAATTCAAATTAATTTAGCAAACAAGAACAAAAAACAGACATTATTTATTTGGTTCTGTGTGATGTTTTGAGATACATGTACACACATAATGCATGCATACATACATACATATATACATACAGACAGTGATACTCATGTCAGGGTAACCATTTCTACCTCCTCAAACATTTATTATTTTACGGGTGAAACATCCAAGCCTTTTTTCTTGGAGAGTTTGGAACTATAGAGTATGTCATTATTATCTCCGGTTACCCTGCTGTGTGGCAGTGAGACTTCTTAGCCCTGTCTAACAATGTCTTATATTACAGATAACTCACTCCCCTGGAACTACAGCCAGCACCTTTCCGCGCTACTCCAAAGCATTACAGTGGTACAAGTTATTTTCAGCCATCCATCATCTACAATAAAAAATGCTTTTCAAAAACCTGGCAGTTCCTTTGGGTATCCTCCCAAGAATGAAGGGACTGCTGAGCCCAAAGCCTTCAGATATTTATGTGAACATGATTAGTTGGCCTTAAACTTATGAAAAAAGCCAAGTATCTCACAGTGGATTTATTTATTTACTTATTTTCTCATTCGTGCATTTATTCATTCATCCATCCATCCATCCATCCATTCATTCATTCATTTGAAGTACTAGGGATTGAATCCAGTGTCTCTCACTCATAGTAAACAAGTGTTCTTCCACTTAGCTACTGAACAGTTTAGGAAGTACATAACACTTATTTTCTGTATTCATCATAGGTCCCTTCAAGATTTCATGACATTTAGGCTCCATAGTGCAGTGGTGAGTAAATTCTGGTAGGTCAGTTCATTATCTGGATCATCAAACTTTGTTGTGTCATATGGTTTGAGAATAAACAGTCACTCAAAGTTATACAGACATCATGAGACAGGGCCATGTCACAGAAGTGCCCCAGCTGTTCCACACTTAATGTACCCTTTGGTGGCTCAGTGATGGTAAGGACAGGGAGCATTAGTGGCCGAGCAGCTCTTGTTCATGCACATTTACAGGCTCTAAGAGTGCTCTCCTAAGTAATTCCCTCAACTGTGGCTCATTAGCAGATGCTAACAAGCCCCTTCTGGCCTTAATTAATTACCTTGCTTTGGAGTCAAAGAGGGGAATGGTTGTCAAGAGTATTGTTTGCTCAATTACCCAAGAGCCATAGATAATGTGTGGTAATGGATTGGAAGATGGAACACCAGCCTTGCTCCAACCCCACAACTGTAAAATCTTGTGCTGTTCATTAAGGCATCAGCCATGGGAAGAGCTTACATTGGCGACGACAGTAAATGGAGTCGGAGGTGAAACCTCCCCATTTACTATCCAGCAGAAACACAGAAACTCTGCACAGCTAAGAGCTTGCTGTTATTCATAGACAAATTCCTGAGGCTTCTCACCCTCTGTCCTTTTCTGCCACTCCATTTTTGGGCCATTTTGTGGCTATTTCACAGTTGACTTCACCCTGGTTGTTATTCCCGGGTTGGTATAATTAAATGTCAACTTAGAGGTCCACAATGATAAAATTACATTTATGCTTGCTTTTAAAAATCATCTTCTAGTTGGTTAGAGCTGGTGATTATAAAAAATCATTTTTTCATATTTTAAGTAATGTTCATTGGTGAAATGTAGATATAGTCATATTTGAGACAGTTGGTAGGGAGATAATTGATGTCATAGAAATAACAAAGCTTCATGAGATGAGCTAAGGTACATGTGGTGCAATTCATATATGTATATGATCAGTGTGTATGCAGTGTTTAACTCGTGTGTGTGTGTGTTTTCTGTAAGTGAAATGTATGTTTGGTATGGTATGTGTATGTCTGTGATTGGTATGCATGTATGATATTTAACTCTGTGTGTGTGGTGCAAACTACATCATGCTACAAGCATGGTGTAGTTTATATATGTATGTGTTTGATTTGCATAAACCATGTTTAACTCTCTGTGTGTGAGATTGGTGTCTGGTGTACATGTGTGGTGTGGTATGCATGCATGTAATTGGTGTTACAAGCATATATTGTGCAGAACTCTGAGCCTGTTCATGTGGACTTTTTTCAGGAAGTATTTCCTGGACTGAGTCTTGAATAATATGTCCCTGGAGGATTATAAGAGTCAGGTCCTTTAGAAAGAATAAACAGCACTCCAGCAGGAAGAGAAATCAGGTATTGGTAAAGCATAGCATGCATGCAGGGAGACGGGGCTATGCAACGGGATTCTGACCTGCTCACCAATGACTTGTGTGTCCATCTCAGGACAAATAAATCAGACTTGATGAGGGAAAGTAGTCAGTTTTGTTTCATCAGCAATGTGGATCTTGACCTTCAGAGTGGGAAATTGTCCCTGGACATATGTGTTCCCTGACACCCTCTGTGGTTATCTCTGACTTCAGAGCTAACTGGATATGTGCTTAGACCTACAAGACCTTTGCTTCATTTGTATGGTCCATGTGTTTCTTCAGACTTGGACTCCAGCTTGATGGCCCAGAATCTACTTCTTTTCAGTTGAAAAGAGTATCTGCACACCTCCTTAAAAATAGTGGAGTTTCCTGAGATATATATATATATATCCTAACAACTGGAGCAGGGGCTGTCTCTGAGCCTGCTGTCTGCCTGTCTGCCTGCCTGTGGATCCCACATCTCCAAATGGACAAACTTGTCTGGCCTCAGTGGGAGAGGATGTGCCTAGCCCTGCAGTGACTTGATGTGCAGGGGTGGGGGGATTGGTTGGGGGTGACACCAAGAAGGGGACTTTCGAAGGTGGAATGGGTGAGGACTTTCATGGCAGGGTACTGGGAGGAGAGGAAGGGCTGATATTGGATTGTAAAGTGAATAAATAAGTAATTTTTAAAAAACAGCTGAGTTTCAGAACACTCCTCTGTGTATATATACCCGCATGCCTTTCTTAACTGGCTTTTCACCAAGCCTGCCATTTAGACCGAATTCTCTCAGCAGCAACAGCAGCTCCTCTCATTGACCAGTTACAGCTTGGGATAACCGTTCTTGAATATGAAAGATCAATTTAGAACCTGTGAAAATGTCTCCAGTTTTTATGACTCTCTATCCCTTTATTGTATTATTTGTAGCCTACAAATGCTATTCACAGTGAAAGCTGTTTGTTTATTTATTTTATTATTGCTATTTCTTTATTAGTGTCTAATTTCTGTAGCTTACTACTCTGTGCTGATACCATCTCCTATAAAAAAAAAATAAGAAGAATTATCACCAGGAGCCCCCTGCTATTGCTGCTATCCCTGCCCTCTGCTACCCTCATCTGCTGCCATCTCCGCTCCCCAGCTACCCTCACACCTGCTATCCCCACCCCTGGCGACCCCTACTCCCATTATCCCTCCCACCCATATCATCTGCTACCCCCACTCCTTGCTTCCCTTATCTCAGCTACTCCCACCGCATGCTGGGAGAGACTGAGTACTGATACACCAGCTATGCATTAGGACACTGTCAGCCTGAAATACTTGCTTGGGGCTTTCTCATTCTGAGCTGTAATGAAAGCAGACAGAATTCTCAACTTTAGTCAGCATTTGTTATCCAAGAACCTTGACTATTTACTGTGAGGTAATTTGGTCCGCTGGTTGACATTGATTTCATTTTGGCACTAGGCTCAGTTTTGCTGACATTGTCCTATGAATAGGGGGCATATGGCATCTCATCACTCAGGTAAATCTCTATACCTTAGATTTACAAAATGATCAGTACTTTCGTAGGGTGGATTGGAAGTACCTTATCTACCACAAAGAATGTTCGGGAAGCAGTTCTCTTGGTTTTGACTATATGGATATAGAAAGAGAAAACCCCTATTCCTTCCCCCTCTTCTCGATATGGATCAAACCTTGGATCTAATAACCCCTAGGCATGTGCATATCACTGAGCTAAACCCATAGCCATCTATCTCATTTATAACAACAGTTTGTTATTCTATTGGTTAGAGGTCTGTATAAGATAACCTTTTAAACAAGTCCCAGTTTTAAAGCAGTTCAGGATTGGAATGACCAGTCTCCAGAATGGCCCTCTTTACTTCACAGTATCTCATTCCCTCTCATGTTTCACAGGACGGAGTTGTCACCAATAGGATTATTACCAAGTAAACACTTGTGTCCCATCCATATCTCAAGTTCTAACCTCCAGTGTGATGGTCTAGGAAGGACCCATAGGGGTTGCCTTTGTAAGAAGATGGTAATAAAACAGAGCTTCGTAGCTCTCAACCAGGAAGAGGACTCTCACTGAAAACTAAATCAGAACCTGGGCGTCTGAGTTCAGTTTCCAGAAATCACATGGTGGCTCACAACCATCTATAATGGAATCTGATTCTCTCTTCTGGTGTGCATGAAAATGGAGCACTCATATAAATAAAATAAATAAATCTTAAACAAACAAAAATCATCATGATAAACAAATGGCATCATGATATTGGACCTCCCAGCCTTCAGAGTTACAGAAATAAATGTCTGTTGTTCAAGCCATCCAGTTATGGTATTTTCTTATAGCACCATGAGCAAACAGCATCTACCTTGCTCTCTGTCTCTGTCTCTCAGTTTCTCTCTGTCTTTGCCTCTCAGTCTCTCTGTCTCTGTCTCTGTCTGTCTCTGTCTCTCTGTCTGTCTCTGTCTCTCTGTCTCTGTCTCTCTGTCTCTCTCCCTCTCCCCTTGAAGATATTTACATAGCAGAGGCCTAGGTACAGGAGTAGAGGCTGTCCAACAGTCTTCACCATGTGAGTGAATCACCACATCTTCTAGTTTCACAACTGAAATCAAGCCAACATCTTGAACTCTCAGCCACAATTTTTGAGACATTCAGATGTGGAATCACTCTACTCAGGTGTTCCTGAATCCTTGGTTCATACTGTATAAGAAATTAAATGTTTACTTTCTGAGCCATTAAGTTTGGGGGTAATTTCTAGCTAATAGACTTCTTTTTAAATTCATATATAATTGAAAATAAATTTCCTAATGGGAATGACAAAGGAATCTGCATATTCCTCACTCCTCCTAGTTCATATGAAACTGCCTGACAATGACTTGTGGTCTTATTCCCAGACAAGTCACAGGACAAAGCTCTTGATCCAAACTCCCACCCTCTACAGGTCAGAATGGTTCCCAGATCACAGAATATTTTTTTAAGTGTTTAGTTTTCAACATTTAAAATTGAAGAATTCCATTAAATGTGAGTTTATGGTTACTATCCTTTTGATACAAGAAAATGGTAATATTAGTCCTGCCTTTATGGTAGCAGTTAAAGAGAAGGACGTGACAGCTGCCTGTTTTAAATGACCAGATAGTCTCCAGTTTGCACAGACTCTACTGCCCCCACTTAGCTCTTCTATGTTTCCTACTTGTGTACTCCAGGGAGTTTGCTCTCCAGCACTGAGCTGTGAGCTCTTCCAGCTAAGGGAGACATTCCTCGTATTCCTGGTTCCTTGACTGCCATACAGTAAATCTTAAAATTTCACTCATTGTAAAAGTGTATTTGGCTTTGAAATCTTTTAGACCTTTGTACCTATTTCTCAACATTTTGGGTACTAAAACTATAATCACTTAGCCTCATATACTGCTGCTCTTGTGACAGGTTACCTTTCAGAAATGTCCCTGTAAGGCCCCTTTGAACTTCTCTGTACTCTCTTAGCCTTTCTTAGCTCTTAGGGTTAGTTATATCTGTTTCTAAGTATAAATTTAAACTACAGTGTGTGTGGGGTGTGTGTGTGTGCGTGTGTGTGCGTGTGTGCATGTAGGCACACACATGTGCTGAAGATTAAAGCTAGGATCTTTTGTATACTATGCCTACACAATACCATTGAGCTATACCCCTAACCTCCATTGCAGTTGTTACATATCTATTTCCTACATCTTTCCCCTGGAAAGTCCTGGAATTGATGACCTTCAGTTGTAGTTATTAAGCATCATTTTACAATAACAGGGAAAGATGCATTTGGGAGAAATGGCTGATTCAAACTCTAAAGGTTGTGCATGAGCCTGGTCACACTAAAAACCAAGGGAACTGTGCAAGATTATTTCTTTCGGCTACAACGTCTGCACCTCCCCAAGTTTATAGGTGGAAATTCAGATCTCAGCATGGTGATACTTGCAGATGGGGCTTTGGGAAGTAATTAGGTCAGAGAGGTGAGACCTTTTATGAGTGAGGTTAATGTCTTTATGAAACAAGGCAGATACCAGAACTATTTCTCTTTACTCCTCATAAGTAAGAATAAAGTAAGCCAGGAAAGAAGCTCTCTCCAGGAACTGGAGTCAGCCAGCCCATTGATTTTGATTCTCAGAACTGCATATTCCTGTAGCTTAAGCCACCTAGGCTATGGAAAAGGCATTCATCATTTGGCGACAAAGATATATTCAGAAAGATGCATCATTAGGTGATGTCTCCGTTATGTGAACATCGGTGGGTGTACTTGCACACACAGGAAGGACAGAGCCTCTGTTTTGCTAGCACAGAGGACACGGTAGAGAAGCTGGGTCACACATGATTATCTGATGTTGTAGTGTGTCAGCAGGGTTTGTGCCCTAAGAATGTATGAGTGTCCTAGCTTCTCACTGTGCTGGATCACAATGGCTTCAGCGCTGTTCCAAGCAAGATTTTTTTTCTTGTCCTTAGAAGTTTTGAAACTTGAAGTCGACATGCCATATAGAGAAAAGTCCTTTCGGACATGTGTCTCTGGGAAAGTCGAATTTTGTTTAGAAAGAAAGTTTGCCCGGGGAAGTAACTTTCCTCTTCCATCTGTTTATCTAGAGCCTACAATCATTCAGCTCCCATCAAGTCAGCCCTTGCATGCACACAACTCTATTTTATTATAAATAATGATTATTGTGCCTTTGAAAGCACCCAAACTTAGTAGAAAGTTTAACATAAAACTTGCATGTAGACTTTTCTATCACCGTTATACACAAGCTTTTAGCTTGGGTTGTGATCATCGTGGACTGAAAGGGATATGATCTTCAATTAGATCATTACCAGTTTCTCCATATATTATACAGGGCTTTTTGAAGTTTTGTTTGTGTCTTTGCCTTCAGTTAAGTAGCCTGGTTCTTACTCTTCAAGACTGTGCGTATGGTGGGAAAGGACATGCCTGACTGGTGAGGAGTGGCCATCACTGACTTCCGCCATCGTAATCCTTAATGACTTTTCTCTATGTGTTTTCATATTCACAGTATTAGAATTGTGTTTGTATGCACAGGGGTCATGAAGAACAAAAGGTCCAAGGTAAAGTCAAGGACAAGAGTAAGAGATACAACCAAGAGCTGTGGTGGAAGGTACAAGAGGCTGCTGCTGAAGCAATGTGGCACAGAGCTCTTCAGGAAATTTTTTCTTCGTAAACAGAAGTATACTCTACAACAGCCATTGTGGTGGTTGTTTTAGAAGGAAGCCTCAACTGAGGAATTATCTAGATCAGGTTAGCCTACAGGTATGTCTGTGAGGGATTGTCTGACTGTTAATTGAGGTGGACAGACTGGCCCTGAATATGGCACCATTTCATAGGCTAGATCCTAAACTGGAATACAAGTGAGAAAAACCAATGAAGCACAAGCAAACTCGGATATGTTTGTGATGTGGACACAGATATGATGTGACTCAATGCTCGGGTTCCTGCCTTGACATCCCCAAAAGACTGGATTGTAATGTGGAATTTCAGTGTAGACAAACCGCTGATTCCGCTCTATTCCTTTTCTCAGAGTATCATAGCAGCAGAAATGAAACCCTAATAGCCACACAAGGTATCATATAGTAAATGCATAAACAACTAACATACGCCATCGCTATCATACCAAAATATCAGGGACTGTACAAAGTTGTATGTGCTAGTTGTATGTGTTTTATACTACCAACAAGTTAGTACATTTGCATATACCAGTATCACCACAAACATGAGTAACTACGTTTGTTTTAGATAGGGTCTCATTGAATGGCCAAGGTCGGCCTCGAATTCATAATCATCCTAGCAGCTTCCTGAGTGGTATAGGAATGCACGCACCCAGCTGAGGAATGGTGTTTTGATGGCTATAATACTATCAGGCAATAGGAATTTTTAAGGTGCATTATAACAATTGGATGTGCTATTTGTCACTGACTGAAATGTCCTTATATGACATGTAACTGTAACAGTGTTTCATTGCAGCAGCCTGAGGTAAAATAAATGTTCAAATTGTCCCTGAGTATAGGTTTCCCCTAGTCCCAGAACAGATATTGGAGGTTTATTTTGGTTGTTTCCCCAACATATTTGAGACTAGATAAGTATATCACAGCTGAGACATTTGCCATACCGTGGGCCATTCAAAGCATGTCCACAGAGTTGACATCTACAGGTCACTACTCTTCTTACAGTGGTGCTCCAGGTGAGAGGGCTTCCTGTCACCTAGACATTAGCTTTCCATTAGCCAATGACAGGGCAACTTGTGCATCAGAAAGATGGAGAGCAGGGGAATAAAATGCATCAAATGGTCTAAATCCATGAGTTCATAGTGATATTAAAAACCAAAACAGAACAAGGAAAAATAGAACCTCCCTTGCCACCTTTGACAAATAGTGAGTTTGTCAGTGAAGTGAAGTAATTGAGTTGTCAAATGATGACAAAAAGCACTCAATGTTTTGTTCTGCCCTGTGAGCTGAGGAAAAATTGTTTAGGAAATGTTCCATTATAATACATAAAGAATTAATATTAGAAAACCCTGATTTTGTAATTACCACTGACATGATAGACTGCAGCTAAGAGAATGGGTGGCTGTTAGTCACAAAAGCGGTGCTTCTCGTTAGCAGCATCGGTTGGGTGGGCTCAGATGGCTCTCTGCTGATTTCGCCTGGGGTCATGCATAGGGAAACACTGAATTCAGTTGGTGCTGCAGCTTCATGAGGAAGAAATGGAAACTGTAAAGCTTCTTTGAATTATAAAGTTGTATTGTATAATTCCTAATGTGTGTTATGGGTGAAAACAAATCTAAGTGTTCTCCCAGATCAATAGTGATGGGAATAGAGGGTGATAATGCCAAACCTAGAAAAGTCACGTGCTCCCTGGAGTTAGCTCAGTAGCAAAGTAGATGTTTAGCGCATACGGAGCCCAGGTTTCCACCCCGATTCCACCAAGAAAAGAAAACTAACAAGATAGGCGACAAGGGCATCTATCATGTGTGACTGTACCCCTCAAGGTTCATATGTGAAAACTTAGCCAGCCTACAGTGCTACAGTGTTGGAAGCTGGGGTGTGTTAAGAGGTGAGCGGGGATGAGGGAGCCCTTGTGAAGAGAATGTTGTCTCCAGAGTGGGTTCCCTAGCATGCAAATGCATTTATGAAAGTGAGCTTGCTTGCTGCATGCTCATATGTTCCTTCTCCTGCCCTGTTTATCTCCCATCGCAGGAAGGTGCACAACAGAAATCCTCTTCAGAGTGCAAGCAGATGCCTGCACCATGCCTTTGGATTTCCCAGCTTCCACAATTCTATAATTTTCTAAAATTATATTTTCTAAAACTCCATAATTTTCTTCTCTTTGTAAATTGCAATATAACAGTACAAAATAGCCTTAAGGCACTATTTATAGAAACAATTCTTTTGAGGACAAACATGAATTTAATCAAGACAGTAGATTTACTAACTTACAAATTAATTCCTTTGTTGTATGACTGTAGATATGAGAAATGCCTTCATTATTTTGAGGTATAATTGTAAGTCTTTTAAGTGTCTAGGCGGCAGCAAGCCCTCACCTGGAGCAACTGCTAGATAGTAGTGACCTGTGGATGTCAATTCTGTGGTCCTCTGAATGCCCGGTGAATGGCAAACGTCTCAGCTGTGATATACTCAAATATGTTGAGGGAACAATCAAAGCCAATGTCTGTTTTAAGACTGGGGGAAACCCACACTCCGTGTCTAGACTCTCAAACCTGCTTTCCTTGAGATGCCTCATTCAACCAGGACCCTCTGTCTCAGATGATGGCATCACCAACTGCCACCACAGCAGCCTGCATCTCCCTTTGAACACACTGTCTGTGGGCCCATGCCAGTTACTTCATCTTACTCTACTGTCCTACACAGCTATCTCTCATCCAGTCA
This sequence comes from Uromys caudimaculatus, assembly GCA_028551405.1. Classification (NCBI taxonomy): domain Eukaryota; kingdom Metazoa; phylum Chordata; class Mammalia; order Rodentia; family Muridae; genus Uromys; species Uromys caudimaculatus. The sequence goes on from CM052701.1 coordinate 60,307,087, forward strand.
GTGTGTTGGGGTGTCCACAAGATCCCCAGTTGCTGAGTGGTCTGAATTCATCTATTTCTTCTTTTCTTGCTTATTTATTTGTTTACATAGTTTAAAAGACAAGAGGTCTCACTTGTCCTAAAAGTCATCAACCACAGGGACAAATGCTACCTCACCACCAAAAGACTTTAAAGCACATGATCATGTGTATTTATTAAAATTTTGAAATAAAGAATTTTTGTTCATTGACTTATTTGTGTTTCTGTGTATGTATATGTGTGGAGAGGTCTGAGAACAACTTCCTGGAGTCAGTTCTCTCCTTCCACACTGGCTGGGTCCCTGGGATTAAACCCTGGCCATCAAGTTTGGTGGCAATTACCTACAAAGCCATCTGACCAGCCAAAAATAATTTACAACTAAGAAAGATACTTGAATGTCATCAGTTTGACACCACCCTTGAACAGATGATAAGGCTGATGTTCCAAGTGGTTAAATAACAATTCCATTGTCATGTAGCTATCTGGAAATGGGACTGAAGAGTTGTAGCAAGCAACTCATAACTATAACATCAAGCCTACCATGTTAGATTTTCACCTAGTATGTTTCAGTACCCCATGAACAGGGTACTGGTTGCCTGGGTAAGGACTCTCCCATACTCTCTTTTTGACTCAAAGCCTTACCTGACTTCATCAAAACCTTAGTACCAAACACTTTTCAGATTATATTCTCCTTTAATAAGTATGACCCATTATTTGATTTTTCTGTTCAAACTTATGAAGCCAAAACAGTTTACATAGTATAAGATCATCCCTAGAAGTTGTGAGGAGAATAAACAGAGGGAATCTGAAGAATGACCCAAATGTCTTCAAACCCCCCAACATGAACAGAAAAGCTGACAGGTCATGAAATATCCAGCTATTCAGGGTCTGGTGAGTTATGTAAGCTTCACAGTAAAACCACACGATCTTCCAAGGGAGAGCAATGATGATTAAAGAGAGATATGTGACTCATTCTGAAATGGGATATTTTCAGGAATTTATCAGGAAGCAGCATAGGGCATAAATGGATGATGATGTGGGCACAGTATTAAAACCACAATGAAACTGTGTTTCTTGTCACTAGATCATTGAAATAGACTCTGTACCTCAAACCTTACCACCGCCACTGTCAATGTGACGAGGTCACATTTTCCCCCATGATACCACAGTGCCGAGTATTATTCCTGCTCGTGGGCAGACAGTGGTTGCACTGTCTATGAGAATTCTCTTCAAAGTCACATTTCTCATTCAAAGATCTCCATAGTGCAACCACACTGTACTCTTCCAAGCATATTTCCCCTCTGACCTATATTCCTGCAGTTGCTCAGGGTTCCTCCTGTTCATCGCTCCTCCTTCTGACTCAGTTACTTATTGTCTTTCTAGATTCAGAAGACAAGACCCAGCTGTGCAGGCCTGGTTCCACTCTCTCCAGGGAGCATCTCTGACCAATCCTGTCCTACTAGTCTTGTTTCTCGTATCTGAAATTATAATCCAGGACAAGAGTCCTCTAACTCGTGCATGTGTGCTGCTTTGATCTTCCCATCTGGAAAGTATAATGCTCCAGACATCTAACCTTGGCTAACAGCATCACCACAGTTCATAGAGGACACTCTGACAGAATCCTAAAGGGTATTCTGACAGACCATGGGAAGACATTCTGAGGTGTAAGCAATGGTAAAGATATATCAGGTGCTTAAATAAAGCCTGCACTGAGAGGCCACTGTAACGGAGTGGTTGCTAAGCCGGTCATTCGGATGACTGAAGCAAGAGGACTCTTCCTTGCCACTGCCCTGTGAAGCATAAATAAAATACCTTAAAGATCTTATGATTTCAAGACTGCTATTTCCAATTTTTTAAATACTCTAAGAGACCACAGATGCCAGACCAAACTACTATACCCATAAAACTTTCAACCACAACAGATGGAGAAAGTAAGAAATTTCATGATAAAGACCAAATTTAAGCAGTATCTATCTATAAATCCAGACCTAGAGAAGGCACAAGAAAGAAAACTTCAACCTAAGATTAACTACACACAAGAAAACATGGGGAGTAAATAATCCCAGACCAAAAAGAATCAAAAGGGGGGAAACATACACACACACACATACACACACACACACACACACACACATACACACACACACACACACACACACACACACACACACACACCACCACCATCACCACCACCACCACCACCACCACCAACAACAACAACAACAAGAAAACAAAATAACAGGAATCAACAAACATTACTCATTGATATCTCTCAGCATCAACAGCCCCAATTCTCCAAAAAAAGAAACAGACTAACAGAATAGATATGAAAACAAGATCCGTTCTTCGGCTGAATACAAAAAACATGCCTTAACATTCAAAATAGATATCACCTCAGGATAAAAGAATAGGAAAAGATATTCCAAGAAAATAGACATTAAAAAAGCAAGCAGGTATAGCTATTTTAATATCTGACAAAATAGACTTCAAACCAAAATTAATCCGAAGACATTGTGAAGGATGGTACATACTCATCAAAGGAAAGTCTACCAAGAAGACATTGCAATTATTAACATCTATGCACCAAACACAAGGTTTTTATTCTCAACAACAGACAAGTCATTCACACAAAAAGTAAACAGAAATGCTAGAGCTGACATTATAATGACTGATGTTATCACCCAGACGGACCTAGCAGATGTTTAGAGAACATCTCACCAAACATGAAGGAATATACATTTTCCCCTGTACCTTATGGAACTTTCTCCAAAACTGACCACATTCTCAGACACATGTCTCGACTGATATAAGAAAACAGAAATAAAACCCTGCATCTTATCTGACCATCACAGATTAAAGTTGTATATAAACAACAACAGAAAGATTATGTTCCATTGTTCACGAAAACTGAACAGCTCACTACTAAATGAAAAATGTGTCAAGACAGAAATTACAAAAGAAATTAAAGACTTCCTAGAACTGAATGAAAATGAATACACAACATACTTAAACTATGGGATACAAGGAAGATAGGTCTAAGAGGCAAGTTTATAGTAGTAAGTGCCCACATTAAAAAATTGGAGAGAACTCATCTACTAACTTAATAGCACACCTGAAAGCTCTAGAACAAAAGGAAGGAATCATACCCCAAAGGAGTAGATAGCAAGAAATAATCAAACTAAGGGCTGAAATCAATAAAATAAACAAACAAAACAAAACCACCAACAACAAAGAATCAATGAAACAATGAGTGTGGGGCCAGGGAACTATGGGACATGGAGGGAGGGAGCAGGCCTGGAGCAAGAGTGGGGCTGAAGAATGTCCAAACCCCAGACATCTCATCCTGATATTGGCAGGAGTAGCATCTTACCCCACGCCCGCCCCAGGCCTCCACACACAACCCTGTGTCCCCACCTCTGCTCCCCCGAGGAGATCATGGAGCCTGGTAGCCTGGTTAAACTTTCTCTCTCCTTAGAAGTTTATGTTCTTCCTTATGCAAATGAGGCATCTCCAGCATCCCGGCACCAGCCAGTGATGTACAGTCACCCTAAATGCCCCTACCCATCCCCCAAAGGTTTAAGTAGCCTTTGTTCTGACCCTCCCCCATTAAACAATTTGTCTCACTATAGTTGTCTCCTGAGAGTCTTGTTGTGGACACCACCACCTGAGATCTCTTCTGTTCCTGGCAATTCTGGCCTCCACTTCCCCTCTCAGGATCTTCAGGCAAATGAAAAGGGGACATTACAACAGACACCAAGGAAATCCAGAGAATCATGAGGACATACTTTAAAACTCTATTTTCCACAAAATTGGAAAATGGATAATTTTCTTGATACATATCACTTAAACCAAAGTTAAAGCAAGACCAGATAAGCACTTTAAACAGACCTATAACTCCTTTGGAAATAGAAGCAGTCATTAAAAGACTTCCAACCAAAACAGAAAAATACACACTGTGGAAAAAAGAAAAAAAAAAAAAAAGGCAGCATCTTTAGCAAATGGAACTGGTCAAGCTGGATGGCTGCATGTAGAAGATTCCAAGTAGGTCCATACTTGGCACCCTGAACAAAACTTAACTCCAAATAGATCAAAGAACCGACATAAAATCAGATACACCAAATCTGGTAGAAGAGAAAGTAGGGAATAGCTTTGAATTCGTTGGCACAGGAAAAAGAGAGTTCAGAGGGACTCTATTGAGAACTGCACTAAAGACTGGGTTACATTCTGTCAGAGGATGTTACATGGTAAAAGCTACATGTTGCCTATGTCCTGATAATTTGTGAGGTTGAATTAAAATGTAATGGACCCCTTTGGTTGGTGGAGAAAAATTTCAAAAATAGCATAACACTGGAGCTGGACATGTTGACTACTGGTTGCTTTTAGCCCCTCTGTGCTGAAAATGGAAGAGACTGATGTTAAACCAGTGAGGCATGGGAGCACCTGAGTGCATTCAAAGCTGTGAACAAGGCAGCATGGACAAAGTGGTAGGAGGGGGGGAGATTAGCGTCTGCACTTCACCCTGTGACAACAGGGAAGGTGCTTTAAAGGCAAGATGCCACTTCTCAAAGCCAACAGAACCTAGGAATGCAAATTCATTTGAGAGATCTTCACCTGTAAGGAGACAGAGCCTTCGGGGTATCGTGCTTGAACATGGCTACCCAGGAAGTACTTTTTGGTTTTTTGGATTTTTTTATTTCTGTGTAGGTACACAGAGGCCACTGTGACAGTAGTAAAAGGAGGATGAGCTGCATATGAAGCTAGCAGCAGAGCCTGGCATCATCCATTTGCTGTTGATTTTGCAGGTGTGGACTTGATAATCAATGCTTGTACTAAGGTTCCCGAGAAAGGCAACATCCCAGGGTCAGATGATCTATATGGTGCCCCTGTTGATAAGTTGGTAGCTGAGTGCGAAGCTATGAAGGCGAAGGCTAAATAGCAGTGGAGACTTCCTGATGAGGGAGATGTCAGGGATGTGCTATATTGGCTAAGAAAATCTGTAGGCTGTAAGTGGAACATGTTATGTGTTGTAGCCAACAAGGCCCTCGAAGTTCCCCAGACCTGTTATGGCCTAGATAAGCAGTTGTCAACCTGTGGGTCCTGATCCCAAGTCGTTCACAGGAGTTTCCCTAGACCATCAGAAAACAGAAAACAGAAAATAGTTTACATTACAATTCATAACAGTAGCAAAATTACAGTTACAAAGAAGCAATGAAAATAATTTAATGACTGGGAATCACCACAATGTAAGGAACTGTACTAAAGGATCACAGCATTAGAAATCTTGAGAACCATTGACCTAGATGATGTCACCATGAGCCCTAATATAGGCCAAGGAGCTACAAAATTTGATATTTGTTGTGCTAAGTCCCAGTCTTGCATTGGTCTGATCTTTCCTTGCTATGACTCCATTCCTCACTTTCAGAATGTAGATACTTACTCAGTGCCATTATGTATTAAAAGCATGTGGTTGGGTGATGGTGGCACATGCCTTTGACCCTAGCACTTGGGAGGCAGCGGCAGGTGGATCTCTGAGTTCAAGGCCAGCCTGGTCTACAGAGTAAGTTCCAGGACACTCATGTCTCAGAAAAAAAAGATCCATGTAATTTGTTGTCATATTTTATAGGAATTCACAGCTTTCCTTGAATCTAGATAGAGACTTGAGCTTTGGAGCAGTGTTGGGACTGGTAAGACTTTGGGGACTCTTGAAGTTGGACTGAATAATTTGGCACATTAAAAAGGCTATGAGATTATTAGGGGCTAGAGGAGAACTGCCACGTATTGACTAGGGACTATCCCTCTCAGGCTGATGTTTTTGAATACTTGGTCTCCAACTACCACACTGTTTAGAATCTTTTGGGACATTGAGGCCCACCTGGTGGCTATCAGCCACTTGGGATCTGCCTTGTGGTCCTGTCTCTGTTTCCCGATCCATTAAAACATGAATAACCAGTGGCATACTTCCCAGTGCCATTGACAGAGCCCCTCAGCCACTGTGCTTTTCACCACAATGGACAGATACTATGACTCCGTAAGCCCAGTTCAAATCTTCTCCCCTTAAGTTGTTTTGGTTCTACATTCTCTCTTTGTTCCACAAACAAACATACTCAAAATCAACCAGGTTGGACTTGATCTGCCTCCTGAGTACTGGGATTAAAGGTGTGAGCCATCAGGTCTGGCAAGGAATGCACTTTTATTCCAGTGCCATCTGCATAAACATATGTGCGACCAGAAAAGGAACTCCCACAGTTTGGTAGGCCTGCTTGTTCACACTTCCTGCTTCTACACACAGAGAAAGAGAATTTCTGTTTCTCCCTAGTAAATTTGCTGACAGAACTGGTCATAAAGGAAATTTCGTGAGAGCAGCAGTAATGGGAAAATGGTCAGAAAGCAACAGTAGCTCAAAGAAGAACGAAAATCTTTATGTGAAAGAGCAGGGATCTAAGGAAGGGGGCTCCCAGATGCTATTTTTATTTTGAGCATTTCAGGGTAACACAGATCGAGTTAATGATGTATAGCTCCCAGGCAACTTAGAAATGGCAGGGCTCAGACTAGCAGAGATGTACTTCTTGCAGACTAGGGAGAGATGCTGAGGCAGGTCTAGGGGACTGTGCTGAGCCCCTGGCTGCAGATTCAGAGGCAAAACATAGCGTGGCAGGGGGTTTCTATCCCTCCCTAGGCGAGTGGCAATTCGCCTGCCTCTTCTCCTTGTCAGTTTCAAGGCTTGGAATCTACTGCTCCATTTCCAGTGGTTAAGAACCTTTTATATTGGAGTAGCCCCAGAGGTTCAATGATAGAAATGAGCCAAATGAGGGTAGGAAACAATTAAAAAGAACCATGAATTCCATTTCACCTCTAGTGTTTATGTCTTCCGTGGGAGAGATAGAAGTATGCAGGAAATTTCTAAAACCCTTCTGGGGTATTTTGAGATGCTTCTTATTGTAAAGGATTGCTAAAGACTAAAGAATCTACTCAGACAGAGGCTTTTGGGTTTGAATGACTGGAGAGTTATCTTAATTTTTTTTAAGGCAGTGGAGATCAATAAAGACATTCTAAAATTTCATCTCAACTTTCTTCTTGACAAACATTTTTTAAATGAACTTTCTTCTGAAATTATTTAATTTTATCCATATTATTTTAGTATGCAGAAACCTGAGTCAAGACCAGTTTCCAAGCCTCAGAAGTCATTTGCATGTATGTATATGGCTGTGTACATTTTCATATGTACCTATAAGACAATTCTATTCTTTGTGTGTAAAGTGTATGTGTGTGTATGTGTGTGTGTGCTGTACACATATGAAAAGTATGCATACACAGCATATATGGAGACCAGAGAAGGAACCGGGCGCCCTCCTCTATTGCTCTCTGCCTTATTCCCTTGAGATAGTATGTCTTGTCTCAGACTGACCCTAAATCTGTTTGGGCCAGGCTGGCCGGCAAGCAATTTCCTTGGATCCTCCTGTACCCACCCTACCAATGTTGGAATCATAAGAACAAATAGCCATGCCTGACTTTTATGTGGGTGTGCTAATTCATGCGCAGATCCTCATAGTTACATGGTAAGTATCCTACCCTCTGAGCCTCCCTAGTACTCCTCCCCAGCTCAAGGTATCTCCTATAGACACAGGAAGGCCCAGGCTTCGTCCTCATTCTCTCCCTCCCACTCTGAGAGTGATACCATCCCCTCCTAAGGTTTATTTGTCAGTAGTGATTTCCAAAGTGTTGTATAGGATGTGTGATAGAGTGTGACACAGACATGAAAGAGTACGGCAGAGGAAATGGCAGCGCTGGTGCTGACATGGCGTCAAGATCCAGACAAAAAGAGCCTGGAAGTGCCTGCATGACACTCTCGAGATAAGGCTGTTTCTTCCACATGGATAAAAAAAAAAATGGACACATCTAGAAATAAGAATAACTCCAAAATCTCAATTGTTCTTACAAACTGAACGACGAGGGATGTTAATCCATGACTAGCTTAAAAAGACATTGCTGGGCTGCATTTAGGATGACTTAGATTTTTTAAAGAATGAACAGGAGGTGACTGCATTAATTGATATGAAAAAAACAGGAAGAAGAACAAGTAGGCTGCTGCAGGGTAGACACCAAGACGCTGATGAGGAGCATGGAGAAAAGCTACATAGCAAGCCAGAATTGTTCATGGAGACAGTTACATAGGCGGACTTGGAGTACCCCAGTAAGATCTGAACCAGGGCAATACAGAGCTGAAAGCACCTTGATAAGAAAGGAAAGTCACACTGGTGAATAATATCACTCAGCATGAGCATGCAGGATGGGAGGGAATGACGACCAAACCCCAGGGAAGCTGAGTCCTTACAGTGTGCTCGGCATAGGAAGTGACTAGAAGACATCCAAGAGGAAGGCACTGTCTAGCTAGCCAGGACAGTGATAACAGCTGAAAACCAGCCAGCCAGCTTGTCTGCCAGTTTGCTGTCTCCTCAAGCAAGAGCATTCTCAGTGTGCTAATGGCCATGAGACACAGTCTACAGTGACCCAAGGACAGCAAGGACCAGGAAGCCATGGCTCTGGGACACTCTTACAAGGATTTTGTTCCAGTTCAGTCGGTGGGAAAGGATAGATTAAGAACTTAAAAAAGGTTTTCTCTTATATTTCTTTTTTGTTGTTCTTTTATTGGTTCGTTTTCTGAGATGAGTACTTTTTATGATAATAGAAAGAACCAATTGAGAAGGAAAAAATTGAAAAGGAAAAAAAAAAACATAGATTAAAAAATTGAAACAAGATCCTGAAATGAAAAATGGATAGGCTTATCTGTACAATTGGAAACATTATTGCTGGGCAAAAGGAGGGTGCCTCCTTCAGGGAAAAGAGTTGAGAATAAGTGTTTTGAGCATACACCTCTCTTACACACATTGAATCATTTCTCTCTGCACTTTACAGCAAGCGCCTTAATTCTCAGGGAAGAAGAGGAAAAATAGATTTAGATTTCTCTCCACTATTAAAATAACAATAGACATATAAACATTACTGCCCGTTTTTCTAATTTGCTCTCTGTTTCTGTGATAAAACACTACCCAAAAGCAATTTGGGAGAGAACAGGATTTATTTGGCATACATGTTACCTGCCCATCTGGTGGAGAAACCAAAGCAGAGACTCAAGGCAGGAACCTGGAAGCAGAAGTTACAGCAAATACCAAGAGGAAGGCGGCCTCTAGATCATGTTCAGCTATCTTCCTTGTACAACCTAGGTCCAAGCTCCTAGGGGTGGGACTGCCTACAGTGGCTGGGCCTCTTACATTAATCAGCAATGAGAAAATATCTCACAGAGTTTCCCACCGGCCAGTGTTGGAAGCAGTTTTTCAATAGGGCCTTCTTCTTCCCAGATGTGTCAAGTTGACAACAAAACTAACCAGACTCCTATATATATATATATATTCCATTCTGGTTATATGAATGTGATCAAATCTTTTGTAAAACTCATCTTTAAGTAAACCAAAAGCAATAGAAGAACTCTCCTAGGTATCACTAACAGGATTCACAGTCGACTAAGAATCCACTGATGGCTGGGCTGCCAAACCACCCATCACTCTCTAGCAAAATCTATCGCAGTCGTCTGGCAGAAAGTCACTAAGTTCAAATGCAACTCTGTATGTTGCTTTCTCTCTCTTCCTCCTAGAAGTTTGGCAGTTTTCGTAATAGAACAATATATCCCATTTTACTGGTTGGTTTCGTGTCAACTTGACACAAGCTGGAGTTATCACAAAGAAAGGAGCTTCAGGTGAGGAAAAGCCTCCATGAAATCCAGCTGTAAGGCATTTTCTCAATTAGTGATCAAGGGGGGAGGGCCCCTTGTGGGTGGTACCATCTGTGGGCTGGTAGTCTTGGGCTCTATAAGAAAGCAAACTGAGCAAGCCAGGGGAAGCAAGCCAGTAAGTAACATCCCTCCATGGCCTCTGCATCAGCTCCTGCTTCCTGACATGCTTGAGTTCCAGTCCTGACTTCCTTTGGTGATGAACAGCAGCATGGAAGTGTAAGCTCAATAAACCCTTTCCTCCCCAACTTGCTTCTTGGTCATGATGTTTTGTACAGGAATAGAAACCCTGACTAAGACACCCATAATACAGAATATGTATTTATCTCCTTACAGTGAATGTATTAAGTCATTTGTCCCACAATACAAAAGTGGTACCTATGCCCATTCCAGAAGACAACTCGGGAAGCTTTAAGAGTCATTACAATGATGTCATGGAGAAACTGACTCATCTGCTACAGACTGCATCATGTTTTACTGCTAGAGAAAAGCAGATAGAATTCGTTAAAGAACATTAGAGGCAAGACTATAAAAGTATACTTAGGGGACTAGGCTGGTAAAGCACCCCTGGAACTTAGGCACTCATGAGACAAGAGGATCATGAACCGAGACTACTTAGAGAATCCAGAAATGACTTGGAAAGCTAACACCATTATTCATTCTTCTCTTCTCCTATAACTTCTGATGTAAGTCACTGTCCTTTAACCAGCATAGCTTTTGCTTGCCATCCCAAGTGGGATTATTAATTAAATTTAGTGCACTCCCATGGATCCTCTGGCTAAGGAAAAAAGTATAGAGGGGACAGCTTTGCACCTGTTCATGCACTAAAATTACCTGAAACCAAAATTATTTTATGTTCCCTTACTCCCCTCTGCTGGTAAACTCTAGTATAGTTCTTAGTTATTGTAAAATTAAATTGATATGTACATTAATTTTGCTTTAAAATTATTTGTTTTTTTTTTAAATGTACCATTTCAGCTTAAAATTCTTAAAACCATTAATTAGAAGAGGCCATTGGTTCCCTTCCCCAATTATATTAGATACATGCTCAAAAGAATGGAGCTTGGAATAGTAAGATGTAATTTGGACACAAAATAATAATTATAAATTAATTTATTTACAAATTAAAATACATAGCTCACTTTCTTGGCTATCCACAGTGCAAAGCATTCTTACATTTGTTTGTTCTTACAACAGTGCCATGTGATAGGTATCCATACCAAGAAATCCATAACTTATTCTTCCCAAGGAGCAGTCGGAGTCATGTGGGCAGCCTCAAGTACAATTCTAAAGTGGATTTCCATATTTGTTGATGTTGTCATTTCTTTCCACAAGGTCTTTTCTCTTTTCTCCACAATGACATCAATCTCCTTCTATGAAAAATAAAGTGGATGGGACATTTAACCACAATTAAGCATCTCACCTCTCAGGACAATTTGAAGAACGTGATCATAAAACTAACTAGCCTGTTATGGGAAATTGGACTTTACTGAGGGATATAGTTTTCCACGGGGAGTTTTCCTATAGTCAGGCAAGCTGACTTAGCAATCAAGGTCATCATGTCCTCACGGGAATAACTGGAGCTTTACCAATAAGAAGTGTGTGTTAGCCGGGCAGTGGTGGCACACGCCTTTAATCCCAGCACTTGGGAGGCAGAGGCAGGTGGATTTCTGAGTTCAAGGCCAGCCTGGTCTACAGAGTGAGTTCCAGGACAGCAGGGCTACACAGAGAAACCCTGTCTCGAAAAACCAAAAAAAAAAAAAAAAAAAAAAAAAAAGAGAAGTGTATGTTAGACTGAGCACAGAAGGAAGGTTTAATGTGTTAGGATGTACAATTTTATTCTCCAAATTTTAGCTTTCTTATGTGTGAGTGGGGATAGCCTCTTCCTAGGTATGCAGTGAGGATTCACAACACTGCGTGGAATGTTCTTCCTTACCACCTGGTCCTTTGACGGAGCTCCTTAGATGGTTATAGAATTTACATTTCTTGAGAGACTAGACAAAAACTCCACTGACATTCTCAGTTTTGAGGCTATGCAGAAGAACAACTCTTTCTAGAGACTATTCCCTAGAAATATTTCCAAGTCAGATCCCCTACTGTGTGTGCCTAAGGGTACAGTGTGCCTGAGGGTACAGAGCCTTTTCTTGTGGATGTACAGATGGGAGCTGGCCACACAGCCTCTTCATGTGTTTCTATTTACTTTCTTCCTGAGTTGTAAAGCTGCTATCTATAGTTGACAGTCACTTCTGCTTGTCATCTCTGCTACATGGTTAGTGTAAGACTAGTTCATGAATTTGAGTCTGTTAATGTCATAAAATCATGCAGTTGGTGGCTGGCATCCCTGAAATATAGCACTGTCTTAGCCATTGGGCCAGAATGAAGACTTCTCAACATTGGTCCCATTAGAGCTCATTTCTTGTCTTTCCTTGAATTTTCAGGAAAGTTTGTAAAAACAAGAACTAATCTCATCAGTGGTCTGGGGAAACGGTCAGTTGGTAATGGGTCTGCTACTCAACTACAGGGACCTGAGTTTGGACCCTCTTCCCTGTTGCTAAGCACTTGGAGGTGAAGTTTAGCGGTATCCAAGAAGCAGAAGAGATGGTTATTCAGGAAAGATGCTGAGAAGAGCTGACAGGGCCCAGCACATGCGAATGAGGCCTTTTCCTTCCTTTCATCATCTCATACCACTGTCAAAAACACTTGAAAGCTGAGACTTCTGACTTTGTCCAATTTAAGTATATGTCATAAAAATATTTAACACTTATTGAGGTGTTTGATATACCAGACAAAATGTTGGGACTACAACATGAGTTGTATTACTCTCCTAATAACTTAATGAGGTAGATTCTATTGCATATAAGGATTTTTTTTTTTCCAAGACAGGGTTGTTCTCTGTAGCCCAGGCTTTCCTGGAACTTATTCTGTAGACCAGACTAGGCTCAAATTCAGTGATCTCCCTGCCACTGTCACCAAGTAATTAAAGGCATGTGCTACACTGCTCAGCTTACTTATGAGGGGTTTATGAATCACAGAAGTGCTGGGTGACGGTGGCACACACCTTTAATCCTGGTACTCTAGAGGCAGAGGCAGGCAGATCTCTGTGAGTTCAAGGCCAGACTGGTCTACAGAGAGTTCTAGGATAACCAGGACTACATAGAGAAATCCTGTCTTGAAAAACTAAAAGGAAAAAAAAGTCACGGAAGTTCAATAAATCACCCATCACTAAGTGGTAGAGCTGGAATTTTAGCCCCAGTTGTTTGACAACACTCTCCAAGGCCATTAAAATGTCTTGCTCTGATTTTCGAAGAGAATAAGCAACTGAGATCCATGTTCTGACTTTTGGGCCTATCACTGTGTTTTTAGTCCATATTGCTGCAGCCAATGATCTGCTCATTCCTGCAGGATTCAGACTCTTCTACCAGGTAACGCTGGATGGGGAACTTCCCAGAAGCTTATCCAGTTTTTCTTAGCACCGTACTGTAATTTGAGGTTCTATGCAATTCTGTTCTCCTTTCACAGGAGTCTTGGCCTAAAGGTTCCCTCTGATTACCCCTGCTATCTTCCCTTCCTACTTTAAAGTGTTTCCCTTCAATAGCTCTCTTGTACACCTGTTTGTCTTAGCATCTGCTTCTTGGAAAGCCGAAAGAATACACCATCCATGTTTTGTTTTGGAGATGAGTTTAAAACTCTAGCCTCATCTACTTGTGCAAGGATTAAGTGGGGACTGCTAGAGAGGTTTTGGATCAGAGTCCTAGTTTCATTTCTGTTTCAGAGATAATATACTGACAAAAGGCAACTTAGGGGAGGAAGTGTTTATTTGTGTTTACAATGCTAGTTACAGTCCATCACTTGAGGGAAGTCAGAGGGACAAAAGCTTGAAGCAGCTGGTCATGTCTACTGTCACAACTGAAGGGAAATGAATGCATGCTTACTTAGTACTCAACTGTTACTCTCTGCTCTTAACACTGCCCAGGGCCCCAAATCTAGGAATGGTGTCTTCCTACATTAATTAAAGCAATCAAGACAATCTCTTATGGACATTTTTAAAAGTGTGTGTGTGTGTGTGTGTGTGTGTGTGTGTGTGTGTAGGTGCCTGTGAAATCCAGAGACATTAGATCTTTTTGGCGCTAGAATTACAGATGGTTGTGAGCTGTGACATGTTGGTCCTGGTAGGGTGCTTTGCAAGGGTCTTGAATGAGAACGTGCCCCATAGGCTCACATGTTGGAATATTTGGTCCCCAGTTGATAGAACTATTTGGGAAGAATTAGGAAGTGTGGCCTTATTCAAGGAGATGTGTAACTAAATGGGGTACAGAGCTAAACAAAGAATTTTCAACTGAAGAATATTGAATGGCTGAGAAGCACCTAAAGAAATGTTCAACATCCTTAGTCATCAGGGAAATGCAAATCAAAACAACTCTGAGATTCCACCTCACACCAGTCAGAATGACTAAGATCAAAAATTCAGGTGACAGCAGATGTTGGTGAGGATGTGGAGAAAGAGGAACACTCCTCCATTGATGGTGGGACTGCAAGCTGGTACAACTACTCTGGAAATCAGTCTGGCATTTCCTCAGAAAATTGGACATAGTATTACTTGAGGACCCAGCTATACCACTCCTGGGCATATACCCAGAAGATGCTCCAACATATAACAAGGACACATGCTCCACTATGTTCATAGCTGCCTTATTTATAATAGCCAGAAGCTGGAAAGAACCCAGATGTCCCTCAACAGAGGAATGGATACAGAAAATGTGGTGTGGGGCAGTGGTCTGTGACAGGCAATCTGACACCTGGTTGAGCAAAGGCTGAAAATTCTGGGAGACCCCATGAAATAATCAGGAGGGACCGTATTATATTTTTAGCTGACGCTCCCAGAAGACTCCTGTAAAATCAGCCACAGCTCTCACAACCCCTGTATAGAGAGAGTCCTGCCATGTGAGATTTGTCGTGTAGAAGGCAGCTCTGACCTCTCCCATAAGCAAATGTGGCACTAGAGAGCCCCCAGACCTAGCCAATAGAAAGCACCGGTTGCCAATCCCCTGACTCCTCCCAACCAGTATATCAGACTGTCCAACCTGCGTAGCTCTCTCTCTGCCTGCCCTCTCTCTGGGCAGCTCTCTACGCTGCTCTCTGCCCACCCCTGCCCGCCAGCCTGCTCCATCCCTGCTTCCCCTCGCACCTGCCACCCGCCACCCAAAAGGAATAAAGGTGCAAACTGCTCTGGAGCATTTTGTTCTAAGGGCTGTAACACTTTTGGCCCGTGAAGAGACCCGCTCTCCAGGCCTAGCGGTGGGGGCATGCCAACAGCGGCTGTGGGTCTCCCGGGAACCACCAGAAGTCTCCCGCACTCTGTAGGTTAGCCGGCCTCACATGGGTTTAGCCCCGGGCCGACTCAGCACAGGCAGCAAGCACTGAGCGGGCTCACTCCAACAATGTGGTACATTTACATAATGGAATACTACTCAGCTATTAAAAGCAATGACTTCATGACGTTTTTAGGCAAATGGATAGAGCTAGAAAATTTCATCCTAAGTGAGGTAACCCAGTCACAAAAGAACACATATGGTATGCACTCACTGATAAGTGGATATTAGCCCAAGAGCTCGGAATACCCAAGATACAATTCACAGACCACATGAAGCTCAAGAAGTAGGAAGACCAAAGTGTGGATGCTCCAATCCTTATTAGAAAGGGGAACAAAATACTCACAGGAGGAAATACAGAGACAAAGTGTGGAGTAGAGACTGAAGGAAAGGCCATCCAGAGCCTGTCCCACCTGGGGACCCATCCCATATACAACCATTAAACCCAGACACTGTTGTGGATGTCAAGAAGTGCTTGCTGATAGGAGCCTGATATAGCTGTCTCCTGAGAGGCTCTATCAGAGCCTGACAAGTACAGAGGCAGATGCTCACAGCCAATCAGTGGACTGAGCATGGGGTCCCCAATAGAGGAGTTAGAAAGGACTGAAGGAGCTGAAGGGGTTTGTGATCCATAGGGAGAACAACAATATCAACCAACCAGAGCCCCCAGAACTCCCAGGGACTAAGCCACCAACCAAAGAATATACATGTGGAGGGACCCATGGCTCTAGCCGTAGCAGAGGATGGATTTGTTGGGCATCAGTGGGAAGAGAGGTCCTTGGTCCTGTGAAGGCTTGGTGCCCCAGTGTAGGGGAATGCCAGGGCTGAGAGGCAGGAGTGGGTGGGTGGGGAACACCCTCACAGAAGCAGGGGGAGGAGGAATGGGGTGGGGTTCTTTTGGGGAGGGGGAAGCAGGTAAGGAGATAACATTTGAAATGTAAATAAAGAAAATATCCAGTAAAAAAAAAAGTTTCATTCCCAGTTAGCTCTCTGTCTTCCTCTACCTATCTGTGGATCAAGATGTAAGCTCTCAACTGTTCCTGCTGCCATGCTGTTTTGGTTTGTATATGCTCAGTCCAGGGAGTGGCACTATTTGGAGGTGTGGCCTTGTTGAAGTAGGTGTGTCACTGTGGGTGTGGGCTTTAAGACCCTCATCCTAGCTGCCTGGAAGCCAGTATTCTGCTAGCAGTCTTCAGATGAAGCTGTAGAACTCTCTCAGTTCCTCCTGCCTGGATACTGCCAAGTTCCTGCCTTGATGATACTGGACTGAACCACAGAACCTGTAAGCCAGCCCCAATTAAATGTTGTCCTTTATAAGACTTGCCTTGGTCATGGTGTTTATTCACAGCAGTAAAACCCTAACTAAGACACATGCCTTTGCTCCACTATCATGAACTCTAACCTTTTGAAACTGTATTCCCCAGTTAAACACTTTCTTTTATATATTGCCTTGGACATGGTATATTATCACAACAATAGAAAAGTAATTAAGTCAAGCTGTATACACTCTTAACTGTTGAGCTAGCTCTCCAGCCCCAAACACACCACTTTTAACTTATAACCCTCCAACACTGTCTCCAAAATCTCATATATTGTATTTATTTTTATAGATTTGTTTATTTCATGTATGTGAGTACACTGTCGCTGTCTTCAGACACACCAGAAGAGGGTATCGGATCCCCATTACAGATGGTTGTAGTCACCATGTGGTTGCTGGGAATTGAACTCAGAACAGTCAGTGCTCTTAACCGCTGAGCTATCTCTCCAGCCCTACATTTTATTTTTTTTATATAGAATTTTAAAATTATTTTAAAAGTATTTATTTATTTGATGTGTATGATGGCTCTGTCTGCATAAATGCCTGTAGGCCAGAAGAGGTCATAGCATCCCATTATACATGGTTGTGAGCCACCATGTGGTTGTTGGGAATTAAACTCAGGATCTCTGGAAGAGCAGCCAGTGCTCTTAACTACCATACTTATTTTTTAAATAATATAAAATACTATTCAATTTGTAAAGCCCCAGGACCATAGCTCCAATAATTTAAAAGTCCAAACTCTCTGAATGATGATCTCATATAAAATAAAAAACAAGCTTATACTTTCAAAATATAATTACACAAAATAAACATTCTTATCCAAAAATGGAAAAATAAAAGTATAGCAAGTACACAGTCATACCAAAGGAAGACATGTTCCATCATCTGGAGCTCGTATTGTAATTTTCTTGGCTCCAAAGGGCTTGAGTAGTTCACTCTTCCCTGCCATCTGTCACATACACAGCTTCTCTCTTGGGTTTAGACTATCTCCACCATATACCTTCACCTCTCTTGGTAGACATCCCATGGTCTTGTCAGTTATAAGATCCTGGAATCTGCACTGCAATTGAAACTTTGTCTTCACAGCCCTATTAAATGTCCTCTCAGGGGCCTCTGCAGAGGGACTCTAATCCTGTCACATGGTACTAATCTCACCCACTGTCTGTAACCCCTTGTTCTTTCATGCCCTCAAAACAGTACCACATGGATGACATGTACATCTCCAAGTTCTGTTAGGAGCTTGAGATATAGCCAGCCAAAACTGGACCAAAGTTGTGTCTTCCTTTGTGTGTGACTCCAAGGGAATACTGTCCTGCTCTCCCAGTGAACCACAGGAGTTTTCGATTTAGTGATGCTGATCCTTTAAACACCCACAGCTGCTTCTTCAGCTCCAGTCTCATCAGAGCACACACATTCTTAGCCAAAGTATCACAGAAATAGCTTGTACACCTTTCCCTGGTAGAGTCTTTATTCCTTTCTAAAGATGCATGAGCCCTCCTGCAACTGTCCATATTTAACTCAGCATTATTACTACTGAAGACCCCATTAAAATATTCCTTTAGGCTCTGCTTCCACATTCAGTGGTTTTTCCAGCCCAATGTACCAAATGGTTCTACATTCCTCCCACAAAAATAGTTCAAAGCATATCTTAGTTAGGCTTTCTATTGCTGTGAAAAGACATTATGACCATGGCATCTTTTTCTTTTTTTTTAAGATTTATTTATTTATTATGTGTAAGTACACTGTAGCTGTCCTCAGACACTTTTTCTTCTCTCTCCGGCCCTGTTCACTCCAGCCCCACTCACTCCAGCCCCACTCACTGTAGCTGTCTTCAGACACCCCAGAAGAGGATATCAGATCTCATTATGGATGGTTGTGAGCCACCATGTGGTTGCTGGGATTTGAATTCAGGATCTTCTGAAGAGCAGTCAGTGCTCTTAACTGCTGAGCCATCTCTCCAGCCTGGCATGGCAACTCTTATAAGAAAATATTTAACTGGGGCTGGATTACAGTTTAGAAGCTTAGTTCATTCTCATCATGGCTGGCAGTATACAGGCAGGCATGGTTCTGGAGAGGTAGCTGAGAGTTCTTTATTCAGACTGGCAGCAGGAAGAGAATGAGACACAGGGGTCTAGCTTGAGCATCTGGGACCTCAAAGCCTATCACCAGTGACATAGTTCCTCCAACAAAGCTACACTAATTCCAGCAGGGCCACACCTCCTAATAGTGCCACTCTCTATGGGCCTATGAGGGCCATTTTTATTCAGACCACCACAAACCATAAAAAGCACAGGGTCAGGTCTATCATGGCAGTCCTCTTCCCCTTTCACAGTACCAATTTCTGTCCTTGTTTTATTTCTGTTGCTGTGATAAAATACCTTGACAAAAAGCAAATTAAGGAAGGGAGAAGTTTATTTTAGTGTACAATGCCAGGCTATAGTCTATCATAGGGAAGTCAAGGCTGGAACCTCAAACAGCTAAAAACATCACATCCAGTCAAAAGCAGAGAGAAATGAATGTGTACATGCTCACTACTTGCTTGCTTGTACTCAGCTTGATTGTACACTCATAAAATTCTGGACTAACTAGGGAATGATGCCACCCACAGTGAGCTGGGTTTCCCACATCAATTAATTTAATTGTCCCACAGACATACCTGTAGATCAAGACCATGTAAATTGTTCTTCATTGAAACCCCTACTCAGGTGATTCTAGGTTGTATCAAGTTATAAGGCTAACTGTGACAAACTTAACCATCACTTATCACTCATATGTGAGCGATTCTGTACTGTTGCTCTTGTTGAGTTGTTGTTTATTCTGTCATTTTATTCTATTTTCCTTATGTGAACACCTATGGATAAAACAAATATGCACCTATGAAAATATAATTAATTACCATTATTTTCACTATAAGAAGAGTTAAAATTTTAAAGAGTTCAGCTTTAAAACTGGAGTTCAACATAAATAGAAAACATTTCTTATTCAAGAGCTGATCTGAGTCTTAAAAGAAATTCTGAGCTATCTGAAACAAGAAAAAATGTGATCTTGAAAAGGATATACACAACACAAGTTATGTTTTAGAGTTATGATTGAAGCAAGAAGACAGGGAATAGATTCCGTTTTCTCTTTAATGCAGTTTCTTATTAAAAATTTATAGCTTTCTGCAGGAATTTGTCTTTAATGCTGTTTCCACTCAGCCAATTCACCTTCACTTTTGAAAACTTAATTTATTCCTTGAAAATGTCACCTATGTGTATAATACATTCTGGTCACATTAATTTCCCTATCTTTATATGTAAATTTTTAATTTTCTTGAGAATATCATACATGAATACTATTTTTATATCATCATCTCCCCTCCTCCTTCTTCCTGCTCCAACTGGTCCCATGTCCCCCTACTACCTCTTAACTTCATGACCTCTTTTCTTTCAATTACCATTGTTTTACACACATACACACACACACACACTATCAGATACATATATATACACACACATTGTGCTAGTCTCTGTTCTATTGCATTGAAAAGATAACATGACTAAAGCAACTATTATAAGAGAAAGAATTTAACTAGGGCTTGCTTACAGTTTCAGAGGTTTAGTCCATTATCATCATGGCGGGAAGCATAATAGCATGCAGGTACATGCTGTAGCTGTAGCTGAGAACTACATCCTCATCCATAGACCGAGAAAGAGACTCAGGGTTTGGCATGGCCTTTTGTAATCTCAAAATCCACTCCCAGTGGCATACTTCCTTCAACAAAGTCACACCTCCTAATCCTTCTAATCCTTTCAAATAGTGCCACTCCCTCGTTACTACAAATTCAAATATATGAGTCTATGGGGGCCATTCTTATTCAAAGCACAACATCCCACTCCCTGCCCTATAGGCTTGTAGTCATATCATAATGCAAAAATGTATTCAATTCAACTTCAAAAGTACCTGTAGTCTATTGGTTTCAACGTTGTTTAAAAGTCCAAAGTTCAAAGTCTCTTCTGAGACTCAAGGTAATTGGTTAACTGTAACCATCTATAAAATCAAAATTTAAAAAAAGGAGATCACAAACATCAAACATTCAATGGCACAAAATATATATTACTATTCTAAAAAAATTTTAAACGGTGAGAAAGTAGCAGAGTGAGGAAATACTAAACCAAAGCAAGACCAAAACCTAGCAGGGCAAACTCCAAATACTACATCTCCATGCCTGATATCAAAGCACCCTTCAGATCTTCAACTCCTTTTAGTTTTGTTGACTGGCTGCAACATACTTCTTTCTCTTGGGCTGGTTCTACACCTCCTCTGCAGCTCTCCTTGACAGGTATTCCATAACTCTGACATCTCCAGTATCTTGGGGCTTCCAACATATTTCAGATTTTACATTGACAGCTTCACACAATGGCCTCTCTAGGCATCCATGCAGAGACATGCTTGACACATGTCTGGCCTCAGTGGCTTTCCTTAGTTATTCCATAACTCCTGTCTCATGTCCTTGATTCTAAAGCCAGAACAATATGCCTGAAGTTAACAAGCTCTGCTGCTTGGTGGGGTTGGAACTTAGGCCCCTCCTTCCATGACATTTACATAAGCTTTCTGTTGTAGAAGGGTTTCTACACTGGTTATGCTTTTGCTTAAATCCTTTTCACAAGTAGAAAGCTTACCTGGGTGAGGTCTTTACCTAAAGTTACCACTCCTTTTATTCTATTAATCACCAGGCTTTCTTTTTTTTTTTGGTTTTTTTTTTTTTGGTTTTTCAAGACAGGGTTTCTCTGTGTAGCCCTGGCTGTCCTGGAACTCACTCTGTAGACCAGGCTGGCCTCAACTCAGAAATCCACCTGCCTCTGCCTCCCAAGTGCTGGGATTAAAGGCGTGAACCACCACTGCCCGGGTCACCAGGCTTTCTTTAAACGTTTTATCACCTTGAGCAGTAGACTTAGCTCCATTACACTTTCTTTTCTTCTCAAACTGTACATTTGTATTTCTCCTTGTCCAGCTTGTTCCTTTTCATTATACATCTGTATAAGACTGGCCACTAAAACACACAATTCAGTCAATACTAGACAGTCTTTAAGTCTTCTAGTTCAATTCCACAAATCCAAACTCTATCCTTGGGCAGAATTTTTTTGGATAAGGGCAGAATGCAGCCACGTCCTTCTACTAAATGCCATAATATTTTTTGTTGTTTTTTAAAAAAATCTCAATCATTCCATTTTACTAAATGAAGACTCAGGAGCCAGATGCTATGCTCAAAACCTACTAGCTCAGAGAGGCAGAGAAAGCACCTAGCTGGCCTTGCGACTCAGTGATGTCTCAAAAGGAAAAAGCCTTTTTCTCTTTCTCCATGTTTTACTCTTCAACTCAAAGAACCTTTCTGCTTACTTACTTATGTTCACTCCATGTCAGCTTGGTTACTTGCTGTGCCTCTTGACCTAGGGCTGACTTTATCTAGCTCTTGGATTAAAGGTGTGTGCTAGGGCTCAGCCACAACACAACAAGGTTTTCCTAGTTCACAATCTTGGGTATCAAAATGTGTTCAAATTACTCTGAAGCACTTCTGCCCCTCTGAAACCTCTTGGGCTGGGCCACCATCATCTACATTGCTCTCAGCACCACTGTCTTCCATGCTCCTAATAGGAAGACCCAGTAAGATCCTCTTCAAATGCTCAACTATCTTTCTAGTCCAAAGTCCCAACATTTTCCATATTCCTATAACAGCCCCGCCAGGCCTGTCACAGCAGTACTCCCTGGTACCAACTTCTGTTCCCAATTACAGTTACTATCACTGTGACAAAACACCATGACCAAAAGCAGCATGGAGAGGAAAGAGAGATTTAGCCTTATATATTCACATCACTGTCCATGATTGAAGGAATCCAGGAAAGGAACTCAAATAGGACAGGAACCTGAAAGCAAAAACTGATGCAGAGGTCATCGAGGAGTACTACTTACTGGCTTACCCATCATAGCTTTCTCAGTCTGATTTCTTACAAAACCAAGAACCACCAGCCCATGAGTGGCACCACTCACAATTTAATGGGTCTTCCCCATCAATCACTTGGCAAGAAAATGCCCGACAGCTGGAGGTTCCCTCCCTTAAGATAATTCTAGCTTGTGTCAAGGTAATATAAAAACTACCCAGCACATGCATATATGGATGTAAATTTAAAAATTACTTAATATTCAAAAGCTGATCTAAGCACCTTAAAAGGAATTCTTAGTCATCTGAGAACCAGAACAATGTGGCCTACAGAAGGATATACATAAGTTATTTTTAAAGTTCTGACTGAATGCACACACACGCGGTTGTATTACTGGTGTTTGAAAACGGAAAGGCAGCTCGGGGAAACAAGCCGAGAGGGTGATGTCTTGCATGTAAATCAGACAGCTGAGGTTTCAATAACGACAATGGCAATGGCTAACAGAACTTCTGGTCCTTTAACCAAGTTCCCCAGAGGGAAACTATTGCTGCAGCCGCCTCCCACAGACTCCGTATTCCTCCACTACTCTCTTTGTTGTGCTTAACTAGCTATGTAAGAAAATTTAATACTATCACCAGTCTCCCAAAGAAGGACCAATGGCCACGATTCCAATTCCCTGTTTGCGTCCAGGTCTCAAAAATAAAACAAAACAAACAATAACAACAAAACACGCGGCGTTTGTGATTCATTACTAAGCTTGATTCCTCCCGCCTTCCGTAGAATCAGTTTTCTCTATGACAGGACCTTTAACTTCAGCCGAGAAATGAAAAGGGCGGAGGTGGGGGGAGGTTATGAGCTGTCTATTCGGATCCCCGAAGTATATTGTCTGAAGAGCAAAGCGAATATATTTAAACACGCTTTAGACATCTTCCTTTCAAAGAAATCGGCAAAGAGAAAGAGGAACTCACTCTCTTCACATTTCTTAAGCCTGCTCAACACGCTAGTTGTGCTTTCTGCTTTGCCGGAACCTTTCAGACAGGCAGCTTCTGGACACCCCAAAGGGTCCTCATTTTGAAAACAGGAGCGGGCCAATCAGGTGCAGAGCACTGTTTAGCGCTGGCGTTTGAGCCTGGCTGAGACTGCTCAGGTGTGGTCGCGTCGGGTCTGATGTATGCCGAGAAGGTGGGGCGCTGGCTTGAGCCGAGCCACTAAGCTTTAGCAGGCCGGGGCCACAGGCAAGGCTAATGGGCTAGGGGAAAAGCTGCGTGTGAGACGGGGTGACGGCGGGGACCAGCCCGGGCAGGGACCGGGACTGGGGATCCCTGAGCAGCCGGCTGGCCCGGCTGGAGGGAGTAGCTTAAGGTTGCGGTTCCATCTCAAGAGATCTGAGCGGGGAAGGCCACCCTGCGTGGAAGAGGATAAGTGGAAGTGTCCGGAAGTCAGAAACTAGCTGCAGGCGTTAGTCTGGGGAAACGGGGGAGTCAGAAGAAAAGGGAAGTTTGTGGAAGTAACTGACAGGGCCGAGTGACCCAGAAAGAAGGCTGGTGGAAGTGAAACAAGAGTGAAGTGTGGCGGGAGAGAAGAAGGTCTGTGTAAGTGGGTCGAGAGAAAGTGGAGGAAGTGGCCGGGGCCAGAAGAGTGCCAGAGGTGGCCGGAAGGCAGCGGAGCAGAGCTCAAGCCTGAGGGTGTTTGGAAATTGGAAGAGTTGGTTGGTGGCAAAGAAAGTCAGGACCCGGAGTCGGCCTCGGAGAGTGGGCGACGTGTTCGGGATGTGGGATCAGAGGCTGGTCAGACTGGCCCTGCTGCAGCAGCTTCGGGCTGTCTATGGCATTAAGGTCAAGGGTGGCCGCGGTCTGTGTGATCGCAGGAGACGTGAAACTGCAGCTACGGAAATAAGGGGTAAGATATTTGGCGTTCCCGTTAATTCCTTGCCTCATTCAGTTGTTCCAGAATATGGACACATTCCAAGCTTTCTTGTTGATGCGTGCACATCTTTAAAAGAGCATATTCATACAGAAGGGCTTTTCAGGAAGTCGGGGTCTGTTATTCGTCTAAAGGCACTAAAGAGTAAACTGGATCATGGTGAAGGCTGCCTGTCTTCTGCACTTCCATGTGATGTTGCAGGCCTGCTTAAGCAGTTCTTCCGGGAACTGCCAGAGCCTGTCCTCCCAGCTGATCTGCATGAAGCACTTTTCAAAGCTCAACAGTTAGGAGCAGAGGAGAGGAATAAAGCTACATTGTTGCTGTCGTGTCTTATGGCAGATCCTACAGTTGATATATTAAGATACTTCTTTAACTTTCTTAAGAATGTTTCTCTTAGG
>CM052701.1:60332313-60357310 GCA_028551405.1 Uromys caudimaculatus
GGAGAGACGAAAGGCCCTTGGGCCTGAGGATGTTAGAGGCCTCAGTAAAGGGGAATATCAAGGCGGGAAAATGGGGATGAGTGGACGGGGGGGGTGGGGTGGGAGGTGGAATTCCCTCCTAGAGGCGGGTTGGGGAGGGGATGGGGGGTATACAAAGAGGAGACTCAGAAAAGGGGAAGCATTTGAAATGTATGTAAAGTATCAAAAATAAAAAAGGAGGAAAAAAAAATTCTCATAAAAAAAAAAAATTTGATAGAATGAGTCAGAGGTAAGATACACCCAAATCTCACTAGAACACACAGGGAAAGGAGGATACTTAAAGTGCATTGAGGAAGAGAAAATCAATGGAATTCAGTTCTGTTCAGTTGAGAGCAGTTCATTTCAGAGACAGTCTTTCCAAGCAGAACAATTTTGTCAAAAACTGAGAAGCCATTTTGAATCAGTCAGCTTGGAGTAGAG
The DNA here is from genome assembly GCA_028551405.1 of Uromys caudimaculatus. Lineage (NCBI taxonomy): Eukaryota > Metazoa > Chordata > Mammalia > Rodentia > Muridae > Uromys > Uromys caudimaculatus. The sequence goes on from CM052701.1 coordinate 60,332,773, forward strand.
TTTGAGCCAGAACAGCTGAGTTGAACCAGGCAGCCAGTGTTCAGAGTCAGAAAGGGCAAGTTTATTCAACAGTAAGTCTCGGAGGCTGAAACATTCTAGGCCTAGGTTAGCAGACAGAGGCTGGAAAATGAAGCCTTCACGGTCCAGGCTTACAGAAGATTGGGCTGTACAGAGGCCAGAAGCTTCCAGGCCCAGGCCTAGGGATAGTCAGTTAGAAATGCTCTGAGCTCAGCCCAAGCCATGTATTTGTAAAGCTTGGGTATGCCTCTCATCTTATCACATCATTTGAGGCAATACAAGCTACATTTACTTTTACATTTAGCATGTACAGTACATACTCCCTCTTTCATAATTATGTTTCTATCTCCCAGTCTGTATAGTCAGCCCCTGATATTTACTATGGATTTGTACTTAACCATCACCTCAAACAGGCCTCTCAGACTTGCCCTCCCTGATATTTAACCATGTGTTATTTTAGTTTTACATAGAACCAGTATTTTGTTTGGTTTGAGCATCCATTTTTCCTTTATTTAAATTCACTCTCAGAATATAAGCTCCAAGAAGGAGAGAGCACACAGATGTGGATCCTAGCAGCCCCTGCTTGTGTCTGATATGCACACGGTGATCATCAAGGGTTTGTCCGATGAATAAATTAAAATAGAGCTGCAAATGGTGTGATAATTAGTTGTGACTGCCATCCTGATCGGATTAAGAAACACCTGGGGTATATGAGTGTACTTCTGGATAAATTGATGATAACATCTGCAGAGACACAGACTGTACAGAGACAGTATGCAGCTCATGAGAGCTCTGATTTAGCAATTAGTTCATTGAAGAGTATTATTGGGAGGTAGTGAGAAGTAGTTGAAGACGGTAGGTCACTGAGATCATGTCCTTGAGGGCTTTCTCCTGTTCTCTCCCCATATTGCCCTTCTCTCTGCTTCCTGTCCATCAGGAGCTGTAGTACAGCTCTGCCACGTGCCTGCTACAATGACCTTCTGCCCAAGTCTGTGGGGCCCACATGCATGGATGAACCATCTGAAACCCTGATCCAAATCCTTCCTTCTTTTTCTCTATTGGGTATTTGGCCATAATTGCAAGAAAAGTAACTAGTATCAGTGGATAGATGTATTAGAGATTGTGTGTGCTTGTATGATAAACAATGAAGGTCAGCGCCAGGGCTTACCAACATTAATGTAAAAGGAAAACACAGACACAAGATATTTAGAGAGTTACAGTTAGTAATACCAACTGTAGGAGTAATAGAAACAAAATCTGGGCTGCACCTTAAGCAATGAAAACCAACCAAACAAAAACAACAAAGAAAAAAAAGGTCAACGAGAAGTCTAGCAGCAAAAGCAGCATCAAGGAGAATATAAATTCTGTTTTAGGGGATTTGAGTGTCCCTTAACTGGAGCTGTATAAACTAGTGTCTAGGGAACACTGAAAACTCTACCATGGTGGTCTATGAGTAGGGCTAGGTTACAGATACAACACCCTTCAAAAGGTAACTCTGGGGTTTAATTTACTCAAAGTAACATGCTTCCTGAAGTCTAGAACACAGAATCACTACAGAAGTAATTACGGAGGAAATGACTTTTTGTATTTTTTTTTCAAGATAGAGTTTCTCTATGTAGCCCTGGCTGTCCTGGAAGTTGCTATATAGACCAGGCTGGCCTCAAACTCAGAGAACTGCCTGCCTCTGCCTCCTGAGGGCTGGGACCAAAGGTGTGTACCACCACCTCCCAGCTTGGATGAAATGGTTTTAAAAGGTGATCAGAGGTTTCACAAAGCCTGTGTTTCACCCAAGATATATCAAATCAGTGATTTACTCTCTCCTGGCTTTCCAACGTGAGATGGGATGACTTATATTTAGAAGCATTTGGCATGTGTGGACACAGTGACTGCCTACACGATTGCAAATTAGTGTTTTCATTCCATGTTAGTAATTTCCTCTTATTCTCATCCCAGGGGAGATGGAAAATTGCTGTTGACTATCCTTGATACAAACTTCCATATGCCTTGCAACAGACTAGGTGCCAGAAACCTCCTGGCATTCATTTGGAATTTCCCGCACACTCAGAACTTATATTTATAATATTTAATCTGACATCAAAATAAACCATTTTTTCATTCGAGTTCAGCTGCATTGCGTCCTACGCTCTGTGTCAGAGGCTCAGTGTCAGGAAGGTCAGCTGAGGAAGGCTCAGGGTCTGGGACTCAGATCCAGGAGTTCCCAAGCACTGGACCCCAGATCTGGGAGTCCCCAAGCACTGGACCTTGTTGCTTTATACTAATCAGTTCCAGAAATCCATGTCAGTGCTCTTGGGAGTTGTTAAAGATGAGTTGGACAGAGCTGGGAATGCACTGTAGGTTTGTGGTTGTTTTTTTTTTTTTAAAGACTTTCCTAAGAAAAATCTCACCTTAGTCTAAGAAGCGCTGCTCAAAAGGTTTTTAGTCTTCACAGTCTCCTCACCGAGAACGCTCACCAGTCTGCTGTTCTAGAGTCACTTTTCATGGGATGCTCTCTCACATACATGCTACACAAGTGCACAGAAGAGCAACATCCACACTCTGAAACACAGAAGATCTAAAATTTAAAGGGGAGGCATAAAATTTTAAATGTCTTGCTAACTTCAATGGCTTCGGATTCTCTTTCAGTCAAAAGGTGGAAAATTGTGCCAGGTCTGTGGGACTCAGCTCCTCGGCAAATACCCTCAGATCATCTACTCTGTGAGACAAAGTCTCCACCTTTCTTTTATTGTTTACCTTCCATGAAGGGTTTCCCAGATGAAATCTCAAAGCCAACTTGTTTGTGTTATGAAGTTTAATTGTGTTTAATTAGAAAAACACCTTAAAGTTAAAAGAACTTCATTTAAGTTGTTCTCCCCATTACAAATCACTATGGACTGAACACAAAGAATATGAAGCTGACACATTCTGAGGAACCTTAGCCACCAAAAGTGACTTGTGACTGTGATCTGCTGGCATACCAACCCTTTGACAAGGCCAGGGTCAATCAGTCGTTTAGAACTAATAGAGGCCAATTTAGAAAATTAAAAAAAAAAAAAGAAGAAGAAGAAGAAAGGTCTTTCCAATATTTCCCTTTCCTCCCACTGAGTCTGAGACACCTCGATCTCCCCTCACCTCTCTCTAAGCCATTCTACATTCCTTCAATAGCAGGATGGAGTCGGAAAGCAGAGGCTGGTCCCTCCCTCCACTTTCCTTCAGGCAATCCACCAAGACTGTCCAATCTGCCTGGAATGTAATTTGGCTCAAAAGAGCAGAACGAATGGAGGAACAGAAGCAGCTTAACCCAAACTGTTCCTCATTCCTCTGCCCTCCGGAGAACAGAGGGGATGGAGGCTTTGTGAATTATATACTCGCTGCCTTTCTTTGAGGTTTTAACCATGGACAATTTTAATTGTAGCTACATGATGGTATCTTGGGGCATAGTACATGCCTGGACTTAGAGGAGAGTTGAGGTTTCTGTCCTATAAGATTAAATGATTTTTGAGGTTTTAGGATATATGAGCTAAAGGTCTCCTTTGTGGCCATTTCCACCCTTTCCAGACAGCCCGTATTTACTGTGTCTTTCACACTTGCCTCTCATCCCATCAGAGACTAAATTAAGGTCTTCATCGACTAACGTGATACTCTGTCAGGCAATCAGAAGTGCAGTGGAGACCAGAAATTACATTCCCTTGATAGTTCTTATTCTTTCTGTGTGGAGGGAACTTTGTGGTTCTTCATTTTTCAATGTGTTTTTGCTTCCACTTTAGCGAGTTTCGGCACGAAGGATAAAATTTCCAGTGACTTGTATAGATTTTGTTTAAAATAAGGCATTCTCAAACCTTTACTTCCTCCTTCTCAGGAATTCTGTGTTACATAACTCTGTTGGCATACTAGTTCTTTAGAATTGCTTCAGCAATAAAAAGATTGAAGTTAGGTCATTGTATTAGATAAACTGCAATTGTATATTAGCATTAACACGAGATAATCAAATATTAGTGAATATGGATATTTGTAATATATACATGGATTTTCATTACATAAGCCACATGAGATTCCCCTCATAGACTGCTTATTTGTGTAAAAGGCATGTGAGGCCATTCAGAAATCAAGTTTCTCTGTAGATTTTTGTCTGCTGGTTGATGGTTCATTATCTCGGGGAAGTTGAGTATGTTTTTAGATTACTCTATTTCTTGTTAAAATATCTTTTCCAGTGGTAAAGGCTGTACCTGTAAAGAGTGGGAGCTGTAGTCTGGATCCAGTAAATCCCTCCTCCATTGGAGGAAAGTTGATGACTGCACAGCTGACCTTGAGAAACTAAGCTGACTGGTTTCATCCCTCACTTTTACCTTTCACAAAACCCCAGCAGCAGCAACAGCAGCAGAGGCCGCAGCAGCAGCTTCTTCATACAGTTTAATGGAAACCCTTTGAGCAATGTTGACACAGAGGAAGCTTGCACTAATCACTGCTAATCCTCTGGAGAGTCCGCCCACCGTCCTTACCCTCTGATGTAGTAGACAGAGGTTTCTTTAAGCTGCCTTTTAGTGGGTGCCCTGGAGCATCTCACTTGGGTATTAGCAAGGGTTTGTGTGGCTCTGGGTGCCCAGAGAAGGAAAGACACAGTGACTGGGGAGCGGCGGGGAAGATATCATAGCAGAGTGAGGAATGTCCCCTAGAGGAATTTTGCTACTGTGAAGAAAAGAGACAGTAGGGGCAGGAGATCTCACCCCAGAATGGTTCTTCCACACTCTGTCTCCACACTCCTCTCTGCCTGCCCTGTCCCATATGAACTCCCAGCTCCCTTAGTCCTTAGTGTGGTGGCCTCTGTAGTTGGGAGCCAAAGCTGTGAGAATTTGCTCTTGCTCTCCCTCTCTCTTCCTCTCTCTCTCCCTGTCTCTCTCTCCCTCTCTTTCTCTCCCTCTCTCTCTCTTCCTCTCTCCCTCCCCCTCCCTCCCCCCTGTCTCCCTGTCTCCCTCTCTCCCTCCCCCATCTCCCTCTCTCCCTCTCTCTCCTCCCACTCTTTCTCTCTCCCCCATCTCTCTTTCTCTCTCCCCCCCCCCTCCAATGAATCTCATCATGCTTCCTTTCTGCTTGATTAAGCCTGGGAAGTTGTTTTTTGTTTTTTTCTTTGTTTTTTGCAATTTCTTGGGCGAGGCAGAGTTTTTAAAATCTGAATTCTTCTAATTAACTTTTCTTTTTCCCTTTGACTCACCAGTGACTGTTGTTGATTCCTTAAAATGAAATCGAGTACTTTGAGCAAAACAACTAAGTTTCATCTCTGCGGCTTAGCACTTAGCATTGCCCACAAAACAAGGCTCACTAACAGTCACCTGACAGTAGCAGTCTTTATTTTCCTGGCTGATAAGAGATCTAAGTCATGTGTGCTGGTTACAAGTCACTGTGTGCAAGGCAATCCTGTCAGCTACTTAAGGAAATACAAAGGCCTAAACTGGCCCGCCTAACAATTGCCCTAAAAGCAGCAGCAGCGGGAACCTGGTGAGCCAGCGCAAACCTATCTGTTAGTGGCATCCGTACTTTGAATAACCAGACTTTCTTTGGCTAGTCTATAACAAAGGCTTCAGGTAAAGTGAACCTCTCCCACGCTGGGAATGTATCTCAACAGTCGAGTAGTTCTAAGCATGAGCAAAGTCCTGGGTTCAATTCCAGCACTACCAAAAGAAAACCAAGGAACAAATATTGGTGACAAGTCACTCTTCGTGTTTTACTTGGTTTTCTAGTTACACATCTTTCAAATGGCATGCACACTATTTATTTGAACATGGTACAGTCGGTGACAGAGTTCAGTTCAGAGTGAAAAGGAGCTGGAGGGATGAAAGAACTCTTGTAGGTTCTTCTTGCCTCCGTGACAGGAGAACCAGGGAGGGGATTGCCTGTTGTGTGAGACCCTGACCTTCACATGTGTCTCAAGCAGTTGCATAGCTTTTATGTGCGCCTGTTAGTTTGAATTTGTGATACCAGTCTGCTTTTTGTCCCTGCTGATGGTTATTATAACCTAATGGGTGAAACCGTACTCTAATGATCGTTGTGTATATAATCCTCGGAGTACAGAGCAGGCACCAGAGGATCACATAAAAATGTTTGCCTCAATTTCCCTGTGAAAAAAAGAAGCCCAGAAACCAGACTTGACCAAGTAACAGATTTTTAAAGGTAAAGGGACCCAATAAAATTACCGGCCTTTCACAGCGTGTGTCTCCTTCCTTTTGACATATTGTGAGGTGTAGGTGAAATATTCGAACTGATCTGACAGTGTGAGGTGGGGACAACTAAGGAGGGAGGGAGATAAAAGTAAAAGCCACCAGCAATGATTGATATTGCAGTAGCAAAGAACTGCTGGGGTCTCCCCTTTGTGGTTTTGACACTTCACCTTTCTGACACCGTCTGCAGGAGTGTTGGAATAATGAGCCCTTTGCAGATGGAACCAAAGCTAGAATTACTGTAGGAAAGTTTTGTGGCTTGCTAGAGAAATATTTGAGCAGTCGTTGGTTGAGTTGGTTTATAAGATGAAAGTTGGACATCTGTGTGTGAGGGGCAGGAGAGTGGCAGGGAGAAAAAGAGAGAGAGATGAGTTTGTTTGCTTGCTGTTTTGTTGTACTGACAGTTGACCCCATGGTCTTGTGTGCACTAGGAAAGCCCTGTACCATTGACCCACATCTTCGGTCAAGAATGCATATTTTCTAGAATAAAGTGGAAGAAGCAGTCTGATCCTAGGGAACTCCACAATTGTTTTAATCAAAGACTGTGGTCAGCAGTTAACTAATTAAATAGGTTTCTGTAATGGTTTCTAAGTTGATTACAAATGCTTACAGGACTGATTTGATGGGGTTGTTTATTTATGTCAATATTCTAAAGCATATCAGACATATGGATCCTGCCACACACATCCCAGGACCTAGACTACATTTGGTGGATAGGAAGCTGACTTATGTCCAAGTATGATGGGTCTCCCTAGAGATCTGGGACTCAGCCTAACCTTCCATGAAATTACTATAGGAAGGAAAAAAAAAATAGAAGTAATTTAACCTCCTGAAGATTCCAGGATTAACCAGATCTCTTAAAACTGTCTTTGAATTGTATTTTAATCCTAGGATCCGTATCTGGTTGTCATGATCAGCTTTACTGGAAGCAGGTCAAAAGGACCAAACTGACCTTGTTTTGTTTTGTTTTTTTCTTTAGCATTCTCTTTCCTCTGCTCCACTGCTTTATGGACCAAGGGAGAAAGACCTGTCCTCTGTGCACTTCTGTGGGGGTAGCATGGGGCTTCTCCCTTGATCTGGGTTTATTGAAGCCTCAGTATGGTTTTATCTCCCAGTTCCTTGAGTCTCCAGAACTCGTCATAAATAGCACCAAAGAGTACTCCAGAGAGCCACCCGATTCCCTTTTCTTTCTGTCTGCATCACGTAGATTTTTCACACCTTTGCCACAGCATTAGGTGCCAAACTGCCCAAATTTGGGTCTTTCTAGTACACACCTCAGCACAAAACTGCCCAGCAACTCTCACGTTTATCAATCGCACTTGATGAAAAGCTCATATGAAATCCTCTCATATAACTCTAAATTCTCAAGGTCTCATGCACAGCCACCTGCAGACCCATCACCTCAGTCTCTTTACTTATTTCCAAGCCAGTATACTTACCATTTCCAGAACATTCTATGAGCCCTTTCCTGTCTCACACCCTTCCAGTTTTCACCTTTTCCCAATTTATGTAAATACAGAGATTGTCTTTGCCTGAGACCAATTTGGCTTATTTAATGATGATTACCAAATGGGTAGTTTAGGCACCTGCTTTAAGCATCGTACCAGTTAACTTTAACTTTCACTTTCCTCCTATACTGACATGTCTTCTTAAAATGTTTGTGAAGGTGGAACGGTGGGAACATCCCTTGTCTTGTTCATTCTTTAATAAGGGGAAATTGTTTATTAAATGTAGCCATGTCCGTCTTTCAGGACTGTGTCTTCCCTGTCATGAGACAATGAATAAACTGCATGGTACCTAGATTTATGGAAAGAGAAGACCAAGGAGGAGCAAAGCAAACAGAGTTCAAATACAGAATTCACAGTATAATATGCTGATTTGTCTAAATCCTGCTTTTCTTCGCCTCAGTGTCCCACTGTGTATGTGTGTTTTTTTTTTTTCCAGGAGCCAAAGCTCTCCTTAACAAGAAACTTCCCTCACATTGAGCAAGAATAGTCAGTCTTTGGGAGCCCTGCAGCGTGCCCCTCCCCCACTACCACCACTGTTGTGTACCGATTTCATTGTAGGAAGATTGGTCAGGGTGCCTGAGGAAATACCTCTGGCTCCAGGACTCAGCCGATCTAGTGCAGGAGAGAAACTCTGTGTAATTAGCACAATGCGCACTCTTACATTGCTCAGACTTCACTCCATTGGAAATATGATGAGGTACTGTGGCAGACTGAGGACTCTGTGTCCTGAAATTCAAGAATGGTCCTTCCGGAGCAGGGAACCTTTGAGTCCTTGGCCTTGGGAGGTGAAGAAAGCGAAGGAGCTAGGGTACGATGAGAGATGGGGGGGTTGCACCAGGCTGCATGGAGGAGGGCAGAGATGGGACTACCCGAGTGCATGGGGGACAGAATGAGTTTTAAAACCAGGACGAGGAATTGAGAGAGAGGCAACTGAGGTATTGTAAACACCAAGTAATCTTGAGTCACGTATTAAACAGAAACTGTTGGGGTGATAGCTCCATGATAGACCATTTGCTTAGCATGTGCTAGGCCCTAGGTTCAGTCTCCAGCACTGCAAAGAAATAAACCTACAGCTAATGAACTGACTCACTGATTAACTCATTCCCTCATTACTTAAACAGCTAGCCAGCTACCTGCCTCTGGTGATATGATGAAGGATGGCGCGTGGAAGGATTGGACTTAGAGGTCAGCATTAGGTTACCTGTATCAATAGGTCTTGATGCATGGCATCTTCTTTCGTTTCATTCAATAGTCCTCAAAACTTTGACATATCTGAGCCTGTACTTTGCCCTGTTGGTAAAAGCTTCCTTAGTTATGCCTTCGTTGGAAGGACCAAGAGGGTCTCATAGGAAGGACTATCTGAAACTCTGAAGAGTTATTGGAAATTGGAATTATAGTATGAATTCCTGGTAGTTCCAGTCGTCTCCACCTCTTAGAGGAGATAAGGCATTTATATGCAAGCTTGTGTATTTGAAGTTATATTCATCCTAGGCCATTCTTAGGTTCTGTCATAAGCTTACTATTTTATGTGCTGTGGCAAACATATATACACACACACACACACACACACACACACACACACACACACACACATATATAAATATATATATATAAATATATAAATATATATATTTTACTCGATATTTTCTTTCAGTAAGGAGTATGGGATATCAGATCTGTTTTACAGATAACCTCAGGTCCCAACAACCTACCACTTAGTTCTTGAAATGAATAAGGTTCACTCTATTCATGGGAGTCATTTTGTTCTTCAGAACCCACCCCCACCCACTTCCCCCACAAAAGAATCTTGCTTTTGCAATTAACTCTCCCTGGAATGTTTTCCTGCCAAGATATTCACAAAATGGACCTGTTTCCTGTTTTAGATCTTAACTGTCACCTCCCTCAAGGAGCCTTTCTTGATTACATGATCTCTCCTTGCACACCTTTGCCTGCTTTGTTCTTTGCTGTTGTTGTTTTCCTGTCCTTTTGGGTGCTAAGGATCAAACCCAGGAACCTGTGCACGCTAGGCAACTGCTTTATCACTAACAGCCCCACCCCAGGTTACTTCCCTTATTGTCACCCGATGGACGTCCTGCAGTTATGTATGCTCTGTCCCTCTATCTGAGACATTAATATCATGAGATCAGACACTTTAAGTGTCACCAACATTTTTGTCTTAAATATACATGGTTTTGGAAAGAATTTCCAGAAAACTAATTTAAGGCACACTCAACAAATAATTGTTTGGTTCCTGGGAGGATGAATGGGTGAATAACCTTCCCTAGAGTTCAGGCTATTTCTGGGCCCATCCTTTCTTCATATTTTCTTTTTGCCACCTGATACACAGTAGTACAAACCACCAAACCATGTATCTCTTTAAAATCAAGCATGTGACTGTTTAAAGGCAAGCACTTCCTCAGTGTGGAAACCTTAGCTCCTTCTCTTTCTTGGTGACAGAGATTGATTTATGCTCTAAGCTCAGATACAGCCCTCAGTCTGAATATGATTCTTTTAAGCAACATATACAACATTCCCTTTAAAAACTTCCTTTATATTTGTGTCTTTTCTTATTCATTTATATCAGTTATTTTTTAAAACAGAATATTGGGGTTTATACAAAAGAAACATTGTTCCTGGCTTTTTTTGTTTGTGTCTAAAAACAACAGCCATGCAGAAATGTACCATCCATCGAACCAGTTAGGGGAACTGTTAGCACCACTAACAATGCGCCAGTCCTGAGAGGCTAAGTTCTCGCATTCTTTCCTCAACCCACGTTGGGGTTGGGGTGGAATGGTCACCCTGGCTTTTCTGGAAGTGCAATTTTGTTCCTTGGTAGAACCTTGTCAGTAGTTTCCGAATCTTCCCCAGTCCCCAGCCACAAGTCTAGAAATAACTCATGGATGAGCATGCAAGTTAGAGGAAAAGTGGCCTATGAAGGAGTTTTCAGTGTTCTTCCTGGTGTTCTATGAAGGGACATACTCTTACCTAAGCTAACTCATTTTATCAAAACGTTTAATGTGTTCCTATGATTCTAAATGACAGAGGGAAGAAAAACCAAACAAAGCAAACAAAAACAAATCCAGAAGCAACCTGCCTTTCCCCTTGATCTTTGCATATTCCAGGGTGTAATGGAAGGAACAGAAGAGTGGGAGAGCAGAAGTTTAAGGCTTTCTAAGTATCACTGGCTGGTTTAATAAAATTAATTAGCCTGCCACAGAGAAAATTTACTAGCGTGCTGGTTAATTTCACAATGTAAAGCCAGGGAAGGCTGGTACGGCTGAGAGGACAAACCTTATTAGTTTTGAATAATTATTTAAAGATGTGGGCCCGGCTAATTTCAAACACTTTGATAGCCAATTCCATTAAGGCTTTAAAAAAATCTGTTGCATGTGTATCGGAACGTATATGGGAAGGAACCTCCATAGATGAAATCATAAGTATATAGCTCACAGCAAAATGACACATGGAAAGGCAGAATCCTAACAAAAACATGGGGATAAAAACTTACCTTGGTGCTGGCTCGTGGGAGGTTTCTATGATCTTAATTTGCTGTTGATGTCATGATTATTCGTTCTTGTCTTTTTAATCCAAACAAGATGTTTGTGGTAGCCACAGAAAGGTGCCTGAAATCACATGCCTGAATTCATTTAATTTGCCAACATTGTCTTTTTTTTTTTTTTCCTTCTCTTTCCCTTCCTGGTAATGGGCAAGAGTCAATTCTTCTGCATTAAGTGCTAAATCTCTTCAATTACCAGCCGGGAAGAAAGATTTAAAATTGTGCTTCAAACCTCCAAACTGATTTAGTTTAAAAGCACAAACACTTCTCCTGTGGAGCCTAAATTAAACTGCAGACAGGACTCAAAGCCTGAAGAAGTAAATAAGGCAGGGCCAAGGCTCAGGCCAGCCATAGGGACCATTTTGGGTTTGTCTTCAAATGAACACCCCCACCCCTGCTATGAGAGGAAGGGGAACACAGACAGACTGTTAGGTACAGCCTGTACAAGAACTGTTGCAGGGAAGCGGGGCCTGGTTGGAATCAAGTCAAAGCCTTTATCCCTTTTTCCTCTTTCTTTTTGACAGCCATATTTAACGTGGACGATTCTGTGGTTGACCTGGAGACCTTGGCTGCCTTATATGAAAATGTGAGTGTGAACAGCACAAAGGACTGGAGGCTCTATCTTTCCCTTCTACCCTCGATGTCACGGAGCCATTCCTGTTGTTTGGTAGGATTTGAGCCTCTTAGAGGAGGAAATTCAGGCACAGATAAGTAGGTTTGCACATTAATTTCCACTGTTGTGTCTGTCCTAGTAGATCTTCTGACACCAGCAAGGCAGACTGTTTCAAGGTAGAGACCACGGATGTGGTCTAGTCCTAGTACTTGCTGACAGAATGAATGAAAACAAGCTTCCTATTTGATGCTGATGCTGGCCTCCTCCAGTGTCTTGCTCTGAGGAATAGGATCTGAACAGATGCTTGGATGATTGCTCTCCTACCAGATGAGCTGATGGCATTAAATACAGGAGGCAGCCTTGTATGTCAACTGTGTGCTCTAGCTTTAAAATCAGATAGTCCTAAGTTTGAGGCCCAGCTCCATCATTGCCCACTTAGTGATATTGGTAGGTCCAGTTGCTTAAACAGCTTGTCCTGTTTCGTTTTGTTGTTTTAGTACTATGTAGAATATAGTGGGACTCTCTTTTTGTATTGAACAAGAATTTGATCTAAGTATCCTGTGAGTTCTTCTCATGGAGCCTAGAGCCCCTCTCACAAAGCGGATTTGCACAGTTTAAGGACATGATGAAATATGTTTAAGAAACATCACTGAAATGCACAAAGTCTTTAGATTTTTTTTATTGTAAGTGGAAACAGCCAGAGGAGTCCATAAGCTCCTGTGAAGAGATACTGGAGAAGCAGAATTCTCATGACTGTCAACTGTTCTGGTTCACTGACTCTCAGGATGTAGATATATAGATGAAACTGGATTCTTTAAGCCACGACAGTCCTCAGATAACTATGGCCCGTGACATGCTGTGGTCACTCAGCTCACAGGATGACTCAGTTAGATATTTATACCCCCGGGACCTTCATTTTCCATGGTCTAATATAACCCACCTATTCTTTACCTATTTTCTGCATGTGTGTAAGAAATTACTTAGTACTGGGTGGGGACTTTTTTTTTTTACCTGTTCCTATTGGTATAGTTCTCACAAGTAAACCCAAAGGATCCCAAGTATCAGACCATTGGGAGTTAAGGGTACCCTCTTGAGTGCCTAGAGGGCAGTATGAGGATTCTGAGTCAGAAACTCACTACCAGTAGCTTAGTGCAAGCCTTGGGGAAATTATATGAATGAGGATATAGTAATTGATGACAAAGAACTCTTTTAAAAGCCCAGTGTCTTCTTGATGCTTTCTGTTGTTATCATGGGTACAAGAGTATGCACATGGCCAGTGCTTGTTAACACGTGGCAGAGGTAGTCTGTACACAACTGGAAATACTGGGTAAATCACAAAGAATGTGACTGAACGCATAAATGGCCGGTATAAGCAATGTACACTTAATGAAATTCAGGAAAAGGAAAGATGGTGACTACATATAACAGTGTACGAAGCCTATGTGAGACACGGAAGTGCAAGATAGGATTGCTATTCTGGGGGAAAGAAAGTTAGGACAGCTTGCCCCACAGCTGCCTAGAGGAAACTCAAAAGTAGCTGTCAGACGCCCTGTCCTATGGGTCTGGATGCACGCACTTGTTATGACTTGGCTTTAGCTGGTAAGTGCGAAACTTGAACATGTATCAGAATGACCTGAAAGGAGTTTTCTGGGCCCCCCTGTAGAGTTTCTTATGCCTGGGGGGAGGCCCAGGTGATGCAGTGCATGGGGGTCACATCTGGAGCTTCTTGACTTTGTGTATGTGTGTATGTTGTTTCTCCTCTTGCTGCAGCGAGCCCAAGAGGATGAACTGACTAAAATAAGAAAGTACTATGAAACATCCAAAGAAGACGTGAAGCTGCTGGACAAACCTGAACAGTAAGCACAACTGAACTACCTTTGCTTAGTCTGAAAGGAGACTTCCAAGCTCTGTGTGTGTCTGCCTCCCGGCTATGAACGTCAAGTCTAAGGGTGTAGAGAGCTGAGTTACAACAGCCTCATCCCGTACTCTATTACATCCAGCAGGATGAGTCGACTGCCAGGAAGGCTGCCGAGATCCCGGCTGTCCGGTGCAGCCCGTTTCTCCCCCCTGCTCTCACCCCTACACACTCCCCTTCTTGTTCTAGCAACTTAATTCCTCCTAGACTAAACATTTTAGCTAAAAGGGCAACTGAGGAAGGAAAGAAGGCATTACTGCTCTGCCTCAAGTTTTGCTGATGCGTTAAAAAGATATCAGCGTCACTGAATTTTAACTGCTTTTCTTTAATGTCATGCTCAGTAAATGTAGCCCTGAGTGTGGCAGGTTTCCCACAGCCTTCTCCAACTCCTGCTGATTAGGCTAGGTCTTTCTCATCCCCAATCTCTGTTGCCCACTTTTTCCATATATTCTCTAGGGTGGCTAGTTCTGGTTTATGATATCATCTCCAATACACCGAGAACTCAGACTTTAGTAACTTGTTTGCTAGGCCCTTGAGGTCTGCAAGCTACAGAAGAGTTCCTGGGAGTCCCCAGCAAGACATTTAGGGACTAAGACTACTAATGTGCCTCTGGTTTGGAGCTCTTGTGCCTGATGCTACTTTGAGTGCTTCATGTTCCATTTAAGCCAGCCTCCTGCACCGGGAGAGAGGCAACTACAGAAAGCAAAGAGGAAACAGAAAATAGATAGATGTTAACAGGCTACCCCTACAGAACCCAAGGTTGTGTCTTATACTTTCTGCCGAATGTTGTGTCCTCTCCAATGCCTCAGTTCTCAGAGACTTCGAGACCCAGAAGAAAATATCTGTGACTGACTGGTGAGGTAGTTTGTTAGAGATCCTAAGTTTGCCCAATACTGTCAAACCTCACTGAAAGCTTATGAACCTTGTGATGATATCTTCTCACATGGAACTATAGCCCAGACCTTTGTCCCTTAAACTTAGTCCTCCCAGCCTAAGAATATGTATAGATCGACTCAGATAGGATTCCACTGCACTTCTGTTTCACCAACCTTAGCCATCAGCATTACCAGCCTCCACCCCAGCTAATGCTGCTCATCCAGAAGCCATGTTTACTTACTGTGAATTCACTCTTGTTACATTGTGAATGCTCAAAGGGGAGGCTGACTGATAATGAGATATGGAGACACTGGCCTGGTCCCTGGTGGTGTCTGGAGATGATAGTACATAGCAAGCATTGGGGTGAGATTGTCAGCCTGGAGTTGGCAACTTTCCTTTGTAAAAGACCAGATAGTATTTCACACTCTGTGTGTCAAAGGATCTGTCATGGCTCCTCAAGTCAGTCACTGGACCCTCGTTGTTCAAAATCAACCATAGATAATAATATATAAGCAAAGGGAGACAGCTGGACCCCAATAAATTTTATTTAGAATTTCTAAGATTTGAATTTTACATGACAAAAATACTCTATACTTTTTTTACAGCCATCTAATGTGTGAAAACCATGAGTCACACAAATACCAAGGGTAGGCTGAGTTTGGTCCATGATCTCTAATTGTTCCACACTTAACCCACTCAGTAAAACCTGCCATAAACTGAGCGGATGGGGTACAATGAACCACTGATGTGAAATGAACAGCGTGTGTCTCCAAGAGAGGCATTCCTCTGCCTTTTGTAGTACAACCTCCCAGCGTCGTTTCTCAGCACTAATTGCCAGGACATAGAATAATGGTGGTAACTAATTAGCGTACTTCTTATTATTCTTTTCCCCCCACACTGTTGGTCTAGCTAGATAAGCATTTTGAAAGTTTGGAGGGCCATTGTGCTGACGCTCTGAACACTCACCACTAGTACTGAAGGCAAAGATGCTTGTCATATGGGGCTGCTCAGGTGGCAGACTGGGCTCGGGGAACTAGTGTGGAGAGGTGGAGGTCTCCAGACCCATGCACACTTCACCTTTGCTCACCACCTCTCTGAAGGCAGCTTTTGTCTGATCTGTGCCAGAGTCTGGTTCTCTGATGATTTATTTGCCACTGACTCTCACTGAGTGGACTATAAGCATGTTTTACATACTGGAAAATATGAATCATGGAGTTTAGCATTTCAGTTTCTTAAGAGTCCTGTGGTGCCCAGTCCTATAAATCGCAGCTCTGAGTGGCTGGGCTCATCACTCACCTCATCAACTCTTTTATACCCCAGTGCCAGATTTAGAAAGCCATTTCTCACAGAGGTGTCATCTGCTTGGGACCTGGCTGTCTGAGAGCCTCTCCCTCCAGGGATACCCCCCTTGACTCCCTTCATATTCTGCCTTGAGATGTTGGTGAAGAGGGATGGAGGCAGTCCTGCCTGTTGACTGACTAGGCCGAAAGATGCTGGCCTTGTATGGTCTGCAGTAAGAACACTGTGCACATCATCTTAGCCTCATTCACAGTGGTCCATAGCGGGCTAAACTGGTTTATTCCCTAAAGTAAGGCTACATTGTGAAGTAGATGTAACCCCTGTGGAACACACATCATAGATCAAACTACCCATGGTTTGGGGGAATGATGATAGACCGGATTAGTTTCTTTTCAAAGCCTGGATCACACAGCATCACCCTATCTGTCAGCTGAGTTGCCATTATGGCTGTAAAACCCATACAGAGTGAGCCACAGGCCTTCTCTTGTGGTTGCAGGCTGAGCTGTAGTTCTTCCTAGGGAAATGAGCCACGCAGAATAAGGAAGGAAGGCTCCATCATTCGTGGTCCCTCTACCCTTTCTGTTATAGAATCTAGAGTGTAACTGTAGGCTAGCCCAAAGGGAAATTAGTCCATGAATATTTGTAAAAACAAAGGCCTACTAGTCAATAGACTGTGTTTGGGGGTCTTATTATCCTAGCACTTATGAGTAGAACATTTAGGGCAAGGGAGCGAGGGGCAGATGCTTATCATAAACTGGGTTTTTGAAGCCTTTGCGATGAGCTTTCCTTTTGCGACTTTGCCAGACAAATGAGAAAAGAGATAAGGTGCCATTTCTCAAGGCCTTCCTTTGCCTGGTTATATTTGTGCTAAAAGTTGCATAAAATCATCTGTTTTCTTTTCTGATTTTACTTCTCTGGTGTTTTATATCTTTAAATTTTCCAAATGTTCCAAGTGCAAATCCCACAAGTCATCTTGGCCTCCTCCAACATCATGAGGGATGGATCGGCCACTCAGGGTCTTCCTGCTTTCACACCCCTCTCATTCACTTGCTCCATCCCTACAGGCCCTCTTACATCCCCCTCTCAAGGTCATAGCAGTGACTCTCGGTTCTCCTAGCCTTAAATCTGCTAATGTTTCCAGATAGCCAAGCCACTGCTATGGTGATTTGTGTGAAATAAAAATGTAAAAGTATAATTTTTCTGTCTGAAACCCTCCATTTGCTCAGGGAAAAAAAGGTACATTTCAGAATACAGAACTTCATTTACTCCACCAAGGTTCCTTACATATGTCGTCCAGCCTGTCCAGCTTGCCTCTCTGGTCCTCAGGCATGACATGCACAGCATCATGGATACTCAGTGACCACAGCCAATATCACTCCTTCAAGCCCATCATTACTGATCACATCTTTCACACACTTGAGTAATCATGGGCTTGGGTTTTGCAGTATCAAAAGGGAACCTGTTTAAGCTAAATCCCGTTCCCAGGCCTTACCTGTAAAGGCCTCACATATACCCGAAGAATGGAGTAACCATGGCTAATGCACTAAACATCCTTGGTAGTGATAGATTCTGTACAAAAGCCAAGTCCCTCCATCTGCCATTCCCTCCCAACTCCTTGAGACCTGGGGCTTGAAGATGAGAACCTTTTGAGAGGAAGCCCCAATCCTAACAGGTTTTTTAATCTTTTCTTTGTTGAGTAGCCTCCAGTCTTATTTCCACGAATGGATCCTATGGCTTCTCTGAGGGACACTTAGTTGTTTTTCCTCCAGCATTACCTGTTTCTCCTCTGTTTCCTATGAGTGAACTGAGGCATCGCTCTGTTTGCTCATGTGTGCTATCTATATTTATGCTTCACAGATGTATTCCTTTTTTTGTTTGTTTGTTTTTGTTTTTGTTTTTCAAGACAGGGTTTCTCTGTGTAGCCCTGGCTGTCCTGGAACTCACTCTGTAGACCAGGCTGGCCTCGAACTCAGAAATCCACCTGCCTCTGCTTCCCAAGTGCTGGGATTAAAGGTGTGCACCACCACTGCCCCGTGATGTATACCTTTTAAGCAAGGCACTTACCTACTCTGGAGGTCTAGGTCCTACTTGGGTTATGAAGAGATGACATGATCCATTTTGGGAGGGGAGAAATACAGGGCATTTTCTAGAGTAGTTCTCATCATCTAAGGGAGTAAGTCTTTTCAAAGTTCATCACAGAATCAAAAGCTACCAGTCCCCAGACATGTTTACGACTCACCATTTGTGAAAACTGGCTACAGCTCTGATGTCACTCATGATAAATGACTCAGTTGGTCAATGTTGTACTGTACTTAGGAGTGAAACATTTACAAAGGAAGGCTAATTACTTTCTCCCTGTGCAGTACTTCTTTATTTCATTCAATGTTATAATATCTAGTATGATGATAACTACATCTGCAGGTACTGAGCCTGAAAGGAGAAAGAATGTTCTACTCTAAGCCCTCCAATCTTCATTTCCATAGTATTTTAGAAGTCTGAGGCCAGGAAAGTGATGTCTAGGACCTGGTTGGAGGAGATAAGAAAAATAGCTGGTAATAATTTAAAAAAAAAAAAAATGTACTAAATCCTAAACTTTACCAGGGCATGGTATTTTACAACTATAACCCCAGGACTTGGGAAGCTGATACAGGGGGATTAAAGATTTGAGGCAGCCTAAACTATAAAGAAGCTATAAGTAAGACTTGTCTCAAAAACAAAATTATAACAAAAACAAACACGCCTACTAAATTATCTCCCCACAAAACCTGCAGAAGGAAGAGAACGTAGAGCAAGAAAACAAAATTGAGGACAGAAAGGAGAGTAGAAGGTGTGGTACAGTCTTATAATTCTTGCAACTGAGAATACTCAGGGAGGGGAATGGTGAGTTAGGAGCTATCTATCCTGCACTACATAGGAAGACTTTGCCAGGAGAAGAAGAAAGCTGGACCTCTCCCCTGTCCTTTTGCTCCACCAACTCTACCTGCTCCGTCTCCTCCTGCCACTCCTTCTCCTCCTCTTTTTCATTTGACAGAGAGAGTAGTGACTTTATTTATCTACAAAACTATATTTGGTGAGAGAGTACAAAATTTCCAAGTGATGTTATTGTGAATTGACCAAGACTTTCATAAATATCAGTTAATAACCATTTCAACTCCAAAATGAAGTTAAGGGCTGTTAGTGGATTCTCTCCCTTTCTGAGTTAATAGCCAACTATTTCAACTCATATTAGTTTATATCCTTTCCTCTGGTGGTTGGCCTCAAAAGCATGTGGCTCTTCCAGCTTCGTTTTGCAAAGAACACCAGTGCCCAGCCACTCAGACAGTAAGTTACTGTGTGCAGAGCAGGAACCAATTCTGACTCTTAAGAGCTGTTTGGCATACTATTTAAATATTTTAGGTTGTCTACTTTATGAGTATCTGCTTTCTTCTAAGTACTGACCTATCTCTCAGCTGTGCCTATGTGGATAAATTGACATAAAGTTAAAGTAATATATGGAAAATTTGGACCATTATAGACTATTATGTAATTGAGCAAAAATAATAGCAATCTCACTTCAGAATTATCACTTGACTATAGACATTTTGGGTAATGAAGACTCTGTCTATGTAGATGCACTGCTAGAGGATTCTGCATTACACAGGAGTTGATTGTGTCATTTCTTCATGCAGTAAAGACCAGGGCTTTCCACTTGGGTTTAGCCTCTTGTTTGGATAGCATAGCAAAAGAGAGTACTTGCATAAACTTTCTGCTCATCTTCATTATTCACCATCATATGAACTCACCAGACAGAGGCCCCACTGACAGAAATGAGACCTGTACTCTTGGAGTTTGTCTTAGTTTGTGTTTTATGGTTGTGAAGACACACCATGACCAAGGCAACTCTTTTATTTTTATTTTTGACCAAGGCAACTCTTATAAATGCAAGCATTTAATTGGGGCTGTCTTACAGTTTCAGAGGTTCAGTCCACTATCATCATGGCACCTAGATGCTGCCATGGTGCAGGAGAAGGATCTGAGAGTTCCAAAGGCATGCAGAAGGGGATTGACTCTTCTGTGCTGGGTAGAGCATGAGCATTAGGAGCTTTCGAATCCTGCTTACACAGTGACATACTTCCTCCAGCAAGGCCATACCTATTAGCAGCACTTCCCATGGGCTCAGCTTATTCAAGCCACAATATTCTAGTCCCTGATCTCCATAGGCTTGTTCAAACATAATGAGTCAATGGGAGCCATATCTAGTCATAGAATAATGCAAAATACATTTAGTCCAACTTCAAAAGTCCCATAGTCTATAACAGTCTCTACAATAGTTCATAATGTCCATAGTTCAAAGTCTCTTCTGAGATTCATCCAATCACTTAACTGTGATCTCGTATAAAATCAAAATAAAAGTTCACATCACATACCTCCAACATTACAGGATATACATTACCACTCTAAAACATCATAGTGAGGAAATACTGGACTGAAAGCCAAAGTAAAAACAAAAGCCACCTAGGCAAACTCTAAACTCTGTGTCACCATGTCTGATCTAAAGCACTCTTCAGATCTTCAACTCCTTTCATCTTTGTTGACTACAACAAACTTCTTTTTCTTGGGCTGGTTCCACTCCCTGTTAGCAGCATTCCTCAGCAGGTATCCCATGGCTCTGGCATCTGTAACATCTTGGGGTCTCTAAGGCATCGTCAACTTTACAGCTTCTTGTTCCAGTGCCTGGCATCCACACATGATCTTCTGGGCTCCTCCAAAGGCCTTGGGTCATTTCTCTAGCTCTGCCCTTAGTAGCACTCTAGGCTCTGGTTGACTCCACTCCACCGTGGCTGCTGTTTTGGTAGTTGTTCCATGGCACTGGCATTTCCAAAACTATGAGGTCTTCTACTACAACTAAGCTTCTCCAATAGTTTCTCATAGGCTCTCTTCATGATGCCAAGTCTCAGCTTCTTTGCATGGCCCCTTCAGCCTTCAACTGCAACTGAGGCTGCACCTTCAACAATTGCCTTTCCTGGCCTCTCACAGTGCTCTGCTCTTCATGAACCCTTCATGCCTTCAAAAACAGTGCCAACTAGATGATTCTTATGCATTACCAAGTCCGGCTGCAGTGCGAGGTACAGCCCTGGTTATCTCTGGAACACAACTTCTTTGTGCTCTCAGAAAACACTTCCCAGATTTCACTTCAGTTATGCTGGTGTCTTCTTAATCACCACTAATTTCTTCACTCTAACTAACCAGCATCAATTGTCCCAGTAACTTCATCTACTCTTGACTCTAAAGCTAGAGCTACATGGCCAAAGCTGCTGAATTCTGCCACTTTCTGGGTCTGGAACATGGCTCCCTCATTCTACTATATCTTAACCAGCTTTTTGTCTTCCAACTCCTTCACTGCCTAAGTTTGCCTGTCCTAGAACTTGCTGTGTAGACTAGTCTTGAATTTAGAGATCTATGTGCCTCTGTCTCCTGAGTGCTGGGGTTAAAGACAAGGTCCATAACCCCTGGACCTAAGCTTTTCTCTATGGAACTTGCTTTGTACTAGGCTGGCCATGAACTCAGAGATCTGTTTGTCTCAGTTTTCTGGGATTAAAGGCATATACCACCATGCCTGGACCTAAGCTTTTCATGGCCACTATGCCTCAAGGTCTGGATCAAACCCTGTGTCTTCCAGCCTCAAGATCTGGATAACAAGTGTGCCATCCATTTCTGGGTTGCAGTTCATTACAGATTAAAAGTTCAAATGAAAACAATAACCAGGTAATAATGCCCAACATGATATAATTATCCCTGTTCAGCTGTAAACACATAAACAATAAGCTTAGCTGTGTGGGATCTTGCCCCAAGGTCACCACTTCATCTGTTTCTCTCCTTGAACACAGGATTCAGCTCAATTCTACTTGATGGTGCCACTTCATTACTTGAATCATATGTTTTGTATTTTTCCTGTCTCAGTTTGCTATACTTGATCAAAATTCTCTTCATAAGAGTGAGCCACAGGTCAGAGTTTATACTAGGTTTTTTTGAGACCTTCTTCCTTAATACAACCAATCTGAATCTCTTTACCTTAGCCTGAGGCAGACTCCTCAGTAAAGCAGTCACATTCATCACCAAAACATCATAAGAACAGTCTCCAAGCAACATACTAAAATTCCTCTACCCTGAAACCTCTAGAGTAAGGGCTGCACAGTTCAATCACCTTCAGCACCAATGTCTTTCATATTCCTACTAGATATGATCAATTAAGTCCCACTTAAAACATCCCATTGCTTCCCAAATCCAAGTCCTCAAATTCACCTTCCTCCAAACAAAAACACAGTCAGGCCTATCACAGCAATACCCAAGTCCCTTGTTCCAACTTCTGTCTTAGGGTGTCATTGCTGTGAAGAAACATAACAAAAGCAACTCTATAAATTAAATAAATAAAAATAAATAAATAAATAAATAAATAAATAAATAAATAAAGCAAAGCAAAGAGACAAAGAGATTCAGTCCATTATCATGGCAGGAAGCATCATTGGCAGACTCTAGGCAGAAATGGTGCTGCAGAAGGAAATGAATGTTCTGCATCTTGATCTAAAGGCATGCAGAAGTAGAATGACTCTTCTGCACTGGGTGAAACTTGAGCATTAGGAGCCCTCAAAGTCTGCCTATACAGTGACACACTTTCTCCAGCAAGGTCACACCTACTAGTAGCACTTCCCATGGGCCAAGCAGACCAAAATTATGATCTCCCATGGCAGATCAGTATCATCTGCTCTCGTTCTTACAGTTTTCTTATGACTATGTGTAAAGCAAAATGATTTGTTTTTCTTTTTACAGATTTTTGCATGAGTTAGCCCAGATTCCCAATTTTGCTGAACGTGCTCAGTGCATAATATTCAGGGCTGTATTTTCTGAGGGCATCACATCCTTGCATCGAAAAGTAGAGATTGTCACACGGGCCTCAAAGGTATGCCTGCTGCTTAAATGTTTGGTTTGCCCTTATCGGTAGGAAATGAGGAAATGGGAGGTGAGAGAGACCCAACATTAGTGATTTACTTTACATTGAGTGTGAGTCTAGGTGGGTGTGTCCTGTCAAGTGTATGAAAGACAGGGGAGGAAGGAAGAAAAAGAGACGGACTGAAGACAGAAGAAGGCAAAGTAAGGCTTTTTACAGAGCTCTTCTAAAGAAAGTGTCAGTATTGCACCATGTACATACTGGCACCAAAATCTAAAAGCAAAACAGCATAGTTTCATTCCTGTTCAACTCTTCAAATCACAAACAGATTTTACTTGGAACCCACGCACATGAGCTTCTGAAATATGTCTACATCATAAAATGAAAAGATTCTGAAGTAACTGTAATCTTGAGTGAATGGTACATACATTTCTGTGTACACTACACTCTGTACTTGGTAAAGCTAAATTGTAACCCCCTGCCTTTTAACTAACACTCATGTTCTTAAGATCATGAGTCAAATCTGTTCCACAAATCTGTAATATTTCAATGTTTATCAGGAAGCAATGTCGCCCTCTCTAACACATAAGAGATTTTTCAATGAAGAAAGAACAACCATTTTCAAAATATACAAATGGCCTGAGCCACCAGGGGTCCATAGCCAAGGAGTGCCAGGAGAAGGCTACCCTCCCAGGAGCGTGGAAAAGCCGTGAGTGGGGTTAGGGTGAGCACCACTGCTCACTGAGACCCACCCGGAACCAGCGGGATACGGGGCCTGAGGAAAACTCGGGGACAGGAAACCTCTGAACCTTCCGGTTTCCATCTGTAGGTGGAGACCTCTGCATGGTATTGGTACAGTGACAGGCAGGTACATCAATGGAATAGAATTGAAGACCCAGAAATGAACTCACACACCTATGGTCACTAGATCTTTGATAAAGGAGCTAAAACCATCCAGTGGAAACAAGACAGTATTTTCAACAAATGGTGCTGGCTCAATTGGAGGTCAACATGTAGAAGAATGAGAATTGATCCATTCCTATCTCCTTGTACAAAGCTCAAGTCGAAGTGGATCAAGGACTTCCACATAAAACCAGATACACTGAATTTAATAGAAAAGAAAGTGGGGAAAACTCTCGTACACATGGGCACAGGGGGAAAGTTCCTGAACAGAACACCAATGGCTAATGCTCTAAGATCAAGAATCAACAAATGGGACCTCATGAAATTACAAAGCTTCTGTAAGGCAAAGGATACTGTCAATAGGACAAAACGGCAACCAACAGATTGGGAAAAGATCTTAACCAATCCTATGTCTGATAGAGGGCTAATATCCAATATATACAAAGAACTCAAGAAGTTAGATTCAAACCAAATAACCCTATCAAAAAATGGGGAACAGAGCTAAATAGAGAATTCCCAACTGAGGAAATTCGCAGGGCTGAGAAGCACCTAAAGAAATGCTCAACATCCTTAGTCATCAGGGAAATGCAAATCAAAACAAGTCTGAGATTCCACCTCACACCAGTCAGAATGGCTAAGATCAAAAACTCAGGTGACAGCAGATGCTGGTGAGGATGTGGAGAAAGAGGAACACTCCTCCATTGTTGGTGGGATTG
>CM052701.1:60357810-60372810 GCA_028551405.1 Uromys caudimaculatus
GGAAATTCGCAGGGCTGAGAAGCACCTAAAGAAATGCTCAACATCCTTAGTCATCAGGGAAATGCAAATCAAAACAAGTCTGAGATTCCACCTCACACCAGTCAGAATGGCTAAGATCAAAAACTCAGGTGACAGCAGATGCTGGTGAGGATGTGGAGAAAGAGGAACACTCCTCCATTGTTGGTGGGATTGCAAGCTGATACAACCACTCTGGAAATCAGTGTGGCGGACCCTTAGAAAAATGGACATAATACTACCTGAGGACCTAGTTATACCACTCCTGGGCATATACCCAGAAGATGCTCCAACATGTAATAAAGACACATGCTCTACTATGTTCATAGCAGCCATATTTATAATAGCCAGAAACTGGAAACAACCGAGATGTCCTTCAGCAGAGGAATGGATACAGAAAATGTGGTACACTTACACTAATAACCCCTGAGAGACTAGGGAAGAAGTCTACCTAGTTCTGAACTTTATTATTATTATTATTATTATTATTATTATTATTATTATTCCTAAAATAAAAGAAGATAAACCTAGACTGGCAAGATAGCTCAGCAGGTAAAGGCACCTGCCACAAGGGCTGATGATCTGAGTTGTATCTTTGGAGTCGAAGGAAAGAACCAGTTCCTGCAAGTTGTCCTCTGACCTCTACATGCTTACACATGCTCACAACCACCTGACATGTGTGCATCATGCACACACACACACACACACACACACACACACACACACACACGTAGCAAAAAGGAAGATAAAGCTAGTTAACTGTATAAAAAGTATTTGAAAGTTTGTACTTGAAGCAAAGATAAGAAGAGAGATAAATGAATGAGTTAGGAAACTAAAGAGAATTCTTATCAGTGTAATGCTGTGAAAGTTAATAAATATGAAGCAAACTCCTAGAGAAGATACATTTTGAAAAAACTTAATGAACCTAACCTCTGACTTTAAAGTGTATTATCATAATTAATGTCTGAGTACTACACTCGCTCTTGCTACTGCATCTATCCTAAATTTGAATATACTCTTTGTATTTAGGTCCTTAGTCCCAAAAGGTATCCTGAAAAGATATTTGATCTCTTTCAACTTTAGAAGTTATCAAAAATTAGCTACATTCTCTGTTATTAACCTATAAGTACTTACTCAAGATTAAAACTGCCTATAATGAAAAATAAACACACAGGTTCAGCCCTGTCATTATCACTTTGTTATACATTATAACTTTGTTGTACAAGTAGGAAATTGTGGCTGTTTGTGACATCCCCCTAAGATACTGCTGTACTAAAATGTATCCTGTATTTGTTAACTGTTAATACAACTAGTAACAAGCCACTTAACAGGACTCGGTTACTTTCGTGAGGGTTATCTGTTGAGCAAATCTGACTGTGTTTCAGTTCAGACCATGATAACTGGTGTTTGCCATTGCAGGGCTTGTTGAACATGAAGAGTGTGAAGGATATCTTAGCCCTCATTCTGGCTTTTGGAAATTATATGAATGGAGGAAACAGGACCCGAGGGCAAGCAGACGGATATAGTTTAGAAATTCTGCCCAAACTCAAAGACGTCAAAAGTCGGGTATTTATTTACTTTCCTTACTGACTGTCTATGTGCTATGATTATTTTTCTTCTGAACCTATAATTTAAAACCAAATATTACAGACTGACCCATTTATCTTACCTTTTCTCTAATGGGAATCATTGAATCCGAAAGCATGTAGTTTTTGCTTTTCTCTTCTGCGCTTTCTTTTGATTTGAAAATGGTAGGTTTTTCAGATCAGACCTCATGTTCAGCAATAAAGCCCATTTTCTATTTTAGCAGTAACATACGTGATTAGGTATTGAACTGCTACTGCAGTACAAGATAAAAACAGCACACTGTAGCAGTCATCCCGCAGAGGCTAGAATCTGTTTGAATTTAGTATTGGCCACTTGTAATTTACTCATTCTTGAGTGGCAGACACTGTTGAGCCTAGTATTTGAATTATTCTTTTGCCTACAAGAATTGGGGCTGGGGTCTCCTGTCAACTCTCTGAGCCTGATTATCATTTGGCTCCACACCCCTGCAGAGCCACCTTTTTAGAAACAACCAGCCCATATCTGGGCGTCCCATGGGGGCAGGGGCGCCAGGGAAGGGAAATACACAGGCAAATTAGAATTAGACCCCTGTGAACAGGACACAAAGGCTGCCTTGTGGGAGGGCCGCTCCCCCTGGCCTTCCAGGGTCATAAAGTGGCTTGGCTTCCCTTTTAAGCTGGTCCTGATTGTTTTTTCACGCCATTAAGAGCACACATTTTCTGAGAAGTTGGAAGGGATAGATGCTTTTCTCTTCTAGTCCACAGCTCCCTTCAGTCTTTACCACCCCCTCCTGTCTTGGCACCATGACAAGAAATATTGGGTAATGGGTTTTTTTGTTTGTTTGCTTGCTTGTTTTTGTTTGTACATTGGTCTCTGCCACTATCTCAGAGGTCTCCTGGATTAACTGTCTTGTTTTGTTTTTTCCTCCCACAAAAGATGATGGGGTGTGATATATTTTTATAGCTGGAATTTTTTTTTTTAAAAAAAATGGATTAAACTAGGAAAATCTGGTCAGTCTGTAACAGAAATATGACTCAGTCTCATAAATTATATGTGCCGAGAACTGGGATCTCAGGTCTCAACTGGGAAGCATGCAGGTCTTCTGTGAACAGCTGTCATTTTAGTTTCTCTTTAATATCTAGGACAATGGGATGAATCTGGTGGACTATGTTGTGAAGTATTACCTGCGGTACTATGATCAGGTAGGAAACTGCATTGGGACAACTGTCAGGAGGCTTTTACCTCTAAGATATCACTATAATAGCATTCGGAAATTGGATGTTGGCTATATATGGAGGGATGGCTTTTCCTCCGGTGCAACACTGTATCTGAGAGCCCCCCGGTGAAGACAAAGGGTACCCCAGGGTTTTAGAAAAGGAAGTGTCCGAAAGGCACAAGGGTGCTGAGTCTCAGTCTACCAAATTGAGCTACCAATCTACCAATCAGCAACTTCAGGAAGACCCCTTGGGGCCCCATGACAAGGTTGTGGACTTTTCTGAACTCTAGATTCATTCAGGAGTTGCTTAGATACTGAACAACATTGAGGAAATCTTTAACACACTGTGATTTTTTTTTTTAACGAAAAATGACTTATGTATTTATTCATATTTTCATGCATATACACGTTTGCATGTGTGAGTTTATGTGTGCCACATGTGTGCAGGAGCCTGCAGAGGCCGGAAGAGGTGTCAGATCCCCTGTAACTGCAATTACAGCAATTGTGAGCTGCCACACTGATGCTGGAAACCAAGCCTGGATGCTCAGTAAGAGAGTGAGCTCTGCTGAGCTATCTCTCCAGCCTACGTATTCTGATTGGTTAGTTTGTTTGGGGTATAAGGTCTCACTATATGTATCCCAGGCTGTCCCAAAACTCACCAATAGACCAGACTGTACTTGAATTCACTCTGCCTGCCTCTGAGTGCTAGAATTAACCACACCCACCCTAATAACAAAAATTCAATCAACAATGCATCTGGGAACAAGTTAGAGATTCCAAATTTGAGAATGAAACAAAAGAACATTCTCTATGCTTAGACTATATTTGAATTAGAATTAAGCACTTCTGTGAGACTATTCCTGAACACAATTTTCTCCTTCATTCTTTCTTTTTGAAAGAAGTACAGAGAGAGTCCTCACTTTGTGAAGAAAGAAGAGCTGTTATTAGTTGGGGGGGGGTGGTTTTGGTTTTTGTTTTTTGTTTCAAGCAATTGATATAAAATGACAAAAGTCTCAAGAGAAAGTGTAGAGAAGAAGAAGGTGCAGAGCAGATCTCCTGGGCAGGAACGAAAGTGAAACCAAGATATCAGAGCCTTGTTCCCCAGTCTCCTTCTGTCTAGCAGATGAACTACACTGCTCATGGATTCTTTAATAATCTCTCCCACCCTGCCTGGTGAATGTAGCTGTACTCAATCTGTGTATCTGCAATCAGGCTTATTATTGCTCCCCACTTAAGTTCTCCCATTTTCCATCAAGGATTTAATGATCGTTATTCAGCCAGCTATGGAGATGAACACTCCTCAGTGGCCATTTGCTGTCCACCAGCTTAGTTGTTTCCAGGTTCACTCCATTTTGCTTTCCTGCTTCATGGAGGCAATAAAGCTGCTCTCCTGGAGAATTCCTGTGCATCCCACCTCATGTCCTGTCTCTAGATCTTTCTGACTCTGGGCAGTCCCCTCTAGAGCAGTGGTTCTCAACCTTCCTAATGCAGCCCTTTGCAGCTGCCTGTGTTATGGTGACCTCCAGTCATAAATTATTTCACTGCTACTTCATAACTCTAGTTTTGCTACTGTTACGAATTGCGATGTAAATAACTGATATGTAGGATATGTGATGTGCGATCCCTTTAAGAGAGTCGTTCTACTCCCAGAGGGGTCACAACCCACAGCTTGAGGGCTACAGCCCTTGACCATCTCACAGTCTTTTATATATGCCTCCAATACAGCGTATATCCTCAAAAAGAAGTGGTTCTCCACCTGAAGTGAATCAAGACCTGAGACGCTGATGTCCACCTGGACTGGAACTGTCTTTGTAGCAAGCCTTTTTTTGAAGATTTATTTATTTTTACTTTATGTATATGAGGTTTGCCTGCCTGTGTATAAGTTTAGCACATACATACATGGCACCTGCAAAGGCCAAAAAATGCCATTAGCATCAGACCCCCGGATCTAGAGTTACAGGCTGTTATGAGCTGCCATGTAGATGGTGGCAAGTAGATACAGGTCCTCTGCAAGAGCAGCAAATGCTCTTGATGTCAGGGCTATCCCTCTAGCCTCCTGACTCATGTCTTTTTATAGAATTTTGTTTTTCCTGTTATTATTCCCCTCAGGAAATACATATTTCTTAGGGAGAAAACTCACAATGACGTATTACGGACTTTTCAGGGAAGTGTAGACCCATATAAAGAAATGGTATAATTTTCTATAAATAAAGACTACAGTAATGATCAATATGTATACCAAAAATGTCCAGTATCAATAATTAATAGTCACAGCTATGGTGAGATATGCTAACGCACCCATTAGGACAGTCACTCTAGAATTTTTTTAAAAAGTGTTGTGGAGGTTAAGGGCTTTTTGGAAGCCTTGAGCATGGTTTCTGAGAATGTAACATGGTGCAGGTACTATGTAAATCACATTATGGATGATTGTCAAGGAATTAAAAACAAGAGGATCCAGCAGTCATACAGGAGACAACTTTTCTTAATTGATACATATGTGCTCACAAGATTTGAGCCTTCCTGTATAGAAGGTCTAGAAAATGCATATGTTTTCTAGAGATTTATAACTGAAGACTCACAGTACTGTTCTGGTTATGATAGTTAGTAATAGCAAGAGACTTGAGTTATAGGTATCTAGTGGATAACAATGATGTCAAATGAATCATGATAGAATCACCGAATTGAATAGCATACTGCTATTGAAAGTGTTTAAGACACAATGTTGTGTCCCTGGAGAGTACTTTGTCTGCTTCTAAACTATATGCATGCAGGAAGGAGGGCACACACCTTTAATCTCAGCAGGGAAAGAGGGGCAGGTGGACCTGTGAGTTCCAGGCCAGTTTGGTCTACAAAGTGAGTTGCAGGACAGCCATGAGTATACATAGAAACCCTGTCTCAAAAAATCAAGGAAAAGCTAGGCAGTGGTGGCACACGCCTTTAATCCCAGCACTTGGGAGGCAGAGGAAGGCAGATTTCTGAGTTTGAGGTTAGCCTGCTCTATAGAATGAGTTCCAGGACAGACAGGGCTATACAGAGAAACCCTGTTTCGAAAAACCAAAGAAAAATTATATGCATGCGTTTCAAATGTGTGTGTGTGTGTGTGTGTGTGTATGTTAGTCAGGGTTTCTATTCCTGCACAAACATGACAAAGAAGCAAGTTGGGGAGTAAAGGGTTTATTCAGCTTACACTTCCACATTGCTGTTTGTCACCAAAGCGGATCAGGACTGGAACTCAAGCAGGTCAGGAAGCAGGAGCTGATGCAGAGGCCATGGAGGGATGTTTCTTACTTGCTTGCTTCCTCCGGCTTGCTCAACTTGATTTCTTATAGAACCCAGGACTACCAGCCCAGGGATGGCACCACCACAATGGACTCTCCCACCCAATCACTAATTGAGAAAATGCCTTACAGCTGGATCTCATGGAGGCATTTCTTCAAGGGAGGCTCCTTTCTCTGTAATTACTCCAGCTAGTATCAAGTTGACACACAAAATCAGCCAGTACAATATATATGTGAATTTAACACTAACCAAAAAAAAAAAACCAAAAAACAAAATCTTGGAATGATATATAGTAATGCATTTCATTATTATTTTGGGATGTTACAGCTATGATTCTTTTTAACCTTCAGTTATGCATGCTGAGTGTGCATTTGTAAAAGTGGAAACTATGATAAAGCAAATCATTCAGTAAGTCTTTCATGGCCCTCCTTCCATAAGGGTTTTCTTGCATCCTGAACCTTAAAGGAAATCTTAGAAGCTCTCACTTTGGAGGCTTGGGTGAAGATTCTTTAAAGGTCTCCAATGATTCCTTTTGTTTGTTCTGTGGATAGTGTACAAGTTGCCAACAATCTTGACATTGCTCCTTTGAGGGCCAGAATTCACTGTTGACTTTTTAGTGTCTACCTTGGTGATGTCCAATAAACATTAGCCACATATTGTTAATGTAAACATCGTCAAAATTGGCAGATGTAGATAACTAGGTGTGAGGACGTAGGTGGTTTTGTTTTATTTTGTCTTTCTGGAGTGAGAGAGAGATGTTGAACTTCAGGAAACTTAGCAGCAGCAGGCAGGTCTGAGCATACTCCAGGTTCTGACAGCAGATACCTACAGGGCAGAATTACCCCGAGGAATTCTGGCAGGTGACATTTTTAATTCCAATTGGGCAAGGTCAGATTTGCCTCCAACTAGTGATCTATTCTCCATAGAGAGGCTGAAATTAGTCCATGGCATATGATTGTTGATGAGTACAGGATGCCATGATGTTGCCTTTGTGGAAGAAAATAGAATAAGAATAGTTGCAGATATAGATTAAGCCCCATCCACATTTGTGCAGTGCCCTCCCGTGTTCACTGAAGAACACAGTGCACTCAAGGGCAGTGTGGCATTGTGTGATTTATGAAGGAAGCTTCTTTCCCTTGGGCAGAAGTGATTTTCTTTTTTTTGGTGGTCAGAGGTGATTAGCAATGACGTGAGGGAGGAAAGATGAGTTCTTTCAGCTTCCTGCTCCTTCTACCTGACATTGGGTCCAAGTATAGTCTGTGTAGACTGAAGAAAACCATGCAGAGATGGCACCTTGTCAACCCCCAGTGCTTTGACTAGACCTCCTTATCAGGCTGACTCAGCAGCAGCATTTTCTCTTTTTCTACCTTATGAAAAAAACTGAAGCCATGGTAGAATAGGACACACAGCTTAGGGAGTTTTATAGAGGAATTCCTCCAGTGTGGGTCTCCATGAGTGCCTTAGATGGCTTTTCACTTCACATTCAGACTTGACATTTACAATGTTCCAGTTGTTTTAAAAGTATAAAAATAAGTATAGGAAGATTGAGAAATATGGATGGATTAAGTACTGATAGAATAAGGAGAGCCACCTTTCCCAAACATCCAAATGAACCTGAAAGACTTAGAGCAGTGATTTTCAACCTTCCTAATACTGTGACAGTTTAATAGAGTTCTTCATGTTGTGGGGACCCCCCCCAATCATAAAATTATTTATGTTGCTACTGTAATTTTGCTGCAGTTATGAATCATAAATATCTGTGTTTTCTGATAGTCTTAAGCAACCCCTATGAAAGGGTCGTTCAACCCCCAAAGGGGTTGTGATCCGCAGGTTGAGAATTGCTGACTTAGAGAAAGGGAAAGGGCCCAGGCAATTCCTGAAACTATAGGAAAATACAGTCATAAACTACATGTCTGGTACTATGAAATGGTCAGCTCTAAGCAGGTATCACACTGCGTGCAGAAGACCTTCACAAGATCAAGGCAGCCAAAATCCCAATGTGGGTGGTGGAGGAGCTCAGAAAGTCCCACGCTTTACTGACAAGATGCTTCTCCAGGGATGAAGCCACCGGGGGCCTAGCCATGCTTTAGTAGATGACCCTATATGCTTTTGCATACAAGACAGTCCTAAGTGGACTCAGTATTCTTAAAAGAAAACATGAAAAGTTGGAAGAGACAAAAGGTTGTAGGGGAAAGGGGAAATGTTTAAGGAGCGTAGGAATGGGAGTAGATTTGATCAAACACACCTTAAACGTGTATGAAATTCTCAAAAGCTAAATACACACACATATGTAAATGTATATTAAAATAGTTAGGTGTCTTATGGTAAACTTGCAGACTTCACAGAGCAACATTTCATGAACTGTCTGCTGTGGTGCCTACTAACCAAAACCATTTATTGATATGTCAGATATTATATACTATACGAGGTGTAAGACACAGTCCTTACCACTGATGTGTTTATAGTCCAGTGACACATCAGACATACAATCTAAAGTTAAAAATTCTAAATGGATAGCAATAAGTGCTATGCTGATAGGATCAGACACTCTTGGGTAACACAGAGAAACATCCAAGTTTGGGTAGGTCCGAGAAATATTTGAGGAGGTACAGTTTGTGTTAAGGCTTGAAAGATGGGTATGAACAAGTGGCCATGAGGAAATTCTAGGGAGATGAAAAAGAACAGCTTTGTAGGTAAAGGCCTAGAGGCAAGAGACTTGTTTGGTCTCTTGTCTCAGGAAAGCTTGGGAGTAGGACTCGAAGCTGGGGGAAGGTAGATCTAAAGCTGGTACTGTAGCAAGAGGCCAGGTCATAAAATGCCTTGGGAAGCAGTTTTGGCATTTGGAATTACTCCTAATGGCACTAGGACAGATGGAATGTGAAGGGCAGCTGGCAAAGTCGTGTGGGCAGAGAGAGAAACAAGCGAAGACTGTCTAAGATATGCATACATATCGTACATTAAACAACTCGGGAGAAAACAGCCTAGGCTGCCGAGGATAGTTAAAGCTCCCCTTAGGTTTCATTATGCCTGAAGTGTTTGTCTCTTAAGATAATTCACAGGTCAGATTGTCCATCAGATAGGGCTGTGGACCCTGTCAAAACTATACACAACCGTACCTCCTGCAGATACCTCTTAAAATACGCCAACAGCAGCTAGATGCGCTTTACACACACACAAGTCAGATTGTGCCCACATTCGTCATAGCTTAAGCTGCAGAAAGGGTGAGTAAAGGAAGGGGTAGCATCTCCCATTCAGTGCCTTCTGATCCAACCCACACCCACTGGCACATCCCAAGATGAGTTATCTAATTGCTAACATGTGTAACTCACACAGGGACTTTCAGTGTAAGTACTTTCATGTGTTTGCCCTGTCTTTTTCCATGGAAATAGAGAGAAATAGATTAGAATATACCTGGCAGTTTCTTCTTGCACTTACAAGGTCAGATTGAAATGCAGCCCAAGCCAGCACCATAGACCATATCAATGCCAAGAAGACCAAAAAGATACCATCATGGAGTCAAAAGCATCAAAGTACAGGGTCCTGGTTTAGAAAAGCAGTGCCATGATTCCTATTTAACCAGGTGACTGAACTGATTTTATTTTCTCACTGATGCTTTGGCATGTCAACCAAAGTGACAAGTGAGAAGTAGACTGTTCTCTTGCTTACCCTGTGTTTTAGGAAGCTGGAACGGACAAGAGTGTTTTCCCACTGCCTGAACCACAGGATTTCTTCCTGGCCTCCCAAGTCAAATTTGAAGACCTCATAAAGGATTTAAGAAAACTGAAGCGACAACTAGAAGGTAATGGGGACTGTTGTGCTAACTGCAAAGGTGACTTCTTAGAACAAGTTCATCTGATGGCTGGCTCATGGAGTGGATTGGAATGGAGATCCCTCATGGGCTCCTGTGGCCCTCATAGATTGTTTCTTCTCTGGACAGTCCCTGCACACAGTAAATCTATGTGTTCCTCTGATTTAGCCGTTGATCATTTGATCTCTCTGTGTCTCCATATTGTCCTTTATTTCGGTCTGCTCACTTGTTTGTGTTTGGAGGGGTTTGCAAGCACCTGTGTATGGGTGTGTGTGGAGGCCAGTCAACTGTGGTGTCAACTCTTGGCCATAGCTCATCTTGTTGGTTTAGTTTTTTGTTTTTGTTCTTGCGCCATAACCTCTCACTGGCCTAGAACTCACCGAGTAGGCCATGCTGGTTTGCAAACAAGCCCCAGGGATCTGCTCACCTCCCTCTTGCCATCCCAGCATTACAAATGCTCACCACCATACCTGCTTTTGAAAACCGGGTTCTGGACTTCAACCGTGAGTCCTCAAACTTACAATGCAAGCCCTTTCCCTACTCTTTCCCTGACTCCATATCTTCCTTCTTCCAATTATCAGTAGTTACAGCTTAAAAAATAATGGGTGCTGGTTACAAGCATACCATTTTCTTACATCATTCTAAGAACAACCATGACAAGCAGGAACTATATTAATGTCATTTTAGAGATGAAATAGTTGAGATTTAGGGAAATTGCCTGTAGTCAGAGGCACATGGCTTCTGCTTTGATCAGGCCTAGCAAATAACACATCATATATTTTCTACGCTTATTTTACTATACATACACATATGTATGTATATAGATACATGTGCACACACCTATGGATATATAAAGATGTATTCTTGTCACATATGCATCATAACTCTATATTTATTTTTGATACAACTCTAACGATGCTAAAAACCCACACTAAATGTTCTATTTCAATTAAATGTGCATTTTTAATGATGGAATCAAAAAACCTGAAAGGTGTTCTTTCTCTTCTCTTTTCTTCCTTCCTTCCTTCCTTCCTTCCTTCCTTCCTTCCTTCCTTCCTTCCTTCCTTCCTTCCTTTCTTTTTCTTTCTTCCTTTCTTTCTTTCTTTCTTTCTTTCTTTCTTTCTTTCTTTCTTTCTTTCTTTCTTTCTTTCTTTCTTTCTTTCTTTTTCTTCCTTCCTTCCTTCCTTCCTTCCTTCCTTCCTTCCTTCCTTCCTTCCTTCCTTCCTTCCTTCCTTTCTTTCTTTCTTTCTTTCTTCCTTGTGTGTAGCTTTTTAGAAGGTGAAAATATGTGTCTCTTGAGCAGGAATTTTCCTTTGGCATCTTTTGAGTCCTGTGTTTTCACTGTGGAGACATCTTTTTGTCCAGGAATATAAATACTAGCTTTGGCACTGTTTAGAACCAATGGAGACTCTAGGGAGTGTGCCAATGTGGAAATGGACACCCCCTTCCCCCAGGTGCCAGAAGGAAAGCTTGAGGAAACGAAGAGCTTCAACCAGGAATAATTTTTTGCACTAAAACATAAAATAAACATTAAAAAAATGTTTATTGTGAGAGAGTGCTCCAATACTCCACTCTTGAGTTTGAGACCTGCCTGGCCATGGAAGCAAAGTGGGAGTGATGTGCCCATAGGACCAGGAGGAGTTATTTATTTTTACTTTGGGCATAAAACTTGTTCAATAGTGGTTATAAGTTAATATTTTTAACATTATAAATTATTATTAAAGGAGCATTCTAGTTCCTCCCACACCCACTCCCACTGTTGATGGTGTTAAGAGAATGATTTCAACCAAGCGGACCCTTCATACAGGGATCTTATATGTGAACTTAGGGTTCTTTTATAAGGATCTGATGGCTTTATCTTTATCTCTGATACCAGCTCAATTTATATTATAATAAAACAGAATAAGTAAGCCATCATATGTAGTCTTCTCTGTACTTCTGCAGGGGTAGACTTAGGAGGCAGGGCACTCTCATAGATGTAGCAAATGTCCTGTAGTATAGAATAGGGATCCAAGATATAGGCCTTAGAGTCAGTTCTTAGGCTTGCCTCTCTGCCCCTTGTAAAGCCCTTGGCCTGACCCTTCATAGATGTTTGAGAAGAAATTTGATCTCTGTTTGACCTTACCCTCTCCTTCCAGGGACTCTCTTCCCTGACATCCTCATGGCTGTCCTTGTCTATCTGAGCTTGATGATAAATAGCAAAGGGATGGGAGGAGAGTGGACAGACAGGTTTCCCAGGGTACCTCACTTTGTCTAGGGATGCTTCTGCATTTCACTTGGCCTCCACATCTCCACTGACACTATCCTCAGTCACTTCAAGGACCCACAAGAGCTTCTGGAGCAAGCAGACCATCTTTCAGAAGGAAGACTGAGCATCACCTGGGTTATTTCCCTTCCCTAAACTATGCATCCCCCAGACACATGAAGTCCCACGAACACCAAGGAGGGAACACTACCCCCCACCCCACACACATTGAATATTTAAACAAAAATGCCCTGCTAATCTTTAGAGATGCCAGTGTTTCTAACACATGAAAGGTACCCAGTAAATATTTAAAGAAAACACAGAGCCTGGCTTCTCTAATGAATTTCTTTTTCTTCTCAATAGCATCTGGCGAGATGGCGAGGATCAAGGCGGTCCGTTTCATCTCCAGCCCCCATTCCGTTTTGCTTCCCTTTCCATAAGGCCTTGGTGTGAACCCAGATTGAATGTTTAATTGAGGAGGACATAATTTTCACACATACAGCAAAGATTTGATGAGGCTTTGAGGTTTATTGTAGCCATTAAAATGTCGTAGCTGCTGGCAAAATCCCAGAAAATGTCTAAAGCTAAACCAGATGTGATTAGCAAGTTTCAAGTGGTGTCAGTCCCTGGGTCTCTGGACAGGCACGATACCACCTTTTAGAAGAAAATCATGTTTAGTAGCATCAACCACACCTTGCTGGGAAAGATATAAATTTAACCTAGGGCTGGTGGGTATACAAATAGCACTGATGTGTGTCTCAGAAGTAGTCAATAAAATTCTTCCAAAAAGACAAGACCCTTTTTTGTGAAGTAAACAGAGAGGAATGGATAATAACCTCAACTGAAAGGTTTTGTGTGATCATTATTCTCAGATTCTTTTCATGTAGCATATCTCTTAGCCCTTATAGTGGTCCTTTGGAATTAGTATTACTTTTGACTTCTCCAGAAATAAACTGAAGTCCTTAGTGTTAAAGTAATTGGCTGTTGGCTCATAGGTAAGGATCCAGCCATATTTGAAACTGGATATAATGCTAGGATATGGCTTGGGACCTTGACACATCCTCCCTGTGGCTAAGAAGGCTTGTGTTAAACGTTCATGTCCCAGCACTGCCTTCACTGGCTGAAGGACTCGGGTTCCTCCTGTTAATGATGGGTGATAGAGCCCAGGAGCACTGTCTGAGACAGAGACATACTCATTGCTGCCCCACAGCATGTGTCCTTGACTTCCCATGTCTTCTTTATTTGCATTGAACACCCTGGCTCCCATCCAATATCCATTTCTTTCATGCATCCATTTCTTTAGATGTATCTAAAAGAGCTTCTGAATTATTCTCTTTATCGTGTGCATTTCCCTTCCCTGGACTCCCACATGGAGGAGAAGACTGTCAAAACTCCACCCGCCACCGCCACAGTGGCTGACTCTTTCATTTCCTTACTTGTTTACATTTTCAGTAGATAAGATGGTAAAGACTGTTTTTATATATGTATTGTAAATACATAAAATGTGTGGTGGAAATTAATGTTAATGAGAATGTCTTGCCCTAAGTTTGGTATTTTTCACTATAAATGCTTATTGAAGGTTAAAAAGAAAGGAACTCGGGCTGTGGCGTCAGATGTGTACAATTTGCAGGTTTGATGAAGGTAAAATCTTATGATGTAGTGTTACTATAAAAAGCTATCTGCAGAGCTAGCTAGGTCAATGGTTGTGTATATGACTAGCACCAAAATGCCCTGGGCTCAGTCTTCAACCAACACACATGCACATGCACACGGCACACAAGAAATTAACTAAAATACTCCATTTCAGCTGGGGTATGGTGGCTCCTGCTTGTAATGTTAGCACTTGGGGTGCTAAGGGAGAGGAATTGCCTCGAGTTCCAGTCTAGCTTGGGCCACACATTGAGACGTTGTCAAGAAAAAAACATCGCCCAGCTCCATCAACTGTGGTCAGTTTCAAACCATAAATTATGATCTCTTGACAGTGTGTATATGATAATAAAATTGATTCAGGAAGAACTGAAAAATAAATAAGTACATACATGCAAAAACTTTTATTTTAAGTGTATGCCTAAAATAATAAAACAATTTTTATTTAAAAAAAAAAAAGAAAAAGATAAAAACAAAACTAAACCCACTTAATTTTCTTACTGGGAAATCTGGACGTATAGCACCTGCATCATAGGAAACAACGAATAAATGGTTTTTTGATAATGGCAATTAGAGGTATACCTCTTTTACCGTTGTGACTGTAACCTATAGAATTAGTCCCTGCTACTCAAGGGCCAGCTGGCTGTGACTGGGGAGTATCTCCTTCCTAGACGAACATCCTTCCTTCGTGAAGACAGAGCTAAGTCTTGACATTAATAAACACATACTTGGTTTATTCCACATTTTGTACTCAGACAATGGCTTTGATTTTGTCAGTACTATTACATTATAGGAAATCATTGAGAAATGGCAAGCCCATGATCTTTGACCTTGTCTGCTGGCCAGAGCTCTCAAGGTATTCTTACCAACCCATATGTGGTAGGTGAAACAAGGCCCCACCCATCAATGCTCAAAAAGCCCAGTTCCTAGAATCCATGATTATGTTACCTTACATGGAAAAAGGGGACTCTGCAGATGCTGACATGGAGAGATTATTCAGGTCTGGCCAAGTGGAACTAATCTAATCACATGAATCTTTAAAATGAATCTTTAAAAGCTGAAAGCTTCCCCTGGCTGTGATCAGAGGGGAACATAAGTGCAGAAGAATGATCAGAGGGATGCAGTATTGCTGGCTTTGACAACGGAGGAGACGGGCAGTGGGCCAAGGAATGTATGAAGCCTGTGCAATGGGGAAAAGCAAGGAGCAGTGCTTCCTTGAGCTAG
>CM052701.1:60375310-60382810 GCA_028551405.1 Uromys caudimaculatus
AAATAGTTTTCTTTTGTGAGTGGTTATCCACTGGGGACAGTCACTGGGTTAGGGATGAGCCTTGTGCTCACTTCCCCTCTCAGCATTGGGGCCCCATCTGGCCTAGGTCTGTCTAGTCTCTGTGCCATGCCTGGCTTTTTTCACCTGGGTGCTAGTTATTGAATTCAGGTCCCCTTGTTTATGTGGTGAGCATTTTGCCAACTGAGCCATCTTCCAAGTCCCATCCAATTATAGGCATTTTAGTTCTTGTGTTCTTATTTTATGTGCCAACCAGATTAGCCCAGAGCTACTGGTCAAACCTCTGTTTGCGCAAGCCTAGAACTTCTACGTCAAAATCTTAATTATAAGCAGATATAAGTGCATATATGAAACTCAATTTCAAGAAAGCCTTCCTTTTTGAAGGCCTTTTATACTATAGTCAATACATCATCATCTGAAATGGTAGATGAATTCATTCATATAGCTCTGTATTTTCCCAAGGGTTATCATATGGTTAAACAACACTCATATAATTTTATATATGGTTTATAATATAGCTTTTAACAGGCATAGAGTAGTATAGTGGACATAGTTCAATTCTTTTAATGTGTATGTGTGACTTTTATACTTACAACTTAGTATTTGCTTGTTTGTGAGTTTGTTTGTTTTTCCGAGACAGGGTTTCTTTGTGTAGGTCGGGCTGTTCTAGAACTCATTCTGTAGACCAGGTAGGCCTCCACAGATTCACCTGCTCTGCCACCTGAGTGCTGGGATTAAAGTCATGGACCACCACTACCCAGCATACCACTTAGTTTAAAAGCATACATTATGGTCTACTCTCAGGGATAGAATAATTAGGTTAAAGATTTGGGAAAGTTTAAAAATATGTTATCTTAAATATTAATTCACCAAATCAGCTAAACCGTTTACACACTTGGAAAACTTTCCTATTCAACAGCACTCAGTAAACAATAAACTAGATGTCAACTGTCCTACAAGATAGAAACCATCATATCATTGCCAGTGAGCTATGAAAGGATCTGATTCTGGGGAGTATCGCTCCGAGTGCTGATTGCTGGGTCCACTTTAGTATCAGTCAGACATAAGGAAGGACCCAAAGCATTTTGAGAAAGTACAATCTCCATATGCAGCCAACCTCACAATGCTTGCAGAGACAATGCTATCCCACTAGGCAGAAGGCACTGGTTATGAGAAACCAAAGCTCCAGTAGACAAGGTAGGTGAAGTGTCCCCAGGATAGATTGCGAACTTAGGATCACAGGCAGGTACAGAGAGAAAAACCTTCCAGGTTAGGTCACAACAATGGAATCAGGCAGAATATTCTTAAGAAGTGTTTGGTTAATTCATCTGGTATGCCTGAATGTCATAAGTAGAACAAAAAATGTGCTTAATCAACAATAAATGGAAATCCATTTGATGATAAGTACATGGGAGGGAAAGCAGTTTTTGACAAAAGGTCCAGTTGTAACAATGATAGAACTCTGGATGATGGAGGTAGAGGAGAGAGTGAAGGGAAGAGAATGCCATCGTTTGCATTCCACAAAGAGAAATTTAAAAGTTCCAAGAGTCATGCGGTGAAATTTCAAAATGGTTATTTTAAATTGGTGAAAAGTCATGCAACTGAAGAGGCAAGGCCAACAGGCTAAAGAAGGAGAGATACTATGCTTTGCATAGTATTTATTATATAAACTAAGTGTGTATTTACCTTCTATACCCAGCCCTTCCCCGTGGATAATAGCAAACCAGTTCACTCATGCGATAGCTGTGGATCAATGGTATGTTGAATTCAGGGATTCAGGAGGCTCTGGTCCTGCCGCCTACTGACTGCAGGGTAACTTATCCTAGTTTGACACACTCCTAGCCTCTGTGCAACTCAGCTGAAACAGTGAAGATAGCATATTCTTCTACCCTGCTCAGCTGGGGTGAATACTGGAAGGTCCAGTGTGAGGAGAATAAGGAAGGCAGGTATTACCTGGGGGTCGTTCTTACAAGAGATGTGGACAGTTGATTTATTGGGACAAGTCTGGCTCATTTATCACCTTTGAGGAAACTCCAAAAGATCTGAGTTGAATGATTATTGACCATGCCTAATTTATTAGCTCCTTGCTTCTTTGTAGCCCATTTGTCCATGGCAGAAGTTTATTAAGTATGAACTCTAGTACAAGGCTGGATACATTAGCCAGAGTCCTGACCATGTTGCCATGGTGTTAAAAATATTTAGTCTTGCAAGCAAAGTCTTAGAAATAATTTTTTTTAAAAAAAACCTTTGATATGATTTATTTTTGTAAAATGATTTCAACAAAACAGGCCTTAAGGATCTGGGATAAATGTTTGAGAAAAGCCGTGGGTGTAAAAAGTTGAACGGCGCTGTGGTATTTCAGACGAAGCATCCAATTAAGTGTGGCATAATGGTAAAGGTCACACGTTTCCCAAGTGGAATGCCTTCAGAGATGAAGTATACCAAGAGGAGAAAGGATACAGAGACTGAGGCTTGATTCCTCCATTAAATTAATGGAAGAAGTGTGTGGTTTCCTTCGGAGCCATGGTTGTGCCACCTCCAGGTGGTGGGGATGAGTTGCTTGGGCTCTGCTGCCCGGCTGCCTTCTCCCACTTTGCACTGTTTCACTCTGTGTTTATGAAGAAGAGTGGTTAAGAGAATTTAGTTTGTTTGTTTGTTTTTTGATAAGCATAAAACTAAGAGCTCCTTTTTTGGAAAAGTCTGAGTCAGGAGTCCTGAGTTAAAATCTTTGATTTATAAACTGTGTAACCCTTGGCACGTCATTGGGTTTCCTCACCTTCCAGTATCCAGTATCCATGGCACTACTACTCACTGCCATGAGTTCTATAGAATTTACAGGAGCAGCTGAAGGCAATCCCTAAGTACAGTGTGAGCACTATAGATGGTATTTTCTATTCCCCTTGTGCCTTTGCATATGAACTTCAGTCCATCCGTGGGCTCTGTTCACACTCACCTTCAGAATGCCTTGGCTTGTCCCATTGCTTCCATCTCTGCACATCACATCCTCAGTTGGTTGAAATACTCCTAGCACATTTCCCTGTTCCCATACCCGACCTCCTGATCATTCAGTGACCACCCACCAGACAGACTGCCTGCACTTGGGTACATGTTCTTGGCATCAGGTCCAATCTCATAGCCATAGACTCCAGATGCTACCTTCACTTCCTCTACCTCTGCCACTCCCATCCCATGCCATTTAGTCCCTCCCCCTTAGCCACATAATACTTCCTTTGGTTCCAACCTGATGAACCTTGTCTCTACTCCAGGACCTTTGCAATATCTATTCCCTTTGGCTACAAGCCTCCTTGTCTTGAGCCCTCTATGCCTACTCAGGCTTCAGAAGTCACTTTGAATTCAAGATCTCTATTGAAGCTCTCTAATTTGATGTTGCTCTCAATTTCTGTTTATGGTCTGTAAATTTACCTTTTTCTGTCATCCACCTCTATTGTAGGTATATATTTAACACGGCATTTTTAGTGTATTTGTAAGCCCAACAGGACATGCCATATGCTCACCGTTCATTCAGTATTTGCTGAGTAGATGGATAATCGGACAAATCACTAATACAGAAATTATTCATTTTCAGATAAATGCTGGTCCTGGCAACTTGATACAATCAAGAGTGATTTTTGGGAAAAGGGAACCTCAGTTGAGAAAATGCCCTCACCTGATTAGCCGGTGGTCAAGCCTGTAGGCGTGTCCTAGTTTAATGACTGATGCGGAAGAGCCCAGCCTGGTGTGGGTGCTGCCATCCCTGGGCTGGTGATCCTGGATTGTACAAATAAACAGGTTGAGCAAGCCAGGAGGAGCATGCCAGGAAGTAGTGCTCCTCCACGGATCTCTGTTTCAGTTCCTGCCTCCAGGTTCCTGCCCTCACTTCCCTCAGTAATTGGCTATTACCTGGAAGTTTAAGATGAAATAAGTCCTTTCCTCTCTGAGCTGCTTTTCACTATGGATTTTATTACACTAATAAAAAGCTAACTAAGACAATTGCTAACTTTGCTGTCAGAGAGAAACTGGCGATCTCAGAGAGATTAATTCCTTAATGTCTAGCAATG
The DNA here is from genome assembly GCA_028551405.1 of Uromys caudimaculatus. Taxonomy (NCBI): domain Eukaryota; kingdom Metazoa; phylum Chordata; class Mammalia; order Rodentia; family Muridae; genus Uromys; species Uromys caudimaculatus. The sequence continues at coordinate 60,379,387 of CM052701.1, forward strand.
TCAACAAGCATCAGTGGCTCAATTCTTTCAAGAAGCAGACTTTAAAGCTATTCAGAGATTGATGGACCAGAGAGATGGCAAGTCCTTCAGCTACGGACAGAAGACTGTTATTGTAGAAAGGCAAAAACAGGTGTCATTAGAAGTTGCTAGGTAATTCTGAAGATACAGTCCAACTTTGATATTATTAAAGCGTCACTGCTGTATTATCTTCGTGTACTCTACAAAACTCTGATTCAGTGGGTTGTTGAGTGTATTTCTAGACTTAAGTGACTTGGAATAACTGAAAACCTCAAGGAATCTGAACACTGACAGGATATGAAAGCCAATTGTAAAATTTTATCAGGCTCAGATCTTTATAAATGATTCTCAAAGATCTGTCTTGAATTAATCTTGATTTGATAGTGCTCAGAAATAGACCTCCTATCCAGTGTAGTATCAAGTTAATCAGAACAAAAACTGGCCAAAGCGAGTACTGGTAGGAAAGGATACTTGTATCTCTCACCCTTTAGTCTAGAATGGGCCTCTGGCAATGGCACCCTTCCTTGACTGTGAATCAGATGTAGCCCTCCAGGGTTCCGTCACACAGTCTACACCAGTACCAGAGCTTTCATCATTTCCTTTCTGTTTTGAAAGTGGGGTGGTGACTCACAGATGCCACATAGAACCTTCTAGATCTTTATCTCCGCCTTTAAAATCTGTCTTGCTCATGCCCATTTTTGTTGTTGTTGTTTCTTTGGAATAATTTTAACTGATTAAAATGTAAACATTGCATAGATGTTATGGGGTGGTTCTCATAGAGCCTTCACCCAGCTTCTCCATTCTCATCGTGGATTGCTGTGGAGTATTTACCAAAACTAATACATTTCTATTAACTGGACTTCAGGGTTTCTATGGAGCTTACTACTTTTTCCATCTGCGCCCTCTTCCTGTCCTGGGGTCCCCACACAATGCTGCTGTGGCTCTCTGTTCTCCATTGATCTCCTATACCTATGTTTAATAATAGCATCTCGCCCTTTTCATTTAAATGCATACAAACAGAACTTTTACACAACCACGTCCTTGCAGTATCCCATCAAATAATTAAATTACATACATTCCATAAAATGAGAAGCTAGCACAGTCAAGTGTAGAAAGATCACAGCTACTCTTGAGAGGGACAAGCTCACAAAGATACAGCAGCCTATGAGCTGCAAGGACACCAGACAGCGGCCTATGAGCTGCAAGTATACCAGACAGCGGCCTATGAGCTGCAAGGACACCAGACAGCAGCCTATGAGCTGCAAGGGCACCAGACAGCGGCCTATGAGCTGCAAGGACACCAGACAGCGGCCTATGAGCTGCAAGCTTTTAACCTGAGTTGGTATTGGAAAAGGATCATTAACTTGACAAGTCGGATAAAACGAGAGTAAGGAGGTATCCATAAAGTTATGCTTGTATGATGGTTTAGCCATTCTACAGAAGTAGACCAAAGTCTGAGACAGGAAGCAGTAAGACCGGGACATGCAGCCAGGCCTGACACTCCAGTCTCAGTAGCCAAGCCAGTGCTCAAGCTTTAGCATCATAAACTTGTATCAGGTCCAAATATTTTCTAAACAGAAGAAGATCTGTGGGTGTTTGTGAATATCAAAACATTTTTCCACCCAAGTAAATTGTGTATCTAGGATCTCATGGAAGATTCACACTGCACAAGTGAAAACTCTCTTCGTCAGAAAACCAAATGAGCAATTAGAAGGAGACCTCTTTAGTCCGACCAAAGGGAATGGGGGTACTAGCCAAAGTCTTTCTGGGTTCTCCCTGAGACTTCTCGGTTTTAGGTGGACAAGGTCCTTGGGCTGTGACTCTGACTCTTAGTTATTCATGGGAAGCTCGGTGGACCTACAAAGTAACTGGCAACCCTGGTTTTGATGGTTGTCCTGCCATTTAGAAACCTCACCTCTTACTAGGCCCTCAGTTTCCTATTTCAAATAAAGGGATCTTCATAATAACATTTGGAGGTTTGGCTAATGTTTCCCCAGGGCCTTTAGAGTCCCTGAGGCACATGCACCACCAGGGTGGCCCAGGTTTTCCAGAGCTTCCCTGGAAACTGTAGAGGTAAGACCAGGATTGCACAAAGGGAGACTGACACCCTGGGCTCAGACTCTGCCTCAGGTACTGATGATCTGTGTGACTTTCCTCACCCTAAGTTAAAAAGTAGGAAACATAACAGGGCCCAACTCAGGGGAGTTCTCAGGAAAAAGGAAGGAGAAAACCTAATGCTGAAATGTTGCTAGTGTCCTTGACAGTATGAGACAGAAACGTAAAGATAATCCACTCTGAACTGTAGAGGTTAAGAACGTGCAGTGGTTTGAAGGAGTTAGACAAAGATACGTATGTCCACGTGAGATTGGAGGACCACACAGGGTAGGACCACCAACCATCCTTGCTTGCTAACACAAAGAGGAAACAGCCAGTGGAAATCTAGGGTGCTGGATAACACACAAAACCTGGCTATTTGTGTTTTTAAATTACTTTTCTGGATCATTTTGATGGTTGTTAAAAACATCATTGAATCCCTCAGTATAAAGAAGAAAAATCTGCAGAGTAGGAGGACCTTGTTCAACCTTTTCAATGTGTTTATTTTTTCAGCAAATATTTATTCTAAGCACTGAGCTAACTGCTAATTTTAAATAAACTCACTGAAATATCAAGCCATTTAGAAACACATCTTAAGAACAAGTATTTTCCCCACTTCTGTGGAAGACATTTACCCCTAGTTGTTTTCAGATTTTTTTCTACTGCTAGGAACAGGATCAGATTGCTCCTAAGGGCAACGGTTTAACTTCCGGATCTGACTAGGGTGGGAAGATGGATGCCCTATGCTCTGGTTTCTGTTCCTCAGCCTCGCAGATGCATTTCTAAAACCCTTACCAATTACAACCACACAGAGAGCATCAGAAAATACTGCTACCTTTTGTTTGAAGTAACTCTGTAGCATGGAGTTATTGTTTTACAAATCCAAGGCCACATTTCCCTTTGGGTTGGGAGCCCAATCCAAAATGGAATATTTTAAGCTTAGGGTAACCTTTCAAATTAATAGTGTACATTTTAAAATTATTTTTCATCTTTGAATCCATTATAAAAGTAATTGTAAACCACAATCTGTAATGGTAAGTTTTTGGATGAAACAGCAAAAATAAGACAGCTAGCTAAGCAACTAAGTAATTGAACAGCTTGTTCAATTGTATTACAAGTACCCGGTCACCTCTTGGACACAGAGACAAATGCCTGGCACTCCCAGGACAGCAAGAGAGAGCTTGGATGGTTCTACTTTACTTTAAAATTTATTTTTTGGCTCATTAGCATAAGGGTGGATGTCTGATTCGGTGATCAATTAGGGCTTTAACGCCTAGCCTTTCTCAGAGAATTCTGCTTATCATCAAGTCAG
>CM052701.1:60387810-60395714 GCA_028551405.1 Uromys caudimaculatus
TGCTGATGGTACCCTCTGATGTCTTTTCCCCTTTGCAGACTCTAGAACCACCCGCCCCAGCATGTCACCTGATAAATCTCTGGAGTCAGAGATCTGTTCTTATAGACACTTTCCTTGAAGCTAAGCTCTGGACAACAGGAAACCAAAGGGAGGAGGTCTCTGAGTTCTTGTGATGTACGACACGGTGCTACTTCAACATGCTTTAGTGTCTGTCATTCCTGGTGCTCCCTCTTCCATCGTTTCTCTTGGCATTTCAATCTATTTCATAAGCTGTTCTTTTTGGATAACCTTTCCCAGACCAATATACGTTAAGAATGCCCTACCCAGTGTTCCGTGACACCACATTGTAATATAATGTATTGATTTCCTAGGATTTTTGTTTTTGTTGTTTTGTTTTGTTTCACTGTCCTTAGGTTGCAGTTTTAGAAGAGGAATGTGGGTCTTGTGAGATCTTTGTCCCTAATGTGTGGCACAGTGGCAAACAGCAGTGGTGCCTCTCTTCCTCCTTATGCACGAGCTTTGCTTTGTACCACCTCTAAGCTCAGTATACATCTCACTCCCATTTCTGTTCACAGCTCACATTCACGGGAATCAGTGTGTGTTCGGGTAGCTTTAGTGAAGTCGTGAAGCATCACAGAAGCCAGCCTTGTCCAAGTCATTTGTTCCTGTCCTTTTACCCCTGCCTGTCTGTAACTAACTCTCCCTCTTCAGGTCTTAAAGTTTTCCTCTTCTGTGAAAGACATCTCTCACCTTAAGCTAGGATATCAGATACCACCTATCCAGACTTGTATGCAGAGGGGCGAAGGCAGAGTGCTTGGTTTCAGGAACGCATTGGAGATTTTGGATCTATTACTAAAGTATGATCTATCTCTATCTTTATACATATATGTAACAATAATTCAAGTAGAAGAGGGATGACAGGAATTTGAGAGGGAGTGGGCAGGAGCCAGCCCCTCCAGAACCATACCATGTGGGCTGTTTGAGAAATTGCAGGCAAACTCCATGGAAGCCATGGTAGATATAAACAGGGGGCTGGTATTACCAGATGTTATACAGCTACTTGCTTCCTGTATAGAGACAAATAAGAGGCAATTGTGAGCACAGGAAGAACAGTTCAGGAGGTACAAGCAATTTAATAGATATCAGTTCATCCAGGAAATCACCAGGAGGTGAAATTGTGGGCAAGGTGTGTGAAAGGGGGGGGGTCACCTCTTACGTATGGTCACTGAAATGTTTATTGGGATGAGATGGCATAGCATAGCAAGAAAAGAAACCTTGTATAAAATCTGAAAGAACATCACATTTAATGATAAATATAGGAAACCATCAAGAAGGTCAGGAGGGGCCAGGAAGCTGGGGCAGCAAAGAGACAACAAAGCAAACAGGGAGCTGCAACTCCAAGGATGGAAGACACAGAAGGGGAGGCATCTTGCTATGGACTCCCACTGCCGGCTGCTGGCTCCTGCACTAGGCAGAGAGTTGGTGGACTGGTGACTTCACAGGACATCTTAGAAGGGTGAAGGTAAATCAGGGAAGAAGCATACAAAAATGTTTGAGGTAGGTTGACATTTTTTAAAGATAGTTTGAATATAAAAAGGTATAAAAAAGTAAGTGATTTCTTGACTACACACACACACACACACACACACACACACACACACACACACACACACACTTGAAATGTCAGTTGTCCAAAGAGTTTGTGTGGCTGTTGTTATTGCCTGGCTGTTCTTGGAAACAAAAACATCAGAATCCTACAATAACCAGCTACTATTCCTATTGCTTGACTATATTAAATGGATAAAGCCTATTTGATTTGGGGCACTATTTACCCAAATGTATAAAGTGTTTCTATATGTTTTAGTCATTAGAGGATTTTTTTTGAGTCAAATTTTCATTTTGTTGCCCTGGTTGGAACTTAATTTGTAAGCCAGGCTTGGAGATTAGCCTCTCAAATGTTGGGATTAAAGGTGTGTGCCCCTATGCTCAGCCTTAGAAGAATTTATATAGCAAGAAGCTAAAAGTCAAAGATATATTAAATAACTCCCCAGTCAGTTAAGTATATGGAAAACTGAAAATAAATTAATGTATATGTTACAGCCAGCAGTTTGAGAGGCTGAGGAAGACCGTGTGGTTTGTTCAGGATCTATCCAGCTGTTCCCAACCTTCCTAGTGCTGTGACCCCTTAAGACAGTTCCTCATGTTGCTGTGATCCCCCAACCATAACATTATTTTTATTACTTCATAATTGTAATTTTTCTACTACAAAATTAAACTCCTAGGGCTCTGCCTGACGTTTGGCTATGTGTCTCTCTCTCTCTGCCTCCTTCTGCTGCTGGACGAAGCCTCTTAGGCAACAGCTCCTGTCTGCAAGCGTAGTATGGTATCATTAATAGTGTCAGGGGTTGGCTCTATCACACAGGATGGATCTCAAGTTGGACCAGTCAGTGGTTGGCTGTTCCCTCAGTCTCTGCTCCATCTTTTATCTTTGCACATCTTGTAGGCAAAACAAATTCTGGGTTGAGGATTTGTGGGTAGACTGATGTCTCCTTCCTCTGCTGAAAGTCCTGCCTGGTGGCCACTTCAGTCTCCATATCTGTCTCTAGTAGGAATCTCAACTAGGGTCACCCCCATAAACTCCCTGTATCCTCCCCTGTCCCAGGCCTCCAGCTAGTCCCTAGAGATGTTCTCCCCTACCAATTTCCATTCTCACTCCTAGCCCTCTCCCACTCCCTCTCCCCACACCTGATTGCCATCCTTGTTCCTTCCCCTCCTCAACCCCACTCCTGCCCAGTTCCCTCTCTCCATCTACCTCCAATGACTATTTAGTTTCCCCTTCTAAGTGAGATTCACACTTCTTCCCTTGGGACCTACTTCTTACCCAGTTTCTTTGGGTCTGCTGATGGTAGCATGATTGTCCTGCACTTTATGGCTAATATCCACTTATAAGTGAGTACACACCACACGTGTCTTTCTGACTCTGGGTTACCTCACTCAAGATGATATTCTCAAGTTTCATTCATTTGCCTGCAAAATTCATGATGTCTTTGTTTTTAATAGCTGAATAGTATTCTATTGTGTAGATGTACCACATTTTCTTTATCCATTCTTCAGCTGAGGGACATCTTTGTTGTTCTCAGCTTCTGGCTGGTAAACATAAAGCCGCACATACCCAAGTAGTATAGTTGGGTATGCCCAGGAGTGGTATAGCTGGATCTTCAGGTAGAACTATTGTCAGTTTTCTGTAAAACAAACAAATTGATTTCTAAAGTAGTTGTACAAGTTTGCACTCCCACCAGTAATGAAGGAGTGTTCCCCTTGCTCCACATCCTGCCAGCATGGGCTGTCCCTTGAGTGTTTGATCTTAGCCATTCTGAGAGGGGGTAAAATAGAATCTCAGGGTTATTTTGATTTGCATTTCCCTGATGACCAAGGACATTGAACAGTTCTTTAAGTGCTATTTGGCTATTTGAGATTCCTCTGTTGAGAATTCTGTTTAGCTCCATACTCCAATTTTTAATTGAGTTATTTGGATTGTTACTGTATAATTTTTGAGTTTTGTGTTTTGTTTTGTTTTATAAATTTTGGATATTAGCCCTCTGTCAGATGTAGGGTCGGTGAAAATCCTTTCCCAATCGGGAGGTTGCTGTTCTGTCCTATTGACAGTCTCCTTTGCCCTATAGAAACTTTCCAGTTTCAGGAGGTCCCATTTATCAGTTGTTGATCTTAGTGTCTGAGCTGTTGGTGCTCTGTTCAGGAAGTTGTCTCCTGCACCAGTGTTCATTAACTTTTTAAATGTTAACAAATTTTTAATTTATTTGTATTGCCTGCCATGCTCTTGTCAAGTTCCAGTTGGTTTTATTAGAATTTTATTTGTTAGTACATGTTGCTATATTTTGGAGACAGACTATTACATTTGATTTCTCAAGTATTTGTATGTCACAAGATTATTTCCCAGAACTGATCCACTCTGATAACACATATATTATAACTGTCATGAAAATCATAGTTGTACTTAAGATTCTAAAATTCATCTCCTAAAGGGAACTCAGACAAGATGTTTTTCTTTTACCAGTTCATTTTAGCTTCAGTTTACATCTGACTTTTAATTACCTTTTTTGTTATTTTTACAAGAAAAATATAATTCACTCATTTAATATGTACAATGCAATGAAGTTTAGTATTTTTGCAGAGTAGTGTAGCAAATATGCATTTTAGAAAAATTTTAGAGCATTTTTACTACTCTAGAAAAGTATGCTGTATGTCTTAGTCAGCATACACACACACACACACACACACACACACACACACACACACACACACACCTTCCTCTTCAAGCCCTAGGCATCCCTAATCTATTTTGTTTTTTTGATTCTGTTTGTTTAGGCTGCTTCAAGTAGAATCATACAATACATGATATTTTGTCATTGGCTTCATTCATTTAAAATAGTGTTTTCAATGGTTTATCCATGTTGCAGTATATATCATGTCATTATTTTTATGACCAAATAATATTTCATTATGTATATAAAATGCATTTTACTTATTCATCCATCACTTGGTGAATAATTGGTTATTTCCACTTTGTGGAATATCAAAGCTGAACATTCAACATAATGCTCTATCTAGCCTTTGAGGTAGAGATACTGAGTTTACTGATACATGGCAGTACATACATGCAAACATTTATGTAGTAGTATCTGCAGTGTCCTGATGTAACATCCTCATCCAGTCTGCATATGGCTAAGTCCTGTGTTTTATTTCCTAATACACAGTTTCCCACTCAGATGTTTCTCTTGCAAGGATAGTCATTGGGAGAAATAATTTGCACATGATACCAGCTAACTTCCCCAACTACAGCCAAAGAAACATCTTTGGTTGCATATAGATTGTCCATAACTGGATCTTTGATGCATAACTGTCTAACTTGAACCTGGAAATGTGGCCTTTGGAAAGCTACTTGGCAAAAAATATTGACAAAGTCATGTCCTTCAGATTCTGTGTTATATGAATTTCTCCTAGAATATATTTTTCCTTCATTCTTGCCCATCTACTCTGGCCTGAGATAACTGATGATACCACCACTACCCATTACCACTCATGCTGTTAAATGTTTATAATATGTCTATGAAAAGTCATGCACAGGAAATACATGGTTTATTCTAGGAGTACATCATCTGGCTGCTTTTAAAAATCCAGTGGAAATCTCTCTTTACATTGCCTTTTCATGTATATTATACATATGCATATATATAAATATTCAAATATATGTATATTATATATAATATAATATATATATTCATGCTAGGGATGTTGCTTGGTGATAGACCTTTTCTATAATATCTTTAAGGCCCTGGGTCCCATCCCTAGCATTGTGGAAGAAAGGAACAAAGAATAGGAGGAAGGAAGGGACAGAGGGAGAGAGAAAGATATGGAAGACCCATCAAATAGGACCACCTCATCTATGCCTACTTTTAACAAGCACTTGAAAACATGTTAGTAGTTTATTAGTTCAAAATCTGCATTCTGTAGAAGTCTCTTTTTGCTGCTAACCAAAATAAGACATTTTTGCTTAAGCATCTTATTATATTGCAAATGACATAGCTAATAAATCAGGTCAAATCTGACATCATGAAAAAGTATATAGGTTAAACTATTATCCAGATTTTGGTTTCTAAATACACTTTTATTTAAAGTTTATTTTAACAAAAGTATGCTTTGGGGAAAAAAAACTTAAAAAGTAGTCACTTTTTAACAAAACCCATACATACATGTACTGCTTGATGTGTGAAAAGCATGAGGAGAATATTGTGTATCCTGTTAACTACGACAGTAAAGATGTGTCAAAGAAGTAGCCATATGTCTGCACACAGTTCTAATTCTTAGATGCAGCCATTACTATGTGCTATATAGGAAGGGTCAGTGACTCACTCCATACAGAGTGGGAGGGAAAGACATCAGTTCTCTCAACGGCATCTCCCCGATGCCTGGTCCAGTTTGGTGCACATCATAGGAACCCAGCAGGTATTTGCTAAGTTGATGTATTTATTCAAGAAACTCCTTTGTAATGAACTCCTTTACCAAGCATCCAACACTTTTTACAGTCTGGCTCCAATTTCTCCCTCTCACCTAAAACCCACCACAAAAACGTCTATAAGCAAATGATTTTATATGTTCCTATGACAATCCTCAGTGCTGGTCTTTGAGCATGGAGCTTATGGAAAAACAGATCTTAACAAATGTTAAGAATAAATAGAACTCACCCAGAACCATGGTAGCATGGGAATTAGGTAAGCAGAAAAAAGGCAATTCCAGATTCAAAAAGCATCAATTCTACATACAATGTATTTTGGCTTTGCAAAGTCCTGGATACAATCCTCAGCAACACACACACACACACACACACACACACACACACACACACACACACACACACACACCACATTATGACTTAACTTGAGTCCATATAGCAGTATAACAATAATTAATAGTATTTTCCCATGTACTTTGATACAAAACACGTATGATTTTGGCCAATTGTATCAGAGTTGCTTCTATGATCTTCTGACATACACTTGCTTTTGTAAAATGCCTCAATGAAATTTATTTTTAGGAGTTAAAAGCCAAAAATAGAAAACCATCAGTCTGGTCTTAGAAGCTTGATGTTTGAAATCTTAAAACATTCAAGAACATATTTTTCCTCCACTGGAAGAAGTCGCAATTGCTTAGCCTTTAAATGAGAGTCTGATTTTAGTTGTTCTCTATTATTCCATCATGCATCCGTTTATATTTCCCTGTTAGTACTAACCACTTATTAGTAGTTAACTTTAGAAACTAATGTCTTTTACAGTTGAAAGTTTTACAGAGAGAAAAGAAGACTGGCTTGGTTTTAATGTTGGAGGTCCTGGCACAGACTGTGTTTAAGGCAACTTTGGTGGTCTGGCAAGACTGTCTAGTAAGTAGTCTTCTGGTTGGACAATGAGAGGTATTTACGAATTTGTCCATGACCTCTCTTCTTTGTGCCCCTCCAGTCTCCAGTGTCATCATTAATTAGTCTTAGGTCTCCCATTTGTCTGTTAGCAAGCGTCTTGGGTAAGCCAGTTAATAAATTGGAGTGTGTGAGCTGCTGGCCACCGGAACATGCAACTGTGCAGGGGCAGTTGGAGGGCAGCCTTCTCCTTTGATCCTGTGGAGAAGTTTAATTCCAGCAGGTCGCACGGGAGTCCCAACCTAGTGGGATGCAAAGGGGTCCTCCGAGCACATCCATGGGACTGCTGTCATTTGTGCTGGTTTTACTTTCTAATTTCTAAAACAGAAGGCTCCAAGAGAGGAGAATGATTTCACAAGTTTTCTCAGATTTCCGGGGAATTTGCTGGCATTTTTCCAGTGGATTCTCACCATAGGTGGTAGGATCTTAGCAAGGGGGTGAGAGGCACTAACCCCAACTTCTAAATGGGAGATCTGTAAAGTGATTGAGCACCCAGCTTCTTCAGGTTTAGCCCCCAGCCCTTACACTGTAACCTTCCTGCTGTGAAATGTTTCCTGACCAGTTTTACAAGGTCATCATAATAACACATAAAAGTTCAGTTGTTTGCTAATACTACACACTCTGAAAACTACTTTTATGCATTATCTCATACCATACAGGAAGAAAGGGGCCATCACTTGCAAATAAGACAAAAAGCCACAACCCACCTGAGCTCAGGGAAGTCTTGGTCCAAGCACAGAGTAAAATAGCTCATAAACTTTGAACAGTTTTATGGCCATCCCATTTGTCACTACTGTTAGGACAGAAGAAGAGCTACAATAGCAGTCTTTTCAGAAGCCGAAGCCTTGCTTTAGTGACTATGGACCCAAGTTCTTTTTACTTTGCTTAGAAAAAGTAACCTTTGCCAGGCATGGCT
>CM052701.1:60396214-60431696 GCA_028551405.1 Uromys caudimaculatus
TCCTGCCACAGCCGCCTGCTTTTGGGATCCAGGGGGGTTTCTAGGCCCGCCTACCTCGGTCCCTGTGTCTCGCGGGTTCGGGGCAGTACCTGGTGAGCTGTGGGGCGTGTCTTTGGCTCTCTCCTGGGTCTTGCGATCTCCTCCCCCTCCACCTTTTCTCTGTCCTCTGGCATTGATCAAGCTCAAACATTTCTGTTTCACTGTTTCAGCAAGAGAATGATGATACCAGCAGGTATGTTTACCATTGTCCAAATGGTTTATCTATGTGGAAAACAGGAAAGAGAAATCTGATAATGGTAGAATAGGTAGAGTACTTTTTATAGAGAAGAACAAAAACACTTTCAAAGAAAGGTAAAGATGTTCAGATAAGTATGCTTTTTGTTTGTTTTTACAACTTATATATTTATGTGTTCTGCAGGCATGTGTGTGTGTGCACACACAGAGACCAAAGAACAGCTTTCGGGGTTGGTTTTGTCCTTCTACCATGTGAGCCCAGGTATCATACTCAGGGCAACGGGCACGGTACCCAGGGCCCTTATCCACTAAGCCAACTCACTGGCCCCAGAAACAAGCATTTTGAAAAGATTTGGCTGCTTTTGAGGAAACTGTTCTCCATATTTTTCCAAGGCACAATTTCTATTTGTCACCTTGGTGAACCATTCTAACAAAACCAATCATTGTCTGCATACCAGTGGGCAGGTGTCCTAGCTAGCACTGGGACAGCTGTAGTAGTAGACATTCTAGGAAAGCTCTAGCCAAAGGTCTTAGAATCCAGGCCCTCCTGGCCTGGGATCTAGTAGCCCCAAGCTCTGGTGAGTGCTTGGAACCCTGAGAATGCGTGTTAGGAAACAACACAAGATCCCTCAGTCATGTTCCCACCATCTTCTAGTCTCCTGGCATAGTTGAAGAGTCTAGAAATCTGGTTGCCAATACTGCAAATGAAAAGAGTCAACTCCCTCCTGAGATATCAGCGCTTGAGAGACTGAACCAGAGTTCAAAGCACGACCATCCCAAACAGAAAAATGTCAGGTGACTACTTGCAGAGAACACTGAGATGCTTCGCTTGTAAAAAAAACACTGAACGGCTGGGTAGGATGCTTCCGATGTAAATAAAAGTCCCTCCCCAACTGTTCATTTCCAAAATACCTTTCGTTTGTGTTTATAGAGTCTTCCAAGATGTAAAGTGTACATACCTCTACCTTCCTACTCCTCCTTAAGACGGGGTTTCAGATGGTACCAGGCAAGACTGGAGCACTCTGTGTAGCTTAGTTGTCCCTTACATTCAAGTGCCTTCTGCCCCAAGCACTTCTCAGGTGTACACTACACAGCTAGCTGTCTCCCTATCTTATGTTAACTCAGTAGCATGATATGCTTATGATAAATATCCAAGGCTTTAATTTGGTTTCTTAGAGAAGGTTTTATCAGTAATTTCCAGCCATGACCAATACTTGAAGCCACTGGCCAGAAGTATATAGAAAACATCGTATATAGAAGATGTCTTTTTCCTGAAGTTAACCACTCTTCTTGATTATTGTGGTTTCCATGTAACCAAATCTGGTTCAAGGCAACCTGATTATCAAAGAGGCGACGTGTTGTAAATGCCTGGTGTCCTATCTGAAGCTGATCTAGTGAAAGTATTCGTGTGTTGGTGAAGCTGCAGGTGAATGGAGCGAGGTCAAAGGGCCCTCACTCTAATGAATGTGCTGGAGATGCAGAAGGAAGAGTGAGGCAAGTTATTTTATGATCTTGAAAGGTTGCACTCCAACCCAGCAAAATGGAGGGCATCCGACTGCTTTCTGGGAGTAGTACTTAACACCCTGTAACTTAGGTCCCTCCTTCCATTTCTTCATTGATCAAGCAGTCAGGGGAGGGGGACTCAATCTTAGATGTCACCTGCTATTTATATTTGTCTGTTTCCCCATCAAAGCCTGCAGCTGAGTTTATTTCTACATTTTGTAGTCTATTTATTTTAAAGCTTTTTCAGGTGGGCTTAAGTGTCCCAAGGCTGTGGGTCGCTAGGCCAGTTTGGTTGTTAATGCTTTTCTATTCCAAGCTTGTGGTCTGGGTGATGAGAGATGGACTTGGATGTAGCAGCTCAGGATGTATGCTGACTTTCAGCCCATTCATCTTGAAAATGAGTCTTTGGTTTGTTAGCTTTAGTGAGCGTCTTGAAGAGCACATACCGTGTGCTTCCTAAACTGAACTGGAGCGAACACCATGAAGATCCTCTAAGCTGATGGTTCCAGGAAATTTAGATTTGTGGGAACTTGAACAAAATCTTTCAGTCTATGGATCGAAGATGGGTCAGGAACCTTCCTTCCCTTGGATCAGACCTTAAGTACCCCTGCCCCCCATTATGAGGATCAAAAAGCAGAATTCTCTACCTGGGACAAGTCACAGATCTTTTTGTGAAGGGATAAAAGGAAAATTGAAGGCTGCGAGTATCCCTCTTCCCAAAGAGAGGTGTAGACTGTACTTTTTTTCCCCATGTAGTTTGTCTAAACTGTGATTGACAAGGAATCCGTACAACTGATAATGTAACATAGTGCCCAAGCAGGCCCTCAGCAATATGTCTTCTTGATTAAGTCTAATCTCCATCTCTCTTTGCAGCAAGTGAGCAACAGATGAAGCTGGTGTGCAAGGAGTCCCCAAGGGAGTACCTGCAGCCTTTCAAGGACAAACTGGAGGAATTCTTCAAGAAAGGTAGGAGGCTTTTCAGCTGTACATCAAGGGTACTCTTCTACTTGATATCTCTCTCTCTCTCTCTCTCTCTCTCTCTCTCTCTCTCTCTCTCTCTCCCCCCCCCCCAATTGCCATTTACTCCCTGAATGACCATAGACAACACTACTGGGTCCATGGCCCACTGTCCAATGGTGGTTTCAATGGTGGTTTCATCCTCAATGTAGAATGAGTTGTAGCTTCTATGTCACATTGTCAGAACATTTCATCCTTTAAATCATTCATTATTATTCCTGCTTTTGAAATATTTTGAGGGCAGACCTTCCTGCCCCTTCTGGACCATACATGTTAACTGAACACAGTATGTATATGTAAGGCTCAGATTGATGATCACCCCTGACAGTTCAGTGGGGATTATATTCCTGGTCTCACGAGCATGGCAACTTGGAAGTTTGAAGTTTGTTGTTCTTTGTTGTGTTGCTTTTTTTCCCCATTCCTTTACAGAGAGGAAAACTGGGGCCCAGTGAATGTCATCATCCCACTGCTTGGCACCCATTGGTTCTTTGGGATACCCAAAAGATCCAACACTTACTTAGAAACCTTTGCAGGTTCTGTACGTTCCTCCATATTTTTGGGAGAACTAAGACACTTTTATTGATCAGGGTTAGTGAACGTGAAAATGCAATGCTTCTATATATTTCCTATTTTAATTTTCCAAATTCAGTTTTCAATTCAAAAGAAAACTGAATATGGGGTTTTTGGAGTAAGCTCTCTTCTTTACTAGAAAGCCAAGGGAAATGAACGCAGGGACTGTTTGGGAAATTTCAACATGCTGTTTCCATTACCAAATAAGGCCACATGATACTACACCATCAAAAGGCTGCTAAGTTGGGTCAATTGACAAAGTATGGCCAAACCACCTTGGAAATTAGCAGAGAAATTCTCAGTCCGTGAGTCACAGGAACTCCATCCCAGCTGCTCCCTCTGTGCAGAGATCTCTGTTCTCTCCTCTCTGAAGACCTTGTTTCCCTGAAGCAGAAGGTCTAACTGAGCCTCATATTCGATAGGAGTAATGGACCAGGCACAGTACCATCTAGAGAGCAAACAGGGACACAAATATTTTGTACTATGTGACTGTGAATATATAGTCTTTTTTAATGTGATTCCTCAAGGTAAATGTGTTGAAATATGGGCTATACCATACATACATAAACCTGTAGAAGCTTCCATAACCAGAAGATACTTCTATTTGATACCCCTAATTTAAGAATATTTCTTTTTATATATGTAAACTGAACTTGAAATAAGGTACATATGGCTTAGATTCTATACTTTTTAAATTTTCTATTATTCTAAAGCTGGAACATTTCAAAATGAATATATATATATATATGAATTTTATCTGCCTGCATGTCTTAATGGGCTTAAATTTTAAAAGAGCCAGTATCTTGATACATTGAGAATTCTACTATTTTGATGAAAAGAGATAAATATGAATAGGTTAGAACCTTGGAAACCTTTCGTATTTGGGAAATCTGCTAGGTTTCTCAGCTCAAGGAAGGAAGCTCTAAAGTAGTTCTTGAGAATTTTTCTTTTTTGAGTAGTTTGATCATATCGACCCCAACCCCAGCTCCACTCAGATCCGTTCTCTTCACCCTCACTTTCCTATTTAACTTTTGAATTTTCTTCTTTCTTAAAAAACCCACTTGGTGCAGTGTCTTTTGACTAACTATACTGGGGAGTGGGGCCTGCCATACTACATTACACCATTAAAGAAAATTGGCTTTCTCTCCCAATAGCTATCAAATGCCAGTAGCTCCTCAGCTATCAATGGGATTTCATGCCCACCCCAACCCTCATTCTGGGATTTGGTCTGGCTTGATCTTGCATAGATCTTATGCATGTTGTCACAATCTATATGAGTTCACATATGCAACTTCCCTGTTGTATGTGTAAACCACTGTTACAGTGCCAAATGAGGCCATAGTTCTGTAGTTTCATGGTCTATAACTAAGAACTACATGACATGTAATGCTACCCTAATATGGTTCAGAACCTGTAGCTTTGCTAACTTGCAGAGTACACAAATGGGAATATCTCTTGATTACTATTAGGGCAATAAAGAATAGTTCTTTTGAAAAATAGAAAAGATTTATTTTGGGTTAGAGTTTCAGAAGTATAATTCAGGGTCACTTGGCTCCATTACCCACCGGCTTCCTTGTCCATAGGCTCCATTGGGCTGTGTTAGGCAAAGCATCATGAAGTGAACTCAGGGAGAAGGCAGTAATACTTTTTTTTTTAAGTGTAGCTGTTTCTCTGACTAATAGAAAACGCAAAATTCTCTTCCCACCACAAATATGCATTATTGACCTTGGATAATCACATTTTATGGTAATTTTCATGCGATTTAAGTATAACATTTATCTGATTCCACATTTTCATAAGCAGTACCACTACTGCATATGCTTCTAAGGAAAATACTACTGCTAACCCAGTCTTGATGTAGAGCTCGTAAAATATACCCTGATATCAGAAATGCTGAAATGTGAAATCTCCATCAATCCTGGAGTTGATAAGATATGTAATATGCCCGATATGACGGTAAACTTGGGCAAGAGGAATTCTTCTCAGACAGGCTAGGAAACGCATTCCAGGCAGAGGGAACACTGCAAACCTACAAGAATCGAAGATAGGATGTGTTTGGGAAATGTATAAGATAGGTGCGACCAAATCGTAGGGTTTATGTGAAGAATGCAAGACCTGTAAGGGGAAGGGAATCGCCACAGGACTTGATGAAGAACCTGAGCTCATGTTATGGGCAGCAGACAGTAGTGACAATGCCATGTACAGGGATGAAAAGAGCGAACTGGGCTGGGCGGCTGGGCTGGTGAAGGGACGTTAGGGGATCACTTTTTCTTTTGTTATTAAGAAACTTAATTATCAATGATATAAAGTTATTTGAAGGAGCCAAAGACTCAAAAAAGAACCTGAGTAAAAACAGTGGTGGTGGAAGGAAGGAAAGGAAGGAGGAAGAGGGGGGGGAGGAAGGGAGGGAGGGAGGAAGACAGGCAGGCAGGTGGGAAGGATTGTATGATCTGTGTTAGGAGAATTGCAAGAATAAAGCAAAACATGAAGAAACGGTAACTGGCTAGATCCTTAGAAGGAAGACAGTGAAATGAACTTTGGGCATGGTACCTTTGATGTGAGCGTTGGGCACACGGGTAGAGATGCTGTTTGTGGGAGAGCGCTGCGTGATACTGCCACGTGATGCTACCATCTAAAGAGTTTACGCTCAAGAAATCTGACTGAGTTACAAAGGAAGTCAAAAAATATTTTGTATTTTAAGAAGTTTATGTTGGGCCACACTCACGGGTATCCTTAGCTGCCTGTAGCTGCAAGCAGTTCAAAAAGGTAGCGATTTAAGACATATGGGTGAATGTGTCAACCCAAAGGAAAGATGTAGAATAACAAGACTCCTCCAAGTCTCAGAGCAGCTGAGTGTAAGGTCGGTCATATTAGAAGTTGAGAAAGT
Organism: Uromys caudimaculatus; assembly: GCA_028551405.1. Taxonomy (NCBI): domain Eukaryota; kingdom Metazoa; phylum Chordata; class Mammalia; order Rodentia; family Muridae; genus Uromys; species Uromys caudimaculatus. The sequence goes on from CM052701.1 coordinate 60,402,426, forward strand.
ATGCTGTGGCAAGAGCCTGTGTGGAGTGTTTAGCAAGAAAGCTAGTTTTCTGCTAGGGTCTTCTCATTCAGAAAACATTAAGCAATTAGGGTTTTGGTGTTTTGGGCTTCTTTAAGCCTGAGAAGTCGCATGCATTGTGACTCAGTTGATTCATGATTAGAATTATTTGTATATAAGCAGCAATTGAGCTCTTGTAATTTTCCATTTGTAAATCACATCCTGTTGCCACACTGGAATGAGATGATGTGTTTGTCTTGATCATCCTTCCTTTCTCAGAACACTCTTAAATACTGTTGACAAAGCCATGGTACTTATTCTCAACTAATTTTCATTTCCTGAGCGAAACAGAAAGAACTTTTAATGACACTTTTCTGGGTTTCAATCCCTGTGGCGTCTAACCTTTTCCCTTCTCTTCCACAGTAGGCTCTTGTGGATGCCAATTTACAGTGCAGGTCTAAGCAATCTTGTGCAGCCATTTGTTTGTCTTGTTTGAGCTCCCACTTTCCCACCCTCAGATCAAACATGACCAATAACGATATGGCCTTCAAAACCATGATGCTCACATTAAAAGTCCCCATAAACATAGCAGGGATCCTATAATTGAAAGAAGTCACAAAGCAACTGATTAGATCCTAGGTCTCGATCTTATAGGTGGTCTTTCCTTGCTGTTAAATTGGCCATTTGTATTTATAGCTTCAGCAGGGAAGGCTGTAACTAAAGCTGGCCCTAATTCCAGCACCCTCCCACGCTTGGTCTTATCTCACATTCTGTTACCCATGGATGGTGATAAATTTCAACTTGACTCTGAATGAATAACTCTGGCTCTGCTTCTTGTGTGGTTATTTGGCCAGATAAGATAATAGGTTTTTTTAGTGTTAAGAAACTTTTCTGTAAAATACTACTACTACTACTACTGTACTACTACTATTAAATAATACAAAAACACCAATAATTTTACCAAGTTAAACAAAATTTTAGCAAGTAAAACCCAAAAGCAGTGAGTCTGATTCCCCACACTGAATGCAGGTAGTTACAATATTACAAACGGATAAATACTCCACAACAGCTGAGACTATGGCTGTCAGACCTGATTCGCTTTTCACTTTCTCTGAGCTGGTAACACAACCTCAGCCTGACCTATGATACATAGTTATCACTGTCTGTTGGATTTGTGAACAAACACCCTGAACTGGGTGAAGTCCCTAGAGGGTGTCTATTTTCCCTCTGTGGCTTTCTTGTTTAAATCCTTTCAGAATCAGAGAATCCTGATAGGATCTAGCAAGAGATATTTTCAGCCTACAATTCTCAGTGCTGGTTAGGCCTCTTCCTTATAAAAATATCTTTGTTAGATATATACATCTAATAAATTATTTTGTAAAAGTCTTTAAGTCAAATAACATTGACTTAAAGGGCCGTAACTGAACCGCAAAATAGAACAACAGCAAACTACAGTCAGCTTTGTCATTTCGACCTCAAGACCATGGAAGTAAAACTGAGTCACAGTTTTCAGTGGTTGTGAGAAGGCACCAGTGACCTGGAGTGTGGCCTCTGAAAGAAACGAATCTTCACTCAGCACATGGAGGAAGGGAGAGGGACTGGGACAACGTATGTCACTCCTGGGCTATGTGCTGCTGAGTCTGAGACAACTCGAGAAGATTAGCTTCAGATGTCATCGGACAGCAAAGCTGTGTCATACGTCATGAGTCTGTGGAAAGTAGAAAAAGCTACCTTAATGGGGGCTTACTCATGGCTTTCATCTGAAGAGCTTAGTTTGGATCTTTTTATTTACTAATGTAAAATTTTTAAACCGGTTAGATGGCTCAGCAGGTAGAATGACTCTTCACATGCTGGTGTGGTTCTCTCTCTCTCTCTCTCTCTCTCTCTCTCTCTCTCGTGCGCATGTGCATGCGTGTATGTGTGTGTGTGTGTGTGTGTGTGTGTGTGTGTATGTGTGTGTGTGTATGTATGTATGTATTATTCAGAGATCTCACATATACCCCCTGAAGAAAATGCTTTCTTCCTCTTTCTCTCCCGTCTTCCTGCTCCCAGGCGCCCTTCTCCTCCCGTCCTCACACCGTATACCGCCCTCTCCCCACCTTGATATCTTTAATTCACTGTTTTTGTAAAAGCCAGGGATCCACTTGGCTTCAGTAACTCTAGTTCTCTTTTTATTTTTCATCAATATTCAGTTGTAAAAAGAAAAATGTCTAAATGTTTTAAATGTATCTGGGGAGGAAAAAAGGAAGTCTATGGACAAACTTCACCATAGTTATAAAATTCTATATAAGCTACTAGTCCATGGCCAAATAGAAATAATTCCCAGAATCTGAAGATAATTCGATACCTGGAAATCAAAGTATAGTTTCTATCACTATCAACAGATCAAAGAAGAGCAGTCACCTGATAATTGCTTAGGATTTGGTGGTAAAAGGTATATTACAAAATTCACCATCCACTCTTCATTTAAAAAGCTTAGAAAAGCATTAAATAAAGTATACTTCCTCACTATAATAATAAAAAATCGTACTAGCCCCAAATTTGTAGCTTTTACCACAGACAAAATTCAAACGTACCTACAATAAAAGAGTCCCCAGGCATTGAACAATGAAGAAAAAAACATGTAGTTAAGAAAGTTGTAGAAACTGCTCATAAAATGTAGGAAAAGATTCCACTCTTATGATAGAAGATGTGTAAGGTAAATTACACTGAAATTTCATTTTCTATCTATTAAATTAGCAAAATAGTTTGACAGCAGAATATCTTGGCTTTGTAGTGAGATGACATTTCAATACACTGCTTTTGTTACAGTCCCTTTGGAGTTCAGTTTATCAAATAGCAGCATCCACTAAAGTCTAGTTTGTGCTTCTCAAAGGAAGAGGTACCATGCTAATATGGAAGTGATGCTGTCCACATGGAGTGAGTGGGTCTTCCCACCTCACTTAACCTAATCTGCATACTCCACTACCCCACTTCACCTAATCTGAATAATCCCCTACAGATGTGGCCAGAGAGCATTGCCCTTTCAGTTATTCCAGATCCTGTCAAGGCTACAGTCATTATTAATCCTCATAGTCTTTACCTCTTACATTTTCTTGCCTGTTACCAAAGTCTGGTTCTGTATTTCCAGCTGCCTCCTTTGCTTTCTGTTACCGGGGTCCACTGGAATCTATATGTTTATTCCAGGACAAGATAAGGGGTTTGTATCCTAGATTATCCTAACACACAGTAGCTTCCATTATCCAAATATCTTTTTTTTTTTTATATCTTAAGACTATTGCCAGAATATGACCTATTGAGTACGTGTTTGCATCTCAAGCCTTAAAAAATCTAATTTGCCGAGCATGGTAGAGCAGCCTTTAATCCCAGCACTCAGGAGACAAAAGACAAATCTCTGTGAGTATGAAGCCAGCCTCGTCTACATAATAAGTTCCAGAACAGCTACGGTTATATAATGAAATCTTATCTAAAAAAGGAGAAGGAAGGGACAAGGAAAGAAAAAGAAAAAACTCTAATTCTATGTTGTTCTTTTTCTTTTTTAAATAAAACATGGTCTCACTCTAGCACAGGCTAGCCTCAAACTGACCATGTAGCCAAGAATGACCTTGAACTCCTGATCTTCCTGCTTCCACCTCTGTATTAGGAGTTATCCCTGGCTCCTTAACTCTAATTATTGAAAGACAGTCTTTTGCCTCTGACTTTAAACGATTTCTCAGAACTTCCCACAAATGAGAGATGGTGGTTGGTGGTATAGTTTGGACAGACATCAAGTAAATCCTGTTCTAAGATGTCCTATGAAGCCACAGAAATTTAGACACATGGGGTCATATGCACCCATGTCCCCACCCCTCCAAGTGTGTGAGACTGGATGCTTTCATTGCTTTGTTGGAACAAGGTCTAATACATTAATTCATCTTTACAGACTCAAGCAAGGCCTTGAACCATGTAAGCGATAATGAACTGCTGAGACCCAGCTTATGGTGGAAGTGTTGACTGTCTTTCCTTCGTTTCCTTTCCTCACGGGAGAATTCGCGGTCCTATGGTTACCAGCACTTCTTTCAGATGAAGTAGAAGCTGGGAGAAGTGCGAGGGCCTTTCTTCCTGTGGATCCACTTTCTATCCACTGTGGATATTCCCTTTCCATATGTCACTGGTTTCTTTAGGGAATACTAAAAATGCATTAAGTTGTATTTCCCTGAGCCTGGGTTTTATTAACCTATGAAATTGTAATCATTACGTTCAACTACAATCTCCTAATTTATTTTTCCTGTCATGACAGTATATGCACTTTTAAGTTAAATTTTTAATGCAGTTATTTCTCTTAAAAATAATGCATCTTTATACTAATATACTTAAAATTTTACATTATTATGAGAGACATTGAGTTTGCAGTATACTATTGTTAACTGCAAGCACTATAAAATGTGTGTGTGTGTGTGTGTGTGTGGTTTTGAATGAAGTGGAAGGATCACAGTACTTCAAATTAGAAGACCTTATTACTTCAGGTCCCTGAGTCTCTGCTCAGATTTATAAATGCCTCTGAAAATGTGAATTTCACATTACTAAACAGTGTCACCAGGAAGAATAAACTGAGATAGCACATGCACATGAAGTCGCCATATAAACCATAATACCTTGATGAGAGCAGTGTTGGGTTTAGAACATCACTATCTCCCACTGGCAGCCTCGGTGGAGGGTTTAGGCTTTGTAATGGAGTAGTAGTGTGGTGTGTGGCTTAACAGCTGAAGTGTGTTGCTTCATGGCAACATTGCAGCCATCTGTTGAGCCTGCTTTTGTCATCTCTCATGTTCCAGTCAAGGAAACTGAGTCTGAGGGGTTTGGTAACTCACTTTACGTCAGTATGACCTCATCCTCAGGGTTACTCCGTGCCATACTAATAACTCATTTTCCCTTTGTGCCAAGGCTTTTGTGACTTTTGCATCTCACCAAATGAAATAGAAAAAAATCAGAGTAGACTTGCTATATAACCTAGGATAATAGCTTAGTCTTGGGAACTTCTTTCTGGAAATCCCAATTTAAAAAACAAAACTAGCCAGGCAGTGGTGGCGCACACCTTTAATCCCAGCACTTGGGAGGCAGAGGCAGATGGATTTCTGAGTTCGAGGCCAGCCTGGTCTACATAGTGAGTTCCAGGACAGCTGGGGCTACACAGAGAAGCCCTGAATTGAAAAACCAAAAAAAAAAAAAAAACCAAACAAAGCAAAACAATGTATCTTCCCAACAGTGGCAAACACATATCAATAGTGATTCTAAACAGGGGCAGGGTGATGAATATTTACTTATGTGGTGGAATCAGTATTTGGCTCTGCATCTTGCGTAATCGTTGTTTTTCTGATAAATTACACCAAGTAATCGTTGGCCCAGCCACCACTTCCTCTTTGGATTCGCACCAACTATGAGGTTTTTCTTTTGTTTTGTTTCTTTGTTTTTCATTTCAGGATTTTAAATTTACAATTTAAAAAGTTTTAAATTACAATATAATTATATTACCTCTGCCCTTCCCTCTCTCCTCTCCAACCCCCCCATATACCCTCTACTCCCTCTGAAGTTGACAGCCTCTTTTTCTTGATTATTATTGATATACATGTGTGAATATATGTATTTAAGCATAAAAATGTTAATCAGCCAGCTGAGCCTGTTTGGTATGGCTTATGTGTATGTGATTTCAGGACTGACAGCTTGTACTGGATAACCAATTAGGGGGCCCATCCCTAAGAGCCAATTCCCTGTCTTTCTCAGCAGTCACTAGTGCTATAGTTCCTTGTCTAAGGACGGGGGACCTTATGAAATTCCCACCTTCTGCATTAGTGTGTCTCTTGATACTTACTATCATTGGTCAGGTCTTGTTTAGGCAGCCATATTGTTGAGCTACTATGGATATAGCTTCTCTGTCATTTCTGACATCATATCACTGAAAACTTCCTGGTCCTCAGGCTCTTACAATCTTTACAACCTCTCTTCCACCATGTTCCCAGAACCTGAGTACAGGAGTTGTGTTGTAGATCTATCCATTGGAGCTGGGCAGTTGATCTCTGTATTATGATTGGTTGTGGTTTTCTGTGGTATCCATTTTCTTCGAAGGGAAGCTTCTTTGATGTGGAGTAAGATCTGCACTTATGGATATAAAAGTAAGTATTGCAATTCAGTTAGGATTATGATGTCTAGTAAAGTTACAGTAGTACCATCTACGGACCTTCTAAAATGCATGACCTCACTAGCCCTGGGTAGTTGGCCAGGTTTCTAGCAGCAGGCATGATTTCCTAATTGAACTGACCTTAATTAGACAGCTCTTGGTTACCAAGATCTGAGTGCCACAAGTGCACCTTTGGGGGTATCTTGCCATGCTCGTCATTGGTATGCCTCATAGACATCACCGATGGGTAGGCCTTTTCATTGTTCTCCATCCTGGGCAGCTTGCCAAGTACCTCTGCTGGCTCTCAGGGAGAAGGCTTCCAGGTTAGATCTAGGTTGGATCTCCAATGTCCTTGAATCTCCCAGGTCCTGTGTCTAAAGTTTTCAGTCTCTGAGAGGCAACCAAGGGAATCAGCCATAGCATACATTGCTCAGGAGTCACTTGGACTACCCTGACCAGTGACTTGAATGGAGGTTTCTCATACCCGGCACTGGATTTTTTGTTACTCTCTGACTCTTGGGAGCATTGTCAGCCCAAGTAGAATAGGTTGATTTGGGACACACATACACACACACACACACACACAGAGAGAGAGAGAGAGAGAGAGAGAGAGAGAGAGAGAAACACACACACAATTGTAGGTAAATATAAAATAACATGAGTCCTTGAGGTTTTATCAAATAACTTTAGTGTTATTTGTATCTCCTCCCCCTCCCTTACTGTAGTGACCTTCCTTTCCCCTCCCTAGTTGAAATTCCTCTCTCCATTTTCCTCTTTTCTCACTTGGAATGTGGGATTTGTATCCTGCTATTCTGCTCTCTAGGCCTTACCCATGGCCCCTTTTAACTTTCTTGGTTTCTGTGGTTACTCCAGGGTGTATATACTCATTCTCACATCTGAAGATTTGGGACTAAGAGCCACAAATGAGAGAGAACAAGTGGCATTTGTCTTTCCGGGTCTGGGTTACTTCACTCAGTGTACTATTTTCTAGTTCCATTATAGGGAGGTTTTAATGGATGATTTCATACAATTATCACGTGGGTCTTCTTGTACTTAGATATTGTCATCCTTATGATGGAAGAACTTGACACCTCTCTTGTGTTTGCAAACTATTTTGAGAATAAATATCATAGCATACATGACTTTTATAGGTAATGTACAGTACTGCAATGGTCACTTTTTCTCTCAAATTGTTTCTTCTCTGAGTACATTTTGCCTTAAAAAGATCATGGCAGCATTAATGAGAGCCCAGGACTGATAAAAACATTTAGTCCAGAGCCTGGTGCTGTCCATATCAGCCAGCCTGCTTTTACATTCTCAGTCATTTCTCAGAGTTCTTTCAGATGCTTAGAGTGGGGCTCAGAAAGTCAATGACAGGTTTATTCACCCAGTGGTGTGTTGGGTGATCACACCAATTTCTAAAGGTTATTAGTTAATTATGGAAGACTGTTTTCACTAGTGGAGAGAAGTCATGTTTATCTGTTTGTTTCCTCTAAAATCTAGACAAAAGTGATCCATGTGATCTGCGGTTATCTAGGATAGGAAGCTTCCCTTTTGCTAAAATGTGTACATTGTCATAAATATAGTATAAGTCAGATAAATGAGCATGGAAAAGAAGGCATTAGGAATTTCTGTGGTTACTTCTCAACGACAGAGGAGATACTCGTAATTCCATCAAAGATACCATGCCTCATGGAGCATACACTATGGCTGCCAAAATCCACAACGTCACCACCTAGTGGTCCTAAGTTGAAGCGCAAGCACTTTATTCTTGAGCTCCACTGTGTGAATACCTTCTCTCCATGCTAAACTGATAGACATTGGTGATAAACACAAGGAGAATGACCCACTTTAGTTACCCTTGGTAACTACGGACAGCTTCGGCACTCACACTGTTTTCTAGAAAATTGGAGAATGATGAGGATTTGCTTTGTCTTTTATTTCTTTTCTTTCTTTTTTAAAACTTACCTTACTTTAAAAGATTATAAACCAAGGCTGAAAAACATGGGCATGCCATTCTTAATCCTTAGAGTAATCATTTGAGTTAAGAACAAATACATCTGTGTGGTAGCTTTGTGCAGACATTTTCATTTGCTTCTGAAAAATAAAAATGCATAGAATAGACCAGAACTATTTTAAGTATTGATAAACAGTTGTCTCACAGTAGGGGATAAACACGGCCGGCTCATGAACCTTCATAGTATTAGCCACACATGAGTGCTCAGACTCTTTGGCCTGCCAGGCCTTGCTAGCTCACCCTTTCTCCACCTGAAAATCAGACACCAGGGCCTTTGCTCCCCCTCCTACCTCAGCATCCACCAAGTTGTTAGCATTCAAATTATTGATTGAAATAATCAGCCGCCTGCCTAATGAGCTCATCACAGCATCCCATTTCCTTGCCAAAATAATGAAATGTGGAGTGAGTAACTATGCTGTAATAATTCAAGAAGGCTTTAATGTGTTCAAGTAAATCATGTGCAAAGCCACCGAACAGCTATTTGAAATGACTATTCTTCCCAGAAGGGGAGAATTCTCCTTCAGCATCTTTCCTTGTGTTTCACAATTCTAGAAGTGAGTCTGATGGCTAGCGCAGGATACATGCGTGGTTATCCGCTGTCTTGGTCTTAAACTTCCTCTGGCATTGGTTCCTTGTTTGAACTCATGACTGAAACACAGATCACAATTTGTCCAAGTACCAATAGTGAAGTAGGTTTTAGCATCTGGACAGCAGGTAATGGAGGTAGACAGCCCTGGAAAAGACTCAGCGGGTGATGTCTGTCAAGTCGTTTTCCTGTTTCTGTTGTAGTCTGAACAATATGATAATATAATGTGAACAATGCGATAGCATCATGCAAAGAAGATTGACTTTAGAGTTATACAAGCCTAAGTTCAAATCCCGTACTAACTTTCCGATTTGGAAAACAGGCTGACTTCCTTCACACCAAAGATAAAGATAATAATACCAACCTTATATATAAGGGCATTGCAACTGTGAAATCAGCTGAAGTGTCTCAACCCTCTGATACAGGATGTGACATAATCCTACACACACACACACACACACACACACACACACACACACACACCTGCACACATGTACCTTTGTGTTCCTTTGAGCTTTACTTACATTGCTTAGACAAAGTCAGAATTTCATTCCATCTATGAAACCGTATTGACCACGAGTCTTTCCTTTGTCTTATTAAAACAGAAGAAGTTGTGCAGACTGCTAATTAAATATTAGTTTAGCTATTATTGTGTTCTGAGCACTGTACACTCAGTGAAAAGCACGACACATACCAGTTTTGCCTCGGTCCACAGGGTATATGTCAGTTACTTGTTGCTGTATTGCCTACTGCTTCAAAACTAAATAGCTCAAAATTGCACTCTTTTCTCTTGGGTTGTTCTGTGGGTTGACAAGACTCCGTTGGCTGGTTATTGCAACAGGTCTCCTATGAATTCAGAGTCCTATGGTGGGTAGAATTTGAATATTTCAAATATAGCTTTTCCATACACATATGAGTATCTGCCATGGGTTGGACGGGATGTTTGAGGTTAGAGGGCCATCTCTGAGACTCTAAGTAACCATTGCATGTCACTTTGGGCTTTATTTCCCAGCACAGTGGTCTCTGGATAGCAGACTTTTCCCAAAGCAAATAGCTTTCACTTGTGGTAGAAAACAAAAATGGCCAAACTTTTTAATAATAGAAATAAGACATTATGTACGTTTGATAAAATAAGTTGTAAGCCAACCCATTTTCATCATCCTGAAACAGCACACACAGTCTCTCATTAAGAGACCAACAGGCATGCAGAGAAGGTGGCCATCATGGAGGCAAGCTTTCACAATGGCCACTCCTTAGATCACCATCTCTTATTGAGCGGGACTGTTAATTTGTAGGTTCTGACCTGTGCTTTGCCCATCTAGACTTACAAAGGATACCATCTGTAATTGCCTTGGGAAAGGGGATAGTTTCTTCAATGATCAATAAATAATCAAATGTGAGTGTGTTCTTCTGGTTCTTAGAATTTCTTCAGAAAAAAAAAATGCTATTTCCAAGGAGTGGTACTTTATCTTTCTTCTCAATCTGAAGGAAACTCTTTGTTTCTCTGTGTTTCTACATGGGGTAAACACACAGCTCATAAATCTTATTTTCACACTCCCAGTGTTACAAAGTGACTCACATGTTTGTGACTAGTTTTACACATAAGAACCATCATTGTCAGCCAGAATGTATTTCCTGGGACGTTAAGTCCCATATGCCAGAGTTTCTATCACACTTCCGAGACACTGACTTTGCAATTGGAATCCTAGAAAATCAGTCCTCTGAGACTTCTGTACTTCTGCACCTGATGTAATAAACACTCCTTCCTTTCCTTTCCCAGGGACAAATGGCCTTAAACTACTCTTGTAGGCCTTTCCTACAAATGTGCAAAAACTCTTATTTTAATATAATTCAATGCCTGGAAGATGGGGAGGGAGGGATGAAGGTGAGGAGGGAGAAAAGCAGAAGCCCAGAGTTATCTTTCCGCATAGAGACACGAGAGACTAAGTAAACAAGTTTAATCTATGCACTCATGACACATACTCCTCAAATTAAGTTCTGAATTTAAATATTTTTATAGCTTTCAATAATAATTTATTTAAAATTGAGAAGATATTATCTAGGATATTACTAAGCTTTAGGGAACAAAATGAGAAGTTTATTAGCTGTTTCCTATACTTTTCCTTTGATCAAAGTTCCTTTTGTGGGGGGATTGTGGTCCCTGTGGTCCCTGTGGTCCCTGTATGGCCAATTAGTGATAGCCACTCTGACAGAGCTGAGGACCAAGACTACATTCTATCCTAGAAAGGCAGAAATCATCAGGAATTGGCATAGTTGAACTGAAATATAAATCCATAGAGTTGAGGGGATTTCTTCCAAAGTGCAAAGGGTATTTAGACACAGACTCATGAATAGTTTTGTAGACATAGCAGGAAATTATGATCACGTGGGATCTGAATGTGTCCTTTGTACTGAAATTTGTTCTTCCTGTGAGTCTTGTAGATAACATTGTTTGTAAGCTGTGAGATATCAGAAAATAATCCCAACCAATTGCACTGTTGCACACAAGCCTCAAAAGTTCTCTCTGATTGGAATGGAGCCAGTAGAATGTGTAGAGTTAAGGGCCACTTTCAAATCCATGTTGGAAAAGTTCTCAATTTTTACTTCATATACCAATTTACTGTTCCTAAAAATATAGATAAGTAACCAGGATGTGGAATTTACATTAAAGTTCATGGATTCTGATTACATGTTGCAGGTGTGTGAATTTGACACAGCACCTGTCTTAATTTAAAATGAATTTATCCCCTTGAGGGACCTCTCCTCCAGGATCACACCACATATACTCTGATATTAAAATACCATATATCTCTGTGTTACATTTATTTCTCAAAAGTATTGAATGGACAGCATCCAAGAGACACCTAAATATGAATGAACTAGAAAATGTGGCTCTTGTTTGCTCCAGTCTGTGACAATATGAGGCAAAGATCAGCAAATTGCCAGGAGATGGGGGTGGGACAAACAAACCATCTACAGAAGTGGTTCTCAACCAGCTTAAATCTACGGTGACCCTTTAATACAGTTCCTCATGTTATGGTGACACCCAACCATAAAATAATTTTTGTAGCTATAACTGTAATTTTTCTACTGTTAAGAATTATAATATAAATATCTGATATGCAGGATATCTGGTATGTGATCCTTAAAGGGGTCACGACCCACAGGTAGAGAATCACTGATCTAAAGTAAGTCATAAGGAACTGGAGAAAGCCCATGGGTACATAAACTGATACATGGCCACTGTTTGTTTGTATTAAGAGTTTATTCCTGTGTATAAATCCCTCTGTGAGCCCCAGTTTTGTGTAATGGGAAACTTTTACATTGTGTGACTCTACTTTCTGCATCTACCTTTCATAGAGAGCAGTGCTGGGGCATATTTCCTTCTTTGGATAACTATCTTGCATGCTATTTGGACTTAATGAACTGAGGGCTCCTTCTTTCAGGTATTCCTTTTGTCCAGAATTTCTCAGTACGCAGTTGCTCTTATCTCTCTGTGACTGGAAGATCATGGGCCTGTACTGCTTTATACATCCCTCATATAGGTGGCCTAACCATGCTTGACCTCTCAGGTATCTTCCCCAGCCCCCAGCACTACCTCCACCACCAAGCAGTGATAAGTGTCTTGGCATTTAGTGAAACAGCCAGTCCCCAAGATGGTACCTTTGCACACGCGATTTAAAATGCTGTGCACACAGCCACCCTCTCCGGAAGGAAATAAATTGAGCCAGTGGTGTACTGCTGGGATGTGCAGAAATTAGACATAGCCACCATGCTGTTACTATCATTAATGTACTGTCATTAAGTTGCTCATACCAGATAGCCCCACTGTTCCCACAGTGACCTGGAAGAACAGATAGTACTCCCTTACCTTCCCTCTTGCCCTCTCACTATCAGCTCTCCAATAGCAGAGTCTGAACCGCAACACACATGCTGCCAGCTAGAGACTAGAGCACATTAGCTATAGGCAGCAGGCTGGGGAGACTGGGGCTGCTGAGTTCCTGAGTGTCCTCTGCAGACCTCAGGCTCCTACTCATCCAATATCCCATCTCAGGGCTGTGCTCTTCCCTGCTTGGGGGCGTGGGGGTAATCATTGCTACGCTTTCTTCAACAGAGTTTATTACACTTCTCCTTACATCCACTATGTGTCTCTCTAGATGCCCAGAGATAAACATCTGAAATCAACTTTGTATTGCCTTCTCTATACAGCTCTCCCTGGCATCAAGTAGCTAGGCTATAGTATGCTAGCAATGAGTTCTGAATGATTAGAATCGAATCAAGGGCCTGCTTTATTTCATCGTACTCCAGGGCTCTATTGCTGTGCGTCAGCCCATCATCTATGGCAGAGAGGAGATAATTATTTCTGTGCTCAACCATTTTGGGTAGAAATGAATGTGTCTTCCCCACTTTGGAGAACAAGGCTTGTTTGTGACAAACACAAAGTCTTGCTATGTAGCCCAGGCTAGCCTTGTGTTTATGATCCTCCTGCATCAACCCCCCCCCATAATGGGCTTACAGATAATGTCACTGCTCACTAGAGGAGTAGAATCTTGAGCAAATCCTCACCAGCCTATTTCAGGGACTCTGATAGGTGCCAGTCATCACTGACTTCTGCAGATGGTGAAGGAGAAAGGTACTTGCTTATGTTGGCAGATAGGAAAACAGAAGCAGTCTTAAGAGTTACTGACAGTAACCGTAAGCATGGGATGGCGGCCCCTTCACTTGTAAAAGTCTCTGCTGTGGAGTTTGAAGGGCTTCAAGTGCTCATCCTCAGGTAGGCTACCGTCTTCTTTAGGAGACAAGAAGCGATGGAAATGTAAACTTGTACAGTGTAGCAAACGACAATAAGCTGCAACTCATGTCTAGAACAGCCTGGAAACTCACGGAAACAGAATCAGTCTAGCTGCCAAAACTAGGAGGCTGGCTTGGTGCTGACACTTATCATTTGACTCATTCATCTGAATATCTGGAAATGGCCTGACTTTGAGTGGAGGTGCAGCTCTGTGCCTGAGTGGCAGGGTGGGTGGGGTGGGAGACAAGGATGCAAAAAAGCTGTGGAAATGAAGCCTTGGTGGGAGGCCAGCTGCTTGCACCCATCTCTGCTTGGCTTGCTGGTCCGAGGCTTTGATCTCAAGGCCCATTCCCATGAGAGATCATTCCTTTCCTCTCGTCACATATGACAGCACTCCTCACCCACTATACACACCCCGGCTCAGTCCAGTTTCAAGGGAAATGAGCTGTTTGTCCAGTCACCGTCTCTGGGCTGTATAAACAAGCAGATGGGCACTCAGCATCCTTCTCAGACCTTGGACCGCTGTTCTGCTTGTACAAATGGAGACTCATCACTCATTTTTTTGGACTGGAGTCGCACAAGCATGAGATAATGGGGGCGGCTCGGCTTTCGAGATCTCTTCATGCTGTTTAGATTTCAGTCTCCGTGTCAAAATCCTATTGTTCAAAGCAGTTTTGGCAGCAGCAGCCACTGCCACTCCACTCATTTGAGAAAATAATAATTCAGATCCTGTTGTCTTGTTTTTTTTCCTTACTAAACCAAGTCTTAGCAAGCAGAAAATAGACCTCTCCCCACAAAAGGATTTAAAAAAAAAAAAAAAAAACCATAGATGATATCTTCCTTTAATTATCCAAATATTAATAGGCCCGGTCTTCTAGCTAAAAGCGGTTTGTTTTGTTTCTCACTTTAAGGGCCTTGGATATTGCGGTGGCAGACTGGAGGCCTGAGAAAGCATGGGTCAGTCTAGAGACTTGTCACCCCAGACCTGCTGTCATTCTTGTCACTTGAGCATTTCAGTATGGATGCTGTTAGTCTTCTGAGTCACAATCTCTCGAGGCTTTATGGAGAGTTCTCCCTAACTGTTCCTGTCTCCACAGAACTCAGGCCGGCTCCTGCAGCCCTGGCTGTTGTCAGTGCAAACTGCCCTGCTGTCTTGTCCTTGCTCTTCCTCCAGGCAGTGCGTTCACAGTGCGTTCAGGCTTCCTCGGGTTCCTTCTCTCTTGCCTGCCTGGAATTATTTTCTCCATTACTTCAGCCATCTCTGCCCCCTCTCACTGTGTCCTCTTTTCTCAGTCTCTCTCCCTCCCTCCCTCCACCCCCTCTCTTTCTCCAGCCCACCTTTGTTTTTAGTTCCCTGTGCTTTGTTCTTCGTATTTTTTCAGTTTGGATTTCTGCCACTCTGGACAGTCCAGGTGTGTTCAAACTCCGTCCTCTTCGTCCTCCTCCTCCCCTCCCCCTCTTTTCTGTTGGTTTTCATTTCTTCCCCGACCCCTCACCTTAGATCCCCAAAGCCTCTGAAGTTTTTCAGCTGGGAGTGTCACTTAGATGAGGCAAGAGCACGTGGCATGGTGGTCATCTTCTTCCGAGTCTGCCCTGATGAAGGCATCTGCTCATGCGGCAGGACATTCAACAGAGAGGACATCCTGTTCTCTGTGACTGGCAACTGTTATTTTTGATTTGCTCATTCAGCATTTAGATTGTCTTTTTAAGGCCTAAAGGAAAAATGATGCAAATTCTAGTCTCAGGGACTACACAGCTATCATAAATCTTACCCAGCTGGTTAGCAGTGTTTGCAATCAGTGACTACCTCAGATGTTAGAATGCTCTTTCTCTCAGCTCAAGGCTGGCACTGTGCTTCCCTGTCCTTTGACTGTCCGTCTTTTTGATCTGTAAACACAGCAGAGCTTCTGGGCTTTCTCCCAGAGTTTGTCTAGCTTGGCTCACCTGCTAGGTCATCCCTTCGTGGCCTTTATTTTAATGACTATCAAATTTATATCTCTAACACATACATCTCTAGGAAGCCCAGATTTGTATATCCAACTGCCAATTAAATACCTCAAACTTGGTGTCCCAGACCAAACTCTGATTTCCTCACTTCACCCTTTGGGCCGGCATTTGTCATCTACTCAGAAGTGCCCTTCCTTGAAATGCAAAATCCAAAGTCTTGGAAAGTCTTACCCTTTTCTCACTCTCCCACCACAACCAGTGCATCTCTGTTTGTGCTATCACACTGGCCCAAGCAGCACCCTTTCTCACATGCACTCATCCAGCTGTCCTTTAGAACCCATGTCAGATGGTTACTCATTTTCTAGAGTCCTCTGGCAACTCATCTTCTCAATCCTAAGATCCAGAGTTTGTAAAACCTGCAAGCCCCATCTCCACCACAGCTGTCTTCAGCTTTCACTCCCCTCCCCCTCCTTGCCTTGGTCCCTGCCCTTCTCCCATCTTCCCTGCTCCCTGGTCTGCTATAGGACCTCATGCTGGGTCCTCTTCTGTTCAGAGAGACCTTTCCCCAGACGTCCATAGGACCTCTTCCTCCACTACATTCTTTTCCTAAGCATGTCATAGATAGCTGGGTATCTTAATCAGTTTGCTTTGCTTGTAAGAGAAGACCTTAGTCTGAGTAACTTATAAACAACTAAAATTTATTTCTCGTGATTCCTAGGAAATCCAAGACAAAGTGTCACCGATGTCCTGAGGGCATCCTTCCTCAGAGGCCGTGCCTCCTTATGGTGTTCTCACATGGTGAAGAGGGACAAATAGACTCCCTTAGTAAGGGCACTAAGCTCACCCATGAGGGTTGAATAGCATCACAACTCCAGCCCATCAGATCACATCAGAAATTATGCTCTACATGAATTTTGATAAGAGTAAAGGAATTCAGAACATTACAGCCCCCTATATATACTTATATAAAGGATAGCACCCTATATAATACTTATATAAAGTACCTTGTCTGGTGGCCCTAATTGTTCCTTTCTCTCTTTTCTTTATTTTTACATAGCTTCTCAGTACTTCTCTTCACATGAAATACTATGCATTTGCTTTATTGTTTTCATCCGGTCCTTTCTGAAAAAACTGTATGTTTGAAGGAGAGATACTGCTTTACTCATGGTTCACAGTAAGCATACCATTAGTAATATTTTAATTGAGGAGCAAAGGATGCACAATCAGGAAATATCTTGTACCAGAAATGGAAATCAGCAAGGAAGCGATTTGGAAGCTGAGTGTTGGTGTTTGGAAAATGAGGACTCTTTGCCGGGAGTCAGAGCAACGTTGTGGATCACAGGAAGTGTGGAATGCGTAGTGTTTAAGGCTCATTATGCCTGGGTGGCGTGTACTTTGGGTCATATCTTTTAGGACTGTGGGCTAGGATGCCATGTCCTTTTAGTCATGCTACCCTGAGTATTCGGGAGAACCATGGAATATTCATCTAACTAAGTCAGATTTCTGATGGGCCAATGCCGTATCCAGACACAGGGGACAGTGTGGAAGGCTGTTGGCAAATACAGAACATACAACCACCTGCAGGATCAGCACGAGGGCGTGTGAGGCGGAGACGGGTTCAGAGAGACACAAGGAGGCAGTGGACATTGCATCAATTGGCGGGGATAGTTATTCTCCATCTAGATATTCTCCTAAAACTATAAATTTAAAAATTATATTTTTCATCATGGTCGAGGAGCTTCTCAGCTCTCTGGGGTTTGGTCGTTCTCATCCACTGTTTCTGGCCTTTCAGTGAATGCTATATTGTCTTTAGCTTCTATGGAACCTCTCAATAACATGATTCTTTGGGACTTAGGTATTAGGTACTGAAATGCTGAAGAGCAAGTCTTCTACCATGCTCTATGTGTCTATATTAGAGATTAAAGTTGGGAAATCTGAGAAGTAATGAGAAATGGGAAAATGTTCCTAGGTTGAGGCAAGTCCAGGTGGACCCAAAGGTCTGTGTTTTGCAATTTTTTCCGGGAGCCATTAAAGATTCTAGCAGTACAGTGGTTTGATGAGCACTGTAGAATAAAAAGATGCTGGCCATGGTATGCACCATGAAGCTGGAGGCAGCAGGGACAGTGAGTAAGAGTAGAGTGAGAATTTAAGAAGAAATGGGATAATAGAAGGGAAAGGTGATCGGGATATGAACTGGGGTGCATTTTAAAAGATGAAAACATGAGAAGGTGAGCATGGTGTCATTATAGGTATAGGATCAGACTATACACACGCTGCATAAAGATGGACATTGCTGCCCAGCTGTCCTCACTGCTGTGTTCACTCCCCAGTTCCAACCACATAGTATTCAGGAGCTGAATGCTAGTTGGATCAATGAGAAGTGGGCATTGGATATGGTAGAAGGGGTGAAAATAGCACCCTGAGTTTCAGTTACTAAAACTGTAGACTAAAAGTGAAAATAATAAAGCTAAAGTTAGATTATGGATTGCTGCTATGATAAGTTACACTACTGGCCAGTCATATGGGAGAAAATGTGGATGCTTCTGTACTCCTGAATGAGCAGCATGAAGCACGGTGCATGAAAAGCTCTGATTTCCTCAAGTTCATGAGCTTTATCTTCTTCCTTCCTGCTTTGCAGCAGACACTTACCATCAAGAGTGCTCCTTGTCTGTGCCCAGGGTCTTCCAAAGTGCTATCAATTTGGAGGTATTGAAATAAGATTCCCATGGAATTACATGCGGCATCCTTTTACACACACACACACACACACACACACACACACACACACACACACACACACACACACACAATGTGTCTGCATTTTCAAATGTCTTTGGTGGAAACTAGAATTGAGCATCTGATCACTGGCAGAAACCTGTCTGTCAGTCTGAGCCAGGAAAGTGATATTTGAATTTGGAAAATAATTCTGTTTGTTGTTAAGGCCATGATGTAGAAAAAATAATGAATAAAAATGAGAGGCACCTTTTATTAAAAAAACCAGTCTGTTTGGTTGGAACGAGGAGCTTTCTATGCATGCTTATCCACACTCAGTGAAAAATGCCTCCATGAGATCCAGGTTTAAGACATTTTCTCAATTAGTGATTGGGGAGGGCCCCTTGTGAGTCGTACCATCCCTGGGCTGGTAGTCTTGGGTTCTATAAGAGAGCACACTAGCAAGCAAGGAGAAACATGCTAGTAAGTAACATCCCTCCATGGCCTCTGCATCAGCTCCTGCTTCCTGACCTGCTTGAGTTCCAATTCTGACTTCCTTTGGTGATGAACAGCAACGTGGAAGTGTAAGCTGAATAAACCCTTTCCTCCCCAACTTGTTTCTTGGTCATGATGTTTGTGCAGGAATAGAACCCCTAAGACAGAGTCCCAGTGAAGAACTGTGTAGGTTGTCAGCTTATGGATATATCTGTGGGTTATTATGCTCATTATGTTAGTGGAAAACCCTGCCTATGATGGGCAGACCATTCCCTGGGTTTGGGTGCTGGACTGTCTAAGAGTGGAGACAACAAACAGTACTAGCATGCCTGCACTGCATTTGTTCTCTGCTCTTGACTGTGGATGTGACTGGCCGAGTAAAGTTCTGCCTCCTTTACCTCCCCACAGTGACAGACCATAACCTGGAATTGTGAGCTAAAATCAGCTCTTTGCTAAGTTGCTTTTGTCAGGTTATTTTTTCACAGCAACAACAAAAGAAACTAAGATAGTGATCAAAAGCTGTGATACCTTCATAAAACTTCCCAGTAGCTCGGAATTCAGTTTGAAGGTTAAGCCTCAGACTTGTCTACGCTATGACTATGAAACACCTATTCCAAAATCTACCCACATAAGAGTAGTGACTAATACCCCAACTCCTGCCCTTTGAACAGTGTTTTTTAATTTTCATCATCAGTGGAAAGAAGAAAAGGCCTTTGTTCAAAGATGGCAGCTCCCTAGGTTGTGCACACACTTGTATGGTGTATGTGTGTACATGCTTTGTGAATATGTGTTCATGTGGACACCGGGACCTGGTATTGGATGTCCTTCTCAATCGCTCTCTACAGTACTTCAAGAGAGTTTTTACTGAACCTGGAGCTCGCTGGATGGGAGAACTGCCAACAAGCTGCAGGGACCCTCCTACCTCCCACCCCCTTGCTGGCTTGCACATCTATGCTACCACGCTCACACCGGAGATCAGAACTCAGGTCCTTATTCTTGTTGGCTGAGGACTGACTTGGCTATCTTCCCAGCCCATCACCTGTCCAATTCTTGACAACGATGTTTTTCCTTCAGGGATAAAAAACGAAGCAGAAAATAGTGATGGTAGAGCTGGAGAGAGCTGGAGGGAGACGAGTCTCATGCATATGTAGATGGGAGAGGAATCAGATGGGTAAACCTGAGCAGTGTTGCTTAGGTTTCCTTTGAGGGAATATTAACCGCCATGACTTGACTTTGTGTTTCTCTCTCTCTCTCTCTCTCTCTCTCTCTCTCTCTCTCTCTCTCTCTCTCTCTCTCTCACACACACACACACGCACACACACACACACACACACACACATACACACACACATCTATCTGTCTATCTGTCTGTCTATCTATCTATGTATCTATCTACCTATCTATCTATCATCTACTTATCTCTATCTCTCTATCTCTTCCTCTTCCCTTCCCTCCCTCTCTGGCCCTCTCTCTTCTTCTTTCCCCTCTCCAGTTCTCTCCCATCTCTTCCTCCTTCATAGCCTTCTCCTCCATCTCTCCTTTCTTCTTTTCTCCCCTTCCTTCTTTACCTTCCACCCTTTACATGCAGCTTGAGAAGAAATGGCAAAGGGTCAAAGCTGATGTGTCTTTATGTGATTAAAGTCTTACTTCACATTTGCTGCTGCCCAAACCCAAAGAAACACCAAGTTCTGGCCCAGAAACCATGCAGAAGAGAAGAGAGTGATGAAAGAGGGTGAGGCAGGTTCACGAGCTTCCTCTTCACTGAAGGTCATGACTGATACAATATAAATGCAACTTTTTTCCAGTAAAGAACCACTAGCACTTTAGAAGGAGGGGATCCATCCACTCCTGAAGGGCTTCACTTATTTCTCATCATAATATGACAGAACAGGCATATTTGGGTCTGGGCTCAGCTAACAGTGCCGGTGAGAGCAAATTAACTAGGTAGGAGGTACATGGGGAGGTACTAAGAACCAGAATAGAATGGGAAGGACCCTTTCTGGTGGTGCTTACTGAAGGCGGTTGTTCTCAAAGTTCTGTGTGGACAGAATGGACTTTGAGTGTGTCAAACTGGGCTAATAAGGTAATCCAGAAGCCGAGAATGGAAAAGGAAAATTGGCGTCCAAGTGAAGATGTCCACATTCCTTTTCACTGTGTACAACACAAGTTGAAAATGAGGTCTCTAATATGTTTAAGACCTTGGATTATTTGCCGAGAAGGTCGGGGCTTTTTGTTTTGTTTGGGGAGGGTTATTTATTTGTTTTTAATATAATTTGTTTGCGTGTAGTTCATCACAGTATACCCAGAGAAGCAGGAAAAAAGCGCTTACTACTAACTTCCCTATAGAAAGCCTTTAGAGATCTATCAAAAAATAAAAATGAACAACAACAAACAAACATGCTTAGATTCCTTGTGATGTTTCACAGAAGGGTCCAGACTTACTCTTTTAACTTACCTTCTCCTTATAAACATTTGTCTATTATATATTTGGGTTAGTAATGCAGGTGGCAAGCCATTCTGGGACACTGCTCCATCTCTTCTCCACGGCTCCTGGAAGAACCACATCCGGAGGCTCACCCTGCTTGACCCTAGCGTAGGGACTGGATTATTGCTAGTTGAATTTCTGTAGCTCTCCCTCACCAGGGTCAGGTGAATCACACTACCTCAGTCAGGATTCTTCAAAACAACAAACAAACAAGTTGTTGTCTCAGAAAATATTTCTGGTGCTTGAGAAGATGGCTCCGTTGCTAATGTGCTTGCTACACAAGCATGAAGATCAGGTGTAAATCCCCAGAACCCATATAAACTGAGCACAGTGGTGCTCATTCATGGTCTCAGTGCTGTGGAGGCTAAGACCCTGTGATCCCTGGGGCTCGCTAGCCAGCCAGTCTAACCCAATCAGTAAGCTTCGGGTTCAGTGAGAGAACATATCTCAAAAATAAAGTGATGAACAACCAAGGGAGACCCTGAACAAGAAAACATCCCAGGGGGCTGGAAAAAATAAAACATTCCTTTTTCTATAACCCAAGTCCTTTCCTCCCCATCAGCTAAGCTAATTAGACACCAAAACCATGTCTTCTTAGCTCTCCTGTTTATTTTCTAAGACAGCTACCATTAAATAAGCAGCTGGATGGGGGAGGGGATAGGAAAGAGGAGAGAGGAAGTGGGAAGGGATGTTGAATGAGGAAAAGAATGAGTTTAGGTGAAAAGTCCTTCGCTTCACTCAGAGCTATGAAGCTAAGCCTAGTAAGGGAAGCTGGGTCAGAAGTCAGATTTACCAGCGGGCAAGCTGAACGAATCCAAAGCTGCAGCAAACAGCTCCCAGGTCATCAAGCCTGGAGTCGCTGACGACCCTCCCACCTCCAGGCTTTGAGTGACCACCCCAACACCGTTCCTTGAGCCTTCAAACCTGTCGCAGCATCAGCTCAGCCATAAAACCCCTCCTGGCAGTGAACCACCACTGGCCTGTCTGGGAAGCAAAGCCAGGGCGGCCATGGAACAGCTGCAGTTTCTTTGCAAACTGCAGATGCATCAGAAGAAACGCTGAAGGAGCAGGCAGAGCGGACCTTGTTTTGTACAGACAGCCCTCCGACTCAGAGTCTGGGCTTAACAACAGCATCAATTCCATTAGGCTTTGAGAAAGGCCAATGCTTTCTTTTTTCTGTTTCTCCTCTGCTACCACTATTTACATAACAAATCGCTACAAAACGCAATCAATCGTGTCAGATGCTGGGAATAAATTCTTTGGGGTATAGCTATTTTTAAACGACCCGTAGTTATAGGGATGTTTTAAAAACATGCACAGCTTGTGTATGTTTCAAAGCATAAGTGGTTACAGGGATTCGGCATTTTTAGGCTTGGGTTAACCCATGGGCCAGGATAGCTTTTTTCTATAGAGCCTGAACCCCCTCAGGAATGATGTTTAACAGATACGCAGAAGTGCAGCTTGGCTGTGGATTGAAGCCCTATTACTAGGCAGGTAGGTGAGAGTCCCCAAGACCAGGACCTCTGCCCAGATTAGAACTCTTGCAAATATCCAAAGTGCTTCCCTGCTGGAGGCTGAATTTACTAAGAACAGCTGTTAGCATCCTTGCCCACTCTGTTCTTCCCGCATAGGAATCAGATGCTATTAGAAAGAACCCTGAGTTTTTTCCGGACGTTTTGCATCATTCTCAGAGCTGGTGTCCATGATTCTTTTTCTGTCCTACATCTCCAAGTATACTGTTCCCACAAAGATTTTTCTTCAGTCCTATGGATCTCTTTATTGTGACTCACACCCCCTTAGTGTGAGTGGACACATACACACACACACACACACACACACACACACACACACACACACACGCACGCACACCACTCACCTGCCACTCTTTTTCCCAAGAAGCACATGCTCTTTAGAACTTCCCTCAAGTCTTATATCTATCTATAAAAATTTCCTAAGATTCTATAGCATTTGTGATTCTTTACCAAATAACATAAAAATATTAGACATTTATTCAGTATTCTTGGCTTCTTTCTTTCCCTGTCTCTAGCTAACTAGCTAGCTCTGGCAAGGTTTTGTAATGTTATTCAGGCTAGCCTTGAACTCACTATGTAAGCCAGGCTCCTCTCAAACGTTTGATCCTCTTGCCTCAGCCTCCTAGGTACAGGTGTTTGCCACCAGTGCTGGTAAGTGCTGTTTCAAGTCTCACTTTAAACACTCTTTAAGAGATAATTGAACTCAAGCTAGACCTATTTGATAGAGGAGGAAGCCAAGGAAGGCAATTTGATGCAGGATTCTGGTAGATTCGAGTGGCTGAGTAAGGATAGGAGCTGATGAAGGTTCTGTGTATTTAGATGGTTCAATCCATAGCCTTGGTGCCAGGCTGCACAGTACCCTTCAGATTTGCAAGGTTCCACTTGAGGCCACCATCGTATGCTAACTGCGCTTCCTATTTCTAGGACACTTGGGAGGCTTCACTGCTCCTCCCTGACTTGGAGACCTCCTTCCTCAACATCTGTGTATACAATACCTCCAAGAGAGGCAGGCTTTCCTTAGACCTACTCCTGTGAAAACCAGTGCCTCTTTGTTATTATTAACATAAACTTTACTGTTTCTTTCTGACTCTGTGGCACTTATCTATATTTTTAAATATTTGAGAAATTGCCTAGCTACTAATAGCGGGAATACTCTCTTCTTTATTCACTTCATATACCTCCTACTTTATGGCAGTAGGTGCCCAGCCAATACCGGGGGAAGCTTTCTTCACAGGGAAAGAATTTAAAGAGGTCCTCTTCCCTTGAGATCCTAGATGGAATGGAATTCCTAAATGGAGAGAAACATGAAATTTAAAAAGGAACAACAAAATCCAACTCTTTCTAACCTCTATCTTCAGGGAAGGGCCAGATCTGATTAAATCAACAATCTTGTGAGCAATGAGAGATACTGAACCAAGAGTGACTATCCTTTGCAGTGACTGCTTAGCTGGAGCAATTTTTTTTAAAAGATCTGTCAAGTTAAGAGCTCATAAGACGAGATCCAGTGCATTCAGGGCAGCTTGGTCTTCATGGGGGTCCCAAAAAACTGGAGTGGGCGCTATCCCAAAAGCTGATATGTTCTGCTAGCTGGGCTGCCTTGTCTGGCCTCAGTGGGAAAGGATGCAACTAGCCTTGCAGACTTGAAGTGCCAGGGTGGGGGATACCCAGGAGAACCCCACCCACTCAGAGGAGAAGGGGAGGGGCAGGGGAAGGATTGTGGGAGGGGTGACCAGGATGGGAGCAGTGAGTGGGATGTAAAATGAATAAGTAAAAACAACTTTTAAAAATTTAAAAAGAGCTCATCTGCATCAGAATTACAATATTATATGTTAGCAGTGTTTGAACACTACAGATCCTCCCAAGTTCTAGGCAAGTGTTCTATCACTGAGCTATGATTCCAACACCTTGTCATTTGTGCTGGACTCTGTAGTTTAATAACATTATTTGTGCTTCTTTATTTTTAGTCTGTAGTATTTAGTTTTTGGTCTTCTGCACTATCAATCACTACAATTTTGGGCAGCCCTGATGTACAATTCTCCATTACAACTCAGAGAAAGTATAACAGTCTTCACTCACGCACTTGCTTTAAAAAATAAAGTCAACATTAAAATGGATCACAGATAAAAAGTAGTCCTTATTTAGAGCTCCCTTTTGGTCTCAATGTAAGAGTAGAATTTGAATTCATTACCCCCAACCCTGTCACATTTCTATGTGCATATTTGTCCAAACCATTACTGATATATAGATGTAGAATATATACATACCAGCAACCCTCTGAAAGGGTGATTTGCACAGATTTCCAAAATTCTGAGAACCCTTATTGTGTTCCTAAGCCAACAGAGTAGACCCAGCCCATAATGACTACAGGTAAGGTGTCTTAGAATACGTAATGTATGCATTACATATGTTTACAATCACATATATATGCTCTCAGCTCCTACAATAAGGCTTTTAGGAAGAAGTCCAAGCAAAATGACCTCAGAAGAAGGCCAACTGGTCCTGTGTCTCCTCAAGCAGCTACATAGATGTGTCTTTAATATGAATGAGAGTTTTTGGGAAACCTCTCCCCCACTGCTGTAACATTGGGCCTGTGCTATAGATACAGGATGCAAGTGGGTGCACACTTCTGCAGAACCAGAAGGTTACTAAAACTTCTGCTGGACTGTCTGTTTTCAACTTCCTAGGAAGATTAGATTCCTCTCATGAATCGTTGCACAGTCTTAAATGATATTGCATAATAAATTTTTGTCGCTGGATCTTTGACTAGTTACACCAGGATGAAATTAAAGTAGACCTGGAGGGTTCAGAGAAGGGCATTTCTCTTCCATTTGCCTGAAGCTTTGATGTCTTAGTCCTGTGCCCTTACACATGCATTTTCAGTTTATGATCTAATGCCTATCTACTGCCATAAGAAAGAAAATACTAGCATGCTTATCAAAAGGACAAAATATTTGATGTACAGCACATGTAGAAGGCACTAGTGTATTTTTGCGGAGAATGCCAGAAAATATCAGTGGGAAGCCTCTTAACATCCTTAAACAAAAGACCTTGAAAGTACTAACGTGTTCCTTCATTGGATTGGTATTCCCAGTCTTTAGAACACGCTTTCTTATCCCTGTAACGTAGCCAGGACCTGAAAAGCCATGCTCAGTGAGGAGCATCACTCCCAAGCCTACGGAAGATGTAAGTATCTTCTTTTGTCTAAAACAGAGGCTTAACTACAAGTATCTATCTTTTGCTCTCAGAAGAGATGACTAGCCTGTATTGTGAACTGGCCTCAGCAGAATGCAACAGATGCTCTAAAGAACTAAACTTGCCTGTACCTTACAGCCAAATTATTTCTCTTCACTGTTGTAAACTTCAAGAAAGGACAGAAAATAACAGATGAAGAGTTAAACCATTTACTTTTATTCACTTAGTCAGCTCTCTTTTCAATAGTGTGTCCTGTTCTTGGGCCTTCACTCCTTCGCTCCTCTGAGTGTGTGTGTGTGTGTGTGTGTGTGTGTGTGTGTGTGTGTGTATACACATTAGAAAGTATTGCTCCTAACTGCCTCTTCTCATTGCCTGCCCAGTACCCTTCCCAAGCTCTGGTAACCACTGTTCTATTCTGCATTTCTCTGAGATCAGTTTTTCCTTCCCCATAAGTAAGAGTATGGCTCTCTGTATATAAGAAAAAGATCACTTAAAGTAGAGTCATTCATTTTGAGCCTGAATTTCCCTTTTGACAGAGTTTACCAAATTAAGATGAAATCCTGCCTACAAAGTAAAAGACAAAAAAAGTATAAAGGAAAAGATGAGTCATGCTCAGTTGACCATTCTATACTCATAGTTAATATTTGTGCATTCTGATGCATATCCTAGACCCATGCCAGTAATCTATACATCCTTCCTTGTTCACCAGGATGTTAGAAAGCCATGAAATGTCCATGAAATGAATGTTCTGCTAGGAACAGTATTGTTACTGAAAGGGACGCTCCTTTGTGATGTACTATGCTTTCTGCCTGGAAGTACAAGACACTTCAAGCACCTTTCTTTTCTATCCAAATGATACAACAATAATAATACGTATGTAAAGGCAATGAGATTGTAAAGCTAGCTAAATATGATCCTCTTAATGGCACCAAGTGCAGCCAGGAAAACACTGTAGGGTTGCTGCTCCTAAGTGATGACTCATGTTGGAAGGTCATGAAGGTCCAGAGGTCTACTCCACCCCTAATATTGCTTGGACCACATTTTTCCATCTTTCTTCTGTGAAAGATTGGTGAGGGACACTTAGTAAAATGAACCTTAAAAATCAGACCTCAATTTCACATCACATATTTGTGAACAAGAGCTATACAAATAAAACTATTCTCAGAGCCTAATGGAGACATGGCAACTCCCCCTACAACCTCCGTAATTCATGATTTAATTTACTTCAGGATGAAATAAATGCAAGAGTTATAGGCAAGTGTTCATGTGTTATGAACTTGCTTACATCGAGGTATCTGAAGGAGATACATTTGGAAAGTGACTGACCTCATGGAAGTTAACTGACTTCAGAAACAGTCAGCTATGAAAACATGAAGGACATGAGGACTAGTGTTTCTATAGCTTGGTTCTAATCTGTGTGTCCTATTACCTAGTGATGTAGTAGAAAGGGAGTCCCCCTTGGTTCCTGCATGACAATACCAAAGTATTCGTGACTTAAATGTGAACAAGGCATGAAGGAAAAATGAAAAGAACTCTAGATTCAGCCATGGATTCTATTCAGAAGAATGCCAAGGGAGACTGAATCTTCTCTAACTGTTTGCATTTCTTCTTAAATTTGTTTGTATTCCTTGGGGTCCTTTGTTCCATTTCTTACTTTGTTTCCATTAATCTTTTCCTCTAGACTTTATACAATCAACTCATTCATTTCTGTGCCTCTCTTCTTACAGCCTTGACTAGTTTCTTTTTCTCCCTTTTTATTTCCTTTATTAAAGTTCAGGGACACCCTACCTCTAGGAGACTCAACATTTTTCAACCGTCTCACTATTGAGGTATAGCCTGTCTGGCAACAGTAAGCATTATTCCCGGGGAGTCTCCCATTCTCCTTGTGGAGAGTTACAACCCTCAACTACAGAGCACTTGGTACTGCATAATAGCACCATTCGCCCACTGCCCCTATAAAAAGAAGCAGCCACTGGTCTCCGGGCTGTCAGAGGAGCAAGATGCTGAGAGATGCTTCCACACACCAGTCACTGATTGCCTTAAGCATCCCTCAGGAGAGTTAATTTCTGTGAGACTATCTTTATTTCTGACTGCTAAATCAAACTTGTTTCTATTTTATTTTGTTATTCTACCACCCTTTGTCTAGAGCTTGCTTGACCTCTGCCTTTGCCAGTTCTTGGACTTTTGTTTTCACCCTTCACCACTACTCTCAAAAACATCTCCCAAGCTAAATTTGCATGGTCACCCCAATATATCTTAAATAAAAGATCACTGAGCTCCTAATCTCAGCCAGCCAATTACTCAAAGATAGGCTTATAGTGTGTCAATATTATGCCACACAATAACAGGGGACAAACACCTAGCTTAAAAAACTTATGTCACAGAGAGAGTAATTCCTAAATTGGCTGTAGAGTAGAGCTTGCTGCCATGTAGAAACTAAGGGAAGAAACTTTTATGGATCATTTTTTATAAGCCTGTCATTTGTCATTACTGTACTGGGTACAACCTGTGTGATCATCAACAAAACAGATAAGCTTATATAATTAGCAAGAGAAAGGAACAAAACACAATTTAGTGACCTGTTATATAATTATACTATGGAAGGTTCAGGTTTAATAAGGGTCATGCTTATATGAAACATCTCTTTACTTATGGTCAAGGAATTACCCATTATGGAAAGAGTGGGAGAGAACCACCCCAAGCAGAGGGAATGTCTTGAGTGGCATCCTTGAAATGTCTAAGAACTTGATATTCAGATGTTAAGCTGGGATACTATAAACAAAATTAGGGCAAGCTGTCCATCGGAGGGTCCTGAGGGTCATGAGAAGGACATTATATTAACAAAATATTCAGAGAGACTTTAGAAAGGCTGTCATGTTTGTATTTCTTTTCAAAGATTATTCTGATTGCATTGTAGAAAATTGATGAAAACAGACAGGTATTTCAGATGGATCTTACTGAGGAAACTGACAGATAAGTGTGGGCAGTGTGTGTGGTGGGGATAAAGATTGAAAGCTAGAGTGGGACCTGTGGGTGGAGACCTATGCCTGGGCCACCAGGAGTCCATAGCCAACCAGCTCTAGAGAAAGATACCCTCCCAGGAGCTTGGAAAAGCCGGGAGTGGGATAAAGGGGAGCAACACCTCTCACCCAGACCCACCCATATCCGCCGGGATCCAGGGCCTGAGAACCCGGGGCCAGGAAACCTCTGAACCTTCAGGTTTCCACCTGTGGGTGGAGACCTCTGCCTGGACCACCAGGGGCCTGTGCCTGGGGACCTCAGCCTGGGCCAGAAGGCTCCACCAGAGAGTGGGGAATCCCAGGAGTGCTGACACACCTTTGAGCACAGGCAAAACCACCACT
>CM052701.1:60432196-60470358 GCA_028551405.1 Uromys caudimaculatus
CTCTTTGTGAACAGTTGGACTGTGGTGACATTGGCAAGTTTGCAATCATCATTCTATTTTTGCCTGTTCTCTTTCCTATTTCAAACTGCTCTCCACATTCACTGAATTTACTCACACTTGAATTTGGATAACTGAAACATTTACTGGGGAATATGAACACCTGGAAGGATATTGGGTGCTGAGCCTCAATGATCGGAGACCTGAAAGGGTTGTTTGATTTTTAACACCACTGGGACTTCCTAGGGTTGGTCAGACTTCTTGAGGAAAATATTTTGCTCCCTAAAAGGAAAATAAAGTGAGGAAGGAAGGAGGAAGGGAAAGATGGAAGGATGATGCTTAGAAGAAAATCTTCTAGAAAGCTAGAAACAAAGTTTGAGCTGAGTGTTGAGATTAGTTATTCATCTTGTCATGCGATGAACTGTCTATAACTTCTCTGATGAGTTATCGTGTTCACACCCTCATTTTGCTTTGTGTCATTGAAAGCATAAACAAGAAGAATATGTTTCTGTGCTCCTGGGTCAGAATCTAACATCACACTCCAACTTTAAGAAACTTTTGAATATGCATTCTGTTTTTAGTTTGTCCTCGAAACTCACTTTTTGGCATGTCTTCTAAACTACTTTACTAATTTCTGAACTGTTCAAAATAACTGCTGTTCCCGTTGAGGTCTTCCAGCCTGATAATCTGCATGACCTCCTCTGTAGCTGGAACTATCAATCCTGTTACCTCCGCAAGATCTACAGAGTCATCTCTCCTTTTAGTTATGTGCTTAAAAATGCATTGATTTAGGAGTCCCATTATTATTGTGTTGAACTTTAGTAAGAAGTTATGAATTCACTTAAACTAAATTCCAATAATAGATTTTCCAATAATAAATTTTCTTTTACTTACTACAATAAAAAAAAAAAAAAAAAAAAAAAGCTAGAGTTGAAGATCTCCTACAGAAGGACAAGAGCCAGGAAACTGGATGTGAATGTAAAAGTTGAAAGCAACAGGAAGAACCAGAAATCATTCCTGTGGTTTGATCAACTTCGTGAATTGTAATTTACTGAGAGGAGGGAGACTGTGAACAGAATAGATTGATGATTGGAGATTCTGGGACATATGAATTCTTCGAATTTACATTAAGAACGAGAGAAACACAAGTCTCATGTGGAGAGTGTAGCTCGAAGTCATTCCTTTGGGATTTTTCAGCAGGAAAGTAAAGATAGTTATGAGTATTGTTCATTGTATAAAGAAAGAAGAGTGGAGTCAAGAGAGGGGCTCGGATGCTGAATGTACTCGGAGTACCAGAGGGGGAGCCAGTGAGTCAGTTGGATAAGGCAGTGACAGGTGTTAAAAATAATCCTGTTAAACATGAACCTGTCCGACTCTGCTACTGATAAATAGTTTGCTTTTCATGATAATAATAGTTTTTGAAACCATAAAGTTATATATATATATATATATATATATATATATGTATATATATATATACGCACACACACACGCACACACACACACACACACATATATATATATAATTTATCATCAAAGAAACTTGACCCTCATACAGTAATTTGAGCAACTAAGGTATTTAAATTTCTTATTACTTAAATGGCTGTGTGAAGGAAACTTTTTAAACAACATATAAAAACATATGCCCCTAGGAAAAAAATCTCTCGAATTTATGTAGAACTTTATCCACCTAACAAGATCACCCAGTACAAATTATCACTCAGATCCAAGAAAATTTTCGTTTTCTGGCCTAAAAGAAATGGAACATATCCCCTGAGAGGTGACTCTCGGGATTAAAAATAAAGAAAAGAAGCCAAAGAGTTTTACCTTTCCTTTTCTGTTTTTATCAGTGTGTAGCTGTGTGAATCTGTATGTGTGTATGCAGATGTATGCTGGTGCCCTTGGAGGCCATAGCAATTCACACTCTTGTAGCTGAAATTACAGACAGTTGTGAGCCACCTGATGTGGGTGCCGGGAACTGAACTCAGGTCCTCCAGGAGGTCAACAAGTGTTCCTAACCTCTGAGCCATCTCTCCAGCACCTGGTCAAAGATGTTTTCAAATGCACAAAGATGTTTTTAAAGGCACACTTTGCCACCACTCTTTCTTACTCCTATCTCCAGCCGTCCCATTGTGGTATCTCATGTGTGTGTGTTGGGGAATGGAGGTGAGGTTGTGTTCTTATTCCCAAATCCTTAGCAAACTCTATGTGGTTTGCAGAACTTAGGTTCTATTTTTCCACAGATGACGTTTAATAGAGCCATAAAAAGGTAGCGGGTGGAGTCTGGCAGAAGCGTACACTCCATTGTGACTTCCAGTGCTTTTAAGATAAGATGTTATCTTATTTTAAAGATAAGATATATAGATATATAAGATAAAGATATATATCTTATATAAAGATATATAAGATATAAAGATAAGTCAGCTCTATAACCTTTGTTTTTCCATTGTGAGATGAAAGAAACTTGGTCTGTGAAGAACACACTGAAGGGAAGTTATCCATAAAGCATTCTGTACCATCTTTGAGAGTTTAGGAACTTTACTTCAATATTAATGCCTTCTAAATGGGTATTTTTAATGGTGAGTTACAACTGCATTGCTATATCATTATTTACGACAGTTACACATTTGCTTTTATATCACATTTAAAATATAAAATAAGGATCTCAAAGCATGCATGCAGTAGCATGTTATCAAAGAACCTATCCGGAAAGAAATGTGAAACATTGGGGTTTTAAAATGTAAGCAGTTGTTTAGAATGACATTTGGAGACATTTTCTCGTTCACAGTGCAGTCCCATTGGACATACACTGGAATAGAAGACCACAGAGAGTTTTTCCCTCCAGACAGGAAGAACAGGACCATGAGTAGCAATGATTTCAGTGCAGGAAGGGAACCTGACGGTGAAACACCTGTCACCACTTGATTCTCTGAAGCAACCAGAATGCAGACTATATCCTAATGTCCTATCCCAGTACTTGCTGGTGAAGCTTAGCCACAAAAGATGGGTCACTATCTAAAATCAAAACAAGTGGGGATACCAGCAAATGCAATAAATAGAACTTAGACCCGATACAACACTTGTAGAGCAAGCACATCCAAACATAAACATTTTGTAATCCTGGAAAATTACAAGAGGCAGTTATCTCCCTTGCAAAAAACCAAACAAAACCAAAAAGAGCCCAGTGAAGAACATAGAAATGAAATTTTGGTGGATGGTTTTTTTAAGTATGCACACTGAATAGTGAATTAGACATTATTATCATTATTATTATTATTCACTAGTCAGCTAGAAGATTGAGTCTGTGAATTCTAGAATAGAACATAAACAAAAAAAACTGATGAAAAATGTGGAGAAGGACTGATACTAGAAAACAGGTTCAACATTGAATACAAGTTGTCTTAGAGTTCTAAGCAATAGTGTTTTATAATAGTGTCTTGGCCATAGGACCAAAGGCAGCATGAGGAGGAAAGGGTTTGTTTCAGCTTAGTATCCTGTTCACAGTCCATCGTGAACGGATGTCAGGACAGTAACTCAAGGCAGAAACCCGAAGGCAGGAAATGAGACTGAGAAGGTGAAGGGATGTCGCATGCGGCATGGTTGCATGCGGCGTGGACTCCGGCTTGCGGCTTGTTCAGCTTGCTTTCTTATGTCACTCAGAACCACCTGCCCAGATGTCACACTGCCCACAGTGGGTGGGACCCTTTCTCCTCAGCCATCAGTCAGTCAGATGCATCGCAGGCCTGCCTACCATCCTGACTTGATCCTCTTCCCAAGTGACTTTAGCTTGTGTCAAATTGACATTAAACTAGTCAGCACGTGAGTCAAAAGAGAGAAATAAATAAACAATGAAGAAAGGTAGTACATTCTTATAGAACCAGTCCACCATGACAAATGAAAGATAAACACACAGAAATTCTGATAGGGAAAAAAATTTAAACCCAGAGTTCTTCACTTACCAAGCTATTGTTGAAAGGAATGAGAAAAGCAGTTGCTATTCAGGCATCTTCTTGAGTTTTTGCTTTTTTCAAAAGGAAAATGATTCCAGGAAGAAGTTAATGGACAACTGATTCATTAAGCAAATAAATTAATAAAATAGTGTGGTAGGTATTAGTAATTATTAATGCAGCAGCATTCTTTTAGATAACCTCTAAGTGAAATTGCAGATGATATCAACTGGAATGCAGCGTGACATGTGACCCCTGAATTTTGTAGGAAATGCATTGGAAAACCAGACCATTCTTCAATGTTCAAATTTGTGTATTGATATTTAATTACTCTAGATACTTTGATGACAATTACTATGCATGTTAAGAATTTAAGGTTTGTGAGCCAAAAGTTAGCATTTATCTTGTTGAAACCATTAAAGGAAAAATAAGCAAAGACAACTGGGTGAGTCCAACAAAAGTCAGCAGGAAAGGAAATAGCTAGAAAGCGTGGTAAATATAACTGGGAAATAAATTTGGCTAGGCTAAAGCCAAACACATACAAGTCACAATAAACATGAGTGGGCAGCTTAGCCTGGAGAGCTGAAAGCTCTAACCAGAGTGACAAAAATGACACATGAATACAGGGGAGGCTGAGACAGAAAGGCCATTGTTGATACTTTTTTTAAAAAAAAAACTTTTCTTGTTCTTTGACAATTCTGTACGTGCGTTGTACGCACCTTCATCTCGGCAAGTTCCCTTCTCACAGCTCAGGACAGTTTGCAATTGTTTAGTTTTGAGACCCACCGAGCTTAGTCAGGATTATCTGTGTGAATGTTTTTAACTACCCTTAAGAGCCTAGTGGACTCTTGAGTGGGTACCCAACTGAAGATAGTGACTGGCCCTCCAGCAGACTCTAAGAAGTAGTAGGGCCCAGGGAGCTCCTTCTCCATCAGTGGTTGACTACTGATAGGTCTCATGTAGGCACATTGCAGGCAAGCATGGCTGCTGTGGAATCCTGAGTTTATTGGCTGAGCCATTTGTTGATACCCTTGGGTAATGTCTGTGATATATGAACATCACTCATTTGTATTTCTAAAGGGGGTCTGCTGACTCACTTGGTTGTGAATGATTAATGATCTAAATGTGAAAAGATAAGGTAAACCAAAAAAGATATAAGTAGTATGAGAAATATATATACATATATATAATCAACATTATCAACAAATTCAGAAGATGGGAAAAGCTTAAGAAGAATTATATTCAACCTAGATTATCAAGGGTTATGCCAATATCTATGTGATTTGCGAATCTAAAATGTTCCGTAAGTTATTGGACCTTAGGAGCATAAAATGATTCTATCATCATGAAGGACTCTTGACAGCCCTAAATAAATTTAAATTGTGTATACATGGCTAGCAAACAAGTCCACCCTTGTCTGAGGAAATTTGCAGTTTAGCACCAGGGACACTTAGAGGTTCAGGAAGAGTTTGACCCACTGTTAACAATAGTTGAGTCTTTGTAGACCATTAAATGTATTTAGTTTGTGGAGGATGTGGTGCAGAGGTCAGTCAAAAGGCACTTCATTTCTTAATAGTTATATTTTATAACGACAGTACATATTACCTCGAGTCATTAAAATCAAGTTGGGAGAGCTGAGGAATCAGTACAACGAATGCTGCACACATATGGGAGCCTGAGGTCAAACCCTAGCACGCAATTAAAAGTGTCTGCCTGCAATACCAGCCCTGGGGATGCAGAGGCATCCAGTATAGACAAATGGGTGAACTCTGGGTTCAATGAGAGACCCTGCCTCAAGAGCAAGTTGGAAAGCAACCGAGGAAGACACCCAATGTCAAGCTCAGGCCTGTGCACGCGCACACACACACACACACACACACACACGCACACGCACACGCACACGCACACGCACATGAACATATATGCATATACATGGAAGTTTTCAATATTTTTAAGAGTGTTAAGTTTTAGTTTTGTTTTATAGACTTCACAATTAAAGTTCACTCTTTGTAGTTAAATGAAACATCTCATGTTCGTTGATAGGAGGCTCGAGGTTGAATCCAATGTTTATACAGTCAGGAGCCTCAGTGGTTATAATAGGAAGAGTTTTAGATGAAGATGGAGTTTACATAGTTACTTCACATGGGCTTGATGGATTTCAGTTGGAAGTTGTCTGCGTTTATCTTTGGACATATCAATTTTAAATGTTTAAATGTCTTGTAATTGTTTTTAACTCAACAAGGATTTATTCACAGGAATACGTGTAAGAAGAAGAGGGGGGAAAAAGAACAGAAAAGCCAAACAAATGAAGTGAAGAGGATTCAGACCACCTCTCAGACTCTAGCCTTTAACTTTTACACTGTGTGTATATATTCAGGGCACAAAGGGCCACCACCATACACCAATACAGTGCAGGAACCCCCGAATTACAGCCATTAACTTAAAAGTACCCCTAAGATCATGCTTTGGACAATGAAAAAGAGGGGGGCTTGGGGCAATATGTTGAGTGGGGATAAACATTTAAATGCAAGAACCTCTTTCCAACTTCTAATTTTCTTTTTTTGTCAACTAACACAGACAAATCTTCTACTGTGTAATTTGAAACTTTGAGAAAATCACTAGTAGTTTTCATTCAACTGTTCTCTGGTTGGAGTTACTGGTTAGCTCACAATTTAGACTGCCAAATATTCAGAACATCACAAGCAGATTACCTTCCCCAGCCTGCTTCAAGTATGTAGAAAATGGTGGGCGCTGGCGGCTTCTAACTTCATTATAGGAATATCGGTAAACAAGCCACAAAGTGATTGACATCAGTGTTCCGTGGAGCATCTATGCATGGCTGGGAGTCATCATTTTGCCTCCTAAAGATAAGCAGGTTTGGGGGGAGTTGTTTGTTTCTATTTTATTCTTTCTTTTAAAGTTAGGTCTAAATTCCCTATTTTTGCCTTTTCTCCCTTTTTTGGATTTTTTTTTCAATCTGTCATTCTGTTTCTTTAAGAAACTTATTTTAAAAAAAAAATTTAAGGGAAGGAACAAAGCTAGCAAAGAAACAGATGTGTCCCACATAAAATATGCAATAAATCTTGTCCCACAAATTCTTTGCTCTGAACTTTCTGACAGAAACTGTCAAATATCCACTTTAATTCAGGTATAAAATGTTCACTCCGTGTCATGGCGCCAAGTGCCATATGCCAGAATAAAGTTAGTGACCCGCCGTAAAAACAGCAGCATAGGCACCTTTGAAACCATACAAGTCATCGTGGGTGAGAATGAGCCATATAAATCCATGGGGAATTAATCTGGGTTTTGCTACTATCCTGCTGCGCATTTACAATGAGCTTCTACTCAGGCACAGCAGTAGTAGTAATACGTTTTAAAAGCAGAGAGAAAATAAGGAAAGCAGTGCGTCCCCCTAATGAGCCCGTGTGGGGAGGGGCTGCCAGATCCAAAGTCAACGGCTTCTCCTCCCCCCTCCCCCAGCTCTGGAATCCCTTGAAGAGGTGGGCCCCAGCCTGGGCTGAACATGTGGGGTTCCCCTTCAACCAGCCCAGCCTGGCTCAACTCATCACGTGAAACCAATCTCCCCGAAGAGCAATCATAGAAATGACTTCAGCTTCATAAATCACCCTTCTCGTGCGTCCTGCAGAAGGAGGCGATGCTATAGGTTTTCTCCAGAAAAACATTTCAGGCCTCCAATTTCACAAGCTATTCCCAAACTTCTCTCTCTCTCTCTCTCTCTCTCTCTCTCTCTCTCTCTCTCTCTCTCTCTCTCTCTCTCTCTCTCTCTCTCTCTCTCTCTCTGTCTCAGGCACGCAAGCACGCACACACACAGGCTTTATTTTTTTCTTAAATCACCTTCAAGGTGGTTGGTCAATTAGCTCCAGGTTCTTGCCTAGAGAAGGTAGCCAGAGCTTCTCCACTATACCTAATATTGCAACATTTTCAGGTCTCAGATTTTGAGAGCAACCCCCGTCTAAAAGGTGGGGCAGGGGAATTGTCCTACTCCCCACTTCCAATTTAAGGAACTATCCCTCTGCCCCCACCTCTCTCCCTCCATCTCCATTTAAGGAACTCCGTCTCTCTTTTTTCCATTAAACATTTCTGTCTTTGTTCAACAACTCCAGATATCAAATGTATAAACATTAAGAGGGAAACATAGCTTATTTGTGGTATTAAACCACTTGTAGACATCCAAAACATTTTGTCTACTAAACAACAAAAATGTTAGGGTCAAGGGATGGATTTATTTCCAAACTAAATCAAAACCCACCAATCTGTATTCATTGTGGTTGATAATATTTTAGTAATCCTACCTAAACATATCTCCTATAAGATCTCCTTTAAGAAATACTGCAAGAGAATTGTATTGATGCGCTATCTCATAAGTTTCTAGAAAATTGTTTTATTTGAATAGGCTCCCATTGCCACTTTGAATAAGGGAAATTTTCCCTAATTATTTTCAATGATGTTAAATTTAAATATAAATTAGTTACAAAATTATTCATTTAAAAGTTGACCTTAGCATATTCGGAGAAAAAAAGCATTATGGAATCAGTATGATTTCTTACATATAAACAATCACCAACATGAACCTACAGATAATTTATATTTATAAAACTGGATCAACATTATCAGCAGCTACTCCTTCAAGAAAATCTTGTGTGCTATTTTTATTTCCTTGGGGTTTTTTTCCCCTCAAACATCTAAATGTTCTATAATGAGGATTTCTTATTGTAAAATCTGGAAAAAATAATAGATATTGAAAAAAAAATACCACTTCAACTTTCATTCTTATTGAATCTATTATCAAATCATTACCATAACTCAGTGTTTATCCATAGCTGTGCAGGCTTTTCTCATCAAAGCCTTCTCTGAGAGTGGATGGCAGTTGTTGGTGGTGACTCTGGATTAAGCTCACACTAGGTGCTTTCCGACCCACACCTATAAATAGTATAATCAGTCACCTTCACACCAAGCCCCATTTCCTTGTTCCCTTTTACTGACTCTAGTTATGATCTTCTGCACTAACACTCCATCTGTGTATCTTCTACTGGCAGAACGAATCAAATGTGCAGAGTGTCTCTCATAGTATTTGGGGAATGAATCTCAGTTTCTCCAGTGTTGTCTCTTACTGGAAATACTGCCTGAACAACCCCTATGCAGGTCCATCACACTTAGATATGAGGAGCATCGCAAGGATGCAATCTGAGTGGGTCTAGGGCGTCACTGCAGGTGGACCCATTTCAGTCCCTAATACAACAAAGCCTTGTTCAAATTAAAGTAGATTAGAGAATTATTTGATCTTGAGGAGCGTTTTATAAACAGTTTTTGAGGCTCCTTGGATTCAGTTTCCTAAGGACACCTTGAATTGAGCAGGGCTCTGCTGAAAGCACGGTGGTGACCACAATGGGTCTCTGTGATTATTTGCAAGGATTTTGGTGGAGCACTAGCTGTTGTGAGAGAACATCTAAACAATTTTATTCTAGAAGGATGGCATCCATTAGTTAAAATGCTTTAAGCAACAAAGCAGAAACTTAGTGTAAATGAATTTAAATGAAGAAGAAATATCCACTGGAAGGGAGTAGATGCCCTCCTAGATTTTCCTCTCTTGGCTTTTTTTTTTTTTTTCTTATTATTAGTAATGATCAATCTTGAGTCATTAAAACCTCTTATGGTGTATAACACCTTTTTAAAAACATAGTTTGCTCTTTATAATGTGATGAAAGCCATTTTGAAGAATGGGAAGAAAGATCAAGCCCCAAGGGTCTCATGCATGCTACGCAAGATCTCTACCACTGAGCTGTACTAGAAATCATCTTTATATTGGACACAGGTCTGGACAATTCACAAAAATATGTAGAATGATTGTTTTATAGAGACAGTAGGAATTCATATCCAAGGTTATATGTAATATAAATAAGAGGGCTCAATGGGGGTAACTATCACTTAAAATTAACTTGTGCAAATTCACACTTATAACTTACTTTTCTGTTCGATTCTATAAAGATATGACAGTTTTATGGTTTTTCTAGCCAAGACCTGGACAAATAACAGTGATATACAGTGAAAGCTAAACTGGAGGCAAAGAACAGATTCTTTCTTTGTTCAAAATGAGTTTTGTGACATTCAATAAATATTTATTTAATTTCCTATTGTTTAACTTAATTCACTTTGAACCATTGCATGAGGATTGACACTAGGTAATTTCTTAGGATTCTTGTAGCTCCACAGTTCTCAAATGGAAGCTTTTATTTTATCTAGAATATAAGTGGGTAAATTAAGATATAAAGAATCAGAGCTGGAGAGACAGATAAGTGGTAAGACCAGGCAAGCATGAGGGCCTG
Organism: Uromys caudimaculatus; assembly: GCA_028551405.1. Lineage (NCBI taxonomy): Eukaryota > Metazoa > Chordata > Mammalia > Rodentia > Muridae > Uromys > Uromys caudimaculatus. The sequence goes on from CM052701.1 coordinate 60,442,485, forward strand.
AGTTCAAATCCCCAGGGCTCATAGGAAGTTAAGTAAAGCACATCTATAATCCCAGCACTTCTATAGCAAGAAGAGCAGCTTGCTTGCACATGCTGCTGTATATGCAGCAGGAAACAACCAAGAGACCCTGGTTTCAGGGGAGAGGTGAGAACCCACCCTTGAACTTGTCTCTGACCACACAGGCTGTGACACACAATGTACATACACATACAAACATATTTTAAAAGATCTATACCTTTAAAAAAAAAAAAAAGCTATGAAGACTGAAGTGATAGTGCTTATAGTAAGAATTGTCTTCAAGGATGGGGGATATACAAAGAGGAGACTCAGAAAAGGGGAAACATTGGAAATGTATATAAAGTATCAAAAATAAAAAAGGAGGAAAAAAAAAACTTTAAAAAAAAAAAAAAAAAGAATTGTCTTCAAAACGGTGATGAAATACTCAAAGAAGCCGAATAGAGTTTTTTGGGTTTTTTGGGGTTTTTTTTTTTCAATTTGCTTATGGACTTTCAGTACGGAATGCTACAATGCTGTGAGATGGAAAGACAAAAGAGATACTGACTTGTGAAGGGAGGGGCTGCACTGAATCAGAGAAAATGGATCGGAAGCCTGCCCTCCAGCTAGCTGTGAGCACAAAACTGGCAGGGCTTCCCTCTACCCACTGTAGTCATTCTCACCAAGGTACAGTAACAGAGGCTGCCTGCTGAACCCTGGATTTACATTCTTCTCAAGTGCTAACGAAGCATGTGAGTGAAAGGTTGAAAGCAGTACACAGACAAACAAAACCTCTACTGGTGGCCGTGTCTTCCGGAAGTGAGCCACATTTAGATGGACGCTAACACCAGGACAGGACAAAGTTGACTGAGGAGGAGAACTTCTGCCATACCTACAGCTTATTGAGAGCTTCCCAGTGCTAAGCCTCCTTATTTTTGAAAATTTGGAGGTTTTTGGTCCAACAAGATGTGAACAGTTCTCTCAAAAATTGAATTTCTCCCTAAAAGATGTGGCCATAGACTTCACTCTCCCACAGGGCACCTAAAAGCATTCCAGAAAGTCTGATTTTTTCCATTAGAAATGGGATGGCTGGAAGAAAGGGCAGGCAGTACAAGAAAAAATAAACTCATGTAAATTATTCCCTAGGTAAGAAAGCATATTTTATAAATATGATTATTGAGAAGTATCTGTAAAATATATGAGAATTTTTTTTACAAAAGATACGTGACTTAATTAACGCTAATGAGTAGAAGTATGTCTTGGTTTGAACTAAGGAGGCATAGCACACGGAGATGCAAGGGTCATGGAAGAACTCACCACCTGCCTCCCATTAGTGCTAATGAGCCTCTCTCACAGATCATTCTAAAAGTTTACCCCCATGGTCTGTGTTAAAGCATCAAGCGTCAGAAAATTCAGAGTGAAAGCTGAAATTCCCGCTCAGAACTTTCTGATGTGTATTCTCCAATGGAAAATGTGTGCTTCGGTGAAGATACAAAGATGCCACCATATCATGTGAGAATTGTAGGGGAAAACAAAGCTCCTTAGGAAATAGTAGGGACATTGGATAATGTATTACACAGAATCAAACCCGAGATCCAAGCCTAGATGTCTAAGGAATGAGACATGGATAAAGGGAATGTGGCATCTATGCACAAACTATTGTTTTTCACTCAAAAAGAAGAAGAAGAAGAAGAAGAAGAAGAAGAAGAAGAAGAAGAACAAGAAGAACAAGAAGAACAAGAAGAAGAACAAGAAGAAGAACAAGAAGAAGAACAAGAAGAAGAACAAGAAGAAGAACAAGAAGAAGAAGAAGAAAAGATGTACGAGCCCTCCATAACTCAAGAGGGTCCATGTACACAAGTGTTGAAGGCAGGACACTTCTTCGGGCTCGGTGTGTTGCTGCTGGCTTGCCAGAAGGCATTGCTTTCTCCTGGAAGAATGCATGAAGAGGTGATTTCCTCAGACACGAAAAACGACAGGCATGTTCATATCAGATGGAAGCCCCATGAACCAGAGCACACGCCCCTCTGCTTCCTCCTTAACATTATCCAACTGCAGAGTTATAATAAAATCAGCTTCCTTACTGTGTGTCCTGTGGGTTTATGCCAACCACACCAGGTCCATAAACCATGGTATATTAAAGTGTAATAGACTGCGTAAAGAATTCTAGGAAGATCTTCCAACCTCTCTCCCTTCCCCTCACTTCACATTTTACTACTTTCCTAGGAGTAGTCATAAATATGACTTTATTGTGTTTAGAATAAAGCCCTCAATTTCTCTGCACAGTCTTCTTTGCCTACATCCAGTGGATGCTTGAGATTAAAAATTCAAAGACTTGGGTACATTTAAATGTTGTCGTGTTTTGCGTGGATGTTTTCTGAATGTCCAGGTTTATTTATAAAATCTTTCCCTTAAAAAAAAAAATCCTAGGAAAATAATTAGTATATTTTTAGAAATCAAAGCCTCCCGTCACTTGTGAAAATATTCCAGATGGAGGCATCAAATACTGCAGTAGAAATAGCATACTCAGCATTTGGATACTCGCTTACCCCTGTCGTTTTATTGTAAACACACAAAAAAGATTTGAGCCAGACTTAATGGCTCAGAACTTTAATCCTAGCACACTAGAGGCAGAGGCAGGTGAATCTCTGTGAGTTCGTGGCCAACCTGGTCTAGATAGCAAGTTCAAGGACTCCCAGGACTATAGAGAGAGATCCTGTCTTTAAAGAGAGAGATTTGAATTACACTGCCAAGAAATAGACCCTGGTACACTCAGGAAGAGACCCCAGGGACTCTGTTCTGTTCTGTTTGTGTGAGTAATTGTGCTGTCCATTTATCCATCACATAAGGGAAACCAACCTTCATTAAAATGGAGTAGGAAAGGCTGCGTGCCTGCTGATGATCTCAGAAGCGCACTGTGCATCATGCCATGGACATGGTTCTTTTGGAGATCACAGAAAAGACCAGTTCTGCATCATGGGAAGAGGTCTAGAGCGCTTCTTCAAGCAGGACGATTTTAAACTTGATTTCTGAAGGGGAAGAAAAACTTTGGTAATGGAGATTGGGTGTGGAAGAGAAGTGATAAAGAAGCATTCGAAATGAGAAGCAGCCACTTGCCCCCCCCCCAAATAAAAATATGAGAGAAAACCCAGAGAATGTTGAAGTCCAGTGTGACCAGTGCATTGGGCAAGAACTGAGAGTATAAAAAGCCAGGTCATAAGGACTTACTGTGCAAGGGGAAGGTATTCATCCTGTACTGGAGTCATGGGGTGGGGCTGCAGAGAGAGACAGAGAGAGACAGAGAAAGAACTTTAAGAAAAATGGCAGTATAATTTTCCTTTAAGATGGCAATGCTAGAAGTTAGAGAAAACTTTTACTCTAGGACACCTATATTTTAAAAGCAGACTCCTATACAATTGTATTTTGTGTGGTATAAAAGACATACTCAGGTTAATCAAGCGAAATCGCACAGAACTCAGTTGTCATTAAGTGGAGAAAAATTACTATGTTCACCTTTGGCACATCTTGCCTCAATTCTGTCGTGGCCCCAGGTATTTGTAAAATAGTAAATCACTTCTTCTCTTGAAGATCAATTACGAACAGAATGGGATGCCAGAGCATAGACATAATGGGAAAGATGCAGACTCCATGGTTAAGTGGGAAACTTAATATTTCCTATAGAGCACAGCTGATCCACCCTTAAATAACCACAGGCAAAGTTCTCACCTAAGCCTGTAATGGATACTATATCCTATAAGAAAAATATTTTTCTAAAGTATTGTAATAACTGTCTCCAAATCAAGGAGGTGTGGGACAGAGAGAGCTCACCGCACTGCACCTGGCCTCGCCAGGCCTGTCAGATACTGCATCTAAAATGAAATGTCTGGGGCAGCTCTGCATTATGTGACTCCATCTTCCATTTTCCTAACCGCATCTGCTCACTTGTTGCTTCCTGTCACATTTTGATAATTTTTGCAATGTTTTCTATTTTGTCATCTGTTACGGTTATCTGTGACCAGTGATCTTGTGTGTGTGTGTGTGTGTGTGTGTGTGTGTGTGTGTGTGTGTGTGTGTGTTTCTGTAAATGCTCACAGAGGACAGAAGACAGCACCATGTCGCCTAGAGTTGGAGTTAGAGGTGCTTGTGAACCACTGGACTTGGATGCTGGGAACTGAGCTTGGATCCTCTGCTAGTAGGAAGAGCTCTGCACTGCTGGGCCATCTCTCCTGCCCCATCACTGATCTTGGTGTTACCAGTGCAATTGTTTCCGATCCCATCAATTCTGACTATATAAGACTGAAAGTCTACTCCATAAATATGAATCTCTGTCTGCTCCATCAACAGCAATTTCCTCATCTCTTTCTCTTCAGACTTCTCTGTTCCTCCTGACACAATCATGCCAGTTAATAAAACTACAGAGGCCTCTGGGTGATCAAGGGGAATTAAGAGTTCCCCACTTCAAATCACCTGGGAATGGTACAGTCTGGTGAGGAAAGCATCTCAGTGCAAGCGCAAGACAGGCAGAAAGCTAGATTTTGTGCACCAAATAATTAACCAATCAGCCAATGCTAAGGAAACAGTCCAGTCTAATTCAGCAACTTAAAACTTAAAACTTAAAACTTAAAACTTTAAAACTTAAAACTTAAAAAAAGAGCCTTTGTGAGCACTGTCTGTGCTCTGAAAATCTCCTGCTACCACTTACCAAAAATTGCTTACAAGTGAGTCCGGTCCCCTCAGGTTTAGCACATTTCTTCCCTGACTAAATTGAAAGTTCTGTGGAAATGCAGCTCTGCTTTCTAGTAGATCCCAAGCACCTCGAATGGGCTCTGGCACTTGGAATATATGAGCAAGCTCACCTCATTCATGATTTTGAGAGCTGCTTAGGGCTGGTGTCACTGGTTGCCAAGGAAACTATGGCCCTGTCACTGGTTGCCAAGGAAACTGTGGCCAGCAGGAATATCCTCTTTGCTGTATTGAGTATTGCTGAACATTAACTTATCCTTTCTTTTTCTTCTCTGAAATGTTGAAGATACAGGAATAAGACCAGCACCTCCATCCCTTGAGTAGAGCAGAGCCTTCCTATCTCCTTTTCATTTCCCGTTCACCTACATCAGGACTTAGATCCAGTACTGAGAAAGGAGGGATGGAATTTACGAACACTGGCCTTCTTACACTTGGCTCAAAATTGCTTTCATTGTTAATGATGCTAGAATTCAAGTTTCTGAGTTCCTGGATGCAGTCTTTAAATGTTTTCTTTTAAATAACGTATTTGACTTGGGCTTAAATGGAGCATTTGATAACTTAAAATGTGTCCGTGGCACAGCCGGAAATGTCACTCATTGAGGTGGTGAAATATATTAGGCTGTGGAGTATCTACTTCATAGGATATCCTTCTCTGTCTGTACATGGCCCCTTAGCTTGGAAATGAAAGCTTCTAGTTACTATCATTCTCCTTAAAACTCTTTCTCTCAAACTCTCAGGAATTCTTTACAGTTCCCTGCCTCTCAGTAATACCTACCTTTGCATGTGCAGATGTTTCTTTTCAAATCACCATATTCATAGCAATACTGAAGGCCTTACCTACTGCTTTATTCAGTTTGTATATACTATTTTCTGTCACTGAGTTCATATGTAGTGACAGTTTGGCCATAGCTGACTTGCTATGTAATGGACATGGCCGGTTGGAAACTATCCAGTGACAGAGAACAGCATAGGTGCTCCAGGAAGACAGTTCATGATCAAGGGAAAAAAATTCCTTCTATTTAGCCATGCACATTGTTTAAAATCACTGGGCACAAACAAATCATTAGTTTGTTACACATTTGAGGGGGACTGAGAGCCTGAGAGACTCAGGTTAGTTCTCAGCATCTGATTGGCAGAGAATCAGAGTAATGCACAGAAATTCTATTGGGACTATCTAGAGAGTCAAATAGCAAAGGAGAGCCTCCTAAAATGATGTACTTATCAAAGCAGGATCATTTAATATTGGTGCATTTATTACTTGAAACATTGTATAAAGAGATGACATACCACATTATCCCACAATACTTAGCTTATGTTTATATTACAAATATTCAGTTGTTTGCTTAGAACAGCCAGTATCTCTCTTATTAAGCACTTTGTGACATATAGATGTATATAAACACAGTTCCCCATTTAGACCTATGAAGTCCCTTTTCTCATGGAGCTTAATTGTACTGCGGTATTATAGGCAGGTGAGTAAAGGAATAGTCTAGACTGTTGGGTGGAGAGAGGCAGAAGGTGGGGAAGTGAGCCAAGAAGTCAGAGACCACGAGAAGGACTTGGGGATGACAGGTGACAACGGATGTTCTGCTTAGTGAGACCACTCAGAGAAGGTGGCCTATGGGCTGAGGCCTGAATGCAGTGAGGGAGTCACAGGTACTGAGGTTGGGCAGGGTACTCCAGTAAGGAGAAACAGCTGGAGTAGACTCTCAGATGCACACATTTAGCATGCTCAAACCTCATCTGGACACACAAAATAAGTGAGCACGGGAAAGAAAGGGAGATGTTTCCAAGGAGCCAGGGTCTCCTAGGACATTGAGAACACTTTAGAAGTTATGTCAAGTATGATGCCAGGGAGGAAATTTGAACTTACATTTTGAAAAGAGTGCTGAAGATGATGAGGATGAAGTGGTGATAGTGGCTATCAGGTCGTGGAAGGAGCATGCGTTGTGTGGTAAACCCTGTGCCTGTATTATCTCATGTAACTTTGACAGTAACTACTTTGGCTATTCTTGGAGGACAGATAAGACAGTTATTAAGCATTTGATCATGAGTAATTTGTCCACAGTTACCCACACACAGGTAGTAAGTGGCAGACCCGGGTTATTTATTTATTTATTTATTTATTTATTTAACCTCCTGAGCACAGCCCCCTCTTCACAGTCCTCCCCTCTCACATAGCCCCTCCCCTTCTCCTCTGAGAAGGGGGAAGCTCTCCCTGGGTACCAACCCACCCTGGCATATCAAATCACTGCAAGACTAGGCATATCCCCTCTGACTGAGGCCAGACAAAGCAGCCCAGTTCAGGGAACAAGATCCACAAGCAGGCAACAGATTCAGGAACAGCCCACCACTCCAGCTATCAGAGGACCTGCATGAAGACCAAACTGCACATCTGCTACATATGGTCAGGAGTTGGGGGACTAGCTCCAGCCCATGTGTGCTCTTTGGTTGGTGGTTGAGTCTCTGGGAGCCCCCAAGGCTGATTCAGGTTTTATCAATGCAAACATTATACATCTTTTAATACACTTATGGAGTATCTCAAAAGAGATAAATATGGTTGACTTTGTTTATTCATTTAAAGTTATCATAGGTCTCCCATAGGTTATACTGTGGCCTACTTATTTTTTTCCTGGGTATTTTAAAAGTCTGAGTGTTGTTTTCATACATAACGATACTGTCTTCAAACTGGAAAATTTTGTAAAATACTCAAAACAAAACCTTCTTATTAAATAATCCCAGGGCACGGGCCCTTTGTCTGCAGATTCATAATTATATCTTGGTGTCATTAATTCTCATCGTGAACTTATGTGCTTTCTTTCCCACTGCATTTACAAAATGTTGACCTGAGAAAAACCTCAGTAGTTACCCCACACTGACACTGACCTTGTGAGTGGGAGGGAGGCTGGGATTCTTGTTCTTGTCCTTGAATCCTAGCAGAGCTGCTGCAGACACTGCTGTATCATGTTTGGAGGTGAAAGAGAATACACTGGGCACATGGTAAGGATCGTGAGGTGGCAGGCTATAGCTCAAGCAAGCACATCCATCGGGACTTTCCTGATTTAGGTAATTTCCTGGGTATGGTTGTTTTCATTCCCTTTCCTTCTCAAGGGTGTCCCAGACAAAACAGAATTATTTGGCAAAGGTTAGCTATAGCCATGTTGAAGAAGGCAGTGTTGTAGGATGGATCTGGTCTCCAGGCATGAGATACAAATGCACTCTTGAATTCCTGTGATAATGAGTGGGTGTGATTGAAGCTATATGATTAGACAAGGAATATTATGTTCAGAAAATGGTGTAAGCATACTTATTTCTCTTTCACAGCCAAAAAAGAGCATAAGATGGAAGAAAGTCACTTGGAGAATGCACAAAAAAGGTAAGCAGCTGTGATTTGGTCTCCGTTCTTTCTCAGACTAGACATCCTCTCTTTTTATTAGTATAGGGAACAGTCCCGTTGCTATGCAACCATCAGTCTCTAGAACTCTCTCTGAAACTGTCCACAGTCACACACTTAGGAGTAAATGGCAGATCCAGAGGTTCTCCCCTCCCCATTTATGTATTTATTCACTTAACCTCCCAACTGCACAGCCCCCCCAGTTCCTCCCCCCCCACAGCTCCTTTCCCATCCCCTTTCCCCCACAAGGCCTGGGCAGTCACTTCTGCACTTACTACCTCCTTGTGAGCCATGTAGCATTGAACTTTTATGACTAACGTATCTCACTTGCACTGTATTTGATCATCCAGTGCTTTGATCCTGTCGGTTGAGACTTCTGTGAACAGTGAGCCAGATGAGATCCCCTTGCAATCATATATACTATGGTCCTGTTCCATCCACCTGTTTCTTCTCCCAACTCTGCTCCTGAACCATCTCATGGAAGTTAGGGAGATAGCTGCTTTCTTTCAGCATTGTAACTAGGTTAGGCCAATTGCATAAACAGCTAGGAGGGTTACTTCAGTGTCTTAGTCAGGGTTTCTATTCCTGCACAAACATCATGACCAACATGCAAGTTGGGAAGGAAAGGGTTTATTGAGCTTACACTTCCCTGCTGCTGTTCATCATGAAAGGAAGTCAGGACTGGAACTCAAGTAAGCAAGCCAGTAGGCAGCATTCCTCCATGGCCTCTGCATCAGCTCCTGCTCCCTGACCTGCAGGAATAAAAACCCTAAGATAAATTGGTACCAGGAGTGGGGTATTCCTGTGACAACCTGACCATGTTTTGGGGAGGACTGTGGAAGGACTTTGGAACTTTGAGCTAGAAGAGTCATTGGGATATTAAGAGCTCTGTGGGGTGTTCTGTAGGAGCTTAGAAGATAATGTTGAGAACAGTGCAGAAGATGGAACCGTGACTAAGACATTCAGTTTCTTTGCCCAGATCCTAGAGGCTTTTATAGACAAGGGACAGAAGGAGAAAGGGACTACCTTTGGCATACAGACACTCTGACCAGAAGTCAGGAGAGACCCTAGAGTTCTTCCTTTGAGCCTACCCCTTTTCCTGACTCCTGTTTCTATCATGTAGACACCAGAGTATAGCCATCCTCTCACCTAGTGAATCCCAGAATCCATCTGTTTGAATCACCGAGGGGAAGGTTCTCTTAGTTCACCATGCCAGTCCCTTAGGTGTACCTCCCTTTTAGAAGGGAGTGTAAGGGAGCACTGTCCTTCAGAAGAGAAGACTGAGATACTTGTGATGGTAAAATATTCTAAAAGTTTCCGGTAATTAAATGAGGGCATTGGGCTTGGAAATAGCATCTAAGGGGGAAAATAGGCTTTACAAACTAGATGAGAATAATTTTGCAGTGATAAATGTAAGTTAAGAACACGTGAATGAGGACTGAGCCATTTTCCTTCACTCTAGCCACAATTCTGGAGAGTTCTAACAACCCAGAGACAGGTGCCAGCGCTTAGTCCTGTTTCCTGCCCTAATCTGCCAACAAAATTAAGATGCCGATGAAAGCAAGATGAAGGGCCAGTCCTGTAGTTTTCTAAGTGCAGACATGTTCTCCAATCATGAGCATCATCCTATCATGATAATTGTCGAAAACTCAGACAATTACACGCTTGTGCTTTCAGATTTTGGCTCCCCTCCGTTGGACTTACCCCTACATTACGCTTTCTTTCCTTGGTGTGTAAAATTAGTGTCAGAGACACTCAGCACTCAGAGAGGAGACCATCAACAAGGGCAGGCTGGGATCAGGCCAATCGGCAGTCCAGCTTCTGGGGCGCACGGCAAGCTTCTAATCCCTTTTCAAGATTTTTGCTGAAGGGCAAGGGGCTCACACTGGCGAGGCCCAGGCTGCTGCTGCGCATTAGACATGCTAAGGGAGTCATAACTTTGGGTTGTCAGCATTTTCCGTGGCTTTGTGGTGAAGGTAGTCTAGCTTTCAGGTCATACTTGAAATATGTCAGATCTCATCTTTAATGTAGAAACCACGGTTGTTTGCTTGTACTCTTTAAGGAGGTTGTGGTCAGTGTTGCAATATTCGTGTGAGACTTAGTAAATTCCTATGTTTTATTCTCAAGAGAAACAATTTACTCTGAGGCTAAGGGCTATTTGCTTTCCCTAAGCAGTTTCTGAAGGCACACATGAGAAAACAGTAAAGGGAAGTGTTCCACTCTGGCATCCCCACACCAAGTGTAAAGCACTTTGCTTTTTGGCTCTGGGCTCTTTGTCATCTGTCCTTAAAAAAAGAAGAAAAGTTTGGCCAAATTAAAAGGATGTAGATCAGACGAGGAAATGTAATGGAGTAGAGTTGGAGACCACTTTAAAGTGAGATTAAATAAGTTGGTATAAAACAAGACATATGATTAGAGATTAATCTTTTTTCAAAGTTGAATACTGTTTGGAAGTTATGTTCTGAGAATTAGACATTTCAAGGAGCACGAGACAACCTTTGGCTGCTGCCTGTTGGAGAAGATTTCCCCCTGGCAATTAAATATTAGTGATTTTTCTTGTCCAAATTTCAAGTTTTCGGTGTACTCTTCTGTGAACCCAAACTAAATTTTTATGAAGAACATTTTGGCTAGAGAGGGCAGTAGTCTGGACATTATCAGACAGTGGAGGTTTCATAGTGTAGCACCGAGCTTTCTCTTCAGTAGAAAGGAATCACTGGGGTCAAATGAGGCAGGCATCTCCTCAGCTTGGCTATGCCTGTCAGCATGGCTGTGCCATCATCAGAGCAGACCCTGGACTCCTTGCTTCTTCTGAACAGAGTTACTTGCTGTCTGAGTTCCCAAAACACTTAGGGGAAACATGCTGAAATCCAGTGTGTCTTTTAATTTTCAACCTCTCTGACAGAGGTAAGCAAGGCTTCCCAAATCCAACCCCTTGAACACACACACACACACACACACACACACACACACACACACACACACACACAAGGCAAGCGGCCGGGAGGACAAAGTTTTGGAAAGAGAAACCCCCAGGCCACTGACGCACTTGTGATAAATGTCTGTAACACTGTTGCTTCTAACTCATCACTAGTTTGTCTAGTGTGTCCAAATGTGGGTTCCAGATAATGCAGAGCTGTTCCGGCGATGGAGGAAATCATGGCAATTAGTCATGTGTACTCAACACTACACCCTGCCGTGAGATAGGAAGATAATGAGCCCTCTGGATACAAAGTGAAATATTTCCTCTCCTGTGTCAGTGTACATACAAGCCCATGTCTGTGTAGAAAGTGGACAGAAAGAAAGAAGAGGAAAAATGGTGGTGTGCTCTCTGGGGGTGACCCATGCTCATGTGTGGCACATGTTTCTGAAGGAGGATGAGTGGAAGTGAGTGTTCTGTGTGGGAGGTGCCTATGTCAGTGCCCATAAGCGACGGAAGGGGAGAGCAGAGCATGCATCTCACAGGGAGTTGGGAACCTGTATAGAGACCCAGCTCTGACAGTGCATGAGGTCATTCAGTCTTCCTAGGACTCCACTGTCACGTCTGTAGAATAGAATGAGAATATTGGAAATGTTAACCTGCCTGGCCGCTCTAGTTCCAAACCCAATAACCCAGTAAGAAATCCACAGCCTGCCTCTACTGGTTGTCTAAGTGTCTGTATCTCCTCATATTATAATCAATGTAAATTCCATGGTGAATGACACAAGGATTTATGACGTAGAACACTCATTTGATTTTGTCAGTATTTTGACAGCTGTAGTTGTAGGGAGAGAGGGAACTTCACTACTTCCTTTGATTACTGGTTTTGCTTCAAAATTCTGCATTTGGAATTATTAGAAAGTTCTTCAGAGATTACTGCCATCATTGCCTTCCTCCACTTAAAACACTTGTAGTCTTTTAATAACTAGGAGCCAAATTCCCTGGCCAGTAGTTTTAATTTGCATTAAAAACAGATTTGTTATTTACAGAAGCACACAGAATTTATGAGACTTGGAGCAGCAGCTCCAGCTTGGATCTCACCTAATCGTAGCCATGGAATCAATTAACAGTTCATCTGTGAAATGTGATAAAACCTTATGAGATACATATTGCCCAATAACCAAGGAGGAGATGAAAGTATGCTCTATAATAGTCACAGGGCTTCGGGGTTTTACAATCACCACCGAATAGAGTCCCATTAGAAACTCAGTATTCAGGATGGCCACAAAAAAACACCATGCCTGAGCAGATGATAGAGCATTGAGTAATAAACCTGGCTGGCCATTCCTGCTTTGATTAGTTTCCAACACCCTTGAAAGAGGGCTGTTTAAGAGTTCTTGCTCTTGGCAAATGAAGCTTGTGGTGGGTGAGGGTGAGGGGGGAAAGACTCGGTTCAGAGCTATAAATCGCTGCCAAGCTAGTGCCTCCTTGGGAGGCCCAGGCAGGCTAGTGGGCAGTGTGCCTTCACGAGGCAGGTCACGGCATTATCTAAGACTCTACCTTAGAAAAACCTGAGCTCCTTTCTAACCTGATTGGAGATTGTTTTTCAAACCCTTGCTAGGCTCACAAGGATGTCTCTTTTTTATTTTTATTATTTGTTTGTTTGTTTGCTTGTTTATTGTATGTTGGTGGTTTACATTCTTCCATCATGGTCAAGTTAAAGCCATAAAGTGTAAATTTCTTATTTTCCTCTTGAAACAATGAGAGTAAGATGCCAAATGATGGAGCCAACAAGTAGAGCATGCCAGAATACAGAGAGGACAAAAGCATCCAGATTTTTCGTGTTCCCAATTGGCCATCTAACTGGCTACTATTTATTGAGACAGTCAATATGTCATGGTCTGACATGTAATTATTAAAGACAGAGCAAAGATCAAAAGCAAAAACTTGACTTGCACTTAAGATGGAGAACAAACTTAAACTTAAGTTACATAACTCCTGGAATTGTGCTGCTCTTCAGTTCACACAGATAAGATGTGCCCAGTAGCTTTCCCAATCGTGATGAATCTATTGGCAATTGTAGTTCGGCTTCCCGAGGCTTTGAGTACTCTCCAGTCACTGTAAGCCCTGACTCCTGTGTTGGGGAATAGACACGTGGGAAACTGCCCACTCAGCACCCTAATGGGTTTTAGTGTTGACAGTTACTTATCCCCTCCATGTTCCCCCCTATCTTCTGCAGTTTTGAAACAACAGTGGGATATTTTGGAATGAAGCCAAAGACTGGAGAAAAGGAGGTCACCCCCAGCTATGTGTTTATGGTGTGGTTTGAGTTCTGCAGCGACTTCAAGACCATTTGGAAGCGGGAGAGTAAGAACATATCTAAAGAAAGGTAAGGCTGGATGAGGCATGGACGCCTCCTGATCAGTTCCGCAAGGCCTACAAAGTGTGCCTGGCTCACAGCTGTCAGTCTTTTCTTTTGCATCAAGTCAACATATAGGAAGGATTCCTGCCTCAGAGTTCCCAGAGAAATTCAGAGAAAACTTGCTGCCACCGTGGGCAAGATACACTCACATGATCTGATAAAAAGCTCCATTCTCTTAACCCCTTCCAGTTCCTAACTAGTAAATGAAAGGCGAGTTGTGCTAATTTGCAACAGATTGCTTCTCTGTGTATTTTCATGTCGGCCCAAGCTAAATGAGGCAGCCTTGCTGTGGCAGACAGTACAGACAAATAAAAGTGAATGCTTTTTCCCATTAATATACTGCATTTGCATCAAAGGGAAATCTCCCCAGCTCAGGCCACACTTCACACAGTGTTGAAGCCCACGCTGGATTTACAGCGTCACTTCTGACTCCCTGTATCCTGCTGGGGACATCAGACCATGCCGCCCGGCCGCCCTGCAGCCTCTTGATTTTATTAGTTGGAGGGTAAAAGAAAAAAGAGTCAGCTATGAACGTGTGTGTGTGTGTGTGTGTGTGAGAGAGAGAGAGAGAGAGAGAGAGAGAGAGAGAGAGAGAGAGAGAGAGTTTAGCCCTGTTTTTCAGAAAGAAAATATTTCTGTTTAACTGTGGCATTCAAGACTGCCGTGAATAATCCATAAAGGGTATCAAGGACTGAAACTTGAAACAGGTCTTCTCTCTAACTCCTGAGGAACAGATATGAGACTGTTGTTATTCAAGAGTATAGAGAAAGAAAATGAAGGTTGTACAAAGTCAAAGTGAAAGAGACGGTCCACTGCTGTAAACATTGAGAAGCAAAATTTCACAGTTAGTATACTTGTTCTCTAATTTGCAAAAACTGCTATATTTGAGGGTTTTATATATGAAGACAATGCACACTAACATATGCTTTACACTGCTCTTATCAAGATGAAAATTTAGAGATTTTGATTCAATATTGTTACATCTCTAAATATTTTCTCAAGGATTTTTTTTTTAAAAGAAAGAACCCAACCCCAATTTTTTTGCTAAAGTAAGTTAAAACTTCTTTTTTCATCTGGGGCTGGGTGTGAATGACCATACCTACAGTTCTAGCACCTAGAAGTCTAGAGAAGGAAATGACTGTGAATTCAAGGCCAGCTTAGAATACAAAATGAATCCCAGACAAGCCCAGGATACAGCATGAGACCCTGCCTTTAAAATAAAATTTAAAGGCTATTTTTCTGCACATCATCCCAGCATTGCCTCTTCAGGAACAAAAGAATTAAGACTTAGTGTAGTCAAGCAATGTGGAGAGGTCAGTGTCTATAATCCTAGGCTAAGCCATGAGGATCATGAGTTTTGAGGGCAACCTGGGTTTGTATTGAGACTCCATCTGAAAAAGAAAGAAAGAAATTTAAAATGTTTAAAAGCTGAGAACTCACAATGCAGATAAGGTGAAGCAGAGACAGATGACATTCATCACAGCAAGGTGACCATGATTGACACATCACTATATGTGTCACAGTGAGTAGAGAAGACTCTACTGGTTGCAACACAAAGACACAAGCATTACCCTGGACAGTTACTCCAACTGGACCATTGCGATATAGATAGATAGATAGATAGATAGATAGATAGATAGATAGATAGATAGATAGAGCACAAAGAAGTCTTACAACAAATATGAACTACTAGATGTTAAGAATTTTAAAACTAACAGACATTGAGAAAATAGCTTGTTGAACATATGGAGAAAAATTCCTGAAAAAGGTACCCAAGTCTGCATTCTCACCCATGGTAATGTAACCTAAATTAGCTTTCATACAGTAAAGTCTTTTTGAGGAGTGAAGCTCCTCTTCTTGATCTAATGGAGACTTCTGGTTCATTGCCAGGCCACTCCATCTCCACACCCTCACCAGGCTGCTGGACTGCAGGGCGTTCTGAACATACACACAGCCTTTGTTTGCGGATTTTCTTCTCCGATTTTAAGGGTAGTTCTTAATGAGTTGTCTCTGAAGCCCTAAAAGTGGTCCAGAACAAAGAAACAAAAGCAGAGAGGGTAATTAATTGCTTTTTGTTTTTAAAAAAAAAATCTGTAGAAATCTTAAACTGCATTCTAAACTGTATCACACCCTGTCCCACACTCGCAGAAGTTAGACCAAACTATCTATGGGTCTGCTGAGGTGGTGCCCAGTCATCTTTCAGAGTGACCTTTTCTCTGAGTCCCAGAATATGTGTTCACAGCATTGCTTCCTGGGTACAGCTGGGCAATTGCTTGCTTCACACTCTGTAAAGCAGCACCTCTCCAGGGTCATGACTTCCCAAAAGCCTTCACTGATCATTTAGCAGTTTCCGGGGTCTCTTCATTGCAGCTCTGCTCTGGGGAGATGGATCACCAGGGAAGTGTCAGCTTGAAACATCACTGAACTTTAAGTTTGGGAAAGACTGTTGGAAGCAGCATGCTTGGAAAACCCTACCATTAGAGACATCTTAGCACATCCATTCAGCCAATTAAATTGATTATCCAGGATCTTTGTATGTAGCAGTTTTTTAAAAAAATTTTTCTTCATGATAAGGAGTTTAGCTTTTAGGCTCTTAAGTGGCATTATTCATTAGTGTAAAATAAGCAAACTAACTTAAGTTGACTTGTTAAAATGAAATTAGAAATAATCTAATTGCTTTGCTTTGACACTTATTTAATGATATTTGATATTTATATTTTTAATTACAATTTTCCCAGAAACCTATTAAATCTCTGTAACACTAAATGCCATGGGCAGTATAACATCATTTACCAGAGTTCTTCAAAAGCATTCTAACAAACAAAATCCATAGCCAAATGAAAAGTTGATATCATGTAACTGTTGGGGGGGGATGTGGTCTGGTATCTCATCACAAGAAATTAAGATCACGTGAGTTTTAAATGTATCTGAAGACCAATTGAAACTCAATAAGTTACTGGAAAAAAATAATCAATAACAGTGTTTTCGAAGAGAAAGACCCAAAGGTAAATGTTGTTTGCTTAAACCCCACTTATGAAATGAAAGTATTAGACTGCTTTAAATCACTTGAGGTTAATTTTAGGTAACAGAGACTGTTTGCTTATTTTTCTGCTTAGTGCAGATTTCATGAATATGCATTAGGCTAGTATAACGTTTAGACCCATATGCCTCTGTAGCAAGCTAGCAACTCCCCCTCATGAAGCTAGAGTACTCTCTAAATGTTGTATTAAAATGCTCAGTGTTGCTATGCCATTAAACTAGTAAACTAAACCCTGTGGGTAAGAGGAGAGAGAGAGGATTTCCTGGGGACATGGTTAATCTTCATACTTTATAGCTGTGTCATTGGGAAAGCAATTTACTACATAGTAGTATATTAATGACTTTAAATTTTCTTCAACATTTAAGCCAGTATTAGTCAAAAGAACATGTTTCCACGTCGAAGCACAAATCCAGAAGGTTCCTTCTCTATCATTGTGTGGCCCCCAGTGATAACACTAATTTCCCCTAGTGAAGCCTTCTGGTTCCTTCTCTTATACCTTCAGAGTACGGACAGTGCTCAGTAGTATGAAAGGGACCTCTAGACAGAGGTCAGATCTCAAAATGTCTCCCCTTCACTTTGCCATTAATTTGTTGTGCAACCTTAGGCCAGATGCTCACTGCATAGGGAACCAATAAAAGTAAATATTAGGATGAGGCAGGAACTAGGGGTTAACTCCGATCTCTTCTAGTTGAAATCATTATGATTTTGGAAACGTCGTTTCTGGTATTCTAAAACCAGTGCAAGTTTGGGATTACGGTCCTCACTTTTCCTTGAGCTTATTAACGGTGCTACTGGAAATTGTTTCAAACCAAACATCTGATACATGATTGGGACAAGATTTGGAGCAAGAGGAGTTGTCACTGCCCTCCAGGTTTTGACAGACGTGCACAAGATCACCCTCCCAGTTTTGTGGTTATTTACAAAATTCTAATATTCATCTTGAAGGGCTCATTTTTAAAATCAAGGATGTACGCATAAAAGTGTTTTCTGTGCTCAAGTCTTTGCAGCATTATGTTTAGTGGAATGTTACAGTTCACCAAGACCGTATTTCACACTCAGTGGCAACTTTGCATTGGTTTTACCTCTTCATATACTTTTTGCATCTGAATCTTTTAATGTTCAGACACTTCATGGATTTTTAGTACATACCTTTTCTAACCTATTAAATCCAAATATTATTCAGTCATGTGCATAACAACTGCAAGAAGGTATCCTAAAATGTTCTGCATTTTTTAATTGCTTGTCTGTTCCATGGATCCCTGCTTCTAAAACATTTCACCAGTTAGCATCTCTTCAGACTTTCCCCACATATGCCCATCCATGCACACAAACCACACAGTGAGCTACGAATTAGCAGAAGGTGAATATGACCCAGGGGAGCCAGGACTCCAGGAATAATCTCCATGCAAGTGCTTCACCCTGAGCCAAGGCAAACTTTAAAAGTACCATTTAAAAAGCCCATAATGGGCCAGTGAGGAGTGAACAAGAAGTTTCGTAAATGTTATGGGCAAATGCAAATAAGACATTTCATTATATGCATAGCGATAACTTACACCATGGGAGAATACAAAGTTACTGGCCCTGTTTTCTTAGCTCTAGCTGAAGACCAACAGGGTTTTGTTTTGAGTGTATCCCTTGAAGTGATTATGGTTAGTTTTGCAACTACCACAGCCTTAGATCACAGCAGATAGATCCAGGCTAGATTCTGTGATCCCAAAGACTATTCCCAGAGGTTCCCTACTAGTCATGTTGCTGTAGGGCCAAGGGCTGAACAAGGTCACCCCTCCACCCACTTACAACCCATTGACTGTACTACAGTACTGCAAGAATCCGTATTTTTGCATGGTAAAGTTTTCCCTGGAAGAAGTTGAGCTAACCAGAATTTTTATTTACTTTTTTGCTTTCTTACTGACATATGTACGTGATCAATCATTCCGGTTACTTGTAAGAAGTCAACTTCCTTTACTCTACCTAGCATTCTACTATGTTGGGTTGTATACTACCTGGCCAGGAAAATGCTTCAGCATTTGAAGAAATCCCTTTAAAATACAAATAATCAAACCTCTAGTTTGAATTTCCCTGTCACAGTTGAAAACAGTTCTGTGTAACTACACACACAGTAAGTGCTCCCATGAACCTAATTGAGACACATGATTGTCATAAACAAGGGAAAAAAAGAAAATATTCTTAATTCACCTGCAATAAATTTAATCCTTTAAATTAAGTTAAAATTTAATTTTAAATTAAAAATATGTCACATGGGTTAGATAGATGGCTCAGCCATTAAAGGCTGAGGCTCACATCTGAAAGGATGGGTTTGCCATGAATTCGGGATAGACTAAAACATGCTGAGAATTATAAGACTGGATTTTTAAGCATGTGTACATGTGTACACATGCACGTATGCATCACATGCAGTGCCCATGGAGCCAGGAGAGAGCATTGGATCTCCAGGAGCTGCGGTTACAGGGGATTACAAACATCCCTTGTGGCAAGTGAGAGCTGAGCCTATGACCTCTGGAAGAGAAGCAACTGCTCTTGACTGCTGAGTCATCCTTCCAGCAACTATCACTGATATTTTTTTTCCAATAAAATCTTCTGTCTTTCTTTCTCCTGGATACTGTCAGTTCAGTTCTTCTCCTTTCCTTTCTAATTTTGATAGTTTATTCATCTCTTTACCAATATTACTTTTTATGTCTTAATAAAAATAAAGCTCTCACCACCACCCCCAACAAAGGCCAAAATAACTGTTAGTTAAAGAAAAAAATTAATTTTCCACTTGTATAGTAACCTGGATATAAGGAGTTTCACTGTTGAGGACTTGGTTTCCTTCCTTTTGTAGCTGAAATCCTTAAGAGGTTGTCCTTACAAAATTCAAGATGGCTCATGTTGTGTCTGCCTTCACCAATACTAATTCCTGCCAGCAGGTGTGGGGAGGATGGGGGCTTGCCTTCTAGCAGCATGAAATGGGAGGTGCATATTCCTGTCTCATTCTTAGCCCATTGGATTGAACTGAGTCTCATGGACAAATACAAGAGAGACCAAGAAATGCAGCCTCAGCTGGGAGCCTTGCGCCCAGCTCAAGGGCAATGAGAGTTGTTATTTGCAGTGCCAGGAAAACTGTATGATAAAACCATTGGCAGACTCGGCCACTTGTGGTATCGATGGTTAACTCCATCATTGCTTCTTTTTGACAATAGCACTTTCTTTGTCATAAGAAAAGGTCTGTCTGTTCTCACCGTGTGCCATATGCCGGGTCTCTTTTTTCTCCCATCCTTAAGCATGAAGCCTTCCCCAGTTGCACGTCTGTGTGACATTCTCTTTGTGCTTCCTCCATTCTGTGCCATCCCCTGCAATACACCAGTTTTGCCCGTCACTTCTGCCTTGGCCTCCTAAATCTTCCTAACCTGAATGGACATATTTCCTAAGGCTTAAGCTTCAATTTCCTATTGCATAATCAAGAGGATGCCCAGCCTTCCTCTGCAAATCACAAGTCCCAATCAAAGATCATTCCTTCTCAGCTGAGGCCTGCCTCTCAGAGCTTGCCCAATTTTCAGTCACAACAGTATCCTTGTCTTGGCAACGCCAAGCAATCTGGAAATCCACTTTATTATCAGAACTCCAAGACAATTTCTCCATCTCTTTCTGATCCTGTCCGGTTTTGCCTGCCCTGTGGTTACTGGTCTTCACCTCATATCCACAGAAGCTCCACCTTCACCTCATATCGACAGAAGATCTGCCCTAGACCCTGCTGTTTCTCACACTTGCACTTTCTTGCCTTCTTACTCTTCATGGTTCTCAGCTACTTCCTCCTGACCAAAACATACTTATCCTTCAAAACCAGCTCTTCTAAAACTCTTTTGTCATTTTCCTAAGTAGAATTGCATTTTTTGCATTGGTCTGTAACCATGTTTTGTTGTTGTTGTTGTTGTTAACATCTGTATTAGTCAGGGTTCTTTAGAGAAATAGAACTGATAGGATATATACATACATGCGTACGTACATACATATATACATACATACATACATACATACATACATACATACAAATAGAATTTACTAGAGTGGCTTTCAGGTTATAGCCCTACTATTCCAACAGTGGCTTGTCTCCAGATGGAAAATCTGAAAGTCCAGTAGTTGTTTGGCACATGAGGCTGTGTGTCTCAAATGGCCTTTAATATACGATGGAAGCCCAAAGAGGTAGGCTCTAACTAACGCCAGTGAAAAAGTGAACTTGCTGGTGAATGAGGGTGAGCAGGCAAAGAACAAGAGCTTTCTTCTTCCATGTCTTTATAGAGGCTGCCACCAGAAGGTGTGGCCCAGATCTAAGGTGGACCTTCCTACTTCAAAAGATCTGGATTTAGGGTGGGTCTTCTCACCTCCTACGATTCAGGTGTACACCACAGCCTGGGTTTTAATTATTTCCAGTCAAGTTGACAACCAAGAATAGCCATCACACCTTCTTTTAGCATTTAATCCATATCACCTTAATAGTTTAGTTGCTTCTCTTCTCGCCCTGACCTCCAGGATATAATCCTGTTCTCTATTGTGCCTTTGGTGGCAAATTACACCACTCAGAGCCCAGTACATATTTATCTGCATGGAAAGGGCCTCATAGTACAGTCAAATGTTATTAAATGGGCATTAAAGATTCCTTTTGATTGTGGAAAAGAAAATGATCTCAAGAAAATGTGGAAATAAAGAGGACTTTGACTTTGGGAGCATCATTAATCTATCAAAAAGATCACCTTCAGTAGACTTGAAGGGGGAACAGAAGCCAGTGGGGGGATATTTGAGATCAGTGGCTCCCTAACTAGGGAGACTCAGGATCCAGTGGGATAGGTGCCCAAAGCCTGTGGTCTTAGGAACAGTTTCCAGACTATGTTCTGTGCTTGACAAAGGCTTGATAAATGCCTGGACTCTGCTTACCTTAAATATGAGACATGAACCTTTGGGAACACCTCCCCAGAAGTTGCTATTTAGCTAAGTTTGGAAATGACAAGACTTAGGTTATCTTGAAGGTCTCCTCAAATCCTGATTTTCTGAAATGTACAGAAAAAAAACTACATGTTGACAGAAGAGTTGAATTCTATTCCTTAGAAAGGGAGGGAGGGCTCACATTGCAAAGGTGTGTAGTCAACACACGTTTTAGAAGAATTACATAGTATGGCCCTGGGGTCAGGCTGATAACATACTACCTTCTCTATTTGTTCAACACACCCCACCTTATGTATTTCCATATTCTCATTTAAGGTTGAGTACATAAACACATACTTTTTAAAATCTCTATTCTGACAGTAACTTAAACACACACTTAAATACCCATTATGTCTCAGGCGATACACAGGAATGAGATTTTTCTAAAAATTTAATGTAGTGATTACAGATTGCTTCCTCCGTGAAGTTCTTTCCTGCAAAATTTGGGGGATTTCACTATGCTATCAACTTGAGCACTTGATTTATTTTTCATTCATTTTGGTACTAATAATTCTATTTCTTAAATTAATTGTATGCCCAAGAATTTAAATGCAAAGTCTATGTGATTTTTATTTTCTCTGTAGTACCTCCTATTTCCTTATATACAGCAGATGCTCAGTTAATGCTGAGCACACACATAGTTGCTCTGTTTATTTGGCTACACCAAAACTGATTATAGGATTTTCTGACAATGGCTGATAAGTGAGACATCTTAGTTATTTTAGTTTTCTTGGTAGAATACCTCAAATAAGTCCCATGCACATCATTTTTGTCCAAAGATACACAATCTTAATAAATGTGTCAAAGGGAACAGACATGACCAGAACAAGAAAATAATCCCCAACTCTGTTCTTCAAGTGCTTCACTTTCAAATTGTTAAAAAAAAAAAAAAAAAAAAAAAAAAAAAAAAAAAAAAAAAAAAAAGTAAGAAAAAAATAAAGGAAGGCAGTGAAAATCCTTGGTATCCATTGCTGTTCCAAATCTCAAACTCCTTTGGCACTCAAAGCAAGACCTTAGAGAGTGTCTGTCCACACTCTGTTTCTCTAGTTTGGCAGAGACTGATGGAAATCCAAAGTAAGTCTTCATTCAGCCAGAATGTTTCTAAAGCACTTAGTGGGACTTCTGACAGCCCTGCCATGGGCAGGTATTCAATAGGGGGCTACCCAGGTAGTATGATCTGAGGGGTACCAGGGAGGCTCTCTGCTCTGAACAATCTCATCACCTTACATATATATATATATATATATATATATATATATATATATATATATATATATATATATAATTGTTTCAGCCACTACACAAAAGTCTGTGTCAATTCCAGTCTTTGATGAGACTCAGTAGGTGGTAGAGGTTTCAAAATAGAAAGGTAGGGTCGTCAGTATCTGCAATCACATACCTGTCTTCAGTATCAGAATCGGGATTGTCTCCCAGGGGCTGCCTGTCCCTTTCCATGTCATCTGTAGACATGACACAGCCTCCTGCATTTCCAAGCCTCCTCCCAGTGCCCCTCCCAGGAGAGAAAATACAGTACTGGTGCCTTTCACTCTACACCTACATCCCTGGGTCGTCTAGGGTGTTATGTCTACCAAGTGCAGAGTGATTGGCTTTAACTGATCATGCATTCCAGGGCACTTCTAGCCCCACACCACTTCCACTCCCCTGTGGCCTGGACAAGAAGCTCTACCAACGGAAGCAGCCTTTGTTCTGCAATTAATCACTCCAAGTCAAAGTGTGTTTGGGTACTATAAGTGATAACCCTCGAGAGCTATGAAGTGGCTGATTTGTGTAGCTGTTGAAATCCAGGCTATTCGAGGACATCTTTGGTTGTAAGTAGATATCTCCCTTAGGCACAGAATAGGGAAAATGTCACATGTCAGGAAGTAGAAATCATAGGTTAATTCATCATGGAATAACTTTTAAGGGAGAAATCCTGATTTATAAGTGGTCAAGTCATCTAAGCTGAGGGTCTAAGTCATGTTCCTGCTACTCTGACTTGTGAAGGATACAGGGATGAACCTGGGGAAAATGAGTGCAGAGGGAGGAGGATAGTGGTCAGGGGGAGGGCCAGACTCCAAGGAAAGAATAGAGCTAAGAGTGTGTGTATCCAAGTGTGGCCCTACTGACCTGTCTATGACAGATGAGTTGAGCCACACTTTGTTTCATATTCTCCTCCGTGTTTTTTCCCCAATTTACCTTTTGTCCATTTGTAAGTAACACAGAAACCAATCAGACATGTCCTCATCAGCTGCTGCAGTGAAGAAGTTTCCTTTTCCACTGAGGAGTAATGCAGTGTGTCTTTTTTTTTCTTTAGGACAGTGCAGAGTGACTTTAGTTATGTTCTTGACTTTCATAACTATTAATCATGTGCTATGTGTGTTTCTACCATTAAGAATTCAGAAATGCCTAGTGAGTGAATTCTGTCAAGAAAGATAAAGTGGTGCTGTTTCCACAGCCCTCGTAGGTCTCAGGGAGTGGTGAAAGGTCAGTTATTTAGGACTGTGGCTAGACACTAGCTCAGTTTTCTCCAACCATGAAGAAACAACTTGATTCAGCAAACTGGAGAGAGTTCTTTGTGGATACCTGAGAGATGTCCTAAGACTTGAACCAATGCCACAGGGTCGAGTGAACAGAGCTGTCTAACATCTAGCCTAATGGAAGATAGATGCTGGACCAAGAGGGACATCTATAACATCCTCAAAGCCCACTGAAACATTGTATCTTTCTTGACATAATGACAATTCCATCCCTGCCCCGGAGAATCCCAAGAAGATGCTATCAGAATGCTATTCAGTTGCTGGTCTAACGTGTCACCATATCATTCTTGTTCAGTGCCTATATTCTAACTCGTTACCCAGGTGGCTCCAGTGTGAAACCAAGGTTGTGAGTGGCAGGATAATCAGACACACATCCTTTCTTGTATGTATGTTTCTTGTATGTATGTACACACTGGCAGCTATTTCAGTCTGCTAGCCCTGCAGTGACTCCTGAGGGAGCATATGTATTACAGAGAGGAAGAAGAAAGGATAGGAGGATTTCCAGACATTTTGCTAAAGCATTTATGTGCTGAAGTTACAGCGTTTTCTTTCTCAAGCATGCTCACATTGGAATGCTTTCCCCTGGATCTAAAATGACATTTGGAGGAGTCAGCATATAGCCCTTAACGCGAAATCTAGGTTCTTTTAACTACCAGCAATCATGAGCAACTATGTGTGATATTCTAAAGTAAATGTTTAGACCGCAAACAAAAAATAGAACCCACATCTCAGCCAGACACAAAACAAGATCCTAAACAACTGAATCAAGGAGGAGGTGGAACATCTGTAAAACTAGGAATTGTCTAGCCAGCCTATTTTCAGTTAAATGCAAAATATCTTTACCTCCTGGGTGAGATAGAAAACCTCTGACCTGGGACAAAGTTACATAACTCCTCTTACATCACTCCTTGTGGGTAAATACTATGTATACCTTCAGGGATCCTGGCATGCATACGTAAGTTGGCATGTACACTTAGCACATGTTAGGTAGCCTGCAGTACCTTTTCTCTTACATGTTTAGGACTCGTGGGGCTAATCAGTAGCTAGAACTGGACTTCTGAATGTTTGGAGTTTTCCCCCAAAGTCAATGCAGAAAGTAAGACTATTAATAAGTCTTACTAAACTTTTAAACTGATTAAAATAGAAAGACATTCAACCCCTCAGATATGTGCCAAGAACTGACTTGTGCAGACACAGGATAGGTATTGAAATACAGAGATTCCTAGGTACACAGAAGGCCTGTTGATTTCCTCACATGGTTGTAGTGGCTGAAGAGAAATAAGACACCTAACTTTGAGATGACAAGCTTTAAGTACCTCAGGAGAGGCACAAAGTGCTTTTTCTATTGAGAAAAGAGAAATTACTCCTGGCTCCGAGAGATGAAGGAAGGAAGTTTTCATGACTTTTGCACTTAAGCAAGTAGTGTGAGAACGGAAGGCATTTGAACACATGGAAATGAACTAGACAAGGATGGTGCCTGACCTGGCTGGCATGGCCAGCCAGCTGATGGAGGTAACCATGTGTCAACCTTCCTTTAGCTTCCACATCAGCAATGTAGTTGTGCTGTTGTACCCACTTTTGACAGAGGGGGAAACGGTGGCCAGAGGAGTTAAGTGACTTACTTATGCAAGAACCTTGGTCTAAACTGAACTAGCATAATGTTCTTATGGAAACCAGTCTGGATCAAAAACAGTAACTGCAAATTAAATTTAGAACAGAGCTAGGCAACTAGACTGCTAAGATAAAACTTTGAATCATATACTATAGTTCAAAGATTGGTAAATTATAGCCTATGAGCCAACTGTGATTTACTCCCAGTGTTTGTGAATAAAGAGGATTACTAGAACATAGCACTGCCTGACTCCCTCTTCCCTGTGTGTGCTATTATACTACAGTAACAGAGTTGAGCATCCGCAACACAACCTACCAGCCGGAGCTATTAACTCTCTGGCCCTTTGCAGGAATATTTTCTGACTGCTGCTCTCGCTAACTGGGGATCCTTTGAAAGAGTTGGAGAAAGGAAGCCACATTCTTAGAGTCATGCATTACTAACTGGGTCCATCTTAATCTGTAGGATGGCTTGAAAGGAACTAGTTTATTTTAACACCACTTCAGTTGTCTGGGCCCTCACCCCTTCTCAGCGGGTCTCCCACAGCAAGCAGCCTTTCTTTAAGTCTCCTTGCCAAACATCCAAGACATTCAGAGTCTAGGCTAGTAATAAAAGTGTGTGACGTGGGCTAAGGGCTAGGAAACCAAACAGTACAAGGACATTGACAGGGATCACTGGTCTGTTGCCTGAGAAGGATGTGATGGAAGTGCTGGGACGTGCCACAGACTGAGCTGGTTCTACTGGACGTGAGGTGTCTCTCACTTTGGAAAAGCTCCACTCTGGCATGATAGGGCAGTAGTTAGAAATGATCACAACCCAGCAATGTATATGAACCTTAAAAGCAGTTGCCATAAGAGAAGACAGAATCTACTCTACCCATCTATGTACTCACTTATGTAACTAGCCCCTAGGAGAGTGTTGTGGAGGGGACAGGATTGTGGGTTAGTTTCCACTCTCTCGTGATTTCTTAATCTACATAACCAATTCCCTGACTCCAATTATCAGATGTCCAGATGACCCAGCGAGTGATCACTGTTATGTGTGTTGCATCTGTTAATGACATTCTAATTGTTTTCATGTACCTATTGACCATTTGTATGTCATTTTTTTGAAGAAATGTTTGTTAGAATCTTTGCACATTGTGTGGAAAGACTAATTCTTTTTTAAAGAAAATAACATCTTTATTACCTCTTTAATAAAGAATTTGAAATAGGTGGGTGGAGACCTCTGCCTGGGCCGCCAGGAGTCCGTAGCCAATGAGCACCGGAGAGGGGTGGCCTCCCAGGAGCTTGGAAAGGCCGTGAGTGGGGTTAAGGGGAGCAGCACCTCTCACCCAGATCCACCCGGATCTGCCGGGATCCAGGGCCTGAGAACCCAGGGACAGAAAAACTCCTAAACTTCCGGTTTCCACCTGTGGGTGGAGACCTCTGCCTGGGCCACCAGGGGCCTGCGCCTAGGGACCTCAGCCTGGGCCACAAGGCTCAACGAGAGAGCGGGGAATCCCAGGAGTGCTGACACACCTTTGAGCACAGGCAAAACTACCACTTCTGTTCAAACTCACTGGATCAACAGGGATCCTTACAGACCCTTCAGGACATAGGAACAAAGGGACAGCTGGGGACAAGATCCTTCTGATTCCATTCTGCACCCCAGAGCTGACCCTGTGGGACAGCTCTCCAAACCCAAACACCTCTCAGAGAGAGCTGGTCTTCAAGGAGTACTGACACAGAGGCCTGCAGGAGGGGAAAACCACAACCAGACAGAGTAAGATCAGCTAACATCAGAGTCAACAGGAGAGCAAAAGACAAGGGTATGAACATAAAGAACAGAAACCAAGAGTACTCTGCACCATCAGAACCAAGCTTTCCCACCACAGCAAGCCCTAGACACCCCAACACACCAGAAAAGCAAGACTCAGATCTTAAATCATTTCTCATGATGATGATAGAAGACGTGAAGAAAGTAATGAATAACACTGTTAAAGAAATACAAGAGAACAGAGATAAACAGCTAGGAGCCTTTCAAGAGGAAATATAAAAATCCATTAAAGAATTACAGGAAAACTCAATCAAACAGGCAGAATTTCAAGAAAACACAATCAAACAGACAAAGGAAATGCACAAAACTATCCAGGAGCTAAAAATAGAAATAGAAACAATAAAGAAATCACAAAGGGAGACAACCCTGGAGCTAGAAAACCTAGGAAAGAGATCAGGAACCATTGATGTAAGCATCACCAAC
>CM052701.1:60470858-60490905 GCA_028551405.1 Uromys caudimaculatus
CTCCTGGGCATATACCCAGAAGATGCTCCAACATGTAATAAAGACACTTGCTCCACTATGTTCATAGCCGCCATATTTATAATAGCCAGAAGCTGGAAACAACCCAGATGTCCCTCTTCAGAGGAATGGATACAGAAAATGTGGTACATCTACACAATGGAGTACTACTCAGCTATTAAAAACAATGACTTTATGAAATTTGCAGGCAAATGGATGGAACTTGAAAATATCATCCTGAGCGAGGTAACTCAGTCACAAAAGAAGGAACATGGCATGTACTCACTGATAAGCGGATATTAGCCCAAAAATTCAGAATGCCCAAGTTTCACTTAACAGTAACTGCTGGACTGAGAGTGAGGTCCCAGATGGAGGAGTTGGAGGACGGTCTGAAGGAGCTCAGAGAATTTGCAGCCCCATGGAGGGAGCAAGAGCATCAATGGGCCTGACCCCCCCCCTCCCGTCGTCCTGGAGTTTGGACCACCAACCAAAGAATACACATCTATGGACTCATGGTTTGGACCACATATGTGGCAGAGGATGACCCTGATGGCCATCAGGGAGAGAGGAGAGGCCATTGGGCCTGAGGATGTTAGAGGCCCCAAGTAAAGGGGAATGTCAAGGCGGGAATATGGGGATGGGTGGGCGGGTGGGTGGGAGGTGGAATTCCCTCATAGAGGCGGGTTGGGGAGGGTATAGGGGGTTTCCCTATACCTAGGGGACCCAGAAAAGGGGAAACATTGGAATGTAAATAAAGTATCAAAAATTTTAAAAAATTAAAAAAAAAAACAATGGAAAAAAAGAAAGAATTTGAAATAAAATATCTTTATCTTATTTACTTACTACTCCCCCACCCTTTTGTCTGTGTTTGTCTGTCTGTCTGTTTTTAGAAGAGCTATGTCATTGGCAGATACCCTGGTCCTCTGGCTCTTATAATCTTTCTGCCCCCTCCTCCTTGATGTTTCTTGAGCTTTAAGTAGGGAGATTGTTGTGTAAATATATGTATTTATTTTAAATTAAATATATTAATAATTTATTAATTATGGTAGGCATCATAATTAATCTTGTCTGAGTTATAAGTATTCATATATATGAATATATATATTGATATATATATTGAATATATATTCTGGACAAAGACTCCACATCAGACATAACTCACAGTTTTTCTTTCCATTTTTTTAGGTTGCCTTTTCACTGCATTGCAGTGAAATTATGAATTTGATACTTACAGTGTTCATATGTTTACTAAAAGTTTTAATTTTCCAAAACTGCCTCAGTATTATCTCCTGTGTAGATAATAGGTCCAAGCACACTGAACGGTGTCCTATGCACATAGAATTCTCTTCATCCCAGACTTCTGTGTTGTTGTTCACAAAAGCACAGCCTCCCCTTGGTCATGGTGAGCTCGCAGTGAAAACTGAGCTGCGGTTAAGCAGAGAAGCAGTATAAGTACAGTTTGAATGTAATAGCAGAAAGCTAGGGAAAGCCTCTGGCTACCGTCCCAATTCAGACAATGTCACCCTGGTCAACAACAAACCACATAAAAAGGATATAGAGGAGGAAATGGTATATTACTATTTACAGTGTGCCTTTTCTTTGTTTTGATATGTTCAGATATGCCAATCCTTACTGGTGTGTTAGTTACATGCAGGATTCCGTATGACACCGCACCCTACAGGTTTATATTTTAGCTGCTGCTGTGGGCCTTCCCATTGGGGTTCACAGCTATTCAGTGGATAAGCGTCACTGTGATGAGATTACCTAACAGCACATTCTTCAGGATGTATCCCCGTGGTTATATGTTCAGAATACTGAGCACTGAGCTCTGCGTTAGGATTTCTGTCTAACTTAGCCCCTTCCCTTTTCTTCTTCTTCTCCTCTTCCTGTCCTTTCATCCCCCTGCCCCCATTTCTGTTTCAGATTGAAAATGGCTCAGGCATCCGTCAGCAAACTGACATCAGAGAAGAAAGTGGAGACAAAGAAAATCAATCCAACCGCTAGTCTGGTAAGCCATATTTTTCACCGTCACCTCTAGATTTTTCATTATAGCTGGGGTACACTCCCAAGAGTCCGAATTTAAAGAACGAAATGCAGAGAGGAAATAGGGTACTGCTATCCTTTCTCCCATCCTAACACCATGTAGTTTAAAAACAACACTAGACATGAAGGAGCAAAACATGGTCCCATGTGTTTCCACTGCAAACCCAACAGAGGTCACATGTGATAAAGCAAACTGTGTCTCTTGCCATTTCATATGCATCTCCATGTCTCTCCCTCTTATCTCCAGGTACCTTCCTCCTGAAAGGTTCCTGAGTAGTCACCATCATTCATCCCATCAAAGAAGGAGGCAGGATGTCCCCAAGGAGTTGTTAAGAGAGAAGAGATGCAAAAATGCAGTCTGTCTAATATCACCTGGCAAACAGATGACAAAAATCTTGACTAGATGGGGGTGGAGATCTCCTCACCTTGCCTCCCTGCACCAGAAACTAGACAGCCTGTTTAAGTCTTCTTAAGTTTGAGAAAGTTGTCATTCAGGGTCCATTGTTAAAGTAGAGGTCACAATGATTCTCCACAGACTGCCTTAGTTACCTTTCCTGTTGCTATGATAAAATACCCTGGCAAAAGCAACTTATTTCGGTTCACAGTTTGAAGTTGTATTCTGTCGTGGTGGTGAAGTCACAGAAGCAGAATTGTGGGCATCTGGTCACATTCCACCTACAGTCAAGAAGCAGAAATCAGTGAATACTAGTGCTCAGCTCACTGTTTCTCTCTTACACAGTCCAGGAGCCCACCGCGGGGAATGGTACCACCCATGGTGGATAGGTCTTCCTACTGCAGTTATCCTACCAAGATAATTTGTTGCAGGTGTAACCAGAGGTTAAGTAACCCCTCACAGATGTTTGAGGAGGCTTGTCTCCCATGTGATTCCAGATTTGTCCTGTTGAAAATTGACATTAGCCATCATACAGACATTAGCCAGAATTGATAGATGATTAGGAAGCCTGTCTTATTGGGAAGGAGACAGCCTAAGTTTAAATCTCAGCATTGTCCTATGACCTTAGTAAAGCTACTTTGCTTCATTCTTTTCAAGGAAAAGAGGGCAATGATAAGACCACCCTTAATTTAGGTTTATTTTGAGGAAACTTGGGAAAGGCAGGTAGAGGACCAACTACATAAAAGAAGCTCAGTAAATGTCAGATCCTGTTCCTGCTTCCATGAATGAATTCCAGTAGGCCTAGGCCCTGTGATGAGGAACTGTGGTAGGGAGACAATGGGAAGATTTTTCTCTGCACTGTGTGGTAGGTTGGTAGATCAGGTGACTGGGCATTCCACAGGAAAGCACAGTAGAAATACTTCCGTTTCTAGGGTATTTAGTACAGTTATACCCGGCATTTCAGATGAGAATTTAAGAAAGTTATCAAAGATAACAGATCTTCTTTTTTCCTTAAACAACAGAAAGAAAGACTGCGTCAGAAGGAAGCCAGCGTGGCCACCAACTAAGATAAAAATGGAAGGAAGTTATGGCGTGAGAGGCGGCACCTCAACACTCCTACAGACACAAGGGCCACGGGAGTTACAGACATTTGCTCGTCTCCTTCTGAAGTCATCTGCAAAAAGTGCCCTGTGCCTTCTTTGAGAAGTCTCTTGTCAATCCATGGGAACAACTCAAAGCTATGTATGGCAGTACTACAGGAATATTTAATTGTTTCTTACAGAAGTCTGAAGGCCTCCCGATAATAAGATCAAAAGATATACCATTCTTTTCACATTGATTTAAAGCGGAAATTCTAAGCTCTCCAGTGTATAACCTTGTTGTGGGGAAAGAGGTACATGTTTTATGGTGATCCTCCTGAGAGAACTCAACCTTCTTGCTCACACACTACAGTTTTTGGTATTGATCTTAATTTTTATCCTGTTGTACCAAGATCCTATGGCATTTTCACCAAAAATATTGAAACTCACCAAAACTGTTTTTGAAGAGGTTTAATGTTGTGTATCTCCCAGACTAGGGAAATGATTTTTGAGGAGAAGGATGATGATGATGATGGTGGTGGTGGTGGTGGTGGTGGTGGTGGTGGTGGTGGTGGTGGTGGTGGTGGTGGTGAAGATAATGATATAATGAAAAGACAAGGATTGAAATTCCACATGGGTGGAGAGAGAATGATAACCATATACCTTAATGTGGAGACGAAGTTATGATGCTGAAAGTGAACATCTGGACCTGCTCAGTTAATATGGCTTCCTGGCCAGTAGATATTCTGTACCAACTTCTAATAGAACCGAGGTGAGGACAGACTTAAATCAAGAGGAGCCACTTGGGTGAGGGACCATGTGGCTTCTAATCCATTGTGGACAGCAAATGAATGTTATGCAGTCATACAGATGAGATCTACACTGTATTCTACAACTTGTATCCTGGTCTCCCACCACCCCAGCCGTTTCCAGCAAATGCCACTGTCTCCTTTTACCGTGACCTTGACACATGAGCATGTGAAGGAAGGTAGTCAAGGGGCATTTGCTGTCCCAAAAATGCATGAGCAGAAAAGAGGTTTTACGGTAATGTGAAAGCAGAATGCTTACGTTGATATTAACTTGTGAATAGACTGCCAGCGCCAGGGGGTGTTTTCCAACTCTGGCCCTTAAATCACAGAGAAAAGCCCCCCTTCCCTCCATTTTTACCCCTAAGCCACCACTATGTGAACTTCCCTTGTGAGAGAACAAGAAAGAGGACTGGGCATGAACTGAGGATTGTATTGAAGACTATGGTTTTTAAACCTCGATGTAATGAAAGACCATGCTTTCGTGTTGGTGGAGACAGTCTAGAGTTGTTCAGAATCTTGTAGGTTTTGCTGATCTGGCTACCTCTGGATGCCATGTGGGGCCTGCCTCTTGCCTCAGCAACTTTCAAGAACCTTTGAACTTGCCAGATACTTTAAGTGTCTTCCCAGAATCTGCCCACCAGTCATCAGCCCCACCCCTTACCCCACTCAGGGACTCTCTGATAACAGACACAAGCTAAGGAAAGCAGCACCATAGCCTGACTAGTGCAAACCTTATGAGGCAAGAGTAGCTGGCATCTCCTAAGTCACTGATGCCATTTTCATACAGGTGCTAACTGTCTTTCAGTGGCTCAAAGGAAAGAGTATGGTCACATGTTTTTTTGTTTTTGTTTTTTTCCCTCAAAATGAGGGATGGGACAAAAGAGACAATCAAATACGGAACTTAGCATGACTAGAATGGCGTGACGTCACTGTTCTTTTCCTATGGCTTTTTAGTGTTGTTTCTTGTCATTCTCACTGAAAGGAAGAGCAAGAGACTTAACCAACAAGGCAAATTCCACTTGCGAACATCCCTTACTCCGTGGCGCCCTTGTTAGTATTGAAGTGCAAAAGAGAAATGCAACATTGTCTGTGCCTTAGAAAGCATCTCAGCATTCTGTGAGATCTGCATAAGCCTAGATCTTGATGGATTCTGTGGGAGGGGTGAGCAGAACAGAGGGTTTCCATGGCGTTGATGCTACCTCAGGTCTCTAAGATGCTCAACAGAGGTGGCACTGTTTCTCCCTTGGTCTTTCAGGGCCATAGAAGATCCTGCAAGCTGTCAGGAAGTAGACCATACTATTGCATGTTGGGTTTGGGGGACTCTTTGTTTCCTAACATCCTAACTCTATTTTGTAGTACTTACCTCGCCCCCCTTAAAACATCAAAGATAAAACCAGTTGGGTTAAGGATGCTGCAAAGATAGCTCAACAGTTAGGAGCACAAAACATTCTCATAGATGGCCTGAGTTTGGATTCTAGTGCTCATGCTGAGTGGCTCACAATCACCTATAACTCTATCCTGGGGAATCTGACATCCCCCGATGGTCCTCCATGGGCACCTGCACTCCCGTGCACAGACATAAACACAGTCATACGCATCCCCACGCAGAGACATACACATATGCACATTATTAAAAAATAAAAATGAATCTTAAAAAAACAAGTGGGGACATGATATGGCAAGATAAATGAGAAAAAACTAAAGTTATACTTTTGTCCCAAATATCTCATTTTACAAAGTAGTTTAAATTGTGTTCAAAATCACTAGCAAGAATTATATATTTTCTTTGATTTTTATTTTCATTTTCCTTTGCCTGTACTTATCAAAGAAAAAATTACCAAAAGATGATGGGAAAGCCTCTGTTTCCATAGATTTATTAATATACAAATAAGTTTATAATTATTGAATCACAAAACAGGGACAGATCAAACCTAAAATGGTAACAGCACAGGGCTAAAAAAATCACGTATGAAATTGAATGGTTGTAGTGGCCGGTGGGCAGGGACAAAGAGCCTACCATCTCTGCATGAGACTTCAGTTTATGCCAGGCCATTTCTACTATGGATTTTGAAGAGTCTGGGATTGTCTTAGGAAACTTAGTCTAGAAAAAGCCACTTAGAGAATGACGCGGTGTTCTAGAGTTGGCTGTGTCTATTCTTCCTCTGAAGTCTCCTTAAGGGGAGTTTATAAGTGAGCGGAATATCAGAAGATGATGACTCTGGCAATTCATAGCTGAGCTGTCTGGCTTGAGGGATGCTGCAGCTAAGTAGGGTGGACTGGGTAAAGCAATGAACTTTCAGGCATGTCAGTTACTTCCTCTGCATAAGGAAATCTGTAATGCAGGTGAGGCAAGTCTGTTTCCAGACTGATAGGGCTGTAAAAAAATGGATTAATTTTTAACCCTCACAAAAGACAGATAATCTTGCTTGGATATGTCTTCATCTTCTAGCTATAGAAAGAGACAATTCAGCTGCTTAGAAGCTGTGACCAGTACAGAATTGACTTAAAGAAAAGTACCTCCAAAAACTCAACTCATCATCTCTTCCCCTACGGACTTAACCCAAGTGTTCTTAATGCTGGTGGCAATTGGATCCAGGCACAACCAGCCTCAGTTACACAGCTGTGTGTGACCAAGAGTTTCATTTTGTGTCACCCCTGCTTTCCTGTCTGTTGTTGACACCTTGTTAGGAGCTCATTACTTTCTCCATTCTATAATTCCCCCCCCTCAAGGATGGGTTCTACCAAACTCCCTCAACATAAAGCTTTGCGAAGAAGTAATGAATTTAAAAATTGAAGCACATTTAATGCGAAGCCAGTTCAGTGGCATTATTTGTTTCAAAACAATGCCTTATATCATGTTGTGGGAGTTTGAATACTTAACAGCTTCCTTGGAAACATGGAGACATTAACACGGTAGCTCACTGACTGGGTCTCTTCAGCTGTCATCAGGTTTCTACCAAAAGAATACTAGAAAAGCAAAAGAACCCATATGCTGTCCTTAAGCAGAATGTACTGGTCTCCATTCCGCACTCCATCTCAGCCCAACTCCAAACCCTATGGCTGACCAGCGCCACTGAGGCCCTGTTATTTCTCTGCTTTCCTCTTTTCTTCAGTCTGTAGCCCACAGGAAGCCTACGCTTTATCCCACATTTTTCCTGTCAAAATTCTTGGTCTGGAGGAGACTGAGCTAACCTTGGTGTGTTTGTTTGCTTGCTTGCTTGCCTTTAAGGAGCATATCAAGCCTCCATACTCCGTGCACTGTATGCTCAGGCCACAAGCTCCATCTGTCCTCCGATAATTGTCTGATTGGTTTTTACTCTTAAGTATACAGGGAATCCCCTGGAGGCTGATCCAACTGCTTCTGTGGTTCCACGGTATTTTTCACGGTTCATGTGAAACGTGATAGCACCGGGCTGCCAAAGCACAAATGAGTCAGTATGCTCGGGCAGAAATGAACATCCCAAGGACTTGACAGGAATAAACAGGCTCTAGCACATTAAGGATGTGACCTAAGCTGAGTGTTACCTTAAAATGCCTTGTGCTCTCCACCTCTAATAAATAGTATGAGTTCCCAATGTGTTAGATCAAGGAAGAAATCAAGTATGTATCAGCAGAGGTTTACCAAAGTCATAGCTGCTCTCCTCCACCATTTCCTTCCAGAGTTCTCTTCAGTGTCCATCTTATAAAGCAAGATATTTTTCATTGTTCACCTTAATTGGCTTTCCCACTCCATACTTTCTGAACCAAACACCAGCCCCATAGACCACTGAGCACCCAAGGAGGCCACTCTGCCTCCCTATAGCATCACTAACAGATGTTCAAGAATGAGCAATTCTGGGAATCCATGGGGTGGGTTTTAAGGTAGTTAATATCTATGGTATATCAAAGGGAGCAGTCATGCACAAATGGTACTGCTTTTCCATTGAAGCGCCAAAAGGCATTTAGTACACATGGTAGGTGTGTTTTGTGAACTACAAATACCTTTTTCCCTCTTTGTTTTTTAAAAAAAAAAAAAGAAGATATACTCATTTTTTATTTTATGTGTATGACTGTTTGCCTACATGTATGTATGTGCACCACCTGTGTGCCTAGTGTCTGTAGAAGCCAGTAGGAGGCTGTTAGCTCTGCTGGGCCTGGAGTTCCAGACACTTGTGAGCCACCATGTGAGTGCCAAGAACCAACCTGGATCCTCTGCAAGAGCAACAAATACCGCTAACCCTGAAGCATCTCTCCAGCCCCCTTTTCCTGTCATCTATCTCTAGATATCATCTAAGTGTTTCACGTCTGACCATCAGTCTCTCGTGGTTCTGCATGGATTTTTGGAAGGCATTCACTACTCTTGCAAACAAACCCATGAATGAAGAAGAAACTCTTAAAGTGTTCTGTCTGCAGTGATTCAAATAGGATTTGTGGGGAAGAAACCTAAAGGCATGGGTTTCTTCCAAAAATCATTCATTTTTCTAATTCTACTATTTAACAACTTGCTGAGACACAAATATTGTGCCCCTCCTGTCCTACTGGCCACTGGGTGTGTAATCTTTGAGGAATATGTGCTTTTAGGAAAAGGATTTCCCTTTTTTCCCTTTAAGGGAGCAATCTAAGATACTCTGTGAAAGGCAGAAAGTTTACAAATTAGACACTGGGTATTTTTTAGAAACCTTTAGTGGAAGCATGACATCAATTCATCACAGGCTTTTCCTGTCTTTGAATTATAATCCAAACTAGTGTGGGAAGTAGTCTCCCTGGACTTTGATTTAGGGATCATGTTTTGGCCTGAATAATAAGCATTGGCCTGCATGTCTAGAAGCTCCCTGAAATCAGTTAGCACCCTAATATGAGTCAGATGCTACAGAAATGTAAGGCCCTTCAAGTCATTTACGGTTTGGCTTGATTTGGTTTTTTTCTTAGCACCACCTGGGATCACGGAGGCTACTTCCTTAGATTCACGAGACCTTTGCAGTGTTTCCTGTCCACCTTCTGAGACAGAGAAACTAGGAAACAGGAGAGAAAAAAGAGCGAACAAATCCAGTGTGGTGTTTTGCACAGTTTTTGGCCATGATAGTACCAGGGACAGGTCTTAATAGAAATTTAAGCCATTTGTATTACAAAAATAGGAATGTCCATATGTTGTTATAAGTCAGTGACAGACTCTGTGCTGCAAACGCAGGTCTTCCAATGACACTGGCCTGTGCTTAGCTGAGTAACAACTAGCTTCAGATTCTGTTACAAGCGCTACTTGCCCAAGGACCTTACTGTTTGTTCTAAGCATCCCAGCACCTGGTGTTATCCTCCATCCATACTTTGTCTTCAGCTTCCCCTTCCCTCACAGATCACAGCCCTTCTCTCCCGAAGGGCTTTGCAGCTTCTACTGGACCCAGATACCCTTTACCTCTGCAGCATAGACACCAAATGTCCCATAGTCCTCTCCACCCTGTGCTCCAGCCTTCAATGTTTGGACAGAGCACCACTGTCACCAAGGAGCCTGTGGGAGACACACTGCTGAGACTGCCTCTTGTTAATGTCACCATCACCTCATCACTCAGGCAAAGAGGGGAAAATCCATAAAAGAGGTGGAAAATGCATTTCGTGTTTTCGTTTTGTTCTACTTTATTAAAAAGGTTGGGTGTTCTAGTTCTTGGTTTCTCATAGGTTTTTAAACTATCTAATTAGAGAGCACTTTTGATCCATCGAAACGGGTCACCAGCCATGACAAGGCTCAATCTAGGACTCTCAGCTTCCTGTGCTGCTGGACATGTTGGCCTCTGTGCAGATATTTTGAATTATAAGACTTCTTATTGCCACTCTGTTCTTGCTACTGCTCATGACTCAAATGTCTACCACAATCTGAATTGGGGTGTTGACATTTTGTGGTTATTTTCAGATTAATAGTAACTGTTATGCTCTTAAAAGCACTCATAGAAAGTGTAAGCATGTCCTGAATAGTTTACTGTTCTGTCATGGTAAAACACAGCCTTTCTGTTTAAATATTAGGCCAATCTGTAGGTGGAAAATTAACCAATAAAATAAAGACAGCTTTGGAAAGGAGAAGGCACTTTAAAGACATGAAACCTTGTATTACATGCTCTTGGATGTTTTTAAGCATAATAAGCTAACTGAATTTGGGTATATTCCCTTTAAGTTAAAAATAATATGTATTTCTAATTTGCCTATTTAATTTTGTCCATACTGAGAAATGTTCATGGGTTGAATTTGTAAATGTAATTTGCAACCAAATGAAGTATTTATTTTTAAAAAGAAAAGGTGGAGGTTCCAATATCAACTTGTATATAATGAAAATATGTGTGTATATATATTTTTCCTTCTTGACACTACTTGATCATTATATCAAGTGTATTTTTGTACATAATATATATTGGTTAGAAAAATTTAGGTTGACTATTGAAAGAAATTCTATCGCTGTGATAGATTATATTTATCCTAATCTGTTGATATTCTGTTGATTTGTTTTAAGAGATAGAACTCTATTTTTTGAACTTCCAGAGAATTACATTCATGGCTTCTACTTGTAAATATACTAAGGGTATTTTAATAAATCTTGGTTTCATGTCCATCTGGTGTGGTGCGTGGTGAAGATCTTTGTTTCAGCGGCCACTTGATACAGTCCTCTTTAACGTGCATTACTGCTGGGTTTCAGTAATTCTACTGAGCTGCAAGGGTGAGGTCTCAGTGGCTCTCCTAT
This sequence comes from Uromys caudimaculatus, assembly GCA_028551405.1. Taxonomy (NCBI): domain Eukaryota; kingdom Metazoa; phylum Chordata; class Mammalia; order Rodentia; family Muridae; genus Uromys; species Uromys caudimaculatus. The sequence goes on from CM052701.1 coordinate 60,481,881, forward strand.
TTAGTTCCTTTCTCCCCATCCATCTAATCAGCATCCCCATCTACCTAATCAACAACAGGCAATCTGGATAAACATTCAAGACTAACAACAAATGAAAAGCCAACCAGGCCTTATTGAAAACATTGCCATTGCAACAAAAGTTTCTCAAGGAGGAAACACATAGGGATTGGTGACTTCAAGTTACAGGTGGGAAAACTATATGCTAGGGAAATGTAGTAGAATTTACATGGTTTCTGACATGTAAATTACGTGCATTCTGGCAAGTTTTGTTTTGTTTTCAGGCAATGATACAAAGTATAGCAATACTTTATATGCAGGTAAAAGCTCATGGTTTAAAGTAATTTTAAAAAGCACGTCTAGTAAAATTGTAATTGTTTTGATCAACTCATTTGTTCATTGTTACATCAATGCACAGAGATTAAGATACTTCATGACTAGGTCATCTTCCAAATGACAGAGTTACTGAACTGTGGAATTCTTGGGACACTAGAAAAAAAAAATCTCTTCATTTCTAGAAAAATCAATGAAGTCCAACTGACTCACAGAAAACTACATCCAGAATATGATATATACCAAGACTGAGACTTGATCTCTTGGCAATGTTGCGAAAGACCACTGATTACTCGTCTTCTCTATCCTATTAAATTGGCCTCCAAATACTCCTTTGTGGAGAATCTTTCTAGGGTGATTGTTGGAAAAGAAGGATCTAAAGGTTGTTCTTTTGATTAGAGCATCTTAGTGGGGAGGGGGCTTATGCAGCCTAAGGACCTAGGGAAAGATTCCAGACTAGCACAGAAAGACTCTCCTGTCTGCTTGAACCATAACTTATTATTCTCCCATGCTGAATTTTTACATGTGCAGTTTCCTGCCCTACAAATTGTGTAGCTAATGTTCTAATTTTCAGATTTAGACTGTTTTGTGTTATTATAACAGTGCCCAGGGCTAGGTGATTTACAAGCACAAATGTGTAGGTTCAGAGTACTAGCCATTGACCAGACCAGTATCATACCACCATATGCTGGCAAGGGCCTTCTTGCTGCAGCATCCAGCACAAGGCAGAAGGCAGAAGAGCTGAAGCAAAGTTAACTACTTCGTAATAGGATTGACTTCCATCAATCTTGAGAACAGAAGACCCAATCTCTGAATGCTATTATAGCAGCACTTACCTACAGTGCCTTTTGAAAAGGAAAACATTCAAACCATAGCACAGACCGTAAGTTTCTGACACTAAATCAACTATCCAGTTGACTTTCTTTCACTTTTATGTGGTTTATATTGATGAGAATAAAAGACTTTGGAGTTGACCTATGTGAGTTCTGTCTGTATTCCTTTGATTTGGAATCCTCTTGTCCTAAATCTTTCAAAGAGGGTAGCATTTGCTTCATAACTCAACATTAGCTGAAGAGGCATGGTAAGAAAAATAACAATATTAATTATTAATTGCTGTATGACAAAAACTAAAGCATTACCAATTACTTCTTGTTTCTCGTGGCTTTTGATAGTCAAGAGTTTGGGAAATCCAAACTTGGAGTCTCTTATCTCTCCACACTGGTGTTTGTCAGGGACCAAATGAAACTTTCTCAGAAGCTTGGAATAGATCATTTATTGAGCTTAACCATCATATGTATGCGTTTATATGATATAATATTAAGCCTTAAGAAGGAAAGAAATGTCTTTACTACATTATGGATGGGCCTCGAATGCAAGATGCTAAGTGAAATAAGCCAATCACAGTTTCATACTGGGATAAAAGTGGATGATGGCTCCTAGGAGATAGGGGGCAGAGAAATGCGCTATATATTATTTAACAGATGTGCTTTAAGTTTGGGAAAATGAGAGGACAATTTGTGTTTAATGCCATAGAAAATTTAAATTGTTAAAGTGGTAAGATTTTTATATATCTTACAATAAAAAGTTACACTATATGCATTGCATTAAAGCTTCCTATATGGGATGGGAAGATGGCTCCATCAGTAAACGTCCTTGCTGCCTTGCCTAATTACCCGAATTCAATACCTGGGACCCACATGATGGAAGGAGACTCCCACAAGTTATCTATACTCAAACTGTGACACGTGCGCACACACACACACACACACACACACAAGTAAATAATATAATAATTTGTCAAAAGATCCTGTGATTTGGGGATTGTACGGATTTTGCATGCATTACTATGTTTAATACTTCAAGTAAAGGCCACTAAGGTCTCCCTTTTATAGAGGAAAATGAAAAGTGGAGTTATTGACAACTGCCCATATAATCAGTGAGTAGAAAAGCAGAAGTCAAATACTCCAAGGATGCAATGCCAGTCACCACTGTGCTTCTGAGACTACAGGAATGCCATTTTCTGGTTTTTGAGATTAAAAGGATTGCTAGGTAATTGTTATAAAGTCTTCAAAATAGTTTAATAATTTTTCAGAAATTAAAATTTGCAATCTAACACCTTACTTAGTGTACTGGCTAGGTTTGTGTGTCAACTTGATACAAGCTGAAGTTATCACAGAGAAAGGAGTTTCAGTTGAGAAAATGTCTCCATGAGATCCAGCGGTAAGGCATTTTCTCAATTTCTCAAGGGGGGATGACCCCTTGTGAGTGGTACCATCTGTGGGCTGGTAGTCTTGGGTTCTATAAGAAAGCAGGCTGAGCAAGCCAGGGGAAGCAAGCCAGTAAGTTACAACCCTCCATGGCCTCGGCATCAGCTCCTGCTCTTTGACCTGCTTGAGTTCCAGTCCTTACTTTCTTTTGTGATGAACAGCAGCATGAAAGTGTAAGCCGAATAAACCCTTTCCTCCCCGACTTGCATCTTGGTCATGGTGTTTGTGCAGGAATAGAAACCCTGACTAAGATACTTAGTTTCCATACATTATTGAGCTATCAAGTCATAGTGTGCTCTTTTTTTATCAAATATCCAACCCAAAATATCAGTGATACCTGCAGTTCTGTAAAAGTCTAAATAACAAAGACAATACAGCTGTGTGTATGTGTCCTCCAGAAAGAGCTTCCTTCCTTGCAGACCTTCCTACCACCGGTGAGATAACAGAGTATAGAGAAGGCATGTGTGGTCAAGAGTTCAGCCATAGGAGGGATAGTCCAAGACTAATGCTGACCTATCTTTGAGTTGTTATCCTGACATAACCACTTAGTGAACCACTGTGGAAATATACCCAACAAGATAAACCATATCTGCGCCAAAACAAAGAATGTTTAAGCCAAAACCGAAGCATCTATCAACATTGTGACTATATCTACTGCTTTCTGTGAGACCAAAATGGCACCCCGTTTGACTTTATTCGGGGTCACCAAGCTTATATTTTCTGCTAAAAACAAAACAACAACAACAAAAAACTTTCCGTAGAAACTTTTAATTGTTAGTGGAAGAACCACAGTACACAGTTGTATTCAATTTCTGATTGCATTTCATTCACTCTCTGGGAAGGAGGGATGAGCTAATGCCAGTGCATGTGTGCAGGAGGAATCAGTTTTCTCTTTCCACCATGGCGGTCCTGCCAATACAACTCAGGCACTCAAGTTTAGCTGAAGAATCTTTACCCTCTGAGTTGTCTTGCTGTCCTATATCTAATTTTGTTATGCTGGCCAGAACTAACAGCAAATCAAAAGAGAAAACAAAATGCTTCAAGAAAAAAAAAAGTCTTCTCACCTTTCAAGTCTACAAGACATCATGGGTTACTAAATGATTTGGTGGTGGAAAGATTCCAGGGTAAAGGTGAATGCTGCAATAGTCTGGGGACGTGGTTTTGTCTGTGGAGCCGGATAAAGGAGGAAAGAGAAAACTTCCTCTAAAAGTAGATTTCTGACCACTGCACATGTGCCCTCACCACATGATTACGACTTTATGTATATACACACAGAGAGAGGCTGGCGTGCACTAAGAATAATCTTTAAAGAATTACCAAACTATCTAAGCACTTAATCTTCTAATGTTCAGTGTAGTTGCAAAGACCAAAATGCTCTGGGTAGCTTTGAGAAACTGAAACTAAAATGTAAAATTTTTGAAAAGAAGTTAAAGGACACAGTGAGGCCAGAACTCCATTACTAATGATAAAACAATCAAGGAATCCAAAAGGAGGAAAGAAATATACACATATATATTCTCTATAGTTGCAAAAATTATATTGTCTGCTGAGAATGTTACAATCCAAAATAGCACACACACCGTGAAACTACAGTAGCTTGATGACTGTCATCCAGGTAGCCTGAGAATCAAAGAAACACTACAGACTGTAAAGAGAAGTTCACACTGAGAAATAACTTAACTTGGTGAGAAAATAAAACGATTTTATTTCACTTATCACATAACCTCAAGTTATAGAAAGGAAAAAGTGGAACTATTATGATAAAAATCCATTAACCCTGTGGGAAAAGTCCTATGGCTAGGGTTAGAGATGGTGAAAGCAATATGAGCCAACCAAAGCATGTCCAGAACACAGCTAACAACTTTCTAAACAAACAGATCATTTATAAACTGTAATCACTAATTCAGCTCTAAGGCAAGTCTCATCAAATTTAGTAGAATCAGCTATAGATACAGACAATCGCACTGAAAACTAAGCAATTAACCTGGGAAAAAATAATCATTTAGACCACAAAATATCTACAGTTGTGAAGATTAAGACATACAGTTCTAAATAACTAAATAACTATTAAATCATAATGAGAATAAGAAAGTATTTTGAGTTGAGTGGTAATATTTCATGGAAAAGATTGTGGAAGTGGGCAAAAAAACACTGGAGTATTCATGAACTTTATAATGGTAAATTTACAATTATAAAAGAAGGCTCAATATTAGTAGCTAACATCCATCTCAGGAAACAAGAAAAACACTAGTAAATAAATTCAAAGAGGCAGGCTCCAACCTGAGACACCCAGGGACCACCAAGCCAGCCAACATCAGAGACAACCAGATAGCAAAAGGCAAATACAAGAACACAACCAACAGTAGACAGTGGAATATGGCACCATCAGAACCCAGCTCTCCTACTACAGCAAGTCCTGACTATCCCATACCTGAAGAATGAGACTATGACCTTAAATCTCATCTCATAAAGATGATAGAGGCCTTTAAGTGGATGTAAAGAAATCCCTTAAAGAAATACAGGAAAACCCAATCAAACAGGTAGAAGCCCTTCAAGAGGAAACAAATAAATCCCTTAAAGAAATACAGAAAAATAATATCAAACAGGTGAAGGAAATGAATAAAATGGCCCAAGACTTATAAATGGCTATAGAAGCAATACAGAAAACACAAATGAGGGCAACCCTGGAGATGGAAAACCTAAGAAAGATAACAGGAACTACATATGCATCACCAACAGAATACAAGAGATGGAAGAGAGAATCTCAGACACAGAAGATAGCATAGAAGAAATTGATACATCAGTCAAAAAAATGTAAAAATTTCTAACTCAAAACATCCAGGAAATTGGGGACACTGTGAAAAGACCAAACTTAAGAATAATAGAAGAAGATTCCCAGTTCAAAGTGCCAGAAAATACCTTCAAGAAAATTGTAGAAGAAAACTTCACTAACATAAAGAAATGACTATAAATATACAAGAAGCTTACAGAACACCAAATAAACTAGACCAGAAAAGAAAATTCTCCTGCTCCATAATAATGAAAACACTAAATGTACTGAACAAAGAAAGAATATTAAAAGCTGCAAGGGAAAAGGCCAAGTAACATATAAAGGCAGACTAATCAGAATTACACCTGACTTCTCAACAGAGACTATAAAAGTCAGAAGAACCTGGACAGATGTCATCCATACCCTAAGAGAACACAAATGCCAGCCCACTCCCACTAATAGACAGGTCATCAAAACAGAACTAAACAGAGAAACAATGAAATTAACATGTTATGAATCAAGTGTATTTAACAGATACATATAGAACCTTTCACCCCAAAACAAAAGAATCTACCTTCTTCTTAGCACCTCACAGAACCTTCTCCAAAACTGACCACATAGGTAGGAACAAGGCAAGCATCAACAGATATAAGACTGAAATAACCACTTGCATTTTATAAGATCACCATGGATTAAGGCTTGATTTCAACAACAGAAAGCCCACATACTCATAAAAACTGAACAATTCTCTACCCAATGACCACATAGTCAGGGAATAAAGAAAGAAAGAAATTAAAGACTTTCTAGAATTCAATGAAAATTAAGACACAGCATACCCAAACTTATGGGACACAATGAAAGCAGTGCTAAGAGGAAAGTTCATAGCACTAAGTGCTTCCATAAAGAAATCAGAAAGTTCTTATACCAGCAATTTAAAAGTACACCTGAAAGCTCTAGAAAAAAGAAGCAAGCATACTGAAGAGGAGTAGAAGGCAGAAAATAATCAAAGTTGGGGCTGAAATCAATCAGTTAGAAACAAAGAAAACAATACAAAGAACCAACAAAACCAAGCACTGGTTGTTTGAGAAAATCAACAAGATAGACAAACCCTTAACCAAACTAATTAAAAGACACAGAGACAGTATCCAAACTAACAAAATCAGAAATGAAAAGGGAGACATAACTACACAAACTAAGAAAAATTTTAAAATATTAAGTCTTACTTCAAAAGCCTGTATTCCACAAAGCTGGGAAATCTAAATGAAATGGATTATTTTCTAGACAGAAACCACCAACCAAAGTGAAATCAAGATTAGGTAAATTATCTGAACAGTCCCATAACCCCTAAGGAAATAGAAGCAGTCATTAAAAGTCCCCCAACCAGAAAAATAAAAAGCTAATAAGAAGTAACACTTCTTCATAATAATGAGTCTCCTGGGAGAGGAAAACATTGGTTAAAAACTCTTCCAAGTATAGGAAGAGGCAAGAATTTTCTAAGAAAAAAATCCATAGCACAGGAAATAGTACCAAAAATTGACAAATGCGATTATGTGGTTAAAAAGTTTCTTCACAAAGGAACCGATACTCAAGGTGCAGTGGCAGCTTACAGAAATGGAAATCTAGATTTAGAATAGTGTATATGACATTTTGGCTGCAAAACACAGAAATCGATCTGAAACCCACCTGGAAACTTCCTCCCCGCTAGGCAGCTTTCATAGTTCTAGGAGGTGCTATTCAGGTTCTCCCAGGAGAAAGGTCATCAATGGTCTTACCCATGATGGACCATGCATGTTGCAATATCAAACTGCTAGGTAAGATATCATCACTGGTGCAATACTGGCACACTGTTAGGCAGTAACTAATGGCTTTCTGATTGGACTTTAGACCTGTTGCACCAGAGGCAATTCCATGGCTGGTGCCATAATCCTAGTGAAAAGTCCGTAACTGCAGTGGTTCCAGGTCCCAGGGTAGAACTAGCTGTTGTTATTTTACTAGATGGTCATATTGTCAAATTGACTTCTTAATATTTATGCTTATACCCATATACTCAACACTGCTCTTAACCTAAGTGAGAGAAGCTTCTTTGCAGCAGTGGACAGAGGAAAGGTGTATATCTGATCAAAATGCTAAAACTAAAAGACTGAGTTTTTCAGCCCTGAATGGAACACCCATACAGCTTGAGCCCCATATTTTCTTCAAAACTTCAAGCTTTGGACTGCTGAGAAAAATGGCCTGGGGAATCGTGACTTAGTGCACAAAAGGCTTGCTTTCCTCTCGAGTCCTCACCTCTCCTGAAAACTGTTCAGGTTGGCGAAGAGCTTCTCTTGGGAGGCATCAACACCAGACTTAAAAGCTTCAGCTGTGGCTGTAGTTCATATTTCACAACCATAAAGTAGGAAGAAATGGTTTATAGCCTAATACCTGATATCCAAGGAATTGATTGAAAACTGTCTGGAAAACGTGATAGATGTGTTGACTTAACAGGTCAGGCTGAACTCTGCTCCTACACTACAAAGATAAGCCGCACCCCAGAAAGCCAGCAAGCGGGGATGAGGATGGGGTTGGGAACCAGCATTTGTTTTTTGTTTTCTCCACTGTCATCTCACTGCATGCTTTACAAGCTTGTCTTCTGGAAGAAACTGGGAGGGCATTCCTGGCAAGAAGGGCTGGGTTTGTGCTCTAACTGCTGCATCTGTTTGCAAAGGCTTTATTCCAAGACCTCTTGTGCTCACTGTATGTGGGTAGGAGCAGAGGTGGACGAGATGAGGTTTGATTTTAAAAAAAAAAAAAAAAAAAAAAAAAAAGGCCAAGCCCTCAGGAAGGAGTAAGCAGGTCTGGAAACTTCTTTTCCCTCAGACTAAAGATGGGGCTTGTCCGACTTCTGGACACTTTTTTTTTTTTTTTTTGATACTTTATTAACATTTCAAATGTTTCCCCCTTTCCAGGTCTCCACTTTGGAAACCCATATCCCCGGCCCCCTCCCCCTGCCTCTATGAGGGTATTCCCCCAATCACCCACCAGCCCACCCACTCGCATCTTCCCACCTTGACATTCCCCTATACTGGGGCCTCTAACACCCTCAGGCCCAAGGGCCTCTCCTCCCCCTGATGGCCAACAAGGCCCTCCTCTGCCACATATATGGTCCGAACCAGGGGTCCCTCCATGTGTATTCTTTGGTTGGTGGTCCAGTATCCAGGAGCACCGGAGGGGTCAGGCCAGTTGACACTGTTGCTCCCTCCATGGGACTGCAAACTCCCTCAGCTCCTTCAGTTCCTTCTCCAACTCCTCCATCTGGGACCTCACTCTCAGTCCAATGGTTACTGTGAAGTGAAACTTGGGTATTCCGAACTTTTGGACTAATATCCACTTATAGTGAATACATGCCATGTTCGTTATTTTGTGACTGAGTTACCTCGCTCAGGATATTTTCAAGTTCCATCCATTTGCCTGCAAGTTTCATTAAATCATTGTTTTTAATAGCTGAGTAGTATTCCATTGTGTAAATGTACCACATTTTCTGTATCCATTCCTCTGCTGAGGGACATCTGGATTGTTTTCAGCTTCTGGCTATTATAAATATGGCTGCTATGAACATAGTAGAGATTGTGTCTTTATTACATGTTGGAGCATCTTCTGGGTATATGCCCAGGAGTGGTAT
>CM052701.1:60491405-60588450 GCA_028551405.1 Uromys caudimaculatus
CACTACTGCTCTGTTGTACAGCTTGAGGTCAGGGATCCTGATTCCCCCAGAAGTTCTTTTGTTGTTGAGAATAGATTTTGCTATCCTGGGTTTTTTGTTGTTCCAAATGAATTTGAGAATTGCTCTTTCTAAGTCTATGAAGAATTGAGTTGGAATTTTGATGGGGATTGCATTGAATCTGTAGATTGCTTTTGGCAGGATGGCCATTTTTACTATATTAATCCTGCCAATCCATGAGCATGGGAGATATTTCCATCTTCTGAGGTCTTCTTCGATTTTTTTCTTCAGAGACTTGAAGTTCTTGTCATACAGATCTTTCACTTGCTTGGTTAGAGTCACACCAAGATACTTTATATTGTTTGTGACAATTGTGAAGGATCTGATTTCCCTAATTTCTTTCTCAGCCTGTTTATCCTTTGAGTATAGGAAGGCTACTGATTTGTTTGAGTTAATTTTATATCTGGCCACTTTGCTGAAGTTGTTTATCAGCTGCAGCAGTTCTCTGGTGGAGTTTTTTGGGTCACTTAAGTATACCATCATATCATCTGCAAATAGTGATAATTTGATTTCTTCCTTTCCAATTTGTATCCCTTTGACTTCCTTTTGTTGTCTAATTGCTCTAGCTAGAACTTCAATTACTATATTAATATATTAAATATATATATTATATATTAATTCAGCATCACCCTGAAATATGAAGGATGGAACCACACTAGCTTATTCACTGGGCTCAGGTAAGATCTTGACTGTGGAAGGCTTTTAAATGTCTGACTAATGTGAGCCTATCCACTATTCCAGGTAAGACAGCAGGGATGAAGGGAAGTATTGACCTACCCAATGACCCAGTGTTCCAAACTAACGAAAATGCTTTCTTCACCAGCACTGGGTGTTCTGTCCCGAACAGGCTGACTTCTTGGGGGCAATCATTTGTGGTTACACTCTTTTGCAGGTGGATGCTGGGCCAAATGCCTTCAGTCATTTAATTGGGAGCCTACTTTATATTGTCAGTGAAAGTCATTGAGGGAGGTTCCCAAAGGGTACTTAACTCCTCATATCTGGACCCTGGATGAGGCAGAGTTCATATTTGCAATTCCATGGCTACAATGAAATTAAACTGCCTCAGAGGCTTACAGAGGCTACACACTGGGAAGAACAAGGCGAGAAGAAAGCTTTCACAGAGGGGCAGTGGCATAGCAGCAGAGGAGGGGGGTTCGCATGGAGTTCCTTCACTTACATCACGCTCTTCTTCACTGCTCTACTAAAAGAGATGCTCTGAAGGGAACATTTCTCTACATCTGGCTGAGTCTGTAAGACAGAACCTTTGTTTCAGGGTAAAAACGACTAGATTAAAGTTCCTGTCCCAAGTAAAGTGGCTTTGTTTCCTTACAGAGAAAGTGCATGAGGCTCTGTCTGGCTCTGCTTCTAAGCTACTGGCATGGTTTTGGCCTTCATTGAACCACCCCTGTTGCCTATATATAGCCTTGTCTTGCTTAAAGAATTTAAAAAGCATTAGAATGCAGAAATCAAAGAGACAATAAATTTAAAACCAATCTTATTGTCTGCAGTCTAAAGTGTTATTCAGATCAAAGGGGAGGGGACATCTGGCTTCTGGCTTGCTACAAAAGGCAGATCACATTACCTACCAATAGTGGGATTCATCCACTCTCTCATATTCTGGGGGTCTAGGGTACACGGCTTTTTCAACTTTCAGGGAAACAGATTGGGGGAATCAGTCAAACCCCTTATAGTTTCAAAGAGAAACACGCTCCATGGGATCATATAAAATGTACTGATAATTTTGTCCTCAGAGTCTCATTTCTCATCTGTGGGGTCTTCAAGAGCTCCAGGCCATGCCATTTTGGCTAATCTGTGATCCAACTCTCTCTAGACTCAAGTCCCCAAAGCAGAAAATTCTGGTTTTTGTAGCTAACTTACTAGTCGAGAAAACACTTTTGTTGCACTATTTGATTTGTTTTAATGTCCAAGTCACAGTTGGGGGCTGAGTCACCAAATGTTTAGTTGAAAGCTTATATTCATTTCCCCCTATGTTTTTGCTACGAAAAGCAGATATGTCTTACTGTAAATTATTCAAACCCTTTTAAAAGAAAGATAAATGGTGTTCCATGTGCTTGTATCTGTACAAATTTACGATTCCCTACAAATTGCAGTGTGGCATGAGGAAGCATTATAACACTGTCAAAGCCTCACTCAGTATTAAAAACCAGTGTCTTCAGTTAGCACATACATCCGACTCTACCACAAGCAAACAGCAGAAACACAGGATATTTCCTCCTTCAGAGTGTTTCACGGCGGAGTAATCAATGGAGTATCAGCATTAGTATTTTCCAATTACTCACTAGTTCTCTCACCCATTCCTCATTCCCAAAATAGAATAAACTAGAGACAATGACAGCGGATCTGTGCTCAGGGTACCTCACCCAGCTCCCAGCAGTATTTGGCTGTGAGTTAACACAGTCTGGGTACGGCAGGGGGTGTGGATTGTTAGGAATCCCCCGTTGCTTGCTTCCCCCAGGTCTGTGCATATGTTTTCTTTCACTACAATGTCCTCCTGCTGATTTTGGCTTCTCTCCTTTCATAAGCACCTTCTGAAACAAAGAACAAAATCGTCTGTCTTCATGTCTTACTTCTCTACCTTGCTCCTCCTCCTCAGCTATGTTAACAGTCCCTGATCTTTCAGGAAAAAGACTTTTTGACAACCAAAATCAGGAAGAGAAATGACCAAGATGTGGCCATGGTCCTAGCCTGCTAACCTTCTCCAAGAAACAGGATTTTTTTTTTCATTTGAATGTCTTTTAAATTTAATCTTGAAATTTGGCTTACAATAAGGCTAGACTTTCTCTTTTCAGACTGTAAAAAAAGCTAAACTCATCTTTTTTTTTTTTTTTTAGGGTAAAATATATTTTATTTTGTTTTTATTGAAAATAAATTTTATACAATATATCCTTATTCAAATTTCTCTGTCCAAACTCCTCCCAGATTCTTGCCACCTTCCTATGGCCAAAATCCACGCTCTTTCTCAGTAGAAAATAAACAAGCATTTAAAATTAATAATAATAATAATAATAATAACATAAAATAAAACCAAGGAGCCGGGCAGTGGTGGCGCATGCCTTTAATCCCAGCACTTGGGAGGCAGAGGCAGGCAGATTTCTGAGTTCGAGACCAGCCTGGTCTACAGAGTGAGTTCCAGGACAGCCAGGACTACACAGAGAAACCCTGTCTCAAAAAAAAAAAAAAAAAAAAAAAAACCAAGGAAACCTTAATAGAACAAAACAACCATGTAGAGTAGAGGAATTTAATCCAGCAACATAGCCGCTTTGGCAAGGGATCGCAGCCAAAGACCTTCTAGGTCAGTGTGATCCAGCAGGAATGCAAACGTTTACCCATAACTACCTGTTCTATAAAATATATTTTTTGTTTTTATTTTCTATTGAATATTTTATATATTTACATTTCAAATCTTATCTCCTTTCCCAGTTTCCCCTCCGGAACCCCTTTATCTAATCTCCCTACCCTGCTTCTATGAGGGTGCTCTCCCACCCACCCACCCATCCACTCCCACCTCACCGCCCTGGCATTCCCCTACACTGGGAAATAGAGCCTTCACAGGACCAAGGGCCTCTCCTCCCATTGATGCCAGACAATGCCAGCCTCTGTTACATATGCAGCTAGAGTCATGATTTAGAAATCCCACATGCCAGGAAAGCAAGAGTCTCCCAGGACCCAACAGGGATGAGATTAGCTGAAATGTCCAACAAAGGGGAGGGAGAAATGGTAGAGACCATATCCAGAGGTTAGGCAATGCCCCCGGTTGGAGGATAGGGCCACCCACTCATCTCCAAATTTTAACGCAGAATGGCTCCTGTCTATAGGAAATACGGGGACAAAGTGTAGAGCAGAGACTGAAGGAACAGCCATCCAGAGACTTCCCCACCTGAGGATCCATCCCATATACACACACCAAACCCAGACACTATTGCAGATGCCAAGAAGTGCTTGCTGACAGGAGCCTGTTATAGCTGTCTCCTGAGAGGCTCTGCCAGAGCCTGACAAATACAGAGGTGGATGCTTGCAGCCAACCATTGGACTGAGCACAGGGACCCCAATGGAGGAGTTAGAGGAAGGACTGATGGAGCTGAAGGGGTTTGCAACCCCATAGGAAGAACAACAATATCAACCAACCAGAGCCCCAAGACACGGAATTCTTTCTCAAAGTCTTAATTCGTCGTTTACTGAGTGCCTCATCTGTTAATGAAAGACTGTAGTCCTTAACAGGTATGAATAGTATCAGGTAAGAGGTAAGCAGATGGAAATAGATTCTCAATGGATTATATGACAAATCTCAGAGATGAGGAAGTGGTATGGAAGAAGAATAAGAATGGAGGGCTATAGTTTCTGCATGTGAGAGTGGAATTGCGTGGGTTTTCATGTGTAACATTTTATCTGCATTAATAGCTCTTTAATTCTGTTTTGAATTGTGTCCGGTTCCTGTAGAATGAGTACACAGTGAAGAGGGAAATCAGTAGGAATCTGCAATTCACGTGTTTATAGTATCTGAAAATGTGAAGGAAGAGACCATCAAGGAAGGAAAGAACTCTTGTAGCCTTAAAACTAAAACAACCCAGTAACTGGAGTGGTGACGTCACAGTGCGGAAACCCAGGGCAGGAAACTGAAGCAGCTTGTTTTTAAAACTCACTTCTCTTCTCCCTTTACTTGAGAATCTCAGCCTCTGTCTGGAGCTCAGTGTAACATCCTTGACATTCTGTGAGATGCCTTCCTACTTGAAAAAGAAAAAAGCCAAAGCAGCAATTATTTCCTAACAGCTAACTTATAAAAGTTAGTTTTCCTAATTAGGATGTTTACACCATTCAATAGCTTATGGCTCTGAAAAGGATATGGGCTACTTCTGGGACTGTGTGTGTGTGTGTGTGTGTGTGTGTGTGTGTGTGTGTGTGTGTGTATGTTACAATTTATAGTTATACAATATGTCTATATACACAATGGCAAAAACATTTTGTCTTGCTCCATTAGAGATTCTAGGTTTAATTTTGATAGGCACAATTTCCCTTTGTTTCTAAAATGTGTACCTTGTTCCACCCTGCCTTCTCCCTTCTCTGCTGAAAGTACAATTCATAAAGCCCAATTTTGTCAGAAGAGAAAAAAGTGAAGAGTAGAAATGAATGTCAAATAATGGAAAGCATCGTGGATCCCATTATAGTTTATGGCTTTGTTCTAGGAGTCGGATGAATGCACTGTAAAGAATGTGGCACTAAATTTATTATCATGGTTATCATCTTTCAGACAAGACATAAAGTAGAGGAGGCTTCTCCCATCACCTGCCATCACTAGAGATCCCACGGCACCTTCTACAAGAAGAGTCGAGTTATCCTGGCCCAGATCCAGATCCTACTATCTGATGACTTATATTTCCTTTGTAGTATGTCTGGGAGACATTATGGGTTCTTCCTCTTTGAAACTGTCATTACCATAAGCACAGCCAAAGTGGGCTCCTGCAAAGTGATGTGGAAGAAAGGTTCTCACATTCCAGCATGTGGATCAAGTGAAAGAATGAACAGTCTGCCCTGGAACAGGAAGCTGAGCTCTGTCATCAAAGTCTTCCTAGTGGACCACTAAGTAGGTTCCTGACCAACCAAACCCACTACAGCTGTTCATCGATATCAAAGCTCATTGATTAGGCTGGAGCTATACTGGAGCACATGCCTAGCATATGCAAAACTCTAGATTCAATACCCACTACTGAAAATAAAAGGTTCTGATTGGGTCATGTCAGTGTCACATAAATTCTAGTTTTTATGAACTTCATGCACTGGATGTCCCCCTCAACAATGTAAAACCAAAAGAAAAGAAATTATTTTTTCCTGACTTTGTTCTTAACTCCAAAACATTTTCCTATGGAATTAAAAGAAAACAATCACTCACACAACATTTTGCAAATATTCTTTTTTACCTCTGGTTTTAGATTATTCACATTTAAATGGAAATTGTGTGAATATCTGTACTGTATTTCTCCAAAAATTAAGGTATATCAAATGAAATACTGAATGCAACAGTGTATTTTCATTTATAGCCTTCTATTACATAACAGAAAGTATAACTTTTGTTACAGTCTGATGATTACACTATGAATTTGTGAAACTCCATGAAAGTAAAAGCAGAGAATCCTAAAGCTATAAGCACACAAGGATGATGAATTAAAAAATAATACAAATTTGATGATTTAAATGAAATTTTCAAGGGATACAAAATTTTGACCTACACTGAAGAGGTGTTGATTTGATATTTAGACAGAGAGTAGTGGGAATGGACTGGATAGTATAACAGCTCCTTCCATGGCTTCAGCTGCTAGCTTCTATCTGTAAAACAAAGCACTGGACAGGCTGGACGTGAAGATATCTCTGTTATATGCAAAGGTTTAGCCTTCTCCATTACCAGCTTGGATGCCACTGATGGGCTATCTTAGTTCTTTATCCTGCTGCTGTGAAAAAATAGCCTGACAAAAAGAAGTTTCTTCTGATTCACAGATCAAGTCCCTCATGTAGGGGAAGTCTTGGTAGCATAGGATAGCTGGTCGGGAGGTAGCCAGTGATGGTTACTATGGCTGCTGGTAAAAAGCTACTTGTCTTCTTTTTGTTCAGTTCTACAGTTAAAGTACGACTTCCCACTTCAGTTAGCCTGATCTAGATAATCCCTCACAGACATCAACAGAAGCTTGTCTCTGATGATTCTAGATCCTGTCAAGTTGACAATCAAAATTACCACTACACAGCTGTAGACTAGTGAGCATCACACATCTCCACCTGCATATGATAAGTTCACTAGGTTAACATGAATAAAAGAATAATGCTGGAAGCTTTCTTAGTGACTTGGAGTCTTGGTTAGGGTTTCTATTGCTATGATAAACAGCATGACCAATAGCAACTTAGGGATGGGGGGACATATTTCAGCTTATAATTCTCAGGTTACACTCATCACTGAGTGAAGTCAAAGCAGAAACTCAAGGAAGAAACCTGGAGTCGAGAACTGAGGAAGAAGCCATAGAGGGACACTACTCACTGGCTTGCTCCTCATGACTTACTCAGTTCTTACATAATCCAGGAACACTTGCCCAGAAGTGACACCACTCACGATTGGGCTTGTCCCTCCCACACCAATCATTAATCAAAAATGCCTCCCCTCTGGCCTCTAAGTAATCTGCTCAGGATTCCTTTTACTAGGTAGCGCTAGCTTGTGTTAAGTTGACAAACAAAACAAATGGGACATCCGGGTATAGATAATGTCCAAGACTATTGGACTGCAATTCACAGAAACCCAAATCAAGCTAAGACAAGAATGACATTTATTAATTTATGGAACTGAGAGCATAGTCACGAACTTCCTGATATTTTTCCCATTAAGAGGTAGTCTTGGTACTCTCCTCTTGACTGTGGGAAAACCTGAAGACTTGCTTCTAGGAGGCCAGGTAGTAGATGTGAAAGGATGTAACCTTGAAGATAAAGTCATGAAAGGTATTGTGCCTTCTCTTGGATAATTTACTCTGGAGGAAGCCATTTTTATTCAAAAGAGAGATCCACAGTATGAGACTCTCAAGGGCTCCAAACACTCACTAGCCATGCAAGTGCTCCAGATTGGGAGTGTATTCTCCAACACCAGCCCAGCCTTTAGATGGCTACACTCTCCATGATGCCTTGCTTACCTGATTCTGAGTCAGAACTTCCACCTTAATCACCCTCACCCCCAGAACTCTATGAGACAATTTGTAAGACGATAAGTGTTTGTTGTTTAAGTCTACTAAATGTGCCACCTGTTAGAGTAGTATTGGGCTGACTTCAAACATGCCTCAGTTTGGAAAAACATTGGATCAAGAAAATACTCCATCTCCTGGCTCTGTTTTTCAATGTATGGGGGGCTTCATTCTTCAGTTGGTTTCGTCTATATACTGGGAAAAGAAAAGTTATCATCAGACTGGTCTACAAGCTTTTTGTAACTTATGAGGCTAAAGAAGGGAAAAGTCTTCCTCTCATTTTCCATATTCAAGTTTTTAAGAAGTCTTTTAAAATTTCTATTTCATTTATTTATTTATTTATTTATTATGTGGTGTGTGTGTGTGTGTGTGTGTGTGTGCGCGCGCGCGCGCACGCGTGCGTGCACTCGTGTACAGGCATATGCTTGCCTACCGAGTAGAAGTCAGAGGACAGCTAACTTGTGGAAGTTGGTTTCTCCTTCTACTTTGTGGGTCCTGGGGTTGAAATCAGGTTGTCAGACTTGGCAGCAAATATCTTCATGTGATGAGCCTTGACATCATCCCCTTAAAGAAGATTCTTATAGACTTTGTCTCAAGTTCTCTTCTAAAACCCACCATGTTGACCAGGATTATGGCCATATGATGTCATGTCACACCCATATCTCAAAAGGGACAAGAAAATAAATGCCAGGAGAATGGTGCCATGTGGAATAATGAAAGGATTGTTCTTTAAAACATTAGACCTTCATAAAATCCTCCCCCTCATGTAGACTTTAGCTGTCACTGTATGGAACTATAAGCTTCCACATTCCGGGATTCCCCATTCCATGTTAGCGCCTGTAACATGGATTATCTGGAAGCCAGTGGAGCAACTTCAGTGTGTGTGCTATGGTACTTAATGACGTACAAGGAAAGGAGAACAAGAAGCATAGATAAGGGCAAGGTCCTTCTGTTAGCGTAAGTGTCTAAGCCTTCTTTTATGAGAATAGAGAGAGAATAGAAGAACGCAACAATGAAAAAGAATAGTTATTTACAATGCAAGAAAATATTCAGCTATCTGTATTTTATTTTATTTGGACATATAAGGCATGGAAACCAACCTTGAATAAAATGTCGACTGCTAATTTAGTGTCAGTGACCAAAGGCACAATACTACACAACAGATCTCTAGAACTTATTTGCCTTGTTTAACTGAGAGTGTGTCTGTTGATAAGTGACTGCTTATCTCCACCCTTCTCTGTCCCTAAAAACCATCATTTGACTCTGATACTGACTGTGGATGTCTGGGAGACCTCATATATGTGAATATTTGTCTTTGACTAGTTTATTTAATACACCATAAAAATCAATGTTGCAGAATTTTTGTTTTAGAAGCTTAGCAATGCTCTCTCTCTCTCTCTCTCTCTCTCTCTCTCTCTCTCTCTCTCTCTCTCTCTCTGTGTGTGTGTGTGTGTGTGTGTGTGTGTGTGTGTGTGTGTGTGTGTGAGAGAGAGAGAGAGAGAGAGAGAGAGAGAGAGAGAGAGAGAGAGAGAGAGAGAGAGAGACATTTGTTACTTGGTGTTCCTACCTCCTGGCTGTCATAATAGTACTACATTGATATCTTGGCTTCTTAATTCCAAATCCTTTGGACATATATCTAGAAGTAGATTTGCCTATACTAATTCTGATTTTAATTTTTGCATCTTTAACTAATGCATATCTATTGTACAAAATAATGGATTTCCTTATGACACTTTAACACATGCATGTCACTTACTGCAGCCAAGGCCAGCTAATCCACCCTGTTCCCTTTCTCTGTCACTTTCCTCTTCCCAAATAATCATCGTTCTCCTTTATGTCTTTTCTAAGATAGAAATTCTGTATATGAGGGGGAAATGTCGTTCTGTGTTTGACATATTTCATTTAATATGGTGAACTCCAGTTTCACTCATTTTCTAGCAAACAACTGGATTTTGTTCTTTTGTGACTAAATAATGCATGTTGTATGTATATACCATATTTCCTCTATTTTATCCGTTTCTTGGTAGACAACTAGACTCATTCCATAACATGGATATTATGAATAGTGTCACAATAAACATCATTATTATATGCTGACTCTATTCCCCTTGGGTATATACCCAGGAGTGTACCAGAATGGCACACCTGAGGAATGGCATGGTTTGGCTGTGTGGTTCTCTTTTCATGTTTGTGAAGAATTTTTATACTGTTTTTGAATGTGGTGTACTATTTTGCACTCCTGTCAACCATGGGTAAGGGACCTAATTTCCTTATGTTCTTGTAAACATACATTGTTTCTTATTTGCTTTGGAATTGCCATTCTGGCCTATAAGAGGTAATCCCTCAGTGTGATTTGGATTTGCACTTCAATAATGAATTGTAATATTGAGCATTTTTCATACCTGTGTTGGCCTTTTATATCTTCTTTTCTAATGTGGAAGTTTGCTGTTGCTTTTGTTTCTCTTGCTGTTAGGTTGGAGGAGTGTCTCCTGTTATTTTATGCTTTAACCTTTTATTGGCTAAACCATTTGAAAATAATTTCTCCTTCTGTGGTTTGCATTCCTTTTCCATTTACTTGTTTGCCATGTAGAAAGATTTATTTTGATATACTACCACTTGTTCATTTAGATTTGGTTGATTTTTTGGAATCTATCTTATGAAAGCATTACCCAAGATAGCGTTATAAACATGTTCCATTAGAGCTGAGGGTATGGGTCATCAGGTAAGAGAACTTGATGGTCAAGCATGAGAAACTAAGTTTAGATCATCAGCACCCACACAGAAAGCCAGGCATGATATCATGTGCTTTGTAATTCCAGTACAGGCAGGCAGAGCAAGGAAGATCTTTGGGAGCTCACTGGTCACGTACCTGGTGAGCTTCATCCAGATTCAGTGAGAAATTTGCTCTAAAAAAATAAGGTGGAGAGCAATAGAGGAAGACAACCAGTGTCAACCTCTGGCTCCACACATTCATGCACAGCTATTTCCACCCATACATGTGTGTGTGCGCACACATATACATACACAAAGACACACTGGGGAGACAACTGTTTTTCCATATTTTCTTCTAGGAAGTTTACAAGTTAAGGTTTGCCCTTTAAATCTATAGTCCATTTGAGTCTCTTTTAGTGTTGTGTAAAAGAACAGTTCAATTTAACTTTCTGCATGTGTATACCCAATTTTCCCATACCATTTGTTTAACCTACAATCTTTTCCCCATTCTGTAGACTGAGCCCTTGTCAAACACCAGCTGATTATGTAACATTTTTGCTGCACTCATATTTTGTTCCACTTGCTTATGCCTTTCTTTATTCCAACATCTCAGTCGTGCTTCCTATGACTGTGCAATATATTTTGATAACAAGAGGGGTGTTCTCTCCAGCTTTTTTTTTCTTTCTCAAGGTTTATTTGTTCCTTCATGGTCTTTTGTGATTTCACAAGTTTTTCAGTGTTTTCTTCTATTTATATACAATGCCAATGACATTTTCTTTCTTTTTTTTTTTTTTTTTTTGGAGCTTAAATTGACAGTTTAATTAATATATCTATATAACCTAATGGCATAAACATAAAAACTTTTTTATTTATTTTTGATACTTTATTTACATTTCCAATGTTTCCCCTTTTCTGGGTCTCCTCTTTGGAAACCCCCTATCCCCTCCCCCTCCCGCCTCTGTGAGGGAATTCCTCCTCCCACCTACCTGCCCACCCATCCCCATATTCCCACCTTGACATTCCCCTTTACTGGGGCCTCTACACCCTCAGGCCCAAAGTCCTCTCCTTTCTCCCTGATGTCCATCAAGGTGATTCCTCTGCCACATATGTAGTCCAAACCATGGGTCAATAGATGTGTATTCTTTGGTTGGTGGTCTGAACTCCAGGACAACCAGGGGGAGGGTCAGGCCCATTGACGCTCTTGCTCCCTCCATGGGGCTACCAATTCCCTCTTCTCCTTCAGACCTTTTCCAATGCAGTGAAGTTGCATTGGATTTGTAGATTATCATAGGCAATACGGACAATTTAACAATATTAAATATTTCAGTCTTTGGACACACAATGTTTCGCCATTTGTGAGCATCTTTTTATTTTCTTAGACTCGTATATTACAATTTTTACTATGTGAGTTTTTCACATTCTTAGTTAACTTAATTTCTATGATTTTTTTCTTTATGGTGTATTTTAAATGACACGTTTCCTCTAGTTTTTTCAGCTATCCCATTGTTAAAATCCAAAATAATCACTGATTTCTGTGTTATGTTAATGCTTCAAGACTGAAGTGGTAGCTGTAATGGTAAAGCACTCACTGTACGGACATAAGGACCAGAGCTTGACCCTCAGAACCCATATTGAACAACAGCAAAGCCCCACATGGTGATGTATGCATGTAATCCCAAGGCTGGGGAGATGAAGAGAGGTAGATCGATCCCTAGGACTTGCTGCCAGCTAGCCTAGCATAATCTGAAAGTTTTGGGCCACATGAGAGACTTTGTGTCAAAAAACCAAAGTGGACAGCACTACAACTTTACTGAATTTTGTATTTCTTTTTTTGTTGAAATCTTCTGTTTATTTTTCTTGCCTAATTGCTATGGCGATAACCCCTAGTAGTATGAGAGATAGAAATGGTAATGGTGAACCTCCTTTCCCTTTTCTGGTCTCACTGTTTCTTATCTCTGAATGTGTAGCCAGCTCTGGGTTCTTTATATGTGGCCTTTGTTACAACTGGGAGCAGTCTTCCTATTCTTAGTTTGTTCAGAATTTTTAACCATAAGAGGAGGTTAAATTTTGGCAAATGCCTATTCTTTACACACTGAGTTAGCATATGATTTTTATACTTATACTTCTTTTTTTTTTTTTTGTCTTTTTAGTATTTTCAATGATTTTCATTTTATGGTTTAAGGTGTATGTCATTTCTTCAATGAGGTAAACTACATTGATGATATTCTAATTTTGCTGTATAAGATATTAAACATTGTAATAAAGTTCTTGAGCTTCTCAGCTATGTTCAGAACACTTCAGTGGAGAACTTAGCCTGGTCTACTCCTGTTAGGTTAATGACAGAACTAAGGAGATACACTATATTAAGAATCAGACTCTGGCTCATAACAAAGACTCTGTTCCCCCATTGAACTCAGTATCTCTGCTCACTCCGGCCCTGCTTGCTCCAGCCCAAAGATTTATTTGTTATTATATGTGAGTACACTGTAGCTGTTTTCAGACACATCAGAAGAGGGCGTCAGATCTCATTATGGATGGTTGTGAACCACCATGTGGTTGCTGGGATTTGAACTCTGGATCTTTGGAAGAGCTGTCAATGCTCTTAACCACTGAGCCATCTCTCCAGCCCCTTAGCTACCACTCTTTAAAGAGAAACCTTTTAGTAGTTTACTACTAAGGGTCCATGCAGATTTTTCACAGATGTCATATTTTAGGTTGAGAAGGTTTCTTTCTCTTCTAATGTGTTGAGTGGTTTTTTTTTTATCATGAATGGTGTTAAATTCTGTCAAATGAGTTGTCCACTTTATTGCATGATCAAGCAGTGTCTGTCCCACATTCTATTAGCATGATGAATAACATCAAGTTATTTTTAAAGATAGCTATGTGGTAATGGCATTTACATTATTTTTATAGAAAAATGAATTCAGTTACTGAGTATTTTGCAACAATATTCATAAGGGATATTAGTCTATAGTTGTATTTTTAATGGTATATTTGTTTAGACTTGGTATCAAGGTAATACTGCTCTTAAAGGATGAGGTAGAAGTGTTGACCCTTCTGTTTTTAATTTTAAAATTATATTTGCATGTATTGTAAGACTCTGGGGAGCCTTAGCTTACCAGAGATACTCCCCCCACCCGAGTAAACACCATGGAGTCGGGGATTGATGCAAAAAGCAAGAGGAGTTTATTATTCAAGCATGCTGGGGTCACCCTGCACACAAAGGAGGGAGAGAACAGCCACAGCCAGCCCCTTCAGCGAGCTTTTATACAGTTTTTAGAGCAGCTGCCATTTGGCACAATGTGATTGGCAGAACAGTGTGACTTTTAAATTGATTGGTCTTTAGGGAATGAGGTAGTAGTGGCTTAATTAGCCCCTTCCTTCCAGCCTATGTGCTCTCTATCCTGCCTTTTCCAGGATGGGAGGGGTACCTACATGCTCGGGGTTCTGGTGAAATTTTCCAAAGTTCCTGAGCTGACCTCTTCAGTATGAGTGTGTGAAAGTGTATATGGGTGTGTAAATGTGAATGAGTGGGTAAGTGTGTGTCTGTCTGTGTGTGTATCTGTGTGTGTTTCTGTTTGTGTGCATGTGAGTGTGAACGTGTATATATGTGTGTGTATGAGTTTGTGTGTGTGAATGAGTGGATGTGGTTGTGTATCTGTGTGTGTATGTGTTTGTGTCTGCACTGTGTGCATATCTGTGTGGGTAGGTGGGTGGGTAAATGTGGATGAGTGTGTGTCTCTTTGTCTGTGTTTGTGTCTGTCTCCGTCTGTGTGAGTGTGTGTGTGTATATCTGTACGTGTGTTTGTGTATGTACAAGTGTGTGGGTATGGGTGAGTGGATGTATGTGTGTCTGTCTGTGTGTGTCTGTCATGTTTGTGGGGGTGTGTGTATGTGTGTCTGTGTGAGTGTGTGTGTGTGTGTTTCTGTGTGTATCTGTCTGTGTCTAAGTGTATGAGGGTGTGTCTGTATGTGTGAGTGTGTGTGTGTGTCTTCATCTCTATGTGTCTGTGTGTGTATGTCTGTGAATGTATCTGTGTATGCATGCCTATGCATGTAGACTAAGACATGCCTGTGGAGATCAGAAGACAATTTGCAGGATTTTCCTTCCACCATGTGAATCCGAGGATCTCACTTCAGTGGTCAGACTCATCAGCAAAGACTTTTGCCCATTGAGCCATTTCTTGGCCTTATCACCTCTAATTTTAAGGACAACTTGGTAAAGAACATATATGAGTACTTTTAAGTATTTGGTGAAGCCATTCTATGTGGGCTTTACTTTACAGGAAAAAAAAATGTATATGTAGTCTCTGCTTATGATAGCTATATTCCAACTTTTAGTTCTACTTATGGCATTTTAGGTAATTTGAGTATGAAAAGGTGTTATGGATATCTCCATAAACAATACAGACTCCTGCCTAAAATTTGGTTCAGTTGCTTAGATGATAATGGTGGCACCACTCCAAAGAGGTCAAGAGATCCTTAGTACCTGTTCTGCTCTGAACAAAGCTCTGAAAGCAGGGAAAGACTTGCTTTGGGTTTTATGGTAATTAGAGAGTCAAGAGTCCCCATGAGGCAGGCTGTGATCATTCCATTACTTGCACTTTAGGGAGCCTGGCTTTCTAGTCAGCTTGTTCAAATGTAAGCTAGAGGGGAAAGGAAAGAGAGAAACTTAGAGTATGTCATCAGGACATATAATTCATAATTAGGTTGCCTATAATCAAAATTTGACTTATGAAGGTTTCTGGTGGTTTACTATTCATTGCAATTGGACTTTCTTAAATCATTAGTCTATTTTTAGTAAAATAAAAAATAAAAAACACAAGCATAAAATCAGACTTTTTCTTTGGCTATATATTTTTAAATTCTATGTTTTCATACAATTGTTCATAGGAATTTTTTTGTAATGCATTTTAAAAAGATTTTTTTTGGTAAGGTCAAGAATGATGTTTGCTCTTTTATATCTGGGTTTTTTGCTTGTTTTGGTTGGGTTTTTATTTGTGTGTTTGTTTAATACAGGGTCTATGTACTATGTAGACCTGCCTGGTTTCAAACTCACTATAAAGACCATGCTAGCCTTGAAATCACAGAGAGCTGCCTGCCTCTGCCTCCCAAGCGCTAAAATTAGAGCTGTCATATTAGAATTTGCTTTCTTCCTCCTCTCTACTCCCTACCTGTCTCCTCTTTTCTCCCTCATGTTTTATATTCTAACTAATGAGGTTTATTTTAGCTGCTGTTTTCCAACCTTACAATTTCAATTCGGGTATTCTTTCATAATTCTCCTTCTCCTTTTCCTTCTCCTTCTCCTTCCCCTTCTTCTCTTCATCTCTGTCTCTCTGTGTCTCTCTGTGTCTCTGTCTCATCATTTCCAGGTTCCCAATATATCATATTTCCATTTTTTTCTTATTTCTTTAGAATTTGTTTATCTGCTGAACATGAGCACTGTGGTGAGTGCTTATAAGCCCAGTAGCAAAAGGGACAGGGGCTGGAGAATGACTTGAACTCAGAAATGAGTCCCTTCACTGAGTCTCCCTTATGCCTTGCTTCTTTCTGGGGGACAAGATTGTTTTGAGCTCTTTGTTGAGCTCCACTCTCAGCTCGCAAGCCTTATTTGGATGCTGCCTCCTGAGTGGTTTTCCTGAGGACCCTGACTGTTTCAACCCACCTCCCCACAACCCCCACATCTATAAAAGGGGAGAGGAGTGACAAACAAGCTTCAGCTCAGTGTTTCTAAACGCACTAATGCAACTATTCTAAACTATTCATGTAAGCTCAGGGTGGCCTTCATCAATAATCAATAGATAAATCTGTGTTCTGTTCTTAGGGAGAAGTCACTTCTACTGAAATTTCTTACAATTTTTAAGAGCCATGTGTTACAGTAAAGCCACATGAGTCTGGGACTTCCTCTTAAGGAGGATAGCAGTGCCTTCTGCATTGAGCTGTCCTGAGAACTGGGGTGCAACATTAGCACTTTACACTCACAGCTGCTGGCATTTGGCTACTATTGTCAGCTTTCCAATGCCAAGTGATAATGGACGTCCAGCCGGGGCCAACTCTCTGGACCTTGCATGGTCTCAGAGAACTAACTCTCCTTATATTTCTATGGAATGATGATTAGCACATTTAAAAACATATTTCCAAGAAAACCTGTTTGTCTCCTCCAAGGCAGCTCACGGGATTCCTGACTACTTTCCTCGTTCCCGCTCTTTCCTCCGTCCGGAACTCAGATCTTTCTAACCTCATCTTTCCGCCATCTTATCTGTTTTGCATAACCACTCCTCTCTGTCATAACTGCAAGAGCTCTGCCTTCTAGCAGTTCTTGGGGAGACTGCTGGCGACCCAGTCTCAGGTCAGCCTCCTATGTCTTTAACCACATGGGGAGGACTGTAGGGGTCCCTACTGAAACCAAAGAAGATCAAAAAGATCTGGGTGCAATCTGGGTTCCTCTCTAAAAATGAGAAATCTCTGTTCTTTGTTTCTTCTTCCCTCTCTGGGATGAGTGAATCCCTGACTTTCTCCCTGACCCAGCCCCTGCTGAGAGACTTCCACCAGTTAAATTTCAAACACACTTACACAAAAAGAAAAGGTTTAATTTATTGATGGCTTTGTTTGGCAAAGGTTATATAGAATGTTATTAGGGTGAAAATAAAATTCTAGTTACAGATTCATAAAACTTTAAGCCAAATTAGCTTTTATGAGGCCATTAAATCCTGCCTCACTCTTATCCATAGCAAGGTAGTAATTCCACCATAGCCTATATAATTCTTAGTTGTTTTAAAATGATTAAAGCATATTAAATACACAATGTAGATGACAAACCAATAGAATCTCTGTCAGTCATTCAGCTAGGACTTCTTGTTTAGAAATGTTCTGTTTGTATATGTCTGAACTAGCCATCATTACCTGCTATTTGCTTATATATGCACATGAAAAGTCTCTCAAAATAACATTTAAAGCTTTTCTAATATTGCTTCAGAAGTGTCGACCTTTAAGGAACATTCAATTTTAAAAAAATAAAAGCTCATCCTTGACTTGGTAACATCTCTTCATATGTGACAAGACTGTGTTTCCCTCTGACCTGACAAAAGTCTCTAGCAACATACGACGGCCCATTTCTTCTTTGCCCAACTCAGAGGCTGTCATATAAAATAGAGAAAGAAAACATGTTTGAAATCACAGTAACCGAAGGACTTTGAGTTCCTAATGACATTAAATAACCATAACTTTTTGCTTATTCACATTCCACACGGTGGAAACTAGCCTTTCCTCCAGGTTTTTCACTTTGAAGAGTACAGTTGCAAAGAAGCACTCAGACTGACACAGTGTGTGGTTTTCCTCTTTCAGTGCCAAGCACAAATTGAACGCTGTAAGAGTCATATTTAGTTTCTGGCATTATTTTAATATGTAAGATCAAGATCAAAACTAATCTTGCCAAAGAACAGTTCTACTACAATGCTGGAGAAAATATGCACCATTACATCACTGGTGCGTCCAAAATAAGCAACAGACAGGGCTTCTTTAATAAATGATGGAGGACACGTATTTCTGATGATCTCGGTCTAGGGACAGCAAGGAAGGCAGACATCCCCGTCTTTGGCCAGTGATGTGCTTTTAGGGTACTTATGCTTTTGACCATTTCAAAGAAGTTAATTTTGAGGCAATCCTCTTGACATGAACCAAATCTAAATCCAACTTACATGAGAGACTGTGATACAAGCTTCTAGAAGGTAACTAACTTTTTAAGGTGCCAAACTTTTGATTATTATTATTATTTTATTTTTTTTAGCAAGACTGCATGTTTGTGGCAGAATTAAGACACGACACACAGTGTTTCTCAGCACCGAGTGTCATTTTTCCTCTCTGGTGTGGTTCTACATTTTCAGCTTTCTCCTCTCTTATTTTTCTTTCTTCACAACTCTCCAAAGTCTGCCTTTGCATTTGTGGGCCTAATCAATTCCATCCTGTGACTTATTGACTATGGATATGGAAGACTCAAAGATCAGGGAAGAAGCACGCAGTACAAATGAAACTCACAGGCTATGCTTGCACAAATTCATTTAGTGTGGAATCATCAGTAGTGACTTTTAAACTTTCAAAATTAGGCCCACTGTTTTGGGAATTCAAATAGCTTTTGCCTTACAATATGGTTCCTGTTTAGATGTCACATGGGAGTGGGCTAGACCAAAATAAAAAGTTTCTTTACTTCCAATGGTTCTTTGACTGTGGTATCTTTGATGGGCAGTGAATGTCTGCCTTCCAAATGACATATAACTTGACTAAGCACTCTGAGAGGAAAAGACAAAAAAAGTATTTGGAACATTTATAGCTAGAATCTCAGTCTTGAGGAGTATTGCTTAGCCAAACCAAAATGTACCAAGGCCCACCCACTTTTCATTCTGGCCCTTACATAAATGCTAAGTGGACATTTGGGGAGCCATGTGTATTCAGAGGACAACATCCATGGTAGGCATAATGATTACAATGCCACACAGATCCAGTGGGAGCAGGCAGCTGTTAACATACCCTAGTGCTTTCCTAAGGCGACTTTCCTATTGACCCTCTGAGAGCAAATGAAGTAGAGGCAAACATAGGCCCTTACTTCTCCAGACACTACCTAGCCAGGTGCAATCTCTCTCTCCCTCTCTCTCTCTCTCTCTCTCTCTCTCTCTCTCTCTCTCTCTCTCTCTCTCTCTCTCATCTCTGGTTCTCTCCTATAACAAACACCAAACAGAAAAAATCCCAGACATGTCTAACTCAAATGCGGCAGATAGGTCTCTCGTCTTACACTGTTCCTTATTGTCAGGCGGCCTCAAGAAAAGCAGGATCTTTATTGAAAGGTTCTGCATCTCTGAAGCATTTTTCAGGATGACAGAAAAGCAATGTTAATCCAGCAAAACTAAGCTTAGGAGGTTTAGTCTTTTCTTACCCCAGTGAACAAGGCTCTCAGTTGTCCTCCTGAGAGGCAAAGTAAGTAGGAGGTCATATTTTTTTTCTTTCACTTGGTTCTTTTTTTTTTTTTTTTTTTTTGGTTTTTCAAGACAGAATTTCTCTGTGTAGCCCTGGCTGTCCTGGAACTCACTCTGTAGACCAGGCTGGCCTCGAACTCAGAAATCCACCTGCCTCTGCCTCCCAAGTCCTGGGATTAAAGGCGTGCGCCACCACCGCCCGGCTTCACTTGGTTCTTAAAACAGCAGTGGTCAATATTTCACCCTTAACTTTGGGTTACAGCTAGTATTAGTAGGTCACAGAAGCCGGCACAGAGAATTGGTTTTTTTGCCGATTATATTTCTCCTCTGTGCATCTGGGTTCTTTTAAATATCAGGGAAGCCCTTTTGCTAAAACAAAGCTCATATTGTTTTGGGGAACAACTTTTAAACTCTGGACATCTTGCTACTGAATTTCACTGGCCCAGACTGGTCCTCAGCCTCAGTGCTCCTGTGTCAATCCTCTGTCCTGTTTGTCTTCATCACATGTCTTCCCACGTTCTTCACAATATGAAAGACATTTACAACCCGCGGTCAAGTGAATTAATTTAGGAACATGGGCTAAGGTCAGGGAGAGCAAAGAAAGGAATGGGTTGTGGGCGAGCACTGAACAGTTCCGAGTCTAATGCAGCCCTCAGAGTTACCTCCTCTGTTAGTATTCATTCTCAAGTGAAATCCTGGTGCCCAAGAGGCACATGGAGCACAATGACAAAGCCAACTACAGCCCTGCCCCTGTGGGTGTTTTGGTCCAGTGGTGTGGGCATTTCCGACCGTCTGAAGCAGAGTAACAGGAAGTGCCTTCTAGCAGAGGCTGTTTCCACTGGTGTTTGGAAACACCCACAGGCACCCATGCACACTCATGCGCATACACTATACATAAGCAGCCTCCAGCCAGGAAGCAACTGCTGGTTCTTCTGGCCTCTAGGTTTAAGCCAAGTAGGAATCAGGTGGTTTGGGTGTGGCTCTTGGCATGACTATGACAGGCTGAATGTGCCCCCTTTGACTTAATCCAAGTCAATGGATATGCAACGACACTGCTTCACGCGTGTGACCCTTTTCTTCTTGGTGGGTGGCTGTAGCTCAGGACAGTTGAGTGTGACCATCATGGTGGTGAACTTCTTGGGCTTGCAGAAGGAGCAAGACTGAAAGGAGCCTTCCTCCTTTCGGATGTGCCTGGGAATGTAGAAGGAGTTGCATTGACCATAACAGAAGCGGTTGATGATAGTGCGACTGTTGCAGCCCTCCTCGTGGATGGTCTGCTTCAGCGGCTGAGTTTTACACCAATCTCTCTTCAGGTACTTGCGCTCTGTCACATGCAGGGCCTCTTGGCTGGACTCAAGCACCTCCTCCCCAGGCATGGCGGTGCCCCGCCCCTGGCCCCGCCCCCGGGTCCTGGAGCCAGGTTGTGGTGGGGACTGGGTCTGCTCAGAGTCATTGTGCTGAGCCTTGTCAGGAGGCGGGATGGCTCCTTGGGACCCTTTCTTTTTCCCTTCAGCTGCTGGCAGTAGGGTCCCCAGGAGGAGAAGCAAAGCTCCCACAGTGTATGCGGTACGATTCATTCTAGACAAGGGACAAAGAGAGGGGGAGACAGACAATAAGAAAGTTATTTAATAAAAATTAATAATTGCACCTAACATACTATACTCACTACACACTTCAGTTGCACTGTATCACTACCTATTAGATACTATTATTCCCATTATTCTCTCAGCCATCAAACTGAGTAATTCGGCACAGGTCTCAGTGAATTTGCCAAGCTTTAAACTCAGTCAGGACCCGTCTCCTTTTTGAACCAGTTCCCATTAGAATTCCTTACTAGCTCCTGACACAATTGCATGTGACTTTTTTAATGCTCACTTAACAGTATTTATTCTTGAATTTGACAACATGAGACTTTTCACTGTTCCACTATTGGAAAGAGACCAGGAAACCTGTTAAAAAAAAAAAAAAACTAAGAGGAGGGGCGTACAGGAGACCAAGAGGAGATGACTGGTATCATTCTTTATGTCATGATATAACACCGTGTGTGTGTGTGTGTGTGTGTGTGTGTGTGTGTGTGTGTGTGTGTGTATGTGTGTGTGTTTAATCCATGCGTGTTCCTAGGGAGGGCAATAGAAGGTCCCAAAATTCCTAGAGCTGGAGTTATAGGCAGTTGTGAGCCACCCGATGTGAATGCTGGCAACTGAACTCAGGTCCTTTGGAAGAGCAGAAAGTATTAACTGATGAGCCATCTCTCCAGACCCCATGTTTCAACTTTTTTTAAGTGGTGAAATATGTCACTCATCTATGTGCCTATATGTATGAATAGAAAATTTTTGTCTGATTCTTTGGCTTTAATTTTTAAGTTGATGTACAAAATGAGTTTCATTATGCATTTTCATGCATATCTGTCCCCACACCTTGTGCGCCTTTGCCTCCCTTATTGCTTCACTGTGTCCCGCAAACAGTCCTTCTGTTTTCATGTCACATATGTAGTGTGTGTGTGTGTTTACTTCTTAAATATACAAAAATAAATAGATAAATTAAGGTAGACAAAATGGGCACAATAGAATAAGTACATGAATATTTCAATTTGTAAGAATAGCGTCGATGCCGACGAATTGTGAGCAAATCTGGACCTTGATCTGAATCATACATGACAAAGGCATATAACATTTAATAAATAAATAAAGCAAAGTGTGGAGGGGGTAGGAGAAGAAACCTAGATAGAGACATGGGAACATGGGGTAAACAAAGCAAATCAGAGAAAAGGGGACTCTTCCAGAGGTGGGGTTGTTCAGAAAAGATAGGGCAGACAGGTGGAGAAGGGAAAGAGGTGCACCAGACTGCCAAGATTCTCCTGGGGCAGTCTCCCTAGACAAGGTCATCTGGGAAACCGTTAATATGAAGACCCTAATTCAGTCAGGCAGCCTTCCTACCCAGCCCAAGGCCTGTAAGACTTGCTGGCCTGGGGCACACCAAGAGTTACTGAAGCACTGAAGGATTTCTTTTCAGTGAGAGGAGTTTCAAATTCATAGTGTCTCTTTCAGGCATGCAGTGCCCTGGGGTTTCCTCTGCCCCATGCTTATGGCTTGATGCACAAGAACAGCTATGAAGCATCCATTTTCTCTCAGCTGAGTACCAGTATTGCATGTGGCAACCACTAAGTGAATATTAATATAATCTTATTTAATATAACCTTTGTCTCCAAGGAACCAGACAAGCTGGTATCATTATCTAGGCCAATTATTTTTAAGAGACGAAAGCAGCAAAAGATGTATCTTCTTTAAAGGGCTTCCGGCAAGCGAGGACCATTCAACCCTAAGGCTAGCACTGAACTAAGACAATTGAATGTTTCATTAAAAATATCCTTAAATGTCATTATTTTCTGAAATTAACTTAATACTTTGGAGCAGGTTCTAGTTTGGAGCTGATAATGTGACCTTCCTTGGCTTGTGTCAGCTTGTGTTACCATGTATCTGATCTTTTTAAGAAAAACCATGCTGACCACTACAACAACAATAGCAAAAAATAATGGCTTTGTTTTGTCTTATAACACATCACTTATGAAAATAGGCCAATTATAAAACAGTACTGATTTTCTCCTGAGCCAAGGTCACTTAAGCCATGACCGTTCTGTCTCCAAGGAACTATAATGCAAATCTAAGACATTTTCACAAGTTTCTGGTGACTCCCAATTGAGGGCCAGAGTCTAAAATAAAAGGTCAAGCACTAAAATAAAATACATTCACTGCTATCTCAAAGGATTATTACATAGATGGCCCTACATCTAGGTTGACAATCTCCCTCCACATCTACTAAAAAATAACTTCCAACCAGTTCACTCTTTTTGGGTCCAGAGCCTCAGTGTCCACAACCACAGAGGCCAACCTGAGGCTGACTGTGGATGTATGCTGACTGCATGTGACAGTTTATGTCATAGGGCCATAATGTTCTACAGACATCCATTCAGAAAGCTGCAATTTATTTTTCCAGACCAACTCAGGACTCCTTATTTATTAAACTTTTCTTTCCTGGCTTATTTACATCTGTTATTGAACCTTGTTATATCTACCCTGAGAATTGATGAAGGCTAATTCATCATCTTATCCTTTGTTCCTGACACAGAGGAGGTGCTCCTGTACATTTGTTAAGTAATTGTAATTATACCACATAAATTTGATACAGTTTCTGTTCTTTGCTGATGTCAAGGTGCTGGCTACACGAAGTGCTTTTGCCTCCTGATCCTTAGCAGTGTAGATTTCTTTCAGCCTAGACAGCTTTCTAACACTTGTCTTTCTTTTCTTAGGAAATTTCCATTTGCTCTTAAGTTTTGTTATTGTTTGTTTGGGTTTTTGTTTGTTTGTTTGTTTTTTGCTTCTATGCAGGATAGTATGAGTTTTATTTT
The DNA here is from genome assembly GCA_028551405.1 of Uromys caudimaculatus. Taxonomy (NCBI): domain Eukaryota; kingdom Metazoa; phylum Chordata; class Mammalia; order Rodentia; family Muridae; genus Uromys; species Uromys caudimaculatus. Next base: position 60,515,273 of record CM052701.1, read on the forward strand.
AACACAATGATAAAGCAATAAATTCATAATTAGTCAACTATGGTTTTGAGGTTTAATTTGGGAAATTTTTCTGTTTCTATGCAAGAGTGAGTACCTCATAAGTCATAACAGTCTACATTACACCAGTCTGACTTTTCACTAAAGAAAAGTAAAAATAAATAAAGAAGTAAGTAAGTAAATAAAATATTTAAAAATTACTGGATGTAAAAAATATGGGTTTTTTCCATTTTAAAATGCTCCGTCTTTACTGGTCTATTGTGAAATCTTCAAGTTCTTAAACTTTAGTGTTACAAAGAAAAGCCCTCCAAGAACATCAGTGAACAGATATCAGCAGAGCAGGTTCCTGGCTTGAGTAGAAAGGCCAGTGTGCTTCTGATGGTCTCCTTAAGGAAGAGTAAGGTAAATAGCACTGGAAGGCTGAAGCCAGGCTCTACTGCTCACTGTGTCCATTCATCCAACCCCCCTGCCAACTAGTGTTGATTATTCAATTGAGGAACTGGAGCTTTTTCTTCTTGAAATTGCAACCCTGTTTTCACCAAATGCTTAGCACTTTCTGTGTATCACTGGTATGGAGCAAATAAAGAAGATGGTACCTCCTGAGGGACAATTCTTTCCACATCAACCCCTAGCAGTGTGCTACATAGCCCAAAACCTATCCAAATACTGGTCCAGATTTAGGTTCTTGTGACTTTCCACTCAAGTTCAATCGTTGCATTCAGATGCATCCAGAACTCAGAGTGCATCATGACATCTAGCAAGCATCTCCCTTGGTTCTCCCACATAGATACTATCATTCTTCATCCCAAATCCCACCTTAACATCCCTCAGTGCATTTCTGCTGTTGAGCGATGTGTTAATATTTGGAGGTAAGCTCTCTCTGCAGCCGTCTCTGCCAACAAGCTCGACTTCACCCTCGGCTCCTTTTCATTTTGCCACTATGCGCCTCCAGTCACTTCTCTCACAGGACAGACCCTCAAAAAGGTCTGCACTGCCTCCCACTTGTCCCCAATTCTCTTGGTGTTCAAGAATAAACACTTCCAAGCAAGGAAAGGCATAGCAATCACTTCTGTCTTGGTAAATTGTCAAAAATTTCACAAAAGCACCAAGAATGGTCTTTGGAGTCTAGAGATTCAGAAACCCAAAAAGTATGTCTAACTTGTTTCCAATATTCTTGACGTACTTAGAGAATCTAAGGCCAGCTCCTTTCAACACACTTCTCATTGTGGCTCTCACATTAGACAAGCAACCTGCCCATTCAGTGAGTTAAATAGAGTTTTGAGTAAGAATTACAGTGAACTCCAGATGTCTGTACATAAACCGGGCCACTATTTCTGCTGAATGACCTTGAGAAAGACAGGCAACAAGAATGACATGAGCTCATTCTCCTGGCATAAAACACAAGGGAATTTGCTGCAAATGCTTTATAAACAGGCCAGGTTTTAAAAGAATCCATTTCTTTTTCCCTTAAGACTTAATCTTTAAGGAGAGTGAAAGTTAATTTTAGTTAGATCTTTAACTTTAACTTTTAGAATCAGCCTTTAGAAATTAACTAGGAAATTCTTTAATAATAATAAAGGTTGATTTATTTCTCAGACAAATTATAATACCAAGGAGATAAGAAAAATTAATGATTGGCATTCATCATAAATTTTATGCCCTGCATGTTTGTTGCAAGTCTCTTAAGAATAATCTGCCCATTAGGGCTAAGTCAGGCTGAAATCCAACACCACACAAGGTGAGGAGGAGACACCTGGTGGTTAAATATCTTTGTAGTTCCCTGGAAGATTTTTTTTTTTTTTTTTTTTTTTTTTTTTTTTTTAGTGAAGTTAATAATTGCATGCAATTATTTGAATCAACAGGAAATGAATTAGAAAGTATAAATATCAAATGCTCACCGAGCAGCACTCCTGAGTGACAGCCAAGTCATATGGTGCATTCTGAAATGGTTACAAATAAATGGGATTTGGGATTAAATTCAGAATCACCCTCTCATGCCCAGCACGGCCACTAGTAATAAAAGGTGCCTCTTATGTTTTAGCTTTTACTACATCAGACATTATGCTAAATACTGTCCAAGTTTTGTCATGATAAAGTACGAGGTATATAATAATGTCTTCCTGTTACTAATCAGGAATCCATCCAAGGTCACATAGTTTATAAAGTGGATAGCCAAGGTTTGAGCCCAGTTCCTCTAATTCTAACATGTCCTCAGTCACTATGCCAGTGACATTCAGCACAGCATATTTAACAAGGAACATGTGGCTTTGCTTTTCAATGCAGTACATTTTCAAAAATATTGTAAATCTAATAATTATCTATTTTGTATCTTCATGTTTGCATGCAAAGGAAAAGACTTCTCCTGTCACTGGAATCCCTGTTGCACTCTGCATTTCTAAGAACATATGTTAAAACTAAAGAAAATTCTTTGCAGATGTAAGACATGGGCTGGTAGCACTTGCCTGGTCAATGCCTTTCAGTAAAATGTGCAGTCACTGCTCTCTCCTAACTGCCTCTCTCTTCTCTTTACAAAAAAGACTCGAGTTCTCCTATATGTCTTTGGCTTTGCATTCTCAAACACACTCCAAAGCTTTGCTGCCAGCAAGCACTTCTTGGGGAAAAGTCTGGGGCCATGGGGGTTCTTTGTATTCTGTCACTTTGTGGACTGGACCACTGAGACTGAGGTCACCAACAGCATCAATTTAGAAGGACAAGAGGTGGACATTGAGAGATGTAAAGACTTTACGTGTTTCTCTTTTCTCCGTAAGTGCTGGTGTGAAAACCACATTAGCCAGTTTGGATTTCCTACAGATTGTGGGTTAACAAAACATTTTACTCAATGTGAACTTTGAAGAATGTAGGAAAGCTGTGAAATTACAAAGTTTACAAAAGACTCTAATTCCTACAATGACCTGGGGGTTAAACACACACACACACACACACACACACACACACACACACACACACACACCTTAATTAGTAACTTCTTATAAATCCAACAGTGCGATGTGTCCAATAAGAGTAATGAAAACACCTATATCTGTAGACTTGGTTGGGGTGATGGTAAAGGAGGCTCTTGTTTTCTTAAGATCTTTTTCCTTCTTTGCTTTGAAAAGTCTGTACTCCCAAGTGTCCTGTGCTGCCTGCCTTGTCCCAAAAAGAAAAAAGGGGAGGGGTGAGGAGAGGGCAGCCCTGGGTGAAAGAAGACCTCTCACCCTGGGATGGGGTTATCTTAACCTCTTCTACGCTATTTATTTAACTTGTAAGAGCAGTCAGAAGGAAACCACTACTCTGGAGTCCCTGGGACAGCTTAAAGCCCTGGTGACCCATTGAACACAGTAGATTGTTTTAATCAGTTCGTATCCTGGCACCATCTCAGGGGAACATAAACAGACGTGCGCACCACTTGGGTTTGCTCTTTCCACCAAGAGATCCAATTACCTACTGATGGTCGTCATTCTGCCCTCCAACAGTTAAGAGGAGATTTTAACCCCTCACTTCTAGGCTATATTTCTCCATCAAAGAGTAGGGATTTGGATTTTACTGGGGGGTGGGGGGAGGCGGATGCTGAGCTAGATCAGCGAGCCACCTTAGGCTCTCGCGAAGGTCCTCAGAGTAAAGGCTGGTCATCTCGCATCCTCACCAGCCTGCCTCGCTGGTGGATGGTTGCCTAGCTGGTCATAGGCAAACACCAAGCTCAAGCGCTCCAGAGAAGGGACAGCCAGTCCAGAGCTGTAGAGAAGTTCTTCCCAAACTAGACTTCTGGAAATAAATAGGACCAGGGAGATAACAGTCACATAGCCTTTCCCTTTAATTTAGACTTCTACCAGGAGCTGGAGAGGGCTCACTGGAATGGGCTAGGCAGCGGGCGAGGAGCAGAGGCAAAGCGCTCAGTAGAGCAAAGTCGCTAGCGAGGCGCAGCGAGGCGTCACCGGGGCCTGTGGGGTACAGATCCGCCAGCATCTACGGAAGTGGGAACCAGCCAGTGGTGGCTGCCCGGCGCCTGCAGGTCTGCAGTATAGAGGATGAGAGCGTGGAACCCCCGAGAGGCTCAAAACAGACAGCCACGCGCCGGCCGGAGCACAGCTAGCACACGAGTGTATGGCGCATGCCGCGGGAGCACCGGGGGCAGCAAAGCACTTCGAGGTACCCGATCCCCGACTCATCGCTGTTGTTAGGTCGCGCGGATTCGGTCTTACCAGGCTTAGTCACATCTGCCATACCCGCAAACGCACACGCCACCGATTTCCAAGTCCTCAGCAGTCACCACCCACAGCCCTGGGGCCGCCACTCCTACAGACGCCTCAGTCCCAGCACCGTGCCCAGCCCTCGAGGCTGTCTCTGGTTGCAACTTGCTGCAAGGTTCGCTTCAGCTCACAGAGACGCGGCTCCGGGGCTCGGACTCCGGCCACAGGGCGCTGTCCCGGCAGGCGACTCCCGCAGGCTCTGTGCTTCAAGCACCAGGACAGTCTTTTCAGGGCTCCCGCACTTGGAAACGGGATGCACTTTCTTGACAACTTCTCTCTCTACCTTTACCCCTGTGGACCCAGTCAGTTCCCCGCAGTCATCACATCTACCTCTGCGGCAGGAAGGACCAGGCTCAGTTCTTCAAGGCTTACTCCAGAGAACCCCAGGTCTTTGGTGCACCAAGGGGCTGCGTCGCAACTGAGAAGGATTTGAGATGGTATGGACCCTGGGGACTCCTTAGCTAGCCTGGGTACCAACACAAACACTCACACACACACACATTACAGAGTGCCACCGTGCTCACCTGTCACCTCCGTGGGTCCTCGGGTCCTTCGCTGTGAACGCGTGGCGCTGCGTGCGACCGCGGCCCGAACCACTCGGGCTCGACGCGAGAGGAACACGAAGGAGAGTGCCGCTACCGCAGTGCTCTGGGTCTCCAGGTCTGCGAAGGGCGCACCGAGTGTCGGGCATCTCCGGGTCTCCGGTTTAAATGCCGCCGGCCAAGCGCCGGGGACCGCGTCTCTCCATTGGTCAGGCGCCGTCGCCGCCGCGGGACCCGCTATCCGCCCCCTTTCCCGGTAGTGCCCCCGCCCACTGCACCCCTCCTGCTTCCCTGCGGGGTCCCCTCTCCGCCCGCCTCGCCTCTTTGTCTACTCCCCCCCCTGCCCCTGCCCGGCTGGGTGGGAGAGGTCACCCCAGGGAACCGCGCCTGGAATGCACAGCAAATCACATTTTCCGCTCCCGTTGGAGAGGGGAGCGAGGGAGGAAATCCCCCCACCCCGGCTCTCAGTCCCTCATCCCTTTCCAGCCCCAGGTCTGGGCTTCTCTAGCCGGCTAAACTTCGCCTGAGTGGGGATCCACACTCAGGAGCCCCGGCTGTGCTGAGCAGAGCAACAACCAGCGGGTCGTGACAATCTAGGTGGTTCCTCACCATTGTGCTGAATGGCACTGTTGGACGCTCTGGTCAAGCTGTGCAGGGGCCTTGACGGATCTGCCCGAGGCCCCCAAATTAGAGGGCGCCAACCCTTGCGCTGGTGTTAACCCCGGCGGGCTCGCCGACAGCCTGCAAGAGGATACTACCCTCCTCTTCTTGCCCTCCATCGGCTCCTTCAGCTCAGATGCCCGACTGCTTCAGCTGAGTGTATGGTGGAAGAATAAAGTAAAAGGACACCACATTCAGACAGGGCTCCCATCTGTAAAAGGCTTTAAAGAGCGAAAGGACAGTCGCTAGGCATTAAGGGTTTTCTGAAGCACATCGGAGATGAGTAAATCAGGGGAAAATAATATTAGACAAGGAATTAGCTTCCTGATAGCTTCCGACAAAAACTGACTTGAGGGAAAACCTACTGGCACATTCTGTAGTCATTACCAACAACCTGGTGAACAGAATAAAACACAGCAATGGTATAAATAGTTTCCCAAGGATGAGAAAGCACTCTCGTGTCTTCTCTTAGCCTGAAAATCGGTTCTTCAAGGAGCCATCGGGTTTGCGTGTTGAAGTTGCAGGCCGTACAAAACATCAGTAGGTCTACAAGGTCTAAAGACATCAGCCAGGTTATGTCAGGAAGGAAATTTGAAGATGCCTGTGTTGTTTACAGGAAAAAGAACCAAACCCCCTATGAAACTTTTTGTGATATGAGCCCTTGACTAGGGGGAAAGTAAAACCAAACCATGAACAGGTATGCATATATACAGACATACGTGTATGTATATGCACACGTCCTTCTTATCCAGTGTTAGGGGAGGGAGCAAGAAACATACTGAACACCTAACAGGTATTGTTAGGAACATATATATTTGAAGCAACTGAATCAAGAAGGCAGCCTCTGTTAATATCTCAAAAATTAAGACGTACTGAATGATGTGCAAATGACAAGTTGTATTCATTTACTCTTCAGTGCACTTCAGCCCCCCCCCACACACACACACACACTTCCATAGTTAATAGCTGTCTACAGAAGAGCATCAGGTGGGCTTCAAGATCTACCCTGGTCAAGCGGACTTGAGCAGAGTTATGAGTCAGAAGCCCACAGTGTTCTTGTACAATGAATGTGGAATTCTTTGGAGCCCACCAAGAGAGTGCTTGGAGCCAGTGTGAGAAAACAGAGTTTCTTTATATAAACTCATTAACTCCCTCTCATTTAAAATCAGAGCTTTAACTGCATGCCCCTTCCTGACCCATATTAACTATTACAAATAACAAATGCAAAAAGGTGAAATTACTCTCCTAAAACAAAGTGTTAGTTTTTGGAACGCCAATGCTAGCGTCTTCTCCACAGTCCACTTCATCTCCCAGCCATTACATCATTTTTCTTCATCATCATCTATCACTTCCTGTCACCCAAGTATTTTCTAGAATGTAAACTTCATGAGAGTAGGGCCTTTTCTATTTTGGTTGCTTTGATTACATGACACAAAATATGATGTCTAACATAACTGGGCTTTGATAAATTCTTGTGGGCTGAGAAAATTAGGCATATTTCCACTACGTGGAACTGTCAGCTGGGCCAAGTGCTGAGAATATAACCACTGTGAACACAGCGGCAGAGGCCTTAGCCTCTTCAGTCTAGAGCCTAGGACGTTTGTAAATATTTCTGTAGACAGGCATGTTTTTTACTTTGTATCTGCATTTCCACAAGTCGCAACCAGTATTGTCAACCATTATGTAACCTGGATGAAAGTAACAGAGTAGAGATTCTTTAGAACCCTTTAAGCCTAATCACACAATTAAAACTTGCTTTTAATAAGAGGGAAATAAAAATTACTCAATTAATTCCTCAAATTAAACTTTGATGATGCTGAGTTAGGAGGGAGAATTTAGACAGGGTCTCAGAATGTAGTCTGGGCTAGCCTTGTCCCTGCGACAATTCCTCGTTTACTTCCTAAGTATGGGATAGCAGGTCTGAGCCATCATGCCCAGGCCCAAGTGAAACTCAAATCTGAGGTGCCCAAGCAGGGTAATTAAATGGTAGATTCTACTTCGTGAAGCCACTTTCAAACTACTCTGAGGTAATGTGAGAAGAGCAGGTCCTGATTGGCTCCTGGTTTGTAATGTTCTCTTCTCCTGCTTTACCCATTTGTTCATAGACTGTCTACCCCAAAAATGCTGACAAGAACTGTTCTCCATGTTTGGGAAGAACCTGAAAGACATTTGTAGGAAGGTTTTGCTTAGGGTTCTCTCTCTCTCTCTCTCTCTCTCTCTCTCTCTCTCTCTCTCTCTCTCTCGTGTGTGTGTGTGTGTGTGTGTGTGTGTGTGTGTGTGTGTGTGTGTGTGTGTTACTTAGTTTTTTATCAGAAGCTTAACTGCTGTCAAATGCTAGGTTTAGGTTCCTGTTCTAATTTAATTTGCAGAACCTCTTGAGTTCTACTTTATTTGTTCTTTCTTAGAAGACCAGGAAACAGGCATCCACGGAAGTTTATTATCAGGGACACAGAGATCCATGAGGAGAAGAACTCAGTGCTAGTGCTACCTGTATTCCCTCACGTGGTTTCTGATTGGGTCCTGTAACATTAGAATTGGCCTGTAAACATCATGACTTCTGCAGAAAATCACTGTGTGAAAATGTCCCAGTCATTGAGCAGTCAAGGCGCTTCTTCCTGTAACCCAGCACTTGAGAGGCTGAGGCAGAAAGATTATCATGAACTTGAGGCTTGCATGGTCTAGTGAGTTTCAAGCCACTAACTCTGGGTTACAGAGTGGAATCCTGTCTCAAAACAAAAGTCACAAGCAAACTATTGTATCATACAGTTAATATACACAACAGAAAAATTTTTTACAGGTACCTCTAAATGCAAAGCAATTTAAATAATTAAACAGCCAACGTTGTATAATATGAACATATATCATGAACAATACAAGTTTGTGGCACGGGATTTTATTTACGAAGACTTATGAATGCATAGTCATTGAAAATTCAGATGTACTCTGTCTTCCTGGGGTTTTCTATAAAACCTGAGCCTTCCTTTATGGCCAGTGTGACATATAGAAGTCTAGAAGTCTATTTTTTAAACACATTTATTCATTATTATTTGACAGGTTTATACATACAATGTGTTGAATTTTGGTCATTTTTGCCCCTTATCACCATGTTTCATCCCCATATCCTTCACCTGCTGAAAGCTTTATTCTTTAGGAAATAAAAATACCCCTCCTACTTCCATGTCTTGTGTGTGTGGAACCCACTGACTTTAAATAAAGTTGGCGAGCTAGGCATGGATAGGTTATATACTTGTTATGTTGCTGAAGCTACTTTAGATTAATTGTGACTGAAAGAAGGGGAGGTCTCAGGAGTCCTTCTCCCCTCTATGGTAAAATGTTGGCAGGCTCTATCTTGTACAGGTCTTACACAGGTAACCATAGTAACAGTGAGTTTGTTAGTGCATTGATTGTGTTATATCCAGATGACATTGTTTTGTATTAGTCCTCCCCAGTCTATATCTCTTATAATTTTTTTCATTCATCTCTTCTGCAATGTTCTCTGAGCCTTAGAGGGAAGGAATGATATAGATGTTCTATTTAAAACCAAGCACAGTTATTTATTTCTGGCATTTGGTCAGTTATCAGTCTGTTCTAACTGTAGTCCACTGGGGGAACTTGTCTAATGAGGGCTGAGAGCTGAACTATCTATGAGTATAGAGGTAAATATTGAGAAGGTATTTTAATACCATGCCCACTGAAATAATAAATAAATTAAATAATAGTAGTCCATTTTCCTCTAGGACCCATGACCTCCCTAGCCACAGAGTCTTGGGCAAAGGTTATAGTAGCAGGTATGAACTCTTTCCTATGGAACAGGCCAGAAATCCATCAGAAAGTCATTGGTTACCCCCGAAACTACCTTGCCATTGTTGCATGAGTGGGCACATCTGGCCAGGCTGGTGATGACTGTAGCATCCAGGTAAGAGTGGTGATCACTTTTCCTGCAGCAGTCTCCATAGCACCTTCTGGCACTGTATAAGTTAGCCAGCATAGAGGAAGCTACCAGGTCAAGCTTGATGTCCTCATGTCCTTTGACAAAAGGATGTGATATCTTAAAGGGTTTTGCCATTGAGTGCTGGCAGGCAGCCAAGAGCAATAGCAATGGCTTGTATTGTTTTGAGACCTCTGGGACCAACCTGACCATCAACTCATACAGAAATAGTCTACGTTTGGCACTTGGATTTTTAATAACCCAAGGTTTCTGGGAGGTGAATTATCTTCGTCTCTAGGGCACCTCCAGTCAACCCGTTTTAAAATAACATTTTATTTTATTCTTTAAATTATTCTTCTTCCTCCCCCTCCTCCTCTTCTTCTTCCTCCTCTTTTTCCTCCTCCTCCCCCTGCTCCTCCTCTTCCTCCTTTCTTCCTATCTGAGACAGGGTCTCCTATGCGGCCCCCTGCTGGCCTGGAACTCTGTAGATCAGACTAGCCTCAAACTCATAGAAATCAGCCTGCTACTACCTCCCTTGTGCTGAGATCAGTGGTGTGCACCACATCACTACCCCCCTTTTATACAATGTATTCTGATTATATCCATCCGCCATTATCTCTTTCCAGTTGTCTTTAATGCCTTATCCCCCTCCTAACTTCAGGTCCTCCATGTGTTGGGGGGCAAACTCCTTTTAAAAACGATATGTAATAGGTATTTTTAAAACTATTTGTTTGTTTTGTGTGTGTATGTTCCACGTAGATGTGGCTGCCCACAGAGGCCAGAAGAGAACCTTGGAACCCCTTGGAGCTAAAGTTACAGGTGATGATAAGTGACCAGATATGAGTATTGGTACCCAGAGTCAGGTCTTCAAGGACAGGAGCAAGCACTCTCAGCCTCTGAGCCACATTCTTCTCAAGCTCCTTTTATTATATTTTTTTTGAAAAGCGTATAAAACAGTATGTTTCTTTGTAGTTAGTTACCGGTCCCCATGCCTCACCTCTGGCCTCCTGCACCGGCCTCCACATTTAAGCTCCGCCCCCCCGCCAGCCCCACCCCCACCCCCTCCCAGGCTCCCTTCACAACACCTCTGTTATGCTGTCCTTTCTGCCTTGAGACTTTTCTCCTCCACCCTCTAGTGGTTGCTTTCTAGCTTCCTGCCTTCTACAGTTATCCCAAATCAAATACAGAATCTGGATTTTTGAAGCTAGGACCCACACCTGAGAGCGTGTAGCGGAGGTCTTTCTGGTTCTAGGTTAGCACATGTCTGTGTTTTAAATGAGGAAATTACAAGTTCAGTGTTTCAGTGTTTGCTCAAAAGAGAGGGCATAAGAATAAAGGCAGGAAAGAAAATCCCGGGCCTGATCTCCCTTCTGCAGATAAACCTGAACTTGATTGCCACTTGACGTTTGACAAACAAAGGTCAAAGTTTAAATATTTTAAATTGTATTTATTCATTATTATTGCATGTGAGAGAATGCTGAGTGTGTTGCAGGCATGTGTGCCACAGTGCACATGTACAGATCAGAGGACAGTCTTGGGGAGTTGATTCTTTCCTTCCATCTCTATGTGACTTCTGTGACAGAAACTCATGTTCACAGACCTGTGCAGCAAGCACCTTTACCTAGTGAACCATCTCGTTGGTCCCTAAATTGAAATCTCCACTCCTTTGCTTCCTGGATTAAAAAGTTGGATCATCTGAAATATGATTCCTCATTCCTTTTAAAAAGAAAAACAACAAGCCAGGCAGTGGTGGTGCATGCCTTTAATCCCAGCGCTCGGGAGGCAGAGGCAGGTGGATTTCTGAGTTCGAGGCCAGCCTGGTCTACAGAGTGAGTTCCAGGACAGCCAGGGCTACACAGAGAAACCCTGTCTCGAAAAAACAAAAACAAAACAAACAAAAAGAAAAAGAAAAACAACAAAAATGTAAACTATATTCTCCTCACTGCCTATGGCAGAGCAATACATGTGTGCTTTATATAAACTAACCACTTGTCTATTAATGTCTGCAAAGAGCCTCATAGACATAAAGCGTTTGGGACACACTCTAGAGAAACATAGCATCACTGAAAGAATCAGACAAGGAATAAAACAATTATCAGAGAAATTCCTTCATATTTACATCCAAAATGCAAGAGAAACCTCAGAGAGGAGCTTCCAGTCTGTTTGCCCTGACACTGAAAGAACTCCTGGGGGTGGAGCATTTCAAACAGGGTGAGGTAATGTTTGTTTCTGTACCCCTGTGTTGCTTGTCTACATGACAAGAGAGACAAAATAAAACGGGCAAGCTTTGAAGTGGGCAACATGGCTGTGTCCTCAGACACTGACTTCAGATGATCTCCCATGTGTCTGCCAGGTGCGGTGAGATTCCTGGTGACTCTGATCACCAAATCACCCTAGTAGCAAGGGGACTGCAGGATCTCAGGCACCCGAGTGAGGCCACATTCCTTCATTTCCTTCATATTAAAGGGGAGTGGCTGGACCACACAGCGCTCCTAGTGAATCACATTTGATTCACTGTCATGAAGGCATGTTGTAATAGGCTGAAATATTGCTGAAAATCAATCACAGTGATTCATACAGCAGCTATATTGCCAACCAGAGCCTTCCACCATGTTTTCAGACAGTGAAGAGTGGATTTTCCTTCAAGAAATGCTGATGGTTGTTTCTTACTACTCTAGAAAACCTAGCCTGAACCTCTGTTAGGCTTCCAGTCTTCTTGGGAAGGAAGGAAGGAAGGAAGGAAGGAAGGAAGGAAGGAAGGAAGGAAGGAAGGAAGGAAGGAGGGAGAGAGGAAAGGAGGAGATAAAAGGACAGGAGAATGGGGAAAAGAGGGGAGCTTGTGTGCTTTCAAATAGGGATTCATGCTCATTTCAAAGACTGGCAGCTTTTCTAAGTGGCACTGAAGTTTTAGCTTTTTATGGCCGTTACTGACACATCAATTCCATGATACCAATCTAAGGAAAAGAATCTTGTCACCATGAAGACAACTTTCAAAGCAAGAATTGTGTTTCCAATCTGGGTATTTAATATGGACATTAAGTTGCCCAGATACAGCAAGGAATTTGAGGATGGCGATCAAACAAAATGATAGTCACTCACTTTTGCCCTGGGTTCAGCGTTTGCCTAGTTGTCTCAGTCTCCCTCTTCCCTTGAGAAAAGCAGCCCTGAGTGCACTGAGAAGTACATTTACCCTCATTTGGAGTCTCTGTGTGTCTAGCACAGGCTGAGCTGAATCAGAACTAAAGTGATGCAAGTCTTGTCAGCTGCACTTTGGCTTGTTTTATTCCATTACTAAGGAAACCATGCTGGTGTTCACACAAGCCTTGCTTACTAGTGGCAGTTCACATATTTGACAGCAAAATGCCCCCAGTGCAGGTCAGGGTCACTGCACATCTGGGTGGCTGCCATGGCTTCTCTGCTGTCCTCCCCATGCCCATCAAGCTGCCTCATTAACCCTTGAGCAAATGTCTAGGGTCAGCACTGAACTCTTCACATCTTCTGCCTAAAGCTCTTCCTAGCTCTTGCCAGGTTTTCATATTGCCCAGTTTGATAATTTGTTTAATTTTCATGCATTTCCTTCATGTGAGATCTGTGTAGGGACAAGATCCATTTCTTGTTCACTATCTCCCTAGAAGACAGAAACATTTGTTGCCATCAGAGTTTCAGAGTTGTTCTCACTCTCCTTTAGGTGACAACCACACAACCACAAAGAAGCTCCCACTGTTCTCAGCCTGCTCTGGTTTCTACATTTTAACTGAAACTCCTGGAGAGCTAAGCATCATGGTTCCGGATCTCAGTCCTAGAAGAGAACTTCCATTGTTATGATGGCTGTGGAATCAGAGAACACACCCCTGTGCTCCCTGGTTCCCCATCCACCAGCAGCAACAGGACAACAGGCATCTGGCCCATCCCTATAAAACTAATAGAAAGAGCATAGTCCTCTGGCCCTCGGCATCTTCTCTCTCTGCTAACCGTTAGGTCTGTTCATCCATGGTATATCCTATTGTTTTTTTAAAGATAATATAGAATAGAGGAAAGGAGACTGTCTGGTGCAGATAGAGTATGGACTGAACTGACACGACACCCACTGGAGTTTGAAGAGATTGTAACAAGACCTTACTAAATGCTCTAGACGCTGGTTTAGAACTGCGCAACTATGCCTACACATAGATGAAAAATGTAGATGTCTAGAAATGAGGCCAGGGCCTGTGCAACCCAAGGGAACCCTATGCAGTTAGAATCCTAAGATCCAAGTGAACAGCTTAAACTAATACAGCTAGAATGTCCTTGCTCATGTGATAGTGCCATGTGACATGTTAAACATAATAGTTTTATAACAGGTGACTAATGAAACAGATTTCTGTACAGAAAACTAGGTTTTAAGTTCTGTCACCCTGGTACAATCTGCTTTATGAACATGAAAGTGTTTCTTCTGTCATTCTTAAAAATCCAGTCCCTTTCTAGATGTTAGAAAACTGTCAAATACATACATAAGCTTTATATATTTTTTGAACTAATGCTTTTTTTTACAGTTTACTGAAAATATTTTCCTATTTAGACCTGTTTATTTAGGAGACCCTAAACTAGATCCCTAGCAGATTGAATACTTAATATTCAAAAGATTCATAGTTTAAAGGTTAAATATGATATTGTTCACCAGAAAGAATATGTTTTTCCTTTTGAATTTCTGATAGTTCTAATTTTTTAATAGCCTAGGAAAACTAGGGTAATATTTAAAATATGTGAAACTAATATAAAAGGATAGGAATAACTTACAAAATAAAACGTTGATTTTCCTAGATCCTAAAGAAGTAAGTTTTGGTGTCCTGTCATGCTGCATGTTCAGCTTTCTACAAACAGTGAGGTAATTTTCATGAGAAGTTAATAGTGCACTGTTACCTTGGCTGTCTGGGAGACTTTAAGGATGCAGTGTAGGGACAAAAAAACACGTTTGAATAAAATAAAGAATAATCAGATAGGCTGTATACACAGCTCAGTGATTAAGTGCACTGACCACTCTTCCAGGACCCAAAGTTCAATTCCCAGCACCCACATGGCAGCTCCCCGCTGTCTGTATCTTGAAGATCTGACACACTCAGACATACATGCAGGCAAAAACACCAGTGTAACATAAATTAAAAATGAATAGTTTTTTTCAAATAATTTATTTAATTTTATTTTATGTGCATCGGTGTGAGGGTGTCAGGCCCCTTGGAACTGGAGTCACAGACAGTTATGAATTGCCACGTGGGTGCTGGTAATTGGACCTGGGTCCTTCCGAAAAGCAGACAGTGATCTTAACCACTGAGCCATCTCTCCAGCCCCAATACATTATTATTATTATTTTTAATAATTGAATATGTAGCAGGGGATGGTGTAATTTTTACCAGATCTTTTAAACAATATTGTTTTGGAACAAGGTCAGGCCTAAGATTCCTTGACAGTGACTTTGATTGCAAATGCCTCTTGTTTTTCCAGCACTGAGGCAGGACTGAGTATCCACTTGTGATGTATCCTGGGAGAAGAGACTGTGACACCAGTGTGCACCTTCTGAAGCATACTTGCAAAGCACAGGAGGCCTGGAGGAGAAGGTGGGCTGACTAGGGAGGTCTAGTTTATAGCAGTAAGGTTAGAGGAAAGTCCAAGCACGTTTTTCAGACCTGGCTGGATTTTATAAGACTACGTGGAGTTTTATAGGCTGTTCACAAAGCAGTGATGTACCACATTCTATCTTCTTCTCTGGACTCTTATCTTTGCCCATTCCCACACCATCTCTGTATGCAGTGTTTTCCCAAATCAACTATATCTGAGTCAATGTTAGAACTTAAAAGGAAAAAGAAAAGGATTCTCAGAGCATTCTCTAGACTACTGAATCAGAATTTCCTGGGCTGAGGCCCAAGAATCTGTATTTTTAAAAAGCTTTCCAAATGATTTTGATAAGCAGCCAGCTTTTGAGCATCACTCAAGTAGTGGAAAGAATTCGATTTGCACCTGGGCTCAACTTCCAGCTACTAACAGCTTTGGACAAGTCAACTCCTGGGTCATCAAGAAAACAGGGGAAATGATGCCTGGGTAACGCACTTTGGAACACTAAAAGGCCCTGCATGTGTGATCTATATCAACATTACTTTAATTTGCTGCCTTAGTTAACACTCTGCTGATAACCCAGAAGCCTCCCAGAGGGTTTTTTTCCTTCCTAGAAAAGGGGTTTAGCTTCTCTTCCATGTTTAATTCCTTATGAAACTTGGCTTCCCCTTCATCAGTCACCAAGGACAAGCCCATATGTAGATGAGTCACGAGCCCATTACGCCGTGTGTTATAAAGTCCTTCACGGCTAAAGAAACACTCAACAGTTAATGTATATTGCTTCTCCATATCTCTTTCCAAATTGCTAGTACAATTTCCATTTCTGGGAAATTACATAGACATGTCTGGATCCAGCTCTTTTATCTTTGCATTTCCAACTGCTCTGTTTTCCTTCTTTCTTCCCATCAAATTCTCATATTTTGACATTTTTAAGACCAACTCTTCCTTGATCTTTTCCTTCCTGTAATACAATGCATTGAAAAGGGCCCGTTCTCCTTGGTGTGCTTTCTCTCCAAACACAAAATGCTCTGAAGTTCAAATTATCTTCCTCTGAGTGAGTTAACATCACAAAAGACTTGTGGTTTCATCCATCATAAACAAGAGTGTTTTCAATGGACTCTGCTTCTTTTCTCACAAGAAACACAGAAAGCCTGGGATAGAGTAAAATGAAATTGCAAAAAAAAAGAAAGATATGTATTAAAATAATGATGATAAAAATATTTATATTGTTTCAATGGGAAAATGTTTAAATTGTTTCATATATATAATGAATCAGGAACAAAAATACTTTGGCCTCTTGAAAAAAATCTGTTTTCTCTGATGTGTGTTCACAGACTGTATCCAAAGTAGACCCTTCTCTTAGAATGGATGGTGGTGATACTCTGCACACAATATCTGATCTCACATCATATGAGAATGTTGCAGCTTTTGCGTGTGTGCCTAGTGATCTGAGCATATTAACAGCATATTAACTGCTGACGGTAATCTCTATCAAACATACCCATTGCCAAAGTAGAAGAAATACTGTATTCACACCTTCAGTGCCCTCTTTTCCTTAACAAAAATACTGCAATGTGGTTTGAGTTGTGAATTGATTGAAGACATCTTTGATGAATCAACAGTTAAGACATGTAAAAAGTGATTTGGGAAATTCTTCATGACTTAATGGTAGTGGGTAAAAGAGAGTATTTGAGCATCTCTTCATTTTCCTTCTGGCTCTTTCATGGTCTCCTGTCAGTCCCTAAGTTCATCTGATGTTACAAGAAAAATAATTACTTCTCTCTCTGGATATTATTGGGTAGTTGCAAAATAATTTGAGTTTTCTTGGACAGCTGGCCTATCTCAATATGATAGTTTATCCTCTATCCAGCACTCCAAAAAAGCATCATTTAAGTTGAAAAGTTCCTAACATTTGGGATATTAAGTTAATTAACCGCCTAATCTAAAAAACAATCAAAATAAAGCCAAAGCATAATAAAAGATGGCAGAGACACACTTCCATGTGCTCAATTTTCATTAATGCTATTGTGCACCCAAGGCAAGAGGCAATGATCCCTCTGTCAAAATTAATAACAGCTTAAGCTTGACTTATGTCTGTGCTACAATCGCTTATTTTCTTTAGAGTAAGCCTTCTTATTTTATCAGACGAGAAGACTGAAAAAAAAAAATCTTTAAATTTCCAAAATCATACCTTTCTTCTTTAAGCTGTTAAGTAAAGTGGATTAATGGCTAACCTGAGATCAATACAACTGGGCAATGCATCGGCTCCTGACAGGGTAGTCAAGTTACTAATAGTTTGGCTACCTCTACATGGAAAATATAAATGATAGTTGCCAGTCAGGAATATGGAGGCAAACCAGAGCACCAAATAGTATGCATTTCCACAATACTCTCTGAAGGTGGAAGAGAGAAAACACTTTTCTGCAGTTGCTATGGCTATTACCAGAAGCCTTAGCTGCAGACAAGCTAGCATTCTGCTGTCCAGACAACGGCTTTGTGGTGCCGAGAATCAGACTTAATGTTGTGATCAGGGCAGTGACACCAGCCTCCACTTCCTGACCTGTAGACCTTGAAGTTACTAAGCCTAGCCATGGACCCCTCTCTCATGCTTCACAACATCTTCAAATAATTCTGCAAGCATATAATGCCTCATAGTAAAGTCCTTTCATCCAGGGACATCCTAGAGTAGAATTTGTTTCTTTCGTAGAATTTACCTTCACATCAATTCTATGGGGTAGGCGTGGCCATGCCCATTTATTTTTCAGATGAAAGAAGATTCCATGAACTGAAAGTTCTCCACTTATAAGTTATACAAGTTATGAATCATAAAACTCAGGATCAGTGTAGCTCTTATGCCAATTTTTTGTGTTTAACTGCTTTGTGTCTAACTGCTTTGATTTAGTACAAATAAACCATTGGGCATCTTTTTGCTTACCATGTTATGGAGTCAGCTCTATAAGA
The DNA here is from genome assembly GCA_028551405.1 of Uromys caudimaculatus. NCBI lineage: Eukaryota > Metazoa > Chordata > Mammalia > Rodentia > Muridae > Uromys > Uromys caudimaculatus. The sequence goes on from CM052701.1 coordinate 60,533,194, forward strand.
ACCCCTATTTTATGCACTTTTGGCAGAAGAGTCTGCACTGGTTAGTTTTCAGTGTCAATTTGGCACAACTTAGAGCCACCTGGGAAGAAGAAACCTCAAATGAGGAATTGCTCAGATGAGATTAGCTTGTGGCCGTGTCTGTGAGAGGTTGTTTTGATTGGTGATTAATGCGTGGCCCAGACCATGGTGGGCAGAAGCTGGGCAAGTGAGCCCGGGTTGTGTAAGAAGCCTAGCTGAGATGATGAGGAAAGTATCATCCCTCCAGGGTTTTTCCTCCAGTTCCTACTCAGCTTCCCTCACTGATGGACCACGACCTGGAAGCATAAGCCAAATAATCCCCTTTCTCCCAATTTGCTGTTGGTCACAGTGCTTTATCACAGCAACAGAAATCAAACTAAGACATCCTCCCAGTCCCAGAACAGGGCTCAGTGTATAAGGGCACCCAGAATATGTCCTTGATAACAACTGCTTAATGAATATGTGAAATGCTGTGGCAAGGAAAGTAACAACAAAAGATGAAAAAGTCCTATGATGCCCGGCTTGCGGGGGATACCTGTATTGGCAAAGTGGATTTTGTTAACATGTTTTGCACTTCTTGGGTCTTCAATGGGGAGGTAGCAACTCTTCAGAGTTTTTCTTTACAACATCTAAGCTCATATGTTTCAAGTCCCAAATCCCAGGGCATTTTTCTATTAGAATCTTTACAACACCCTCCTCTGATCATGGACTTAAGAAGCCAAGGTGTAATGCCCCCTCCAAAATAAACAAACTCTTGCCACCTTCATGGATTCATTGGTTCTCATCAACAATCAAGCTTTCTTTCATTGCTTGTCTACAATGACATTTTGCGGTCCTTGTTTTCTCAGTGTAGTTTTGGACAAAGAAATTTGCTTTGTGGGAACATCCTGATAACTAAGTTTAGACAAAACCTCTTTTCTTCTTTAGAAAAATGAGATGAAGGCTCAAAGAACAAGCCTGAACCAAGCTACACCCAAGCCATGGGGAAACCCTGGCCTCCTGTGATTTCCTTAAGATATAGTTACTCCTTCAGATATAGTTCTACTCAGGTCTATCTGGCCTCCAGGACAGATATGGAATGTTCCAGAACTGCCTTTGAGGGGTGGTTGCCCACCCTGATCTCTCTTTGCAATACTCCTACAATCCTCCAATTAAGCCCATCACTGATTGGTCAACTTTTCCCAGAGTCTATCTCTAGTCAGTCCTAAGGCGACTGCTGGAGTGCTTGCTACAAGTCAAGGGCTGACACATACCCTACATGCTGCCCATTTGGCTCTGGGGTATCCATGGCCAGAGGGCCACCAACTAATGAAAAACCACAGTGGAATCCAATGCTACTTCACATCAGCTATCATGAAGAGCAGGATTGTTACCCTACTCACCCTACATTCATGCACAGCTAGCTATCCTTGAAATGCAGCAAATGAAGGAGGTTAGCTGGACTTCTGCACTTCTACCTTAGTGGTGTTACCATAGGGCAGTGACTTTGGAAAAAAGCACTTGCCTCTGCTGGGTCCCACTCAGAAAAGCCTGAGAATCATGCCGAATGTCTTAAAGGTCATAGCACCCCAATTTCTTTTTGTGCTGTGTGTGAGTGAGTGAGTGTGCCCCTGTGTATGCAGATGTACATGTGAATACATGTGTGTACGTGTGGTGTATACATGTATATATGCTTGTATGTGTGTGTGCACATGTGTGCTGGTGTGTGAAGCTGAAGGTCTTTCTCTGTTCATTTTCTGAGGTAGGGATGTTCAATGGTCCCAGAGCTTACTGACTGGCTAAAGTGGCTAGACAATGAACTTCAGGGATTAAGGTGGCACTGGTCCAGCCTGGGGTTACAGAGTCTCCCAGTATCTACTTTTACATTGGAGCTGAGAACCTGAACTCAGGTCCCCGGGTTTGTGCAGCACATGCTTCTTGCTGAGCGAGTTATCTCTCCAATCCAGACCTCGGTTTTCATTTGTTTGTTTAGTTTGGTTTTGGTTTTGAGACAGAGTCACTTACTGACCAACCACTCTCAGTTGGCTGGTCCACAAGTCCCAGGGAACCGTATATATTCAGCTTTATGATACTGGCATTGCAAACGTCACCATTCTTGGCCCTTTAAAGGTGACTTTAGGAATTAAACTCGTGTATTTATGCTTCTGTGAAAGCATTTTATCCACCAAGCTATGGAGCCCATCCTCCTTTATACGTACGCTAAGATGGTGAACCTTTTATACGCTTTTCAAAACAGTCCGTAACATTCATTCCTTGGCACCCAGGTGTGCTTTTGGAAGGCTCTCTGGAAGATCTCAGGCTAAAAAGAATGACAAAAGTCGATGACCTCAAGGAGCTGTAACTCTTGACTGAGGCAAAGACAATAAGTGAGCAAGTGCTGTACAGCAGAGAGGTACTGGGTGCTCAAAATAAAATCTAACAAATTTAAGGCACTAGTGAAAATGCAGCAGTTTTTCTTACATACTATTCTTTAGAAAAGGATGCTGACAGAAAAAAGGAAAAAATGACTGGAACGCTGATCTGAAGTAAGACAAGGATTTTAAAAACCCCTGATCTCAAGAAAATCCTGACCTTCTTCTCATAGACCAGATATCACCCCCTTCCCAAACTCTCCACCCTATTGGTTTAGGACCCAGACCCTTGTTCCTCTCATAATTTTGCAAACGCATTGCCCTGGCCATAATATTCAACCATCCATGTCTCTCCTGACTTTGAAGATAACCTTTCTATAATTGTAACGAATACTTGAAAAATAAGTTACAAAGAGAAAAGATTCACTGTTTAGATACTTTACCCATTGTCTTAGCCAGGGTTTCTATTCCTGCACAAAACATCATAACCATGAAGTAAGTTGGGGAGGAAAGGCTTATTCAGCTTACTTTTCCACACCACTGTTCATCACTAAAGGAAGTCAGGACTGGAACTCAAGCAGGTCAGGACGCAGGAGCTGATGCAGAGGCCATGAGGGATGTTTCTTACTGGCTTGCTTCCCCTGGCTTGCTCAGCCTGCTCTCTTATAGAACCCAAGACTACCAGCCCAGGGATGGCACCACCCACAAGAGGCCCTCCCCCCTTGATCACTAATTGAGAAAATGCCTTACAGCTGGATCCCATGGAGGCATTTTCTCACCTGAAGCTCCTTTCTCTGTGATAACTCCAGCTTGTGTCAAGTTGACACACAAAACTAGCCAGTCCACCCATTGACTGGTTATACCCATTGTCTTGGTGTTAGCAGAATGTCCTGATGGGAGTGTGTGGCAGAGGGTGACCAAGAAGTAGAAGAGAGGGGTTGGAGACTTTCCTGGAGGGCATATCCTCAATGATTTGAAACTTTCCCTTGAGTACTTTTAGAGAGGCCTTTGCCTATTAAAGGCTGAGTCACTTCCAATAACACTACACACGGGAACAAAGCTTTAAACACAGGCATTTGTCTAAGCCATCACAAGCATTCCTCTTTCTTTCCTGACATATTTCCTGTGAGTAGGCTACTACTCTCCTCCTACTCCACTGGCTTATCTCTGTCAATTTTGTTTGTTTGTTTGTTTGTTTGTTTGTTGTGATTGTGTCTCACTCTGTAGCCCAAACTGACTTGGATCTCACAGCAATCCTCCTGCCTCATCCTCCAGATGGAACTGGGATTACAAGTATAAGTCATCATGCCAAGTTAAACTTCCCTTCCTCTGAGTCTTTTTTATACTTCACAGATTTTTTTTCATCCATGTCTTCTACATCTGATCAGCCTCTACACTGTGAGTGTCTGGGATCATAAATCATTGTGTGTCCCTCATGGCACAGTCTTGACTCATGGAACACTTGGCTGAGTCATACCACCTTACAGAACAGTCCTAGTTGCTCTCATTGTAGCAAATTGGGTGTCCAGTGAAAGATTTTTCTAATGCCAGCATCTTCTGTGTTTGAAGCAGTATGTTGCCTTATGGAACAGAAACAAAACCACTGTGAGGCTTAGTCATAAGCTCTCTTCAATTATATAAATGTACATTAAAAAATCCTATTGTCCTGGGATAAGCTTACAGTGCATAACACACCTGTCTTCATTTTTTAAGATTAATTTCTTTTCTGTGTATGTGTGAATGGTTGCATTCATCCATGCCTGGTGCCTGACCACACTGCTTTCAATGACCTAAATCTACGTTCGGGAGCCATTACTAATGGGTTGGTCAGCTGGGGTAAGATTGGGCGGGGTGTCACAGTAACTCCCATTCCGAGCATACTATATTCTATATAGAAGTAGGGAAAGGTTCTATGTCTGAAGTCTTATAATCACATCACTATTTCAAAAGTAAAACAACACAATAAAATCGACCTTCAGACACCTAAGAATAGCATCTGTGCTAGCCACTGCTCTCCAATGCTGCTGTCAGGAGTCAGAGAGGAAAGCTGACCCCACTGGCTGGAGTAGCATCATTGTACAACCCACAGGAACATTCCCTGAATTCAATGTTTGAAATGCATCCATGGTTCTTTTTAATATCTTTAATAACTTTTCAAGCATATAATTGGCTTAGTGGCAGACACTTCAGAATGCCCTTCCTGAGAATGAAAGTAAGTTGTTTAGACTCTTGTCTAAGTAGCTGTTGCTGCTTTTCTCACATCTGTTAGTAGAGTTCCCCCGAATGCACGTTAACTGTATGCTGCTGTATGAAGAGACCACAGAAAGTGTTTATCAACCCATGTTCCCTACTCTTCCTCTGCTGTACAATCTCACCAGCCTGCCAGCCATCTGAGTAATGGGGTTAATGACTAACCATGCCACTCCATACCTACCGCCTGTCCACCAACACTTACTTTCCTCCTGGGAGGACTGTTTCCAGAGCTCACAGTCTTATCAGAATTTGGTGATTATCCTGTTCCTGCACTCTCTCCCTCAATTCCCCCCACCCCACATTTCTAGCTTCCTGGTTCTTGTATGCTCCAGGCACCGTAGTGACTTGCTGTGTGTTGTATAGCAGATGCCTGGAGATACCCATTTCTCAGATCATAAGCCAATGCTAACTGAGCTCAGTAGCACATGTCAATGAAACTTGTAGCTCTGAAAGCTTTCAAAGGAGAGAAGAGAAACCCTGTTTCTGTTGCCTTGCAGGCTTACTGAAAGTACAGTTCTTGTTTCAGGGTGGTCAGGAGATGTGGGGTGTCTAGTCATGCTGCTACTTGTGTGGCAGTCATGGTGGGATGGAAGATTACTCCAGTTTTCCAAGATCATATCACCTCCAGATAGCTTCACAGTGCTAATAAAACCTTGGTTCCCTGGTAGAAATGCTTCAAGCTTAGAATTGATTCTTTCAGGAATTCTAGGTATTCTGGAATATTCTGTATCATAGTGGCAAATATATTTTGAATAGTTATTCCTTGAAGACTCGGCATAATGAATCATGTGGCAGGAATTAAGAGTAGCTTTAGTGACAATACATACAACAGATAATATTGAACAATTCTCTACTCCTTTCCCCCACCCCAGTAGCAATTGAAGAGGAAATTCTCTTCTAGAATGGCCCCATTGTATCATCCTCTGGGGCTAGGGCTTCACGAGCCCTCATACTGTGTAACTACATCCAGGGGCCTCCAGTGGGCTGGTACCCACAGTCAGAGTTCAATCAGGGCAATGCTGGAAGTTCCTGCACCATATGCTTTACTTCTGCCTACTGTGTCAAACATGTTCTTCTTTTGTTCCTCAGATATCCTTGGGCTGACTACAACCACCTTCCTGATTTCAAAGATCCTTGGCTGTGCACTATGGAAAGACTGATGGGTGATAATGACCCTTCTCAGCCAAGGAAAATCAATGAATGCCTCGGCTGCAGATGTGGTCCAGGCCCCACCTGGAAAAGTACATCTCTTTCAAGTCTATTAGTCTACTGTAGTCTTCTCTAAGTTTCCTTCCTTTTCTATGAAAATCTCTTTTCCTCCCAGACACAACTGCCAAGGGAAATATTCTACATTAATTCTTCATATCTATATGCATCAAGATTTTTACCTTATTTGCTACATTTCCAGACAAGTGTTTATCATAAGTTGGTCTTACTGTTGAGCCTCGCCTCTGTTGCTAGTGTACAAAAATTTCCAGCATATTCAAGCAGAGGTAGAAGTACAGGAAGACCTCATGTACATGGGACCCAGATCAACAGCTATCAATACGGCTAATCTGATTCATCGAGACCCCAAGATCCCTCCCTACCCTTCCCCATCACTACTAATGGATTACTTTAAAGCAAATCTAAATACCACCGGCACAAAGTTCAGCAGACACAAGACACCAGGACACAAGAGCTCTTTCAAAGATTGCCATAAAACTTTGTAGCAACTAAATTGCACCAAATATTCAGCCACTACTCACACTTCTCAGATAAATAGTATATATATATATATATATTTTTTACTTGAATCAGAAAACAAGGAAAAACCTACACATATTTCATTTGGTTCACATTTCTCTTAAGTCCTTTAAATTTTTATAGCGTTACACACACACACACACACACACACACACACACACACACACACACACACCTGGGAGGGGTGTTTCCGTTCTGGGTTTTGATGATTATTCCCGTCATGTGTTGAATATTCTCAGTTTTAACATATGTGAAGTGAGATCACACCTTTCCCCCATTGACTTCATAGCGTTCATACTAAAATCAGATACTTCTGCAAGTCTCCTCGCTCTATTAAGCAAAGAAATTGATTTTATACTGTTATATAAAAAGAAAAAAAAACTTCCCAAGCCAATGCTTGCACATACATTTATTAAGAAGCAACAGAGTGAGATGTGTCAACCCCTCCCGTTGAGAACAAACTTCTTTATTGGTGTGTAACAAGGCCCAAAGGCTACATACACTACATAATCAAAATCAAATGCTAGCTTTTTACAGACTTGGCCCAAACAGCACAACCTAAAACTGCAAGAAATCTGAGTATTTCATATCCGTGTTTTTATTATTCTTGACATATACATTTTAATTGTAATGTTTCTTGCAGATCCACATCAAAAAAATCCCCAAAAGAAAAGAAGCTTTTATTCTAATTTAGCAGAAAGTACAGGCATCCGTATGTAGGCAAGGACAGCTGCTTTTCATCCATAAGTATGCAGAATGCAGGCTGTCACTCCCAGGCCTCACGAACATGCAGTAAAGCATTGCATGGCTTTCCACCTGCTGTCTTCTCTTTATTCTGACTCTTTCTCCTCTTCTGAGAAGTGGGGGACAGATTTCTTTGCCACAACATTGTCCAGCCTCTTTCCTTGTAGATAGGGATTGACACTCTGAAAAAGAGGATATATGTTTTGGCATTACATGAGAACTTCAGATACGGAGCCTTCGCATAAATGAGTGAGAATTGTTTTCTGACTGTTGGGTTAACAGGAAAATAACATAGCACTTACACTTACCACCCACCTACCAAATGATGGCTCCAAATGAGGGCTGGTCTGTCCCTCCGTGCCCCATAGTGCAGTATACAGTCTCACTGACAGATGTTACTAATAGTGTCTTTGAAATAACCATAGTGTTCTTAATCAAATGCAATGTAATCTTTTTATTGCTATATTTAGCTTAAAAGTTTGGGGTGAACTGGGAAAGATTCTTACTACTAACTTAGTTACCAAGTCTCATGTGAAAGAAAATGATTATTCTATGGTCCTATTTAAGTAGGAGTAAGACTCTGAAATGCATTAATTATTCTTACAGAAAGCATTTTCAAAAGAAAAGACAAACCGAACCAAGTAGGAATTAGTATTCTAAGACTGGCTGTAGGCCATCCCATGGCTGCAACTCTTCTATGCAAGAATTCTGTTGAACAGTTCATTAACAACTCCAGCAATCAATTCCAACTGTCCCTCAGTCAAACCCAAAAGCTGAAATAAAGCACAAAACCATCCAGAAATGGCCTTTATGTTTTATTCAGTCTTTCATATTCTGGAATCTCTTTCATCTGTTGATGTTCTGAATGAGTCAAAGAGTTTCCATTGCTTCTCTAATAATATCAAATTTTTTTGAGGTTTGTATTTGAACTGGTAACCAGAGCTTTGCACCATAATCTTTAGTGAGCAGGAAACATTTTGAATGTTTGGGAAGGTATTTGTTTATTGAAGTTGCCTTCCGGCAATAGAACAGAAATAGAAGAACTAGGCTGAGGTTACAAAGGAGGAGCAATCCTATTGCAATGCTAAACGCCCATGAGCAAACAGACACAGTTCTCAGGTGGGCCTGGCGTGCATGACTCCCTTAAAAGGTGATCAGGCATGTTCCAAACGACATGGGACGGATCACAAGAGTGGCTCTTGTCAATGTTCTTCATATTCTGGTGTATGAACATGTGAATCAGGAAGGACCCCAGTCACTCTGCAAAGGTGACTCACAAATAAGGTAAAAACTACAAAGTGAACGGTGTCTTTATATATTTGGAAAGAGGTATGTCACAAAAAGGTATTCATCCTTAAAATATTCAAAAGAATACTCTTTTGTAAATTGTCCACTAGTGTGGTCTGACCCATCCTAAGGACCTATGAGTAGGCAGACTTAATGCACTTAGTAAAAGTATGTTTAGGGCTGGAGAAATGGCTCAAAGATCCTGAGTTCCCTTCCCAGAACCACATGGTAGTTCACAACCGTCTACAATGAGATCTGGTGCCCTCTTCTGGCATGCAGGCAGAATACTATACATATAATAAACAAATCTTTAAAAATATAAGAAAAATAAAAGGTATATTCAATACCAGAAATACTTTCATGTTTTGTAACAGTATTAATTCTTAAAATTCTCATGTTAAAAGAGAATATGAGATATTCATATTTGTCAACTTGGGACCAAGTAGCTGATAAACTGCTTAAGATAATTAGTGGTTTTTAGATGGTAACAAGATACAACTACAGAGATAAAATATTTTCAAAATGGCTTAAAAGCACATTGATCTTTTTTATGTAAAGCAACTAGGAAATCAAATGGCCTGGAGTGACTATAAAAGTCACAGAAAATGACCTGGGGCATTGGTTGTAACTTTAGAGATCAGTCCTCTTGCTAAGAAACTTCTGTTGTGAAAGACAGACTGCCTAGACCCAGAAAATTTCAAAACTTGTGAGGGAGACACTAGAGTCAAGCCTCTAGAGTTTCAGATTGGTGTTCAATTATGAATTAAGTGCTTTAAGTGTGTTCCAAAGAACTCACAATACTTATCTATGTATGGTCACTATTGGGTAGATTACACATGATCATTATTCATCTGATAACTGGAAGGACAGCATGGGGTGCATCCTTGCTTGCTGTCCTCTAAATCCTCAGTAGATGGTGAGCTTCACTGGGGTAATCCTGAATTCTTCAAATACCTGAACTTTGATTTCTTTATATCGATTCATACTCCAGAGAGGTGGTTAAGGTCTTTAATCAAAAAGGGAACAGCAGCTGAGGGTGGTGTTGTGGGAGGAAAGTTCAGCTTGTCCATCTGGAGCAGCCCAGGGCTGCAAGGATGAGAATGGGCTTTGTAGTATTCTGAGAAGACTAAGACCTGATACCCCAGGGTCACAGTGACCCTTCCTTCCTTAAATTCTAAGCCTTGTCTATGTGGAAGAAGTTGATGCCAAAGTAAAATTCCTTTATGACATATGTCTTAGCCAGAATTTTGTATTTGGTAATTACTGGTCTCATGGAAATGTGACCTAAAATCAACCTAAGCTTCTCAGAGTCAGGGCAGAAGGCGTGGTGGGCCAGCAAGTAGAGACAATTAAAGCTGCATGCTAAGTTATTCATTTGGGGTCAGTCATTGGTCTTATTTGGAAATGTCCTTGTTGTACCATGGGGAGATATTCAAGCCATCTTCCTGGTAAATTATGTGTATTCTGAGCTCCTAGAATAGAATTTCTTGATGTTCTCTCAAGAACACATTACACCCTTCCTGTCACCATCTGCCATTGGAAGCTGTAATCACCAAGAAAAACCCTAATAACCCCGTTCATTCTCCCAAAGAAGATCTGCTTCCAGATGTAACAGCTTTCTGCTTCTTGTATAGAAAATTGCCTGTGGATCTGTGTTTGTCAAGCAACCTGAGGACCTTATGATTAATACCAAGGCTAGAAACCCCACATTTAAAACATTTTCTGATTGCACTTGGCCAAGCTCTTCAGATGGGCCAAAATTGCCACTAATTAGATTCCCAATGATTCCCAAGATCCAGGTACTTGCTATTTCAAAGAAATGATCAGTGGCCTAGGGTTGGTTTGTATATTTTAACTAAAACAGATACAATGGTAGTACTTTACTATGTGATAGCAAGATTTTTACTCTTCCTGCTTGGTCAGATAAAAGAGTGTACCAGTAGATTAGCAGGATGGATATTGATCACTGTTAAGTTTGAGGTCTATAAACATGCACTGGAAACCCAATGTAACCTTGACATTCAGATTTATATCAGGCAACACCATACAAGTAGTAGCAAAATGCACAACGCAGAGGCCGAAGGTCCATCTTGGATGGTCCTCCAATGAGAGCTAACTAAGGCTGTACCAGACAAGGCAGTCAGAAAGTGAGATAAGGTAAAAGCATGCTATACTAGCTTGGCTATGGTAATATAAAAAAATATGTAGAAGAAATTCAAAATTATGGCCTTCAGTATACACTTTGATATTTTCTGGTTTCTGTCTTGTGATTTACATAATGGATGCAGATGTGTGAGCCATTTCTTCCACTGGCTTATAGAATATTTGAAGAAAGTCATGCCCTAATAGCTTCTCTGCACATTCCTCCCCTGCATGGGAAGGAGGTTGTCCTACCTATTGAACTTACCCTTCATGGTTGCTGGCCAGAAGGGAAGTAATAATGAGTGTTGCATGATTTTCATGGGACACTCCCATAGCCCAGGGAGAAGACCAGCCCAGACGCCAAGGGTATATATTCTGGGCGTGGCCTTGCCATATATGAATTCTGTTCTGTTCTTTGGGATTGCATCAGAAAAGATTCTGCTACTTCCCCAAAACCAAATGTTTGAGTTGGCCCTCTCAGAAACACTGAAGATCCCAGAAACACCCAGGTCCCTGTATGACTTACCCTCCGCTTCCGCCTCTGTCCTCCCTTCATCTTCTCATAAAGGAGTTTCTTGTTCTAGAGTGCAGAGAAAAGAAAACACAAATGTAGAAGTATGGATTGAATTTGGTAACTGTCTATTTTAAAGCGACACTTGGTGTGTCCTCTGGTTATTTGCATACACATATTTTGGAAACAAAGCTAGATGAAAGGAATGTCGTGTCAGAATGATAGACCACAAGAGAAAAGCTGGTGACTGCATTGCTTTTCACAAAGTCCTCTGCACTGCCTCAAGGCACACAGTGCCACCAACAATCTCATAAACAGAGAGAGATGGCATGCTAAAATACCAGGATGCAGGAAGCCCGTCTCCTCACTTTGAACGGACTTTGTTTAAAATAAATAACTTTATCTCAGTATCTAATTCCCTTTTTATGAACTACACACATGACTGTTCTCTGGAGCCGTGTCTGACCATTAACAACAATCCTCTGTGTAAATAAACGAGACGTTGACTTCTGCAGCCATCCCTCCTGTGGCTCAAGTTAGTGGTCCCATCAAGCCAATCACAGAACCATTTGGTCTATAACATTTTTAATAGAGCGAACCTTTTAAAAACTGCCAAAAAACTTCTTGGCAGAAAGGAAAGTTATGTTGTGTGTGTTGGGGGGGGGGGTGCGCTGTTCTGTTACCACAGTTTGTATAAGTGTTTCCACATACTGCTGTGTTTCAAACACACGGTGGATTTAAATGAGCTCTAGAATATCAAACACATGCTCAACACATTTCTCTCTGGTTGAGATTATAAAAGACAGAACACTTAACCTGAGTGTAAAACCAAAGAAAGGGATTTGGGTGTTTTGCTTGTGTTGTTTTATTTGATTTTCTAATCATAAGGAAAATAATGTATGAAAGATAATTCATCTTGCTGTAACTACAATACCCCAACGCTAACTTCTAGAAAAAAAGAGCTGACGAGCTCTGGTAAGGAGCAAGTTTATACAACGTTTGTATCCTCTGAGCTGTCTGCTTATTAACAAATATTTAAATGGTAGATTTGAAAGTGAAAATGACAAATGCCAAGAATGAGCTTCGTGGTTTTCTTGTTCATTAAAACCTACCACCTGCAATTCACAATGAACAGCTCTGCCCAACCTCAAATATCCAGGGGGAGGGTGTGAGCCAGGAGAAGCATGCCCATTGCCAGAAACACTAGCATTGGCCGGAGCCCCTATCTCTGGCTCACTTCGGGGGATGGATCAAGTAAATATCAGGAGGGAGAAAAGGCAGGCCTGCTGACCATTCCCTTGAGGAATGAGAATATTGCAGTTGGTCTCAACCTCAGTGTCTGACTCTAAACAACTCTAATGCACACAGAATGTTCTGGGTGCTCATGCCAGAGTTGGGAAGGAGGTTGGGGTAAAGGGGGTGGGGATAGTGACTGCGCACATACATCGCTCTCTCCAGCTGTCGGCACTGGAGGAGGACAGAGGGTCTTGCAAGCTGATGCAGTGGAACTCACCGCCCATCAGACCTGGCACAGCTCCAGCATGCTGCAAATGAGATGAAGGCGGCAACATCTCAATCCCCTTTAGAGGTTCTTGGGGAAAACTATAATCAGAAATGTGGAAGGTCTAGAAGTCTTTCTCTCCAAGATGGTACCTGCTTTTCTGGAGAGCTGAGGTCAGGACCAGCATGCCCGTGCCCCCACCCCTCCATGGTGAGTATGCCTGGGTCTTCTCCATCAGATCTGTATCAGTGTGGGTTTGGTGGTAGGGGTTGGCATGTGAATGAAAACAGTACACAAAATGAATGAAAATAAATCAGCTACCTCCTCTGACATTCGTTTGTTAGTTCCTTGGGGAGAAGTGGCCTAAGTTTAGGAAAGCAACTGGTTTACGTTCACTAAAGGGCTCTCCATTAAATCATCAAGAGTTTGGAAGAACAGTCTCATTCCCAAAGGACCCTGGGAGATGGATGGACATCTTCTTGTCTGATCATAAGGCTAGGCTATAGGCAGTACAGAAATCCATGATGCTAGATACCTGACTGGGCCAGAAAGCAAAGACATGATCAACTAAGCGCTAGAGTTGAGTCCGAAGGAAGGAAGTGCCAGCTTGAAGAAATTCCTACTGACCAAACACAGGGCATTTTTGAACATCAAAATCAGTAACAATGAATCTATAGAGGTACCAAATAAATAAGCATGTTTATAAACAGGAAAGGAAGTAGTGAGGCTCTGCATGGGAGTAGGATGCAAATGGAAAAGAACAAGAAAGCAAGAAGCTCATCATTCTGCAGCTACTGTGGTTATAATTGAGTCTGGTAAATACCATCATTGAATGCAAAATGCATTGGTTAACAGCCTCATGAAGATCAGAATTTTTGTTTTGTTTTGGTTTGGTTTGGTTTGGTTTTTCGAGACAGGGTTTCTCTGTGTAGCCCTGGCTGTCCTGGAACTCACTCTATAGACCAGGCTGGCCTCGAACTCAGAAATCTGCCTGCCTCTGCCTCCCAAGTGCTGGGATTAAAGGCGTGCGCCACCACTGCCTGGCTAGATTAGAATATTTATAATCTCAAAGTAGTTTCCCATAGGTTAATTTCAAATGGAAAATGATAGTTTTATACCAGAGAAACATGGACACCACTTTACTGAAGGGAATGAAACTACCACTAACAGGTGACAAACTGACACCATGTTTCCCATGATGCAAAGTGATAAGGATATCCATAAATAGCATGATTATGAAGAAGCTTAAAATGTTTATCTCATGCTAAGAGAGATAACAGTGACTCCCAGAGCTGGGATGGTGGAAATGGAGAGAGCACAGTGACAATCCAGGTCACACATGGTTAAGGAGGAATAAGTATCCGTGCGCTTTACCACAGCTGAATAACCGTTTTAACAAGATGTGTGTTTTAGAACAGTGGCGAGTACTCTGAACATTTTCACCATGAAAAAAAAGAACTAAGGGACTGGAGAGATGGTTCAGCAGTTGAGAGCATTGGCTGCTCTTCCAGAGGACCCAGGTTCCATTCCCAGCACCCAGATGGCAGCTGACAACTATCTCTAACTCCAGTCCAGGGAACCCAGTGCTCTCTTCTCACCTCTGTGCATACTGCACTCACACAAAGTTCAGACACACATGGGGCACATATAATAAAATAACAAATTTTTTAAAAGAAACGAACAGTCTGAGGTTATGAACATGCCAGCGACCCAGATCTGCCCATCACACATGATGTGTGGGTACATGTATGTATAAATATGCCGCACTCTACTCCATAAATATGTACAATTAGTATGTGTTAAGTAAAAGAAAATATAAAATACATAGCCCAAATCTAATGACATGGAAACCTAAGACAAACCAGAACTAGAGAATACTCCAATATTCACATGTGGCACGGCTATGCAAGATAAATGAAGTTGGAGAGGGACCGACCATGCTCTTCCTGTCTCCCACGGCTCAGCTCAGGCCTGGATCAAATATTGATGAAAGCTCTACAAGGAGCTGGAAAAGGAGAAACATTTGCGTTTTGATACACTAGGAAGTACATTAAGGGTAAAGGCTGGCATCAGCCTTTGGTCCTAGGCCTGAGGACTGTGGATAAGCGTGAGGAGACTTCTGTCAGCCTTTGGTCCTAGGCCTTCAGGACTGTAGTTAGTTATATACACTGTGGTGAAGGCAATCAGTCCTAAGATAGGACCCCAAAGGCCACATTATGAGGGATGAGTCATGAAGAATGTGTGCGGGTGCGAGTGTGTGTGTGTGTGTGTGTGTGTGTGTGTGTGTGTGTGTGTGTATTTGTAAAGATGGAGTCCGATTCCTAGCTCTGTCAACCACAAGCTCTGTGTTGCTGAGCAGGCTACCCAGAGCCCTGCCTTGCATTTTCTCCTTTATACAATGAGAGTGATGAGAATGGGCAGCCTGGGTAAAACGACTGAGGTAAAATATTAGCACCGTGTCTGACGTGTAGTGTGAGCGCTATAAATATTAGAATTTCTTATTATATAACAAGTATTGGTGTCTTCCCATTACATGCCACAGGGCCCAGAGGTCACATAGTGTATATTTAATAAATGTGTCTTGATTCAGTAACAGGGAAAGAGCTGTGCAGGAAATAAGACAGACGCACTGATATTTGTAATGTGGAAATCATTGCTAGATATGCAACTCAGCTCCAGATAATATAAAAACCATGGAGTCAGGACTGTTAAGGAGCCGGGGGGGGGGGGGCTTGTTGCCATTTATTTGAGATATGACTGTTTTGCAAGTTGAAAGGATAGTTGAGTTGCAGACACGCTTGAGACATCCTATATAAACACTCAGGCTGCTTTGTGGATCCGGGCTTAAAAAAGCAATAGACACTCAGTTAACACTTCCATGTGACGATCAAGCAAACACGGTTTTATTGCTGGGTGGTAATGAGAAAATAAACAAGGAAACTGAAGTTTAAACAAACACATCATTAGAGCTGATAAGAGGCATAAATGTCATTCCTTTGCCATTGATATGTGATACCACTTTTTATTCTTGGTTTTAAGTTCTAGTTTTCGGCTCTGATGTGGACAATGAAATCTGGGTGATTGAGAGAAGCCCAAGGAGTGTTCCAAGAAGGGAGAGGGAAGGATGAGGGAAGAGAGAGGGGGGAGAGGGAGGGGAGAGGGAGGGGAGAGGGAGGAGAGAGGGAAGTGTTCCAAAAGGGGATGTGAGTGGGATTTGGTGAGAGAGAGAGAGAGAGAGAGAGAGAGAGAGAGAGAGAGAGAGAGAGAGGGAGCTAGCTTTTGAAGATGAAGATGCACACCTTTAATCTCAGCACCCCTGAGGCAGAGGTAGTGAGAGCTCTGTGGGTTGAGATTGAGGCTAGCCTGGTCTACAGAACGAGTTCCAGGACAGCCAGGACTGTATAAAAAGACCCTGCCTACAATCAAAAGGAAAAAAACAAACAAACAAATAAACAGAAAACCAAAACAAAACAAAACAAAATGCTGGGGGGAAAGCTAGTACCTCTCCCACTCCATCATAACCCCAGATGGGCTTTGCCCACTCTCAGAATTCCTCCATTTCCTTCCTTCTTGTTCCCAGGTCCAGCCTTCCATTTAGCTGTGCCCCTCCCCTAAGATTTCGGTGCTGATTCCTTAGTGCCTCAGCTTCCTCTGTGGTTAAGTCACAATCAGGCCCACTAGCCTCACATCTTCCTCTGCCTTTGGCTTCCATCTTCCCTAGCATTGGGACCCAGCCTTCACTGTACAGCCAGAATGGGCACTATATCCATGCAAATCTGGGCTTATTGTATCTTCATGCTTTTTATTTTAAGACTGTAAAACTGTTGAAAGCCAAGAGCTACCTGATGAGTACTGGAGACCGAGCACCTAGCATATCTAAAACAAAGCGGGCTCAGAACCTGTTTGCTCCCCTCCGAACCTGATCCTTGCTAATGCTGAGCAATACCTTACCCACTTACTGTGGGTCTTTTCCCAGCATTCCTCTTAGCTATCGGCTCTTTCTTTCTTCCTTTCTCCTTTAAGCTGGCACATAAATGCAAAATACATCTCCTCTTCTCTTCTCTCGTTTTAAAATTCCTCATAGAAAGAGTTTATGTATAACTTTCATATGAATTCTGTTTCTCTGTCCCTCTCTGTCTCTGTCTGTCTCTGTTCCTCTCTGTCTCTATCTCTCTGTCTCTCAGGCTATGTCTATACTATATAACCATTCTATTTACATGACTAACTTTGAAATGACACCAACTCTTATCTTCATCCCATATATAGGATCAGCATAAGTGTAATTACTTTCTTGCTTTCTCCATTTTCTTTCTGTCTTCAGTCTCCCCTCTATTTTACCTCTTACTATCCCACTGGAATACATTTTATAGGAGATTTTTGTAACACTCAAGATTTCTTTTCTGCTTATGTTTAAAACTCTGCCAGTAGGAAAAGGTTTGAAAATAGTTTGACAAAACAATTCTCCCTAACAGGACTATATGTGTGGGGGAGGAGAGAGATGGGGGGGGGGAGAGAGAGAGAGAGAGAGAGAGAGAGAGAGAGAGAGAGAGAGAGAGAGGGAGAGAGAGAGAGATGAGGGATGAGGGATGAAGAGGGAGAGGAGAGAGAGTGGCACAAACTGGAGATAAAAGGTTAACTCAGGTGTCTTGCTTTCCTGCCTTAATTTGGAAATGTATTTTGAAGGCAGAGGGAACCCAATTGACTTAATGTAATGTAAAAGAAGATGCTAGATGAAAGAGGTTATCTAGGATAAATTTCTTTCTCCAAAACAATACAGAAGGAAGGGGAAAGTGTAGTGTCTCGGTTTCATTGTCCACTATAACACAATTACTGAGGCTGCGGTAACCTAGAAGGGACTGATGTGGCCACAGGGGCTTAGGTTACCTGCACCGTCTTTGGAGGGAACACTCCCCGTTCACTCATTCCACAGATGCATTGACCATCTCATATGTGAATTAACACTGTTCAGTGTTTCCCTATTTTTTTCTCACATGACTTCATCATTGGATTACAGAGGCCTGACCACAGGCACCTAGACACATTCTCATTCAATGGTAATCTTCCTTGGCTCATTGTTCCAGCCTGTTGGGTTCTTCTTGAATCCCAACTCTGTCATCCAGAGCTCTCCCTTCCAACTTTGTGTCATCCACAGAGAATCTGAGAAGTTTGTGATTTGTATTTTTATAACAAACATTGATACACATGTGGAGTGGGGTAGCATTCAGACATGCAGGATCCCCTGTACCATCTCCCTCCCCTCCTGACACAGATTCTTTAACAAGCTGTCTTTTGGTGGTATTCTGTTGACTTAGCTGTGTGTCTTCACCTCTTCCAATGGGAGATCATAAAAGATCTTGTCAAATACTTAGATGAAATCCAAGTGCACCATGCCTACTTCATTTCCTTCATTAAGCTGGCACACATGATGCTGGCAATGAAATAATATGAGCAGATCGACAAAACTTGTTTTTAGCACACCAGTGCCAATGGCCATGATTCCTCTTTCCACACACTTATAAAACAACACCCTTTATTGACAGCTACTCAGAGTTGCATGCGACCAACAGCAAGTTCCCTGCCACACATCTGGAGATTGTCCCTCTTTCCACAAAGCAGACTTATGTGTGTCTTTTTACAAGTCTGAATGTCTTTATTTCCTTGATTCTTCAGAGCTATACATGGTTCATCCATCTCCCATAGTCTATTAGAGATACCTTTACAAAGTTCTCAGTATCTTTTCTTTTGAAAAACTCTTTTCCTTTTCATGGAGTCGAGTGGCTTGACGCTCTAGTGAGACATGAGAATGGTGTGTCTCAGGCTGGGGAAAAGAACAGAATAGAAGCCTCTAGAGAGTGTATGGTCTAGATTTGTGTCTCTTTCAATGGGATCAGTATACTGCTGTATAGACAAGTGTGGTCTGGAATAATAATAATACAGTGTTCCCTTCACTGGAGATCTCCGAGGAATCAACTCCTAAGCAATTTTTCTTCCTTCCTTCCCTCTATGCGTGTTGTTTATCTCCGGCATTACTATCCCGAGATCTGAATGAAAACTCTATCAGCTGCTGAAAATGGACTTACCCACTTGTCCAAACCTGGGTAGTCATGTTCCGGATCAAAAAGGTGCTGGTCTAACTGGAATTCTCGACTGAACTCTGCAGTGTCGGGGGCGTTTTCTAGACATCCGTCATCTGCTGTAGACAAAGGTTTTTGAGAAATGGTCAAAGCATCTGTTGTTATTCTAAATGTTAATTTATTAAAAACATCTAGACACACAGGGTCATAATCTGTTTGTATCAGATACTCTAAGTCACGTTCCCTCAGGGATTCAATTGCCCTGGTAGATGGGACTACTTTGGGAGCAAAGATCTGTTGGCTGCATTCCAAACCCACTTTCCTTTTCTCCTTGGCACATAGCAAGGCTAATTTTCCAGCCTTTCTTTGCAATAATGTGGAGTCATATTCCTGAGCCAATATAACGTAGACAGGAGTTATATATTCCACTTCTAGGCCTGTTCCCAAAACTTTTTTATTCTGGTCTACTTCTCTAACTCTGCCCCATCTGCCAGTATGCATGCTGCCAGCCAGGGAGACTGGGGACATCAAGAGTCAAGATAGCAGAGCTATCCACCTCTGTCATTCCATTACCTCCCTGTGATAGGACTGCATATAAGTAAAAATCAAGTTTCTATTGTGAAGAACCACAAGAACAGTGGTTCTCAGCCAGTGGGTCACAACCTCTTTGGGTGGCAAATGACCCTTTGATAGGGATCGTCTAAGGCCATCAGAAAACATAGATATTTACAATTTATAACAGTAGCAAAATTCCAGTTATAAAGTAGCAATGGAAATAATTGTGTGGTTAGGGGTCAGCACAACAGAGTCACAGCATGGGGAAAGTTGGAACCACTACTCTAGAATGTTTCATTTGCTTCACTGTCAAGTATTTCCTTAGGTGATATGTTTCCATTCTATATGAGTCCCTCTGTTTCTCTTGAATTCTGTCTTTAGAAACTATTCCAATATCTTCAGACAGGTCTGGGTGCTGTGTATTACAGGAGCAGTGACTTAAGTTTTAGAGTGAGACAGATCAAAACTTAAGGATCAAATCCCAGAACATGTAGGATCTATAGGTTTAGCTTCTTAAAGTTAACCCGGCTTCTCCAGTTGTTTATTTATCTATTTAACTAGGTAAATCAGATATTTACCTAGTTGTCCTAAGGAATGAAAATGCCCATGCACGATACCTTGTGTACAGGGGACGTTTGCAATATGTTTAAGGCCACCTCTGCCACCTCCCTTTAAATGAAAGTTTATTCCAAGATATCTGTTTGGTTGTTATTGTTTAGTTTTGGTTTTGTTTGCTCTTACCAAGGGCCTGCTCTGTAACTCAGACTGGCCTCAAACTGCCTTCTGAGGGCTAGGATTACAGAAATATGCCATAGTAACCGACTGCAATGGTTCACTGAAGTATAAATCATGCTTTCCGTTCAAACCAAAGAAAGCAGCTTATCTTCCCTAGCTTTTGTTTTTCTTTAAGATTGATAATGGCTAGATATGGTCCCCTAAAAGTGAGTTTTAAAACTTCCTGCTTCTGATGTATTTTAGACAAGATTTTTTTAAAAGGGAGAAATAGGGGCAGGAGATGCATCTCAGTGGTTGAGTACCTGTTTAGCATATGTGAGACCCTAGGTTCAAGTCCCAGCATCATAAAATGAGGTGGAGAAGCAGAGAGGGAGAAAACAAAGGTTGCAAGCATTTGTGCAAGATAGGATAGGAAAGAAGGTCCCGTTTCAAAGGTCTTGGTGTTGTGTACTACAAAGGGATAACGACCTGTCAAAGTCAACAATGAGAGGAGATCTATTTGCAATTAGCAAGGTTATCTAACTCTTAGGACTAAACTGAAGTCTTCAGAATGCAGTGTGGCAGCCCCGAGCGCCAGGAGGCTAGTGTGGGAGTTATTAGTCTTCCAAACAACTCCCAGTGTGACTGCCTACTTCATACAGAACTATTTCTAATGCCTTTATTATTTGGGAAAATGGATACCAAGCAGAGTGGTCCAATGCAGCAGCTTTGCAACGTTTCTGTAATTATTTCTCAAGGACCTTTAAGTGAGCTGAGATCAAGCTGTGGAGATGAAGCCCGTCTGAGAGACACCTGAGATTTTAGGGGGCTGAAATTGTGCCCTAAAAGTAACCTTCTAACCCTGTGACCATGTTAGATTCTAGGAGCTGCAGGGATCTGCACAGGGAGATGGGTAATAATTCGGATGAGAGCATGCCAGGGCAGAGGCACATCAAGGTTCCATTCTTGGACCATTCAACTGTGCTGTGCTGTATCATGCATGGTAAGGTGGTCTCAAGAGTCCTCCCCAACAGTAGCTAAATTTAGCAAGTGACTGCCAGTTGAGGCAAGAAAACAGTGTGGAGTATGTTAGCTTCATGCAAAGGCAAAAGCAGATTCTGAGGCTGAGTCTAGTGCTGGGATCTTATCCACCTCTGTCAGCTCACTCTTTGTTCTCCTCTCAGTGTCAAGGGCATGCACAGAGTACTATGTTACCACAGGTCTTGCTCAGGAAAACCCGGAACTCACACTATACATGTCTTTAAAGCATTGAGTGTATCATATTTTTTATAGATGACAAGACGGAAGCCTAAAGAAGTGAAGTCATATTGTGTAGTTAGCCCTAGAATTCAGATCTCTTGGCTCACACTCTGGGCCTCTTTCCTTCATCTTATAATGCTCACTATAGGATCCAGGTTCAGCGTTTTTGATTCAGTAAGTCTGATTCAACTCAAGGATCCACATTTCTAGTTGATGTTAAGTTCCAGGTTATGCTGCTGCTGCTGCTGCTGCTGCTGCTGGCCCAGGGACCCCACTTTAAGAACCTCTCTGCTATCTTATCAACTTTTCCAGACTCCTACACTCTGAGCTAGTCTTTCTCCCTACCCATCCAAAACCCTACCAGCAAGTCAAAGGTGACTGATGGGTTTCATGCCAGCCAGTGACTCAAGATTTCCTGTCATCCAGGGCCAGCCTCCCTATACTGGCTTGGTCATATCTAACTCCCATTTTGCTCCACCCAACATGGGAGCTCTGTGCTTCAGGGAAGAAAGAGGCCTCACCCTAATAAAAAGAGGAACATTCTTCAGAGAGAGCTCACACTGGAGCTGGGGTCAGAATTTCCTATTACCTCCCATTATAACCCAAGGCCATGTTCCTTACCAGTTTTCCCAAGAGGACAAGGATTTGGAGGGTCTGGGTAGCCTTGATCCTCACTGAAGTCCTTAGGAATGTTGTCACCAGTCAACTCTGCCACTATGTTGGGGATATTGCCAAAAGGACCCAGATGCTGAAGACCCTCGTGAGCGCCCCCTGGAGCATGGGAGGAAACATCTTTAAATTGACATCTACTCAGCAGACAAAGCACTGTGCTTAGTAAGCAAGGGAAGTATATGAAATGGATCCTATCTTCTTGAAGTCTGGGATTTAACTACAGAAATGGACATACACTGGGCACCAGTCATCTCCTTGGGATGTGGATGAGTTGTGTATGACATGCATATAAATGCTAGGACAGCATTATGGAGCTTGGAGATGAAACACTTCCATACGGCTGGTGAATGACTGTGTTTCTGGATGCTCACATAGGTGAGCAGGACTCGGGAGGTTGGGTATGGACTTGGGTGGGAATGAGGGACACACAAGGGGGCAACTGTCACAGAGGTCTAATAGATGGAAGGAATATAATGGGGGGGGAGAATTAAACAAAAAACTCACTAATATACTGCCACCCCAGCTTAAGAACTCAAAATTGGATTGTTCCAACTGCTCTCTTCTGGATATATTTTTCTGCATAAATCTTTATAGGAGCTGAGTTTGGTTCCCTGCATCCACAATCAGCAGTGGCAACTACCATTGGCATTAGTGGGCACCCACACTCATGTGCACATCCACACACAAAAATGTAAATACCTTATGACTTTATTTCATATGAAATCACAAGAATCTTTCCATTTGTCTGCCTGTGCTCCATTTCTGTACTTAAGAAGGACAACGTTGTTTTACATCCAATCAGTGTACCATGACACATTAACTATTCTCTATTGTGAGACACTTAGCATTTCTCAATTTATTTTAGATGCTTAATTTCTTCCATATTTTGGATTAATTTTCTTCAGGAGAAGTTCCCAGAAGCAAGTCAAATTACTAGGTCAAAGGCTATAAACATTTTTACGGCTCATGATATTGTACTGCCAAATGTTTTCCAAAAAGGAGGTATTAATTTAAATATCACCAAAACATGAGAGTACTGCTTTTACAACATCCTCACTAGCACTGGGTTTCATAAAAATAAAATTTCATATATTTTCTTGCTCTTTTAAATGGATTTGACTGCCAAATCAATCAAATATCTTCCATATGTTTATTTACTGGTTTTCTTTTCTTTTTTTTATGACTTGTCTGTTTATGCTTCTAGAATTATGTTTCCCTTATCAATTTGTACAAACATTCATTTAATAAAGATATCAGGCCTTTGTCTGTCACATTCTCTGCAAACATTTTCCAACATTGTCTGACTTTGAATTCTGGTTGCTATTATAATATTTTGCTAACATAAGTTTTTAATATTTGCATAGTCCGAGTTGTTTTTAACTCTCCTTTGCGATTTCTTTTTATCTGTCTAGACTTGTAAAACCATTGCCTCTTCAGAGTTATGATCAACATTTGGGTATTTCTTTTAGTTTACTTTTAAAAAATTAACCCTTTAATGCATTATTTATTTTACTGTGTTTAAAATAGATAACCTATTATCCCATCTCATTTGTCCAATAACTGGCCCCATTTCTTTCACGTCAGCAACAAGTGCCTCATCTACACACAGACACAACGTGAATTAGAAGTTCCCATGCATACCCTGTTTTACTGTACCTACACCTTCTGTGTACCTACACCTACTGTGTACTATTTCACTCATACCACTGACATTTTACAAGGTTAAGAAGCTTCCTTTTTCCAGACCCTTTCTTAGGAAAACTTTCTATTTTTCAACTCTGTTGGGAGACTGGTGTTCTTCCCTCATAGCTTCATTAATCTATGTACAAGGTGCCCACAGATGTCCATGGGGGGGGGGTCTGCTCTAAATCAAAGAATGAACTATTGTGTATGAAACTACAGTCAGATCTGGGGAATATGGCCTCATCCTTCCATGGCCATGAGAAGCATGACCTTCCCATCTGGCCACTTTACCTAAGTCCAGCCGGGCAAAGCTTCCTAGTCCTCTGTGATTACACTGGTTTAGTTCTTTTGGGACAAACCTACTCCTCTTTGGATAGGCACATTTTTTTCTTTGGGGCTGTAAATATATCCAAGCAGGATCATCATGCGGAAAGTTTGGTGTCTTTCTGAGATGTTTTTCCATCATTGTCTCTGTTATGTTTGACTGAAGTTTAATTCTGAAGGGACAAACTTACCTCCCTTAGTAGCATTAGCCTCAAATCCAGACATCACCAACATGCAGCAGTGCTTTGTTTGTGCTTATATTGTATTCCATTACTCTGCAATTTGAGTGGATAGCTACAAAACTTATATGTACATTGCCTATAAACATATATGCAGGCAGAACACCAATATGTATAAAATAAAACTTAAAAAACTTTGTGTGGCACTGGTAGTGCATGCTTTTAATTCCAGTACTTGAGAGGCAGAGTCAGACAGATCTTTGAATCTGAGATCAGTCTGTTGTACAGAGAGAATTCCAGGACAGCCTACATAGAGAAGCTCTGTCTTGAAAACACACAAATCAAAAAAAGTATTTCTATTGTGGACCACTATAATTATATGAGCATCTAAAATAAGCTATTTTATGTAACTCTTAAGCAAATATAGCCAATATTCAACGTTACTGACATTCTTTCATATTTTTATTGATATTTTATCATAATATATATTAAAATATATGCTAAACATATAGTGCTACATGTTAAAAATCTACTATGACTAATATGTATTGGTCAGTCTCTTATTGCTTACTATTTCCATGTTATTACTCCAATGCTATGTTAGTTGATGTGACCAAAGGAATAAATTCTTCATTTTAATTCTGTTGGTAATTGACTGTTAAAATGAATTTGTAAATCACACTTTGGTTTGTAATTGTGTTCTTAGCTTACTACTGTCATTCCACTGAGAGGCAAACTTTGGTCTGCCTTTATTTGTAACCATTCTGGATCTTCATAAAGAGTTGTTTAAGTCACACAGTAGCAGCTGCTTTCAGAAGTGCTCTGGGGATATATGCTTGTTTTTTCAAATTAACCTCCAAACTGCAAAGGTTAAGCCAATGGATCAGTGCCTTTGGTACTGGTATGATACTTGAAGCTTAGAATGATCTTGGCAGTGTAGTCACCTCTATGCTTGTTACAGGGCATGCTCTCTGGTGTGTCAATACATGTCTCTGCTTTTTAAAGCACCCTGGAATTAAGTGCCAGGAATTATCCAACTTGGCTCAGAGGGAACACATGTCTTAATGCTCCATTAGTAATTAATGAAGGAAGCAAACACAGTTTCCCTTACGGAAAGCCTGCCAGGGCTCTATTTACCTCTGTGCACCGGTGCCATTTAAATGAATGTAGCACTTGTTAGGTAGCAACAGATGTTTACAACTAGGTAGATCTATTAGAACACAAACTCTTTTCAAACCATACTTAAATGACATTGAATCCAGATGCATGCACTGAAGCAGGAACTGTGGGGGACTCGTAGATGTCAAAGATGCTGTCCTGGTGCACATCTAGAAAATAACTTCCAAAGTAGTGTCATATGCAACCAAATGCTACCTTTCTGATTCATTACACTGTTTAGAATAGGTCTATCACATCACATGCTAAACCATCCAACATGCCGTGATACTGCAGGTTCTGCTTGGTCCGCTTACCTCAGTCTCCTCAACTCACATCAACCAAACACATATTTAAAAGTCATTATTCAATTAATTAAAAACATTTATTAAATATATTCTATGTATCAACACTTAGACAAAACAAAATATCTAGATTGAACATTAGAGCGTGTGGTGGTTTGAATGAGAAAGGCCCCCATAGGCTCATGGATTGAAATTCTTGGTCACCAGGGAGTGGCACTATCTGAATAGATTAGGAGGTATGGCCTTGTTGAAGAAAGTGTGTCATTGGAGGTGGGTTTTGAGGTTTTCAAAATCCCAAGCCAGACTCAGTATCTCTCTTTTTCTGCTGCCTGCATCTGGATGCAGAACTCTCAGGTGTAGCAGAAATTTCCCTGTCCAATCACTTTAAATATTAATACAACAAGAAGCCTGTGATTGGACAGGGAAAAAGGAGGCGGAGCGAAGAGTTGCAGAGATGGAGTCGGAGGAGACAGGGGAGAAAGGAAGAAGGAGGGAGAGGAAGACGACTCAGATTCTGCATGGTTTTAAACAGGTAGCTATAATATCATGTGGGGATAGAATAATTGGGGTAACTTGTCTAATCTAGGTGGGCAGCTTGTATCATTATCAATTGGCCCTGAATTTATGGTGTGGGCATCTTGTACATTGAGAATTTATTGATATATAAATCTGACTGATTAATTATAAGCTTCTAGAGTTTTGATTTACTGGGTTACTGGGTATTGTAACAGCTAACCATTAGGTGGGCCGTCATTGCATGGGACTGGCATGACAGCCACCTGCCAAGGGAACTTAGCTAGTCAGGTGGAGACGTTTCAGGAGCTCTGGGCCAGAGAGTTTGCAGAGATGAGAACACCCTGCTGGTGCCATGTGGCCCGCCCGAGCTTGGCACAGAGCAGGATAGAGCTAGATTTTATAATATTTCCTGCAACACTCAGCTACATCTCCAACACCATGTCTGCCTGCTTCCCTCCGTGGTGATACTGGACTGAACCTCTGAAACTGTAAGCCAGCCCCAATTAAATGTTTTCTTTGGGAGAGTTGCTGTGGTCATGGTATCTTGCCCCATGCCCGGTGTCTGTGGAGCCATGTAGCTGGGCAACAGTGCTGAGCAATAAAGGAGAATAGTGGTGGGGAAGCCTGGTGCCAAGGAGCTAACAAGATGTTACCATCTAAATGATTTAGGCTAGATGTCAGTATGCAGTACGTGAAATTATAAAAACTGAATACCAATAAATCCTCAAATTTTATCTAGCCTTGATCAGGTATGGGCTTTCTGGTGCTCTGAATGAATTCTAAGCTTTTTTCATAGAGTAAATCTATAGTATGACACAGTATTCTGAAGTCATTTGACTCTCCATGAGCCAAACCCAAAGTGAGGTTTCCAATTGCAGTGTTTTATCTCTCTTTGCTGGAGAGGATGAATCTCCACGTAGTATTCAGATGACTAGAACATCCTTATTAAGGTCAACAATCATTTTATCTAATCATTCAAAGAAAATTTGCCCCAGTGAATTTTAGATAGACATCTAAATCTTCTCTTGAGAATATGGTTCGGCCTCTTTATAATAATCTTGTACTATCACTGCTAACATCAATGACGACAGAGCCACTTAGTGTTCTCTACTCTAAAGGATACAACAAGAGAACTCTAGTAACTAGTTCTAGCTGGTTTTTAAGTCCTTGTTTCATCCCTTCTTGGAAGCTATTAACTCTAACCATATCACACCCTTTTGTAGTGATTACATGATTAAAATTAAAGTGAGTTTAGGCATCACAAGTCCCTGTCCCGCCTAAGCTTCTGTATCTCTGATTCCCAGGCTAATGCTCTTGACACTGGGCATTCAGTGGCAACACTTAAAACATAACAGCCAAGTTTTTTAGAACAGTGAATAAAGTAAGATTAAGTTAGCTCTGAGAGCACCTTAGGGTGTTATTCCTGCTTCTTGGAATTTAGTGTTCCAGGTGTGGATACTAAGAGTGTTTGTAATGTCATTTGAGGTTTGGAGTCAAGGGAACTGCAGCTGTGGTGACATCTTTTGGTTTCAAGCTGTACTCTGGGTAGAGAGGCACTCTCTCATTTTCACAAGAAAGTACTTCTGGCCTCACTTCTCATTCCAACGAATCCTATGGAATTGTCAGTAAAGAATGTTCCTTGCTGGTAAAGTTCCATGGTAGTGGTGAAGTCTTTCAGAGAGCTGATCTCATCACACCAAGACACAAAAGCCTCTTCCAGCTGGGACTGCCTGGAACCACCATCATAGAGATCAATGGTGGTCAGGAACAAAGAAAGACAGGGCCTGGCCTCCCCTCCTTCCCTCTCCATGTTTGAGTTGCTTTATGATTCAATAGTTTCAAAGCACTTTTGTATCCTGTGGGGCTCTAGGGAAGTCCTTAGGACAAGAGTTACTTCTCTTAAGAGAATTCTGAAATATGGTTACTTGCCCTTCAGCAAGTTTGTAGTCAGCCATTTTGTAGTCTGCAGCTCCAACACGGTTTCCACTCTGAAAGACATCAGAAGCATACCATGGTGCCTGGTGCAGTCCATGTACACCCTCTCCAGTGGCTTTCCTTTCCTTTTTATTTTTTTAAGATTAGCTTCAGCTCTGAAACAGCAGTGGCAGAATGACTTGTCAGGATAACTGGTATCTCTGGTAGTTTCTACCTAGCCTGGGAGGTGTGGGGGGCAAATACACCAGTGACCAGGGGGTTGGCTTCCGACTGGGAAGCAAGGTACCAGCAGAAACACTGAGATGGGAAGCCTCTGTCCTCACTCCCCCAGTTCCTTCGTGTCTGATTGCCACCTCATGCCAGAAGACTCAGCGTGTCCAAACGGATCCCTGCCCGGCAGACTTTGTCTCACAATTTGGTAACACCCTGACAAGCTTGCAGCCAGCAGAGTTCCATCAGTGCCCCTCGCCCCATGCGGAGGCTGTCTGTGGAGCCATGTAACTGGGCATCAATGCTGAGCCATAAAGGAGAATTGTGGTGGGGCAGCCTGGTGCCAAGGAGCTAGTCACCCACCTCATAAAAAGGGAGTTCGTGAGGAGAGTCTGGCAGGGAGAGGGCATAGACTCTTCAATAAGAGCCATTCAGTGGAAGGGAAGGGATCCAGCAGTTTTCATTTATGTTGCCACAAGCTGCAGGCACTAAAAATACACTTCAGTCCCATCTTGGGTTCCTTCAGTGTCTCCATCCATCACTTAGGAAGCCACCGCCTGCTTTCTTTTGTCAATCACTGTCCGGGAGAGTAGAACAACCACATAACTGTTCTGAAGGGGGCCTGACTTTGTCTTCTTTTTCTTATTTTCCTTCCCTTCAGACTCTTCAGAGAGAGCTGAGGTGTAAGAGAGACCTTATCTATAGAAATTCGAGATGAAGTGAGGAAAGAAATGGAGGCTCTCATCCTGCAGCTAGGACAGAGAGAAGTGAAGTGCACAGAGACATCTGAATTCTCATTTTAAAGGCCACAGACCAGGCGTGGAAGGTGAGGAGGAGGCTGGACTCAGTACAGTGTAGCATTAGGAAACATAGGGAGCATTAGGGCACTGGGAAGAGCTGTGTTTGAGGAACTCTGAGGGTTTTACTCCTTTGCTCTGAACATGTGGGAATTTTGTCCCTGACATATCTCTCTCTCCCTCTCTCTCTCTCTCTCTCTCTCTCTCTCTCTCTCTCTCTCTCTCTCTCTCTCACCACGATTTCTGCTGAGAGACAAATGTTCTAATATTCAGGCACATTTAGGGAAAGCCATGATTTTCTTTAGCTAGGGAGCCATGGACAACAGAGCTCCCATTATAGGAAGAACCATTATCGATTCCTGATGTTTGGGACTGGCTTCAAGCACACCTGCTACCGTGGCATGCCACTCCTTAATCTGCCAGTCGGATCTCAGTTTCCTCTGGTCTCACACAGGGATGAGGAATGCTTGTAAGGGAATCAAACCAGACACCATGTACTACAAAAACACCCACCTTAGTGCCATGGCTCCCTACTAAGCACTTGACACATATTGGCTGCTTTATTCACCCTGTAGTCTTTCCTAACAGTACAACTCACGGATGCACAATCAATATCCTACTGTCTTTCATTCTAAAGACCACAGTCCTGTATCTGAGGTTTTAAGCAATACCAACTCAAAACAATTGACACATCTTGATAACATCCAAGCCCATACCAGTTAAAACTAGTTAAATTAATATTTGAACTCATTCTCCTCATTGATCTCAGAGCAGTCCTTCCCAAATCCCCCACTTAAACCCCCACTCTCAAAGAACCTGCCCTCTAGTAAAAGGGGACAGAAGATGTCAGTGTGAGCAAGCATCTGATGTAAACGCCCACTTGATAGGACGGACCATGAGCTCGTGGTGGAAGACAGATGTGCTTCTAGCGTGAGGAAATAAGCATGGCCCCCTTCACTCTTCAACATGGATGTTGTGGATTCCATCTCCTATTAATGAAAGATATTTAAAATAGACAAGGCTTAGATTGCAATAACTACATTCCTTAGACTCATGACGTGTGACCCCAAAGCACAGAACACTTGGTAGATGGGGAAAACCAAGGAATATTTTATCTATGCCTGCTTGGCTTCTCCCGGATTTGCCACAGGCAGGGGCTGGCCTAGGCCGTTTGCTTACACTCCTTGAACCCCACCCCCAGGGTTAAACCTGGCCTTCACAGGTTCAGCCCCACAAGCCACATGGAGAGATCTGCATTGGGTGAGTCTGGGAGACTCACAAGTGAAACGGGTTTTTCAGATGCTTTGGGTTGAAAGGCATTTGTTCTCATTCCTCATTCCTCCTCTTTCTTCTGCCTCCTCCTCCTCTTACTAGAATCTAAAACCCGAGGGTTCCTCCGAGACTGGAGGCTACAAGAGCTACTCGAGGCACACAAGCTGAGGCAGAACTGTGGAGCCAGGGTGCACTGCATTTGTAAGCTCCACATCTCCATGTGGTCCCAATTTAGGATCCCAGGCAAAGCTGTTTATTTTAGGAAAGCTTTTTAGTTCACTTTTAAGGTATTTTGCTTAGACACTGCTTGCTTTTCAAAAGAAGAAAAATGTCTTTTTTTTTTTTTTCAACAAAGTGTGTTTGTTTTGGCTATTTACTCAATTGCTAAAGTTCAAATTTTATTCTATAAATTTAATTTTCCTGAAGCCATCATGGGCCTTGCCTCTCTCAATACATACAAAACACAAAGAAGAAAACACAATAATTGGGACATGAGACAATTTCTAGGAGACTTAAGAACCTGGTAGGTTTGAGAAAAGCCATTATGAGTAAGTAATTGGCAGAAGTGCTTACACCTTCCTCGTATAACTTTTATTTGTTGTCTGAAATAAAGGATCAACTCGGTGAATTATACAGAGGCCAAGCATACTTTTATGTAGAGATATAAAGGCCCATTTTTGATGCTTTAAAACTTTTAATTCTGATTCCGTGTGAAATTATATGGCCCAGCAGAGTAGAACCCATGTTAATGTGTCAGAAGTACTTGAAAACAAAGTGACACATCTCTTGTGGAAGTAGTTGGGGTTAGGTTAGGAGACATTAGGGAAGAGACTGTGTTAACGACAGTGCTCTGGTATCTTGCTCTACCCCTGCTGAACTTTGCTTTCTGAAGCTGCACTTATCCATGGCATCCTTTGTCCAAAGCTGGTTTGCCCTCCAGGCCTATGTCGCTCCACAATGAGCAGTGAGTGATTCAACGGTTACCCGTTGTGTAATATATCTATATCTTAAAAGACTTCTTGGGTGATTTAATGTCAAAGCACTGATATACTAACAGGAATTCCAGGCCCCCTGGTTTACCAACTAACGAGTCAAGTGAAGTTGTGTCACAGTCTTGGGGATGAAAAGTGTACAAAGCCAATTTGAGCCTGGAAGATGGACAGAAACCAAGGTAAGCAGATGTCAGAGGCCAAACTAGGCCTGGGGAAACAGTTCAGAAACTCCTTATCAGAGAAGATCAAATTCTGAGAAGGATAAAACCTCACGAAATAAAGGAGAACCACAGACACCCCAGGAAAGGGGATTGATGTGGGTGGGTAGACACAGGGCTCCAGGAAAGTAGGTGTAACCCTCTGCCCCAGACCCAAAGTTCTTTAATGGCTCTACCCAGAGTCAGCTTTCCAGCTATCCTAGACTTCTAAAGGGAAACAGGCCACAGGGAGCACATGGTCAAAACAGAGTAAGGACATAGAGTGGCCATGAGAGGTGACAGGGCCCAGCTCTGTTATACCAGACCACACTCCTCTCTGCCAGCTACCCTGGAGGTATAAAGCCCCACACAAGCATAGACTAGGGGTACACAGCTTAGAAAAATAATCATTCCAAATGTCAGTGTCCATCTCTGGCCCTCAACCCTGTCTTCAGTATAAGACAAGGGCCTCAGTTTGGGTCAGAGAAGGTCTTCGAGTCATGGCAGAGGACTCTAACTTGACCTTACCACATAGTAACCACATTACTTAGCAATCTCTTCTTTCCTCTCTCCACCCAAAGCTGCAGTAGATAAGTAAGTATCCTTTGTAAATTGCTAACACAAACATTTATTTTGGACAAACAGAACATTCTTTTCTGTTTCTGACTTTTACCAGATATCACAATTTAAAAAAAAAAAAAAAAAATCCATCCTGAGGAGGGGAGCAGGGAGAACATGTGACGTGTGTGCTGTGGGGCAGGGATGCTTAAAATAAATCCTCTGCCGAGCTTTGGAGATGTCTGTCTAGCTTCTGCCTTTCCCATCTCCACAAGCACTGCCAGCTTCTTCCTTTCATACCCATGTAATCTCTGCCTGGCAATTGTCATTGGGTATAAAACAACAACAACAACAACAACAACAACAACAACCCAAACAAAGGGACTGGGTATTTGTCACTTGTCATTTATAGGTCAGACACTACAGATGGCACTGGGATCCAAAGGCATGTGATAGGAAACACCTTTGAAAGGCATCACAAAGATGGGTCGGGAGTATGACACTTGTAACTATGGAGACCAGCAGAGGGTTGATGGCAGACAGGATACAATCAGCAAGGGGAGCGCTCCTTAGCGGCAAGGGAAACACCACTTCTCTGATCTTTTGATTTCTCTTTTACCCATGCATGATAATAATGGGGATTCAAGTTCACAAATCACGGAAGACTTACACGGAGGAATTCCCAATCCACCACCTAACCAAAACTTTAACTAGGCTACCGAGGAATATCGACCTCGGTCTGGGTAAGTCTCAGTCTCTATACATTTGGAATTGTCTACTGAAAACACCACCTGATAGCAACATAATGTAAACCTCATATATATAATTGAAAATTGTCTGATAGCTTCATTTCAGAAAGCAAAAAGAAGCAGGTGAAACTAAATTTCAGTAAATTCATTTCAATGTATCTCAGTATATCCAAATTGCTGTTATTTCAACACACTGTTGGTATAAAAAAATATCATTAGGATGTTTTACCATCTTTTCCCACACTATCTTCAGTATATTCCATGTGGTTTGTACTTAGAGAATCTAGCATTTTAAGTGGCCCATCTGGCACCTGCCTAGAAGCCATATGGGGCTGGTGACCCACGTGTAGAGTTAGCAGGCATGCAGAGAACACTTCTGTGGGCTCTGAAAGGCACGGCCTCTGTAATCTCACTGCTTGAGTTTGAGTCTTGGTTCCATCAAATGACTGTATGACATCTTGTGTAAAATGAAGTCACTAAAAATACCAACATTTATGGGATGGTATCAGGATAAAATAAAATATTTTTCTTAAGGCTTTTTGGATAAATTCTGGCCACTATTAAATGTTTAATAAAGGTCAGTTGTGGTCATCATTTTATAATGCATAGGACATGTACAACTTACAACCTTATGTGATTCTGGACAAACACTCTTGCCCTTTGAATACTGGTGTCCTTCTCTATAAATAGGTGATAAAAACAACATACTTATTACATGTCCATTTTGTTTCCCTTGAACTCAGGCAGGTATGGATGAAGATATAGCTAGTGGCATGCTGAGTGGACACAGGTGAATAAATGGGCCTGGGCAATGGGCAAACTGCAGCATGACAGAGTTTCTATGTGGGAGACAAGTATCCAGAAGGCTCCACTCTGTCTCTGTGAGCATCATTTATAATCTGCCTACTGGAAAATACCTAACAGCAAGCAGAGTTGCTTTTCTACAGGCTGAAGTGTTTACATTGTATGGGGTGTGGCTGAAGTTATAGATTTATTTATTATTACTGTGAGTATTGACATATGAGTGTGTGTGTGTGTGTGTGTGTGTGTGTGTGTGTGTGTGTGTGTGTGTGTGATGTTTCTGTGGAGTCTATTTCCTTCTTCCAAATTCATGTGAGTCCTGAGGATCAACAGGTCTCCTGGCTTGCATTGCAATATGCTTTTACCTGCTGAGCCACTTCATGGACCCCTGTAGTTAGTGGTTTTTAAAGGAATAGTCTTGCCTCATTCCCCAAGACCAACTAATTATTATAAGATTCAAAATCTCTATTTGAAGTGGCTTTTACTGCTTTTCTATTGAGAAATTTTCTTAATAGCTCATACAGGATTTTGAAGAAGAAATGTTTTTAATTAAAACCATGTTTTAAATATCTTTCCGCTGTTCCATATTGTTGTTCCCCCCCCCCCAGGATGGATTTGTTAAAAGTTTTAGAATTACCCAGGAAGCACTCCTGATGATGTCTAAAATCTGTATTTCAAAACAGGAAGTGATACCCAAGTGATGGGCTTGGTCATGACATCAGAAATGGTTATGCACACCTCAGACCACAGGCTCTGGAGCCCTCTTGGTTGCACTTCACGGAGCTGTTGTGAATCCACTGTCATTTTCAAGCTCCCCTGTGCTCATTTCCAAAGAACACTAAAACTTGCATCCAAGTTGGTGCATCGACAATGGCTGGACACACAGTCCCTTGTCAGTTCTCCCTGCCATCCAAGGGCATTCTGAGGAAAGGAAAATGACACTGCAGTGTTTACCTAATGGAACTCCACGACTCTGACCATCCTCTTCTTCACAGACACTCAGTAGACCCAGACCCAACAATGAAAATTAATGAAGCAAATAAAACAACATTTCTTCAACTAACCAAGTTCTCCTGAGCCTGGAATTATCTCTACTTCCAAGTGGTATCATTTGGGAAGTGGCAGAAAACAGGGTAAAAAACAAGAAAAAAGTCTAATGCTGATGTTATTATTTAAAAAGACAGAATGAATGAATGTGTTGTTTTCCAGAATGAGAATACATTTTGTGGGTGTTGGCATAGATTACTGGGGTGTGTGTTTGTGCTATTATTTCAAGGATATCAGGCACACTTTGGGGAAAGACCACCCTGGTCATGTATCTTCCTTCTGTTCACTTCAGAACAGTGGTGTGGATTTAAGGGACTTGGCTGGTGACACAGAACTTCAAAAAGTTGTGAAATCTTGAGAATATTCTCCTCCCTCAATGCTAAGTGGCGTTACTCATGCTGATCTAACTCCCCGCTGGACAAAACCTTCAGAACAAGAATGGCTATGAAAGATTCTCTGAGAACAAACTGAGACGTGGTAGCTGGGAAGGAAACTGGCCTCAGTCGCTACCTGGGCTTCAGTACCACACATCCTGAGTAAGGCAGCACTTTCCTGACCTCGCTGCTCTCTTTGGTATTCCTCACATAGAACAGGTGTTCAGTACATGTCTACGTCTAGGATTGTCTTTATCCATGAGAGTGGAGGGCTATGAAATGCTTCTCATTACACCAGGTGTTTTTTATAAACAGAAGGTCTACCCTATTTTAGAAAGTCCTAGCAGTAGACTGACAGAGAAGTTGAATGAGGCCCCTTATTGCATGCACTGCTTCAAAGACCTTGCAGCCACTACTATTATTTTCCAATTGTATGTGTATGGGTGTTTTGACGTCATGCATGTCTATGCATCATGTGCATTTCTGATGCCTGTAGAAGCCAGAAGAGGGCACTGGGTTCCCTGGAATTGTAGTTAGAGACAGTTGTAAGGTGCCACGTGGGTGCTGGGAATCCAACCTTAGTCTTCTGGAATAGCAGCCAGTGTTCTTAACCACTGAGCCCTTTTGAAATACAAGTCTGGACAGTTTTTCTTAACGTGAGTTTCCAGGTTGCACAAGATTCGGACCTCACTGAACTTGATTCTGCTCTCCGAAGTTCCACCACCATCTATGATTCCTTCAGATGCCATTATTTCACCTCATACCCATTCAGCACAATATTTACAGATCCACTAGATCTGTAGCCATGGAGAAATGAAAACTCAGTTCTGAAAAATTAAAGTGATTGGACCTGATTCTTTTGATCCCGTGGAAGGGAGTTAGGAAAGAGTGGACAAAGGAAGAAAAGAGGAAGCAAAGCCTTGACTCCCAGATCCACGGTTGACCTTCCATCAACAGCTGTCACAGGCCTTCAGCAAAGAATGTCACCTCTTCAGACTCAATTTACTATGAAATGCGGTGGGTGGATAGGAAGTTCCCAAATGTCCCACCCTGTCCCTTGATTCTGTCTCATGCACCAGTTTGCTTTAGTGTGTCACTTCTCACTGGATATTCTTAACAGCCCCAGGCACCAGTCAGTGGAATTTTCTGGTGAGCTTCAGGCATCAGATTAAGTATTCTTTCAGCTATGCTGTGCTGAGATTCTTGCCAGCCTAACAGTAAGTAAGGCTGATGTCATTAGTTTTGATGGCCTTCAGATATGTCCTGTTGTCAGGCTAAGTCAAGGATGACCATTTGATAGGAAGCAGCACTACAGCCTGCTCAGGGACAGGGGGACTTATGCTGGAGCTGGCACAGCAAGTCAAAGGGAAAGGGTCTGCTTCTCTCATGCCTCCATTTAAAACCTGGCTCTTTTTGTCTCCAGATTGACTTCCCCACGGTTGTCAGTGGGTTCATGAGAGTTACTAATAAACAAACGTCACCAGCCGCAGATGCCCAGTGCACCAAACCCCAACTCCCGGGAGGCCCGGGGCCCTGAAATCTTCCATCCTTACGTTCCCAGATAAACAGTGAAGAGCCATCACATAGAAAGATAGAAAGATCTCTGTTTCAAGCAGACCTGAAAGTGCTCATGTCTCCTGTCAGGAAGACAGGTCGGGCAGTACTGGTAAGCATAAAACAACCGAATCCTCATCACAAAGGCCACTGATAGGAGGCTCCACTTATATAAAATCACTGTGACAAGTAAGCCCACGGACAGAATTGAGATTAGTCAGTGCTCTTGAGGTATTGGCAAAGGGGAGAGTAAGGTGGGAGAGAGACAGGGATGACAAAGGAGATAAGGTTTCTTTCCGAGATGACAAAAATATTCTAAAATGTACTGTTGTGACACATATATATTGAAAACCATGAAGCTGTATAGTTTATTAGGCAACTGTGTACTGTGTAAAATACAGCTGTCACATATTTTAAACAAAAACAGAAATGGCCCCGACCTTCTGTCCCAGAGCACATACAAATGCATCGGGCCCACTCATGATCACTGTGAGGTTAGTTACAAACTCGACCAGTGGTGTTCTGTGTAGCCAAAGAGCTCTCAGGGCTCGTTACCAGTTAGCTTGTCTCATGACTGGTTCAATTGATAGCCTCCTACTTGCTAGAGCAATGATTCTATTCTGAGCCAATGGCACCACCTGGTGGCCATCACACAATTATTTCTCTGTCTTCTCCCAGATTTTCACCCCAGTATCACTACTTGTCCTAAAAATCTTAGAAAAACTTTTACTCCAAGTCTGAATGTGAAAAGACAAGGCACACAAGGCAGGCAGTATGAAACAATCAGGTACTGTGATAGCTGGTGAGGAACGGATGCATTTTGTTAACACTCACTTCGAAGAATAAGAAAAACATGGAAGGAAAGACGTTCAGGTTTGTAGATCACGAAATAAATACTAACTAAAACAATAGATACCAGTTTTACCTTTCAAGGAGTTTTTAAAGGGCAGTGCTCATAGAAGACAAATGGAAAAAACTGCCCATGAGGAGAGAAGGAAAGGAGGGGGAGAGAGAACCACTACAGCTCTTGGTTAAACAGCTGAGAGCAACTTGACAGCAGTTAGGAAATAGAACCTAAAAATGCATAAAGCATTTGGTCAAATTATTCTTTTCCCAGAAGTGCACACTCTAGGAAATTCATCAAGAGTCTACATGAAGGTCCTGTGCATATATAGTCAGTAAGGAAATATTTATAGTTGGAAATAAGACATTGGAAAGACTCCACCACTTGGGGAATGTTTGTGTATATTCATATAATAGGATGTAATGCAGTTACTAAAAATAATGACACTAACTTGTTAGGATACAGAAAAATATTTTGTTGGAACATTACCTACGAATTACAGATAAACACTATGAAAGTGGGAGAGATGGTTCAGTGGTCTGAGCATTTACTGTCCTTACAGAGGACCTAGGTTCAGGTTCCAGCACCCACAACAGGAAGCTTACAACCTCCTGTGACGACCCCTGCAAGGGATCTGACCCTGTCTTCTGGCCTTGCACTCAGGTGCACACAGCCCCCAGCAACCTTCACACAGATAATTACAAAACCTTTATTTGAAGTGTTATTTTACTCATTAAGAGGAAATTACCAAAGTAAAAGCCCCCCACATACACATGATAAACACAAATAAATAAATCAAACAGATGTCAAAAGTTGAAACTCTAAGTGGTAAGACAGTAAACAATCTTTAATATTTTGTGCTAATGATTCACAAGGCTTTTATTACTTTTATGATAAGAAAGGTTTAAACATAGTTAGAGTCCTCAAAGTTACTCTCCAAATTTTGTTTTGAATGTGCAGGGCTAAGAAAGAGACAGATAGGGGAAGGGGAAGGAAGAGAGGCAAAAGAAGGAGGAATATACATACATACATACAAACATACACACATACATATAATGTATATCTGTACACATACATTACATCATATACATATACACATATGCATATGCATACACATAGACACACATATGCACATATATATTGCAAAGAAGTACATTTTAACCTGCAAGGAGCATTTAAAATTACCTGAAGATGTTTTTAGTTGTCACACTGGGGGAAATCTACTGCCCTCTAATGGGCAGCGGCTAGGGGGTGCAGGCTGTCAGCAGGAAATGTTTCAGCCTAGAAATCAACAGTGTATTTTACAGATTTCTTTTTACCTTTTCATGGAGTCTTTATCTATTTCAAGTATGTGAAAAACTATAAATATTTATTTTTATGTGTATAAATGTTTTGTGCCCATATATGTATGCACACCATGTGTGTGTGCCCAGTACCCATGGAGGCCAGAAGAAGGCATCAGGTCTCTGGACAGAAGTTATACATGGTGCTGGACCACCATATGGGTGCTGTGAACTGACCCGTAGTCCTCTGAAAGAGCAGCAAGTGCTCCTAACCACTGAGCCATCTCTCCAGCTCCCCTCAAACATATTTTTGAGGTTAAATAAGTGCTTTCATATTTCCTCCAGATTTTAGAGTTTAACGCTGGGGAGAAAGGATGAAAAAGAGTTCACCATTGTACCCTATTGTTAAATAAGAACTCACAGAGGCATGTGTACTCAGATCAGGGGGCAATGCAAGCAAGACTGGCCTCCTGCCCTAAGGTATGCCCCATGGTTAGAAGGCTGCAGAGTATCTGAGAGGCATGAGGGCACCAGAGAACATAGAACATTAGTGTCAGCATGCATGTCCCGTTATCCACAGAAGCTGCCCATGCATCTTCTGGGACTCATTTAACCATTTGGGTTGATTGTATTTTCACCTTTGCAGAATGAGCTCTACAGATCTGCTTCTAGACATAAAACATATTCTATCAAAAGCAGAGCTCAAAATTCAAGTGCTCCCCCATTCTTCCTGATTCTCCATCAGAACAGTGCTGCTGCTGCTGCTGCTGCTGCTGCTGCTGCTGCTGCTGCTGCTGCTGCTGCTGCGGCAGCCGCCCAGAGCAGGACATACTCTGCCAGCTGCCTCTCAACCCCTCACACTTTAATGTCCTCCCTGAGGATTAGGGAGATGATCTGATCAACCTCAACAGCACAGATATCCTGAGGCAGGGGCATGAGAAGGCTTCAGTAGGGCAAGTAGGTTTCAGGAGGAACTTGGATAGGTACTGACAATTTACTGTAGCCTGTGCTCCAGATCTGGGCAGCTGGGAGTGAGCTGACCACTCCCTGCCTGCAGGCACATCTTGCTGGTCCATGGCCCAGACCCCAAGGCACCAAAACTTTGCCTGTAAAAAAAGCCAGAGGCTCTTACCAGGCTCCAGTGTGCTGTATACAGACCTAGTTAAATGAGAGCCGATGCCAACAGTCCTATTCACTGTTCACACATTAAAAGAAAAGGCCTTACAGTATTAGTGCAATGTATCATTTTCTGTCAGAATAACTGCTCTTTCTCCCCTTTCTTTGTAAACATGTTTAGACAATAGCACCTGCATCGTTGCCATGTTTTTACACACTTCAGTGACCAAGAACTATTCAGGGTCTGGGCAGACTCAATAAATGGTTCCTCCCACCATCTGCTGAAGGCCTGGAAACATGGAAAGAAAGGAAGAGACAAGGGAAGAGACAAACTGGTTGGATTCAGGAGACAGGCACGCTCCGTGGTTTAGAGCAAAGGAATTCTTCCCAGCGTGCCCATCCGTTCCCACTGCTTGGGGGGAAAACGTTAGTCATTCACATTTATCCAAACTGCTCAGGGAGGCCTGCTGAGCTGTCCCACTAGGAGGATGGCATTAGGAAGGTCCCTTGGGCCTTCCTCTGCAAGGCATGCCAGCAGCCCTGGCTGTCCTCTGCCTTGGGCAATGAAAAATTACAACAGTTTCCTGTGGAGGATGATTACCAGTTCCTGAGTCCCCTCCTGGGAAAGCCCCTCAGCAGTCATCTCAGCCCCTAGGTAAGTGCCACCCTGCCTTGGTCAGGTCTCTTTCCTGTGGGTTGAGTGCCCCTCTCCCATCTATGTACTGAGGATATTCTAAAATGCCATAATGGGTCTGTGCTCGCCCCTCTGGAAGTTTATAATCAAATGTATCCAAGTGAACAGCCTCCTGGAAAAGGGAGAGGTTCACTTTATGGAGTATTTGACTTACACTGAGTAACACTCATAAATATCAAGCTGAAGAAACACCAGCCTCTATCTTCTGGTATTCCAATGGCGCTCATGAGCTCTGTGCATAGATCTGAGCAGTGCAAACAGAAATATATGAACTGTCC
This sequence comes from Uromys caudimaculatus, assembly GCA_028551405.1. Lineage (NCBI taxonomy): Eukaryota > Metazoa > Chordata > Mammalia > Rodentia > Muridae > Uromys > Uromys caudimaculatus. The sequence goes on from CM052701.1 coordinate 60,573,885, forward strand.
TCCCAGCCAACGCCACTGACCACTACTGCCGTTGCAACAGAGGTGATGACCAATTCATGGAAGCATTAAAGGACAAATACAAGGTGGGCTCTGGGGGAAAGTGTGGACTGTGCCGAGTTTCCCTGGGTGAGCTTAGGGCTGGGCAGTATACATCACCTGCCTCATGAAGCAATTGTTCTGACATAGACAAACCTGTTGACAGCCTCAAATGGCTTCCCCCCCCCCCCAATCCACCCTGTAACCATTCTGAATTTGACACAATAGCTAAGAGGAAGGTTTTTTTTCTTTACTTCTGCTACTCTAACCCAAGTCTCCATGATACACATCCTTATAGAAACTCTGCTCAAGTATGATGCTAATTCCAGTGACAGCTTCCCTGGTTCGATTCCTTGACCCTGACAGAACTGTTTCTGTAATAATCTATGTATAGGACTCTCAGCTTCTAGCCCAGTACACTACAGACATGCACTAAGCCTTTTGTGTCCCTGCCCTGCCTCACTTTCAGGCTCCTTGGGGCTGCAGGTCAGGGTAGGATATGCTGGGTGGGCTTGTTCCTCCTCTTTGCCATTCCTCACTTAGCCAGTCTACTTCACTGGAGTGAGGTGCTGAGCGAAAACACAGTCCACAGTTCCAGATCGTTGTGTGGTACCTTTCTTATTCCTATGAGTGGCTCTTAAATGAAGACTAGTGGGAACCTCAGCTGCCATGGGAAGAGCTTAGCAATCAAAATCTGCCATGGCCCTCACATTCCAGAAAACTGCTATATTCCTCTGGTCAGAGTTGATCCTTCACAAAGAGGTTAAGATAATGCCCAGTTTGTACTTCATTTACAAAATTCCAAAAGAGCAGTACATACTGGTTTTGACACCCTTGAAGGCCAGAATTCCTAGAACAATGTAAGAATGTAATTACTTGTTGAGTGAATAAAAGTGGAAACGTATTAGTGGGCACTCGGATGGGATGCTGGTTGGTGTAAGTGGCCAGGGAGGCCAGCAAGTAGACAGTCTTGCAGTCCACCGCAGGCCAGATTTCTAATTCATCGGCATACTTGTCTCTCAGCAGCACCTGATACTCATCTGTGACATGTTCCACTTTTGGCTTTGTGTTTGCTGAAATGGTCATACAGTCATGAAAGCAAGAAATGGGAAGGGCAGGACTGAGAGGGAAAGATGCTGCTCACTCATCTTCACGAAGCACTGTTCCTCCCGACAGCCTCATGATCCTAAGTCCTAAGTCACCACCAACAGGTACATCCAAGTCCAGGGAAACTGACTCCTCCGAAGATTAACAGGCAGTGATTGAGAGTGCTTTGTCACAGGCCTGCGCTCAGCAGGACACAGGGAACTGGGAGATAGGATCACCTTTCAAACCTCGTTATTTATAACTGGAAATGGGTATGGGAAGGCGGAAGAAGTAGAGAACGTGGTGGTGCTTTGTGAGACGGAGATGGAGCCCAGCGCGGAGCACTTGCCTTGCAAAGCCGACAACCTGGGCTGGATCCCAGGCATCACTAAACAAGTAAGCAACAAATACACTTTGTGTCTCTAGAACACTTTTGCCTCTTTCAAAGTGCCTTAATGTCACTTAATTTGGCTGTCACAACAACACTGAGATGGACCGGACAGCTCATCTCCATTTTTAGACTGGGAAAGTAACCTGTCCGGTAGATGTCACTGTCTTGTAATTCATCTGAGAACAAACTAGAGCAGCCTATCTCAGTGTGCATCCCACTAGCTGTATAATTTATCCTCCTCTCACTCCTCAAACCCAAATCCCACATGCCTCTCCCTCTGCTAAAACTCACATGGCATGCTGTGCACAGTGGCCAATGTGCACACTCAGATATAATTGCCATGCCTAGCTGCAGCTGCGGTCTGCTAAACCCAGCCTGCTTCACTAACTCTTTATGGACTGCGGTGACCAAGATGTTTGCATCAATTTGTTCCAAGAGGGAAACTTGTCAGAACACTCACTTCCTGTAGCCTCAGGTCCCTGAAATACCAGCCTCCCAAATCACCTGTGGTTTACCATAATGCCTAGCATCATAATCGTTTCTTAACTAAATAGCCCAGGATTATACAAGTCTACAGCGGTAGATGTACTCAAACCTAACATAGCTGGCTTGCCAACAAACTTAAAAAACTCAAGCCATTGTGGGAAAGCAAAAAACAGTCTCAATTGTTGGATGATTATATCAAATAAGACAGGTTACAGGAAAACAGTTCTGCAAACCATCAATGTTACATAAAATTTGGTTACTGCTCTTTCGTTTCCTTCATGTACGTAGTCCACTTTGTCAATTATCTATGGAAAATCCTTCACTGCAGCTTCCCAGGTGACTCATGGTGCTTCTTGTTGCCTGGGTCTTTTTCCAGATGGTATGAATCAGGTGACATGAGACAGCATCCTAGTTTAAATGCCATGGGCTTTGCACAGATATGGACTTTGCACAGATATGCCTGACAGGAAAAACCCTAAGAGCCAAGGTTTACCAGGAACCAAGAAGTCTCCTGGGTTAAGCCCACACTACAGTCTTAGCTGCCAGCCTCGAAGTAATGCCTTACATGTAGATGGGAAGGGAGGAATATGTAGTCTTTTATGCTTAGATTTATTTTTTCCCTGCCAAAGTCTCATGTGAACCATATGGAAAGTGGGATGGGGGAAAAAGGGTAAGAGAAAAATGAAATATGTTTTTTAAACCTCATCAGGATTTAGAGGCAAGAAAGTCTACTGTCCCCTCTTGTTCCATTCAAGCTATTGTCACAGAAAGGGACTGGATACATGGTTTAAATGCTGGTTCTCCATGAAGACTGCACACATTTGGGACTTGGTTCAGTAGAATGAGTTAGAATATAGAACTCACAAGAAGCAGGGCTCAAGGGAACATCAGGCCCTGAACCCATAGATGGGCACTAGCTATACTAAGCATTCAGTGTTTATGTCCCCTTAAAAGTTATATGTTATAGTCTGAACTCCCATGAGGTGATGGTGCAAGTGTCCTCCACAAATTCTCCCACCCCTCTGCCATGTGAGGAGTCAGCTACCTATGAAACATGAAGCAGGCTCTTGTCAAACACCTCAGCCAGTGCCTGATCTAGACGTTCAAGAGCTGTGAGCAGGAGCAGTAGACTCAGTCAGTCACCTGGGCAAAGGAAGACAAACTGGGTTCCAAATAACTAACTTCTCTAAGTTAGCAGCTGTTGTGCATTAAATTTCACCTTGCTATTTTTGCTGCTTTTCTATGTCCCTCTTTGACACCTGTACTGGCTAGTTTTGTGTCAACTTGAGGGAGGCTGGAGTTTTCTGATAGGAGGGAGACTCAATTGATAAAAGGCCTTCAAAAGATTAGGCTGTAGAACATTTATGATTGATGGGGGAGGGTCCAGCCCATTGCAGGTAGTATTATCCCTGGACTGGTGGTCCTGGGTTCTATAAGAAAGCAGGCTGAACAAGCCATGAGGAGCAAGCCAGTAAGAAGCACCCTTCCATGGCCTCTGCATCAGCTCCTGCCTCCAGGTTCGTGCCCCATTTGAGTTTCTGACTTCCCTCAGGGATGGACTACAACGTTGAAGTGTAAGCTAAATAAACCCTTTCCTCCCCAAGTTTCTTTTGGTCAGGTTTCATTACAGCAATAGTAATCCTAGCTAAGACAATAAGAAAATCTTGTTTATTTAGGGAATGAACCAATACTTTATATTATTTAAATTTTTCATGATTCAAGAGAGTGACAATTTCTGCTTATTCTTTAAAGTGCCATAACCTTGTTTACAGCTACTGAGTCTACTACTTGGAATTCGTGATTTTGTGTTTGAGACAAGGCCTCATTATGGACCCAGACTGCCCTGGAGCTCACTCTCTAAAGCAGGCTACCCTCAAATTTATGATCCTCCTGCCCCCTCCCAATTTTCCAGTGCTTGGATCGAGGTTCCTTAGCAAACTGTCTTATTGAGGTGGTTCATATTTCTTTATATTTTGTGCACCCAGGTAGGCTGTACTTTTATCGCACTGTTGTAAGGACATAAAATGTTTTTTAGGATTAGTTTCCCTGAGTCTTTTCCCTTACCTGTTCTTCATCTTCAGGCCTTTTTCTACACTGATCCCTGGCAACTAGTATCTAAATGACTTGGATGCTCCCCCCAGTTCTATATCACAACCCCCCCCCGATACCCCCATCCCCCCCCCCGATAACCCCCCCATCCTCCCCCAATCCTTCCACCACTCTGACTTGGCCTGACCGTTCTGGGAATAGGGATTCACCATCTACCTTCCTCCCTTCCCCTCCATCATTGCCTCAATCCACTGCAGTGGGGGGTTTGCCCCTCGCCCCCAATTCTTCACAGAACTGACTGTCCAAAGCTCTAATAACTCCTGTGTGGCCATGTCTCATAGTCTCCCAGACAGGACAGCCATTCCTCTTTCACTAGTCTTCTTTACGTTTCATCGTTCTGATAAGTCTCTGTTTGCTTCTTTCTCCCACCGTGCTTCATGTTCTTCAAACTCAGGCAAGCCAGCTAGGTAAATGCCCTACTATGGAGCTACTTCCCCAGACCCCAGTTTCCTTTGCAGATTTTGTCTGCCTGGTCTTTCTGTGTCCAGCTCTTCAGGGCTTTGTCTTAGGTGCCCTGTACCCATAAGCAATGTTTACCTGGACACCTCATCCACACTATAGCCTCAGCCACTTCTGATATGGAGATGACTCCAAAAAGCCATCCATCACCCAAACATCTCTCTTGTGTTATACATATCTGAAGTACCATCTTCATGCCTTCCCAGACACCCTGAAGTGCCTTAAAGACAATCAATCATTTTAATCTTCCCAATACTGTGTGCATTTAAAACGTTTTAAGATTTATATCCAGGCAGCTAATCCACACAGGACGTTTAAAATCATTTTCCAAAGTCTTTTACAAGAATTTCAGTTGTGTGGGTGATTTCAAAGTAGCCTCAGAGGGCATAGGCCAAACTGAAGACTCCGAAGCTGGCAAAGTGAGTCGTAAACTCCTGTTACCATTGGTTCCTCTAGAATGGGGAAAACTAGAAACAGATTTTAGGAAAGTTATCTGGGCCAAGAAACAGCCCTTCCTCGTTGTCGTCATCGTAGTCCTCATCCTCGTCCTCTTCCTCGTCGTCGTCATCGTAGTCCTCATCCTCGTCCTCATCCTCGTCCTCATCCTCGTCTTCCTCCCCCCTCCCTCCCTCCTCCTCCTCTTCCTCCTCCTCCTCCTTCTCCTCCTCCTCCTCCCTCCTCCCCCTCCCTCCTAAATGCAGAGAAAGACTATCCAGAAACAGAGACTCTTCTGCTCTTCCATATTTACTCCCCAGAGTCTGTCAGCCTTTGATTGGGAGGCAGCTATTGCCACCTTGCTGCAGGGTAGAGGTACTGCAGCTCCTTTATTCAGCAAGTTTCATCAAATGTAGGCTCCTTAAAACCTACCTTCAGGATTCAAAGGGAGGGACCTTAGATGAAATGCCCTACAATGGGGAGAGGGAACTTGTAGAGTCCACTTCCAGTAGAAAGACGGGAAATCAAGTGGAAGGATGGGGTTGCCATCCCACAGTCAAAAACTCTGACCCAGAATTGTTCCTGTCTGAAAGAACTGCAGGGACAAAAATGGAGCAGAGTCTGGGGGAAAGGAGGTCCAGTGACAGGCCCAAATTGGGATCCAGCTCAAGGGAAGGCCCCAAGTCCTGACACTATTACTGATGCTATGGTGTGCTTATAGACAGGAGCCTAGCATGGCTGCCCTCTGAAAGGCTCAACAAACAGTTGAAAGAGCCAGATGCAGAAACTTACACCCAACTAATGGACAGAAGCTGCTGGCCCCTGTGTTTGAATTAGGAAAAAGCTGGAAGAAGCTGAGGAGGAGGGCAACCCCATAGGAGACCAGCAGTCACCACTAACCTGGACCCCCTAGATCTCAGACACTGAGCCACCAACCAGGCAGCATACATAGTTGATATGAAGCCCCCAACACATATACAGCAGAGGACTGCCCGGTCTGGCCTCAGTGAGTGAAGATGCAAGTAAACCCTTGATAGACTTGAGGCCCCAGGGAGTGGGGTTGGTCTGGTGGGGTTGAAGGGTGAGGGGCGGGACATCCTCTTGGAGATGGGGGTGGGGGGTTGGAGGGGAGGAGGAATGGGATGGAACAGTCAGAGGGTAGACTGGGAGGGGGATAAGGACTGGACTGTAAAAAAAAAAAAAAAGATTAAAGAATTTAAAAAAAAAAAACCCTATTCAAGAAGGCTACCTTATGAAGGACTTTTCCTCCCATTTGATCTAAGTTTTAAAAGTTTCAATTCTCTTTATTTTGAAAAGAATTAAATTGAGGTTCCAAATGTGTTATAAAAATATTTTGATATATTTTAACAATATAAATATAATTTACAACCATCAAATGCTAATATTTATAACATCTACTTTAGTGGTTTGAGACTTAAGTGTTATCACAGTGCTAAGTAGTCAATAGCTTAACGTGTGAAAGAAGAAACAGCTGACACTTTAAGGGACGGTTTGCTGCTGTTTTGTGTCTTACTTTTAACCTGAGACTGTTAATATTCAAGCACTAGACTCTCTCTGTCCTGGTTTGATCAATCCCAATCCAATAGGAGTGTCAGTCAACAGAGACGTTTTCCCTCTCCAAAGTCCTCACCCTTAGTAAACAGCTCTTCAAGTCTGTCCCCGGGAGAGCTGCTCACCCTGCTTCTAAGGAGTAACAGTAGCATTTAGCCACGTCACAGAGGTCTGCTTCACCAGCTGGGGGAAGATGGACAATGCTCAAAGATAAGGTGCAGAGGGGCTGACCGATGTTGGTGATGAATGCCTAGAAAGATGATCAGAAACCCAGGAGGTGGAGGCAGGAGTGTGAGAAGTTCGAGGTCATCCTTGGCCACACACAGGGTTCGAGGCCAGCGTGAGCTATATGAGATCATGTCTCAAACAACAAATAAAAACTGGCAAACAAGCAAAGCCCTCGGGCTGCTGCTAATGCACAGAGGGGTAGGGTCTTGAGGCTTTTTTATTAACAGTTCACGTGACTGTATACGAAGGAAGCTTTACTTCATTCATAAGAAAAACATTTCAGAGGTAGCGGGGATCACACATAGCAAGTGAGGAAGCTGTGTGCACATGGCTCAGACTCAGTCCCCTCGCCATCAAGCCTCATGAGGTTGCCTTTACAGAAGGCCACTTCCTAGCAGTCTTTATTTTGTCCTTTTGTCATGGTTTTAGCCTAAAATTTCTAAATTTGGAAGATGCTACTGCTCAGCTGATTTAAAGGTACCAACAGAGGCATGCCTACGCTAAATAGAAACAAAGAAATTAAACAACTTGCTAAAAGATGACAGCACCAGTGATAGGGTTGGCCTTTAAATCCAGGGAGCCTTTGTAACATAACTCATAACAGCCTCATAACAGCCACATTCAATATGTGTTGACATTTACACAGAAGACATGGACTGTGTGTGTTCTTTATAAAAATTAGGGGAGGGGCACCTTTAACTGATTCTTTTTGTGCTGTTAAGAGAATGATATGAGTAAATCTCTGAGCATCCGGTACAGACAGACGGGTGAGTTGAAACAATGATCTGGTCACATAAAAAGAACCAGGCTATCCAACTAAAACCCAGGATGGACTGGGAAAAGCTCAGGGTTTGTATTTACTTTCTTTGTCCCCACTATCTTTGGACTACTTCCTGTCAGTTTCCACCTCAGCTATAAGAGGCAGAATTCTAAATTAGCTCCAAGATTCTTACCTGCTGAGCATACAGGAGTCTCCACCCTTGTGTGTGGTGGAGACTGGAGATAACTGGCTATCATCTTAGATGACAAAGGTGGCTCCAATCGTCACTCCCAGGACCCTATTGTATTGCCCTTTTCAGATTAAAGGGGCTTACAGTGGGAGCAAAAAGTCACAACAGAACCTTCTGGTTCAGGAATTCTGCATAGGAATATGGGAAACCGCATACTTCCCATCAGCTGACAGCCATCAAGCAAAAGGGAACTTCAGCTGATAACTGCCTGGAAATGGAGTCCGCCAACCACCTTAACGAGCCTCTTAACAGTTCCCACACCAGCTTGCTTGTATTGCTGGTCAACACCTGAATTCACCTTGGTTTGACTCTGAATGGAGAGAGAAGGCCAAAGTCAAGACCAGAAGTAACTGGGAGACAATGGGTGTCCTGTGAAACTGCTAATGCTGTGGTAATTCAAGGTAGAGCAATAGGCAATGGAAGCACAAGTCAATACCCATCCCTTAGGGGAATCTTGACTTTGCTGTGGCAGCTCATTACCTCAAGATTAACTGGGGGAAGTCAGTAACTCTGATCTATGGTAATCCGTCCTCTTTCCTAACATGGTGCCTTCTCCCCATGCTCCCCAGGGGATTTCCTATGCAAACTTCAAAACCAAATGGAGCTTCTTCTAAGAAGCATTCCTTATGGGCCCCTGTTCCTAACCTGTCTCCTACTCTTCGTTCCAGGGAAGCAGTGCATATCAGGATAGACCCTCATGACTTCTCCCAGTTACGGATACGTCTGTTCCCTTCTCCCAGTTAGCCTGAACCATGTAGGAAAGAGGTGCCCTAGCACCCTGCAAAGCGCATATGGAGGACATATGGTTGTATACTGAGAAAATAAAATGAGGCTCTGAAAAAACGTGGGCTTTTGATACCGGGGAGAACCTTCCCCATGACAACAGCAGAATGATTAACCATGTGCTTTATTCATGGAGAAAGCAGATATTTACCATCTCAAAAAAAAAAAAAAAAATTAAATAAACAGGAACAGGTGGCTGGTGCCATTTAGAGTTTAGATTCTCCGTAAGGAACAGCAAGGAGTCCTATCTGATTTATCTTGATTTAAGCCATTTGCTATGGTTGCATGCTTGCAGATTCAAGTTATTTGGGCTAATCTACTCCTGAAATCAAATGTCAACTAAAATACACAGCAATAAATGGCTCAAAGTGGTGGCAACAAGACAGAAATGGGGATATTTCAACACTACTCACAGCACTCATAGACCCCTGAAGCAGACAGCACTGTGAGGCAAAATTATCAGAGGGAAAATGATATGCCAGAAACAGTACTTGCTAGATGCGGCTTCTGGGAGAATCCAAAGTGAGAATTCATGTTTTTCTTTAAGACCCATTGCCCACTCCCAAGGGGAAGGCTCTTAGTTTATATATAAGTAAGCAGCAGGCAAATGAGGTACAGTTTTTTACTCAGGGCTTTATAAGAACACTATGAGAGACTTGGAAAACTGGAAAAATTCATGAGAAGTGGTTTTGTCATTCTCATGGATGTTTCATGTGCACAGCACGAAGGGGAAATAGGGCCAGGGATGCAGCTTAGCCCATAGAGTGCTTGCTTAGCATGTAGCCTGAAGCCCCAGCTTCCTTCCTCAGCATCTCATAACCTTACCCCATCTTAGCACTGGGGAGGTGAAGGCAGGAGGATCGGGAGCTCAAGGTCATCCTTGGCTACATAGGAAGTGCAAGGTAAGTCTGGTCTAAATAAGATTCTACCAGTAAAAAAAGAAAACAATACCCCCACACACACAGCAAACAAAACAACCTGGAAAATGGAGACAGTCATCTCAGAAGAAAATGAAAACATTGTCAGTTTGGAAGAGCGCGTACCTTCGATGCTCTGCGGCCCAACAAGGTTCATGGCCTGGTGAGCTGGGTACTCCACGCGTGGCCTGGCAATGCCTAGCTGCTCCATAACGCCATGGAGCAGCCTCTGGATGTCTGTTTCTGAGACCCGGTCAGGGGTCCGTGGACTATAAGCGAATGCTGGATTCCACTCAAACATCAACCAAAAGAAAAGGCCAGACAGCACGACAGAGACCATCCTTGAGGCCATTTTGAACCTGCAGAAGAAAGGACCAAGTTTATATAACTTGGCCAAAATGGGCAACCATAACACAACTGTGGTGACATAATTATGAATCACAGTCGAGGCTGAAGGACCATCCTGCAATGAGACTCAAATGAAACATTCCTAGAGGTTTGCTTTTGTGTCCAAGCCAGGTAGGAAACCGCTGTGTGAAGGAAATAAGAAGACAAAAGAATCTAGGGTAAGCAAGTCCCCAACTCGACACCTGAGGATTCAAAGGACAGGACTAAGTTCTCATACCTATGCTCTGTGATCCTTGCAATCTAGCACCTTTGGATTGGAGAACGGGAGGGTGATAATTTTTGAGATTTCCCAGTTTAAGAGAAGAAAGGAGTAACAACGGGAAGTTAGGGAGACCTAAACTGTAAAAACCAAACCAACCCCAAACAAAACACACAGAGGAAGTTCTGGAGTGGCAGCCGAGCAGACAGGCACTAAACACATTAAAATCCCGAGCAGAGGCATAGCTAGCTCAGATCCCACTCTGCGACGTGGGAAAGGCAAGCAACATGAAAGACACTTGACTGCACACCACCTAGGTGGTCGTGGGCAAGTTCCTCAGCCTCCTTTTCTAGATCAAGGGTAGTAACAATCTGTCTTACAGAGTTATTGTAAAGATGAAGATCAAAATCATGTGAGGGGAATGAAGCAAAGCCAGGTACACAGTAAGCCCCCTGTACTTCCAGCCCCTTGACGGTAAGCAGTTCTGGGAGTTAAGATTTGCGGAGGCAGCAGGAAGGAGAGGGAAGACAGTGAAGGGGGGGGGGGGGGATCTGAGATGTCAACCAGCCTTACATGTTGGCATCCTAGATATGCCTGCCGCGAAAGGAAACAGTATTCACACAGCTTCCCTGGCAGCTGCTTGTTTAGGATGGGTGCTTTAGGCAATAGCCAGATAAACTCTTTGGAGCATTCACGGGGATAGGGATTAGAATGGTAGGGAACAAGCAAAACATCTTTTCTAAAATAAATATTCATTTTATCTGTCTTTCTGCAGCTAAAGGCCTTTCCTTGCAACTCGTAGACATTAAAACCTTGCTCTTCAAAGAGCCGAGGACGCTCTTCAAAGAGCGGCCTGCCGTTGTGGTGAAAGGGTTGGATGCGGGCACCAGGCTCGTCATCTCCATCTTTCTCCATGAACTCCGAAAACATAATGTTTTCTTTACTGGCTAGCCCACGAATCAACTACCCAATCGCTGCTCTCAGAACTCTTTTCCCCCACCCCGTATTTATAACCACCTCTTGCAATCCCCACATCCTTCCTTTGTCTGACCACAGCTAGGGTTTCTGAAGGACATCCTCCCCCACCTAAGGAACCCAAGTGCTCTGTGTTTCGGCCGAATTACTAGCCGGGCCGCATCACTTGCATCACTGCCATCACTGCCGAACTCACCGTGAGGCCGCGGGCGAGCTTCTTGCAATCTGGGCCAAAACAGGGAGCTGACGTGCTGGATAGCTCCTGCGTCACCTCCCTCAGCAACCTAGCTCCACCCAGGCCCCGCCCACAGCAGGTGGAAGAGGCCTTCCCAGAATTCCTGAAAGGCATTGCAGAAGCCCGCGTCTCCAGCCTGGAGCCTGACTCAGCTCCAACTGAAGCATTGTGTGTCTCTCGGCTGTCTCTAGGTACCCCCTTCATCATCGACCTCTACGAACATCATTTACCTCCTTTATTGGTCTCAAGCAATTGCCTAAACGTAGACCACAACTAGATAGCGCATCTTTAATTTTGCCATCTTCTAGATTTTAAAATTACCAAACGGGTTTCATGCTGGAATTTTCATACACCTCTTTTCTAGTGCTTTCCCTTTCCTATCCCCTCACTTAAGCCCTCTCCCCAACTAGTCTCATGACCCACACTCACATTCACAGGCAGAAAAATAAAAAGACCCACCTATGAAAGAAAACCGTGCATTTGACTCAAATGTGGCAATGTTAGGGGTGTCTAAGAAAAATCCAATCCTAAGGGGTTCTGGTGACAGTGTGCCCTCAACTGCACCCTTCCATAACGTCCCAGGGCACCCGGAGGCTGAACATTGCTTCTTAAGTTCACCAAGAGAACACACTTGCAGGACATGCAGAACTTACCTAAACAGACCTAGAATTTATTATATTTTGTGGTGCCAACGGTGGGACCCAGGATCTTATGAGATTCCTAGCTCTGAAAGTAACAATACAAATGCTGGAAAGCCTTCATCAAGAAACTACTGGTAAACAGTAAGTTCCAGGATGTGGTTAGAATTCAGATTGTTTTGTTGTTGTTGTTGTTGTTGTTGTTTTCTTACTGCAGCTTAAAGCAGTAAATCCATTAACATTTTACTGCAACGAATAGAGGCCAGAAGACTTGTCAGTCAGAAGATTCTGTGAAAAGCCAGATGCCTAATGTCTTTTGTTCCCTGGATGCTTTTTGTTTCAATCAACATGATAAATACTTTGCTGGATCGAAGTTCAAAGCTTATGATGGTAAACAAAACTTACTACTAATGAATACTGTTTACTCTTAAGTTGACTTCAACATAGTTCAGTTATATTCAACTTAAGATTGGAAAACAGGTTGCTGGCTGTGTAGTTGACAGAAACATCAAAAATGTATGATTCATATTGTACCTAAGAGACAGGGTGTGAAGGCCTTTGTACTGTTGACAAAATGCAGATGGAAAGGAAATTCTTTTTAAAATTTTGGTTCACAACTTTTGAGATTTCAGCACATGATGGTAGGAGCCCATGGAGGGTCAGGATAGACAGCAGAGCACACAAGGAACTGGGGGTCCCTCAGTGACACACTTCTTCCTAAAGGTTCTACAACTTCTAAATAGTGCCACTAGCTAGGAACAAAACATTCAGCATGAGCCCATGGGTAACAGTTCACGTGCAAGCTTGAATACAAAATACACACATACAGTCTTAGCAAGGCTGATCTCAAAGGTTCCTTCATACTTACCTCAAATTCCAGAGTAGCTGTTGACTCCAGGGATGTGCCAGTACGCTTGACTAAAATTTGATATTTTTAAAATAAAACACGAATCATATATATCCTATACTTGTTGTTTCTAAAAACCCTACATTAAGTTCTTAGTGACTGTAGAATGTGACCCAGAAACCCACTAACTTTAGTTCTTTGTGTATTAAAATCTATTGCTTATTTATGAGAACACCCAAATACTAGCTTCTTACACTTAAAAATGAGAGTAATTCTTGAAGTTACTATACACTTTTAACTTCAGAAAGCACAAATGTATTTACTGTCTGATCTTTTAGCCCATGAAATTAGCAACAATCTTCATTTTTGAATATAAGAAATACAAAAAAATGAAACCACATTTTAAAACTCTCATCTCACAAATATGAAATGATGTGGAATCTTAAAGAGTTAAACAACTCATTACTCAATCTTAAATTGTAGAATTTTTTTTTCACTTAAAATCAAGATAAGATCTCCATATCTGAAACCTCTATCTCCTGAGTGCATCTAAACCATGGCCTGCTCAGGTATTAAAGATCCACTGAAATCATAGGAGGCATTCTTACGATACAGGAAAGCTTAGCTCAAAATGTTTCAAATTTTGAAGCACTTCAACCAGTAAAGCCTATGTAAATATTCCAAAATCTCAAATATTTCTCTTACCAACTTTAGGTAAGAGATCCATCCATACAACCTGTTCCAGCCATATCTGAAATGCATGGCTAGTCTATTTTGATCAGATGAATATGAAATTTAGGACTAGAGAACTTTACTAGATAATGAACATCGGAAGTAACTTTGAAATAAAACAGAAATCTTGGGGTGGAAGAATTGGTCTAAGGTTAAAAGCACTTGTTGTTCTTGTAGAGGACTCAGGTTTGGATCCCAATCCTGCATAGAAGGCCCAGGTTTGGTTCCCAGAAACAACCTAGTGGCTCACAACCATCCAGGATATCAACCCCTGTTCTTAGCTTAGAGTACAGGCGCACATGTGTTATAGATACTTACATGGATTCATATGCATACATGCAGACAAAAACACACATGTAAAATAAATCTAATCCCAATCACGTAGAACCCTCCAAAGTAAACCTACGGACTTGAAGTTCTTCACACACAAATATACACTATTAGTGTGTGCAATGCTTTGCATCTAAAATACAACACTGAGACAAGACGTTGTCCAGAAGCTATTTTTAATGTCTATGCTAAATAAATAACATTGGAACACATGATAACACTATCAGATATTTATCTAGGTAAAATGTACAGAGGTACATTAACAATTCAAATTCTAAAATCAACCCTCATAAGAAAAAAACACCTTGATTAAAATTTTCAAGTTTAATTATACTTTCCTAAAAATTTCATTGTCATATTGGACAAAATATGATCCAAATTACCTTTAAAAATGAAGTATGGCTTAAAATTAATCAGTTACCTCAACATTATAATGCATGAAGCACCTCGGTTGTCATTCTGCTTTATTCACTGTCTTTAATTCAAAATTCAAGTGAAACCACAGGCAACGCTGACCAAACCCCAACAAGTGTTCACAGACCGAGGCCAATTAACTTCTTGGTTTTGAGTCAAGACAACAAACATGAATAATTCAAGACATAAGACTTGTACCTCATTCCCTTTACGTATTAGAAGTTTCTAATAGACGATGCTCCTGATGTGAAGGACTAACAAGAGACCCAAGCACAA
>CM052701.1:60588950-60623795 GCA_028551405.1 Uromys caudimaculatus
TGGTACATTTACACAATGGAGTACTACTCAGCTATTAAAAACAATGACTTAATGAAATTTGCAGGCAAATGGATGGAACTTGAAAATATCATCCTGAGCGAGGTAACTCAGTCACAAAAGAACGAACACGGTATGTACTCACTGATAAGCGGATATTAGCCCAAAAGTTCAGAATGCCCAAGTTTCACTTAACAGTAACCGCTGGACTGAGAGTGAGGTCCCAGATGGAGAAGTTGGAGAAAGGTCTGAAGGAACTGAGGGAATTTGCAGCCCCATGGAGGGAGCAAGAGCGTCAATGGGCCTGAATCCCCCACCCCCGGTCGTCTTGGTGTTTGTACCTCCAACCAAAGAATACACATCTATGGACCCATGGTTTGAACCTCATATATGGCAGAAGATGACCTTGATGGCCATCCGGGAGAGAGGAGAGGCCCTTGGACCTGAGGGTGTTAGAGGCCCCAATAAAGGGGAATGTCAGGTGGGAATATGGGGATGGGTGGGCAGGTGGGTGGGAGGTGGAATTCCCTCATAGAGGCGGGGATGGGGAGGGGATAGGGGGTTTCCAAAGAGGAGATCCAGAAAAGGGGAAACATTGGAAATGTAAATAAAGTACCAAAAAAAAATATGACCTGGAATTTCCCTTGAGGTTTGGTAGACTTGTCCACTAAAAGTCTTTATGAGTTTTCTTCCTGGGAGATATTGGAGTTCTGGTCAATTTTCCAGAATAAAGTTGTTCAGATTTCCATTTCTTCATGACACTATCATGGGTGGGTTACATGTTCTTAGAAATTGATTCATCTCATCCAGGTTACTCAAATTTTGGCATATTAAATATGAATATATATGTATAATTATCCATATTGGTTTCTTATATTTGTTCTCTCTGTGGCATCGGTAATAAACTCTGTGATTTTGGTTCTGGGTTTACATATTTGGGTCTCTTCTCTTTTTTGTCTCTTTCCATTTAAAGATTCGCCACTTGTGTTTGTCATGGAAAGGAGCTCTAATACATTTTTAAGCATGTGTCCAAACCGTCTGTTCTATACTCATGTTCAGTGTTTGTTGTTTCACCCTCTGCTGACTTTGGGCTTTGTCTGTTCTACTTATACACTGTGTGAAGTTATAGTTAGGACAGTTTTTAATGTGCTTGTTCAGATTTATAAACCCTTCGGTATTGCTATTTTTGGTATTGAGTGAGGTTCAGCATGTTGTGTTTTGCTTTTGTTCGCCTCAAGTATTCTTTCTATTTTCCTTTGGATTTCTTCTTTAACTCACTAGTTACTCAGAAGTCAGTTAAGTCTGATTTGTTTCTTATTTTTTCCACTTTTTCTTCTGCTAGTTTTCATTCCATTGACGTCACAAAAGCTACTTGCTACATCTTCAACATCTTAAACTTGTTGAGACTTGTTTGGTAACCTAAAATTCTTTCAACCCTGGACAATGTTCCAATCGGGAAGAATGTGGGCTCCATTCCTGTTAATAGAATGCGTTGCAGACTTGCCCCTGGGCATCCCCAGATGACTGGCCCCAGGGCTATAGCAGATATGCAGACCTACTCATATTCTAGCCTTCTGTTGGATACACTTTCATTGTATGCTTAATAGTTATTTATACTACCAATGCCCTGTAAGGTGTACACAGATCTCTGTTATACAGTATTGCTCAGGATGTAATGACAAGAAATACATCTGCTTCTGTTCAGTATAGACACAACTATCATACTTCAAATAGGCGAACAGGAGGCAAATAGTGCTCCATGATTGCAGGAAAGACTAAGGACCTGGAAAGGCTGCAGCAGAGCATGCCACCCTGTCACTCCATGTATAAGGGTCCAGCACAGTATGTGCTGTTAAAATATGCTTTCTGAGTCTTTTGGGGTAAAGCTTTGTCAGTTCGTTTCCTAGAGTTGGCACTGATATTCGGTGTGTGCGTAGTCATAAGTACAAGTACGTTTGGGTGGGTTGCTATTCTATCACTTCATACTATCTGTCTTTGTCTTTTGTGACAGGCTTTGCCTTAAAGCCTATTTTGTAGAGTCATATTTTATATGAACATTGGCTTCTGTTTTTTCTTAGCTAAGGAGTTTTCAGTTTTCCCGATCTTTCAAAGCAACAATTTGATTGTGTTTTTCTATACTTGCACACTCATGCCCCTTGTGTACCTGAATCTAAAGTGAATCGTTTGTGGGAAGCATACTGGCCAGCTTTTATTTTGTCGAATCCGTCAGCAACTCTTTCTTCGGACTGAAGGAAACAATGCATCCAACTACATTCACAGTCCTTACTGATGGAGATGCACTACTGCCAGCGCGTTAACGTCTCTGGTTTTGTACCTTGTTGTCTTTTTTTTTCTCAGGCTTCTCCCTTTGGACTTGTTCATTCCTTACAGTGATATACTTTGGTTCCCTTCTTATTTTCTTTGATGGACCTTTTGATAAAACCCTGTACGGTTAGCACAGGATTTACTTTAAATGCTTTATATTTGTAACAGTCTACTTTAAACTGGTCATTCACACACAAGGCTTCTTTCTACTCTTTACTTCATTGCCTTGCATGTTGTTACTGGTGTCACGGATTACATACTTCTCACTGTGCAGTCAAGAATGCATAGTGGTTAAGCTTTCTATACCATTTTTTAAAGTCCTGTGGCATGGTTAAAAATTCTTTGCTCACAGCCATCATCAGATCATATATTTGTTTGGATGTTGGCTTTACCAATGAGTTTTGCACTCACATGCTTGGGAGTGTGTCTGTGTAGTGCTGTCCTCTTGTTTCAGCTTACAGAATAAACACCTGCTTTATTTTGTATAAAGTTCATCACTAAGTCAGGTGGTGAAGAACTTCTGCAGCTGCTGCTCATCTTTGCTTACTTTCCTTCACACCAAGGGACAGTTTGCTTGCATACATTACTATTGGCTGGAAGTCTTTTAGTATTTAAAATATAGCATCCTTTGGGCCTAGAAGTCACTGATGAAAATTTCACTTATGGTGGTGTGTCCTTTAATGTAACAAGCAGTAGCTTGCATACATTACTATTGACTGGAAGTCTTTTAGTATTTAAAATATAGTATCCTTTGGGCCTAGAAGTCACTGATGAAAATTTCACTTATGGTGGTGTGCCCTTTAACGCAACAAGCAGTTTTTGCCTGGTGTCCATTAGACATCCAGATTCAGGAAGCCCATTTCCATACCGAGTTCAGGCATTTTCTTTCTTTAAATGTGCATTCTGCCCCTCCTCCCCCATCTTCCCCCATTATGTGCTGATTGGTTGCTTGGTGACATCATTTATCCTTTTAGACCTTTTCACTCTTTCTCGCTCCATTGACTAGATAATTTCTTTAGCTCTGAGATCATTGACTACCCCTTCTGCTTGGCTACTGAAGCTTTGTAGTGACTTTTCAACTCAGTGATTCGATTTCACTACTTCACAGTTTTTATTCGCTCATTTCAAAAGCTTCCTGGCTTTGCTAGTCTCTCATCCTGTCCCTGTGTCCTTTCCCCAGCTCCCTGAACATCACTATCACATTTATCTAGAATTACTTGTCAAGTACGGCGTGTGCGTTTGCAAGTACACATTCATTTCTGGCATCTGTTTTGTACCTTGCTTGCTCCCAGCCTCTGTGTCTCTCTATAGGCCTTGTTACTTTGGGCTGGTATGTTTATGGGGAAAACATAGCCATTTACCCCCGTCTTTAACTCTACAGATTGGTGTCAATAGGGCAATCTCCTGCCAATAAGCCAAATGATCAAGAATTCTTAAGGCCATGGATGAAAATCCTGCAGACATATGAACTACCAAGTCCCCAATGAAAGAGGTCTTAATGGCTCCCCCAACGCTAGTATGCTGCTTCCTCTGTTGTCCGGAGCACCACCACTTCTCCAGAGACATTAAAATGTTCCTAATTCATTTCTGTTCTCATCCATCTCCAAGCATCTAGAGTATGTCAGGTCCTATGTACAGATGAATTGAGTAAGGAAGAAATCAGCTGAAAACAATAGAACCCCGTTGCAACCTCCACTCTTCCCTCTGCTACAGTCCAGGGGAGAAGCCACTAAGCTGTCTTGGCCTGGGTCTGTTCACCACAGGTGCTCTGTAGCAATGGCAAGCCACCCAGCCAGTTCTTTCTTTTTCCCAGTAGTCCCTACTCATGGAGTGCATGCGGGGTCTTGTCAGCACTCTTAAGTCAGGAAGACAGAAACCAGTCAGTGGGTAACCCTCCAAAAGGCCAGAATGCTGGTTGCATGCTCCAACTTTTTCCTCCCAAGAGAGAATCCAAGAGTTAGGGGTTTCCTCTAATGTACTCTGCCTTGAGAAAGGGAAGAATAACTGGCAAATAAGTGCACGCTAGTTAGCATAGTCACCTTTGTTCACAGCCTCCCCCAACTTGGCATCTTTTCGTCTTGGATTCAAACACAACAGAAACTGGTCTTTCGGGTGCTTCTCCAATAAGGCGAAACAAATGGCCATCTTCTTCCTTTCCTTTCCTAGAGAAACTGAGAGTTTTCTGTAGCTCATTATGCAGTGAGCAGAGAAGGCCAACTCTCCAATCTGAAAACGCCACACTTTTCCCTAGCAGCTTTAATGTGATATTTTTTAGGGGACAGGGCATGTGGGAAGCACTTCACCAATTTCGATCGAGGAAACTGGTGTGCGCCTGGGACAGGGAGCGAATGCCCCTTTTGCCATCACACCATCAGGACATGTCTCTGAGAGACAGAGAGACACATAAGGAGAAGGGGTGGCTAAAAGTGGCTGGTATGCACAAGGCATGTTGCCTGACCCCAGGTGACTCACATGGTTACAGTGAAAACATGAACTATTATTCTGAGGTTGATTCAGGTCACACTTCAAGGGGCCTTGCTTCTCCTTCATAGTTGGAGGACAGTATCAAACAAACAACAATTTTATATGTGGAGAGAAAAAAGGAAAGGGGGAAAAGGAATATATATCCTTTAAAATCTCTCCTATAATTCCAGTTATGATAAATGACTAGAGGGAAACAAATGGAAACAAAACAGTCAATTTTAACAATACACACACATTCACACACACATACACACACATTCACATACACGCATACACACACACACACAGACACACACACACAGACACACCTACACCTTAGAATTCTAAAGAGACCAAAAAAACCTGCCATGCATATTTCGACCATTTCAAATTTGGTCAGACTGTCCATGCAGGCTTCGGGGAGCAAGTGTTAGAAGTGAGGTGGTACAGGAAACTTGAAGGATGAAAGAGAGAAAAGGGAAGATGTTTTACAGACTTTTCAGTTCTATCTCATTTGCTTCAGCAGGGTCTAAGCACTGAAAACTCTCATGCTAGACTCTGAGTGGCCTGATGTGGAGCCAAAGACTGAAGATACAGATCAAGGGTTCACAGAGATATCTATGCTGTGATTGTCTTTTTCTTTCCCTTTTGTGGATTTGCATTTTTAATGATGGGAACAAATTGTCTTTGAGGTGGAGATGGTGTGTGGTGTGTGATGCATGCACATGGGTATACAGGTGCCAGAGGAGACCACCAGGTGCCTCCCTCCATCATGGTCCACCTCACAGCATCCGCTTGTCTCCATCCCTCGATGGGTTACAGTCACACAATGCCATGTCTGGCTTTTTATGAGTGCTTGAGATTTGAACTTAAGTCCTCCTCTACCCGAGTCATCTCCCCAACCCCACAAATGCCTTTTGACATTTAAGAAGTGCAAACTGCTTAAAAATACAAGGAGTGAAAATGCTCTCTTGTCTTCTGATTTCGCTCTCCAGTTACCTGCACTAGTAATCGCGTTTTACCACAGTCTACGCCTGAACATGTGCCCACACGTGTCCAGCTTATGTATATAATACAGCA
This sequence comes from Uromys caudimaculatus, assembly GCA_028551405.1. Taxonomy (NCBI): domain Eukaryota; kingdom Metazoa; phylum Chordata; class Mammalia; order Rodentia; family Muridae; genus Uromys; species Uromys caudimaculatus. The sequence continues at coordinate 60,594,816 of CM052701.1, forward strand.
AACTGCACACTGGTGTTGTAGCTCAGCAATGGAGTGTGTGCCTAGCATAAGCATATGAAGTCCTGTGTTCACCAGTGAGAGAAGAAAGGCAAGTCTACATGTTCATCTGAGCAGGCTTGGTTTTTTTTTTGTTGTTGTTGTTTTGTTTCTCATTCTTCAACTTTTGTCCCAGTTCAGGAATACATCCCTGTTGAATGCCATGTCAGTTAAGGTAAAGCCACTTTGAAGCATGTGATATTATTTGTGTTTTCTACCGAGGCACTTTTAGGGATTTCCCAAATGTTGCCAATTTTTAAGAATGTTGCAATCAACACCAAAGGACCCTACCTGCAGTCATGGGTGTGCCCTTCTGTGGGAGAGGTTGACAGCTGTTCAAACGATATTCCCATTCCAAAATCTGAAGCACATCACAAATTGTTTCTAGTAGGAGGTAGGAATTTGAACCCTCACAAGAATTCCCAGACAGAGTGTCTTCCTCCCCCCACATATTCTTTTTACCAAGGAAAAACTATCTTTTTAAAGGTAAAATGTTTTCAATTTTACTGATCCTTTGGATTATGGGCTGCATGTTCTTGCGAACCATCTTTGTATCCTTCTTGGTATGTCCTCTCATGACTTTATCTATTAGGCTGATAAGCTATAAAAGAAGTTAAATAAGGACAGAGCTGAACAGAAAATCTGCTCAAGGAGATGTTTGTAGGTAAAGGGCATTTTCTAAGGGAATCAGAGGTCTTAGAACGACTGTTTTCTGTGCCTCAGTCCACTGCATCTCCAATAGTCTACACATACTGCTGGAGCACTGAGCACCCTGCAATTGTAAATTTTAGTCTATTGGTAGCCTCCAGTGGACCTGACACCATTGGCAATGTTTCTGGACTCTGAAGTCCTAAAGGTAAATGTAGCCCCCTCGTAGGGTTGATTTCAAGGGTCCAGAAACCAAAACACTTGGCTAGGTTAGACCAACTTTCAGTTTTTAACAGTGATCAAAACTTAGGCTCTCCTTACCAATTACCTTTCCATAAACAGAGGAATTTGCCTTTCTACTTGAATAGCCAGAAAAAAAAAAACAAAAAACAAAAAACAAAAAAAAAAAACCACATGGAAGCAAAGAGACAAAGAAAACAAATGGAAGAATGAATATTTCAAAGAGGCTGAGGCTTTGAATAGTCAGTTGGTTTTCTACCAACAGCCATTACTTTGTTTTAAGAATAATTTTTAGGATCACTATAAAGCTTCAAATAATCAGAACTTGATTTAGCATAAATTTCCCCTGGCTTTTCTTTTATTGCATCAGATGTATCACTAGTAAGCTAGTTTCCAAATAGACATAGTAAATTTAAGGAATTCTTCTTGGAAAAGAAAGACCATATGACAAGCAGATGCACGATTTATTAGATATTTGTTGCACTAAGTTTATTGACTAATCTAGGATAGAGTTGGCTTGAGAGAAATCAAACTCAATTGATTATACCTCCATATTTTCAGATTTAGTGAATATTCCAGACTGGTGATCATGATCATTTATTAAAAAATTAAGATTTCAAAATTGTTTGAGATTGTCAGATATTAAATATCTTTTGATAGTAATACAATGATTAATTTTAAATATCAGCTTTCCAGAACTTGGAATCAACTAAGAAAAGAGACTCAACTGAGGAACTGTCTAGATCAGGTTAGTCTTTATGCATGTCTGGGTGATTTTCTTGGTTGTTAACTGAAGTAGGAAGACCTTAGTCTACTATGGGCAGGACCATTCCCTAGGCAGGAGGTCCGATAACAGTATAAAACAGAAGAAAACTGGCTAAGTGAATCAATCAGGATGGATGCATTCATTTCTCTTTGCTCATGACTGTGAATGGGGTGTGGCAAGTTTTCTCAAGCACTTGCCTTTGCTACTTCACTGCAATAATAGACTATAACCTGGAACTGTACTCCAAATAATCCCTTCCTCCTCTAAAACGCTGTCAGGGTGTTTTATCATAGAAACTGAAATTTAAATGACGACAAGTAGTAAACTTAATTAATATACTTTAAAAAATTAATACACAAAATTCCAAATACAAAGGATTATATTAAACTTAGATAAAAAAAATCATTAAGACCCACTGATTCCATCTAGTAGTCTGGTATTCATTATTCAGGACTACTTTAACCACTTTTTAAAAAGTTGTCTACCCTCAAGTATCAACATAACAATCCAGAAAGATGAAGGCTTAGGGAAAGGGCATCTGTAGTTCTTCTGGTCAGCCTCAGGCTGAATCTTTGTGGTCCATTGTCCAGCTGTAGAGTGTGATCAGCATGAGGACTGGGTGGAACATGTTTGAAGACAGAAGTCTGAAGACCAGCACTCTATATCTAGTCCTTGCTCATCAACTCATCCTTAAGCCAGGGTTGAACAGACAGTGTGTCCAGAACAGCATCTCTCGCATATGCAAATTGACATGTCTGCTGTAAGGCTGGACAGGCTTTACATGCTTGTGTATGTGATATATATATATATATATGTTTGAAGGGAGTTCATAGACTAGTTTAAACACATACAGCTGGAGAGATAGCTTGATTGGCTAAGGGCCTGCTATCCAAGCATGAGAACCAGAGTTCAAATCCCTAGCACCCTTATAAAAAACAAGACTTACTAATGTGTGCCTATTATCCCAGCACTGGGGAGGTAGAGATGAGAGGAATCCAGGGACTTGCTGAAAATGTACATATTTAGAGAAGGACTTTGAATGAGATGGCTGTTTCCATCAATCTCTGTGGACACTAAAACAATTCACAAAGTGTTACCTTTTTTCCGTAACACAAGTCCAATGTCTGACCTTCAGAAAATATCCCAATGGAGGCCAGCAGAGAAGTAAGCCTTGTAAACCCAGAGCCCCATGCTCAGGCACTGTTGCCCTCTGACTCAGGACTAATGCTGGAGATGCTTCAAGGCTTTAGGACCCAAAGGTAGTGAGGGCTCTCATGATGGGATCAGTCCACCACTTCTCAGTGTTGGACACTGGTGGGATTCCTGACTCTAACATTCTAAAGCTTCATCTAATGAATCCCACATTAATGCTTTTCCATGTTCATGTGGATCGAGTACACAGGATGCATGCCTTACGCTCCTAGCTGAAATTCATTCCATAGAGGTTCTTGAAAAGCAGGATCTAGTCCAGGTTGTATGGGAGAGATTCTTGGTAAAAACAATTACTTGAGAGCATAGGGATTTATATAACTTTGTATATCTGATGGGCGCCCTGTTGAAATAAAGAATTTAGAATCATTTAAGCTTTAGCAATGAAGAAATTTGCAAAGTTTGTCTAGTTTATCCTTCTGGCGTTATGTATTTAAATATGAATCAGATTTTAGAACTAGTGCACTTGAATAAAATTATGAAATTCTTACGATTGTATCAATGCAAGGCACACATATTCCTGGTCATTTCTTCCAAACAATTACATCAGGGCCTTGCTCCAGCTAAACACAAACTAAACTTTTAATCCCGTGTAGTACCCACTTTTGCTCTCATGCAGCTTTCTTGATTTGTCAGAATCCTCGAACTCACTCCACATTAGCAAGTGACTTTTCTTATGGAAGTGTCTTACTTCATACCTGACTCAAATTCCTATGCGCCCATACTGAGCCACCTTTTACTCCCTGCTGACTGGGGAAGACCGACAACAGCTGGTCACATTCCCTCACACCAAGCTTGGGAAACCATACGTGTCCCTTAACAAGAGATGCTTTATATCAGATCCTGAAGAATCCGTTTCTGTGGAATGTTAGCAAGCCCCCGGTTTATCTCAGTTCTATCTAGAGTCAGCAGAACTTGGCAGGACACAGCCTTCATCTTAGGTATAATTACAGTCTGGGGAGAGAATGGGATGTGGGCAGCATTCTGCTGACCTACAAGCTGACCTTGTGCAGGGGGCAAATTCACAGGTTGCATTAAACCCTATTAGACATGCCTAGTTTGAGGCAGAGCCTTCCCAGACTCCTGCCACATGCCTGGATTAGGGCATGTCACATATGTATGCTATTACAGCGCCTAGGCAGCTACAGTGGAGAAAGGGCAAGCCTGCTTGTCAGTGTTGGAACCTAAGCCAGTGGACACCATTGACATTTCTTACCTGTATGGATTAAAATGAAATGCTGCCTCACTGAACAAGAATGAAAACAAACCGAGAAGACAGATGGCTACCCTAGAAAAACCACACCCTCACCACTCACCTAGAAACCATCACCATGGACAGACTGAGAAAGAATCCTTGCCAAGTTCAGGGAGACTTTTACATCTGCAGAAATCCATACACATTGCCAGCCTGCTGCCTGCACTTGGCACATGAGGCCAAGGATAAAATTAAAAATTGATGGCTCTGAACGGACCACAAAAGCTGGACTTAGTCTCAGATGAATGAAGAATATGTCACAGCAATGAAACCAAGAGCCACGTCAACTCCTCCCAGGGAGCCTTGTCTTTGCTCAAGTCATCAAGATTGATTCCCACAGTTATGTCTACGGACACCAGACACATTCAGATCTGTAACATATCCCCAGATCACTTGTTCTTGGGCTTGAACATTGTTAGTCTCAAAAACGGGGGTTTTGTTACCTATGAAGTCTCAATTATCACAGAACCTGGAGGACAGGCCTCCTGTTCATTTAAAAAGATAGGAGGGTAGAGGTTTACTTTCACAACAATGTATATCACATACCTACAGGTAGCAGATTTTCAAGGCTGTAGAATCATGGGCGTGTGGTTTGTCTAGGTTATATTAAATGAAAGGCTGGAGAGCATGCAGAAACACGAGAAATGTGATTCTCCCAAAATTAAACCTCCAAAAGGGGCAAACTGTTTTTGTTTTCATGTAATAGGATTCTGATTCATTTCATCATGGCCTTTTACATAGGCAATAACAGCCAGGATACTTATTAAAACATAGAGTACTTTGGTTTTAATTATGTGTGTGTGAGGGGTGGGAGTTGTACATAAGAGTAGGAGCCTGAGTAGGCCATAGAGGAAGTCAGAAGCCCAGAGCTGCATGCAGTTGTGAACCTAATGTGGGTGTTGGGGACCAAACTCAGGTCCTCTGAAAGAGAGTGAGCATTCCTAACCACTGAGACATGTCTCCAACCCCATGCTCCACTGTTGTACTTTTGGATTGGTGATGTCTTGTATTTATCTTCATTTCAATCCTCACAAATATTAACACCTGGTAAAATTGTGGATTATAAAAGGCCAGTGTTCACACTCATCAGGTGACATGTTAGCTTTGTTTATTCACTGTGACCTTTTCATTTCTCAGTCACAGGGTTCCAAAACAAGGTAAGAGATATACACAACAGTCATTACAGAAGTTTGTTTTGTTTTGTTTGCTTTGGGATGTAGTTCAAGTATGTTACCCATGCTGGTCTCAAACTTGTGATCATGTACACCTCAGTGTCCTAAGTGCTCATATTTGCAGGCCTAAGACAATATATCCAGCTGCCTGGATATATGGATTAGGTTTGAAAACAGGCATAATCTTGTATCCAAGGGGAAGAAACTTGAGCTGGCAGTGTAGCATAGTCATAGAATACTTGTCTACCATGCACATGGCCTCGGGTTAAGTCTCCAGTGTGGAGGGCATGGCACAAAAGGGGAGATCCTAGGGACATGATCCCACTTTATAGCTATGTGTATTCTTATGACTCTGTGCTGTTTAACTTTATGTCAATTTGACACAAGTTAAGAGTCATCTCACAGGAGGGAATATTTGCCAAAATAGCTCCAAAAGATTGGGTTGTAGGTTAGTTAGCTTGCAGGGAATTTTCTTACCTAGCGATTAATGTGGGAGGCCCAGCCCACTGTGGGTGGAGTCTCTTCTGGGCTGGTGGCCCTGGGTTCTGTAAGAAAGCAGGCTGCGCAAGCCATGAAGAGCAAACGACTATAGAGCACACCTCCATGGCTCCTGCATCAGCTCTTGCCTTCATGTTCCTTCCTGCCTTGTTTGAGTTTTGCCCTAATTTCCTTCGAGGCTCTGACTTCCTTCAATGATGAAGAGTGATGTGGAGCCATGGCCTACTCCTTATCAGCCACAAAACTTCTCTAATGACTGTGGCATCCCCTCTTGTTTTGTTTGTTTGTTTTGTTTTTGTTTTTGTTTTTTGGAGCCCTGTAATGGAGAAATGTAAAGATCACACTGAATAAGACAAGCTAATCTATCACCTTCAATTCTCAAAATAAATCATTTCCTACCCAACTTGCTTTCGGCCATGTTGTTTAATCACAGTAATAGTAGCCTTACCTGAGACAGACCCCTTTCTGCCATTTCTCAGATGCAAGAGAGTAACTACTTCTCTCAGCTGGTGGCAAGAGTGGGTGCCAACTAGAGAGAAGAGCTGGACCAGAATTGGCAGCCATCTTGCTTTCTCCCCTCAGAGACAATGAGTGCTTCCTTGGGTGCGCGCACAAGCACACACACACACACACACACACACACACACACACACACGCACACACACACTCACACACACACACAATTGCTCCTAGGCAGATGCCCAGGAAAATAAATGCAGACTCAGGTCTTGCCTCCCTGCTTTTCCATGCTCCACCCCCCGCCACTGGCATGACACCAGAGGAGCTAATTGGCTGGCTCTATGGTGCCATATTATGAAATGCCAACTGACTTGGTGCAAAGAAGCCCCAGCTGCTGATGGCCAGTGTAGCCCAGCATGCTTCTGGGTAGAAGCCTCTGTCAACTGGTCTGATAATGCCATTAAAATGAGCTTTCCACATGCAGCCTGATAATCCGCCCCATTAAATGTCTCAAGGGAAACTGAGCTTCACTGTTCTGTAAGAATGTTAAGTCTGACTCTCTTCCATGGCCTTATTTTTGGGGACACATAAAATTGCCCAGATGAAGTTTACTTTAAGGATTTGGGCTCCTTACCAAGAAATGTGAAAAGGCAAATTGTCATCCTGTCCTGAGTCTGAGAACATATTTGGCAAACCAGTCCCCACACTGATGAGACTGAAAAAACGCTTTTATTGATTTAAAGGCTGGTGAAATCTGTCCTGAAAACAAGCTCTGAGGAGGCCACAGCAGGTGAAGGCTGTGGCTGTGAGGGGGAGCCAACAGGGGGTGTGACAGGCAGAAGACATTTCTGAAGGTTTTACCACTTCTGTGCTATTTAGAAAGAAAGCCCCCAAACCAAAGCACATGTTTTTATTTTTGTTTTGTTTTGTTTTCTACCGATCATGAAGCTTGAGAGAAGAAATGACCAGGAGAAACCACCGACTGCAGGAAGCTTGGTTTTCAGATTTGACATTAAAGATTCACGAGACAAGATTTTGCTGATTTAGTTGCTGGTTTGTGTCAGATTGTTGTTAGCCTTGAGTGGCAACAGGGCAGTGTTCTGATGCTTTTGATGAGCTCCTGGTGATGCTTAATCTAGTGGTCCACGGGCTACACTTTAGTGGTGAGGTGACTGCACATTAACGCTATGTTTCCTGTAACTGAAGGTGGGAGCAGTCTTGAATATATGTCTGCATGTTTAAGAAGATCTAATTTATTCTTTGTGTATGTGTGTCTACATATGTGTATATGCATGTGTGTGGCGGGGGGTGACCATTGAGGTCAGAAGAAGGCATTAAATCCTTTGGAGCCAGAGTTGGAGATAGTTGTGAACTGCCCAATGTGGGTGCTGGGAAATGAACTCCAGCCATTTGGAAGAGCAATATGCATTGCCAACTACTGAGCCATCTCTTCAGTCTGTGTATGTTTATAAATCCCTAATGTTTGAGGTATCTTTTTCTGTTTATTAATTAGCTGGGAATATGTTCCAGTGTCGGTCTCCCTAGACTTATCCACATACTTAGTCAATAGGGTGGCAAAAAAATCTTTCTCGTAAAAGGCAATTCCCAAGTACACAAACTACTATATTGCCCTCCCAAAAGTTTTGAGTACAAAGTTTGCATGACATCTGGACTCTCTGTCTCATTGCTATATAATCTTCCATCTAATAAGAAAACCTTGAACCCAGTCTCTTATACATCCTGGGTTGCTCAAATGCTGCTTTCATTTCCCAAGTCTGAAGTACTAGCTGGTATCCCGAAAAGAGCATATGCTAGTAATTACTCCAAGCTGCTCAGAGATAATGGGCAACAGAGAAGTTATTATCCTCAATGTCATCATATGCCTTTGATATGATAATCATTGAATTCAAGATATCAGACATGATGGATGGCCTTTGATTTCAAGAATATCCAAGATGCAAATCACCTGGCTTGTTCTTACTCCTTCATGGCTGTCGAAGATCAAGCCACAGTGAGCAGTCCAGGCTTCAGGACCTCCAGCCATTGGGTGGTCACAGCTGACCCAGAACTCACAAGGAAACACTTCCTCCTTTGAAGATACCTAAGGTGACATCACAGCTTCCTTTTGCAGATGCACTTTACCTAGAGCAATTCTCGGGAATCTTAACTGGCCACCACTACTGGGATGTATGTGACTCTGTTAATTCTCTGAGAAGCAGCCACTGACATGGGCATCGCACAGTATCTTGTGGCAGAGTTTCTTCCAAACACATACAATGATGATCCCGGGAGACATGTTAGAATGGAAAGCTGGGACAGTACTTTGTGTGTATCTGTGACAGGTACTAGACTGTTAGGTCTTGTGGTGAGGATTCAACGACACTGTCCTTCTAATTAGTCTTCTGGTCCTCCCTCCCACAGTACAACAGGTAGAGGAGGAAAGGAATGCCTGTTACTTGCCTGTTAAGTCTTCCTGTGAAAGACATGGTTGGGTCCTACGATCTCTAGCACCATTCCTGGAGCAAGCCTCTAATCTACCAACTCCAGAATCACAAACGTAAGCACCTTAAGATTTCTTCAAATGGACTAGTTCATAATAAACACACAGAAGGTGATCTGTGTAGTCACTCAAGCATCTTGTGTTTTATCACTTGAAATAAATCTTGCCTTTAAAGGTCCAAAACCATCCATACTACTTTGCCCATGTGCCCTACCATATTTCATCTGGGCCAGCCACATCTTCCATTTAATTATACAAAGATAACAATTATGTAACCATGTGCTGATTAGAATTTTATTTTGCTTCTTTTCTTTAAAATAGTTGCCACAAACACATAATCCTATAAAATTCTTTAGTTTTTCTTATTCTTGAACTTTAGACCAATGTAATTTTTCTTTAGAGGATATTTTACTGAATGAATGTCATACTGAAGAATCATCATTGTAGGTGGATATGGTGGCATATGTTGGCCAGCGCAGCACTTGTGGAAGCTTTCTAGTTTGAGAACAACTGTGCGAAACACCAAGTTCCTAGCCCAATTTGAGATACAAGCAAAACAAAGATCAAGGAGAATCACTGGTGTGTGTGACAGTGGCTAAACTCACTTTTTCAAAGCTGTATAGTTTTCTATACTCTACTTGAGTTCATTTATCCATTCTAGCTTGATGAACATTGCTGTTGTTTTTATAATTTACTTTATCAGAGGCTTCACAAACGCTTTTGTGTGTGTTTCCTTGTACGATTGTGTGAAAACCTGGATAGAGGCTTATATTTACTAGACAGAGCTCCCCTGCCTTCTAAGCACGAGGGGCGTTGGAATGCAACAAATGGAGTTACTACACTTCTTAGCCTTTACAGCATTTCAGAATCATGCTTTTCCATTGTTTTTCCAAGCCTACAGGTCTTAAATGGACTTTGGTTTAGTGTATATACATATATACACAAATATATATACACATATTATATACAAATATATACATATATAATTCCAAGCTAGCTAGCTAGCTATATCTATCTATCCATCTATCTACTTGATTTCTGTGCATCTCAAGTTTATTGGCAATTCTCCTATAAGTCTGGCCAAATTTATTTATTTATCTATTTATTTATTACTTATTTAGTGTGTATATCTGTGTGGGAGTGTACACACAGAGTAGTACATTTCTGCTGGTCAGAGGACAACACAGGACCCAGCTCTCACCTTCACCTGTGAAGGTTCCAGGGATCAGATAAGCATTTAGGCTTGGTGCCAAGTGCCTTTATCTGCTGATATCTTCCTTTATCACCTCTCTACTGGAAGTGGGATATTTTTAGCGAGAGTGCCATACACATTTTAGAACATATTAATCTGTTCCTATGCATTTCAGATGTGCTCTGCAAGCTTGTGAGTGAATTTTCCCACTCTGCAGTGTTTATTCGCAAGCAAGCATCCCTTATTTTAATGGGATCGCCATTCCTCTTTCGATAATGTCTTCTTTCTCTTTTTCACATGAGGCCATGAGGTATGAATCTATATAGTCTTTTCTCAAACAGTATTTTTTTTTACCTTGATAGCCTTATAATAGGTATTTATTCATTAAGGGAAGCTGGGCTTTGTTCTATTTCCTTTCATGCAATATATATTCAAGTTTTAAAATGTTTTTCAATAGTTGATTTTGCCCATGGATTTTTGATACCACATTTCTGCATGCTCAGACAGTTCTCTGTTATTTTGAACCATCTTTCCCACTATGCTAATTACTAGCTTTCGATACTACCCTACAAAAACTCATTTCATTTTTCTTGCTATGAAGAATAAGGAGTCTTCCACTCAATTTTTACTTTTATTATTTTTTCGAGTTTTGGGGTTGTTTTGAATCTTTTAAAAAAAACAAATTTTAGAGTTAATTCCTTAAATACCAAGTAATCCTATTTGTTTTGACTGGAGAACTTTGAAGCTATGAATACACTTGGGTAGCTGACATAACGCTTGTCCTTCATGATGACAATTTGCCTTCCTCCTTTTGTTTAGGTCTACTTAAATGTTTTCAATAAAGGCAATTTATATTAGTTATGCTTAGATTTATCCTAAGATATTTAATTCCTATAGTAGTACTTTGACAATTCAAATACCAAGCTCCTCATTGCTAATATATACAAGTGTAATTGGTTGTTGTAAGACATTATATCTAACCTGCATATCATATTCTCTTATGTCCACGTTGAATTCAGCAGTAAGGGAACTTCTACACTGAAAATAACCTCGAGTAACACTCCTGTTATATCTCTGCCTTTGCAACATGGTTTATTTATCATTCCGTTGCTTGACTACACTGACTTGAATCTCTATGACAATCACAAACCAAAGCAGTAGATGTAGGTGTTGCTGTTTTGTTCTGATTTCAAGAAAGCTTTAGAATTCCCAACCAACACACCTTTATCTTGTGTCTTTTAATAGGAGCGTTATTGAACATTAAGCATGCTCTTTTGCACTCCCAGTTAGCTCTTAAACTTCATTGTGCATTATAACCACATTTAGCCAAAATGTTTCTGCATCATTTTTTGATAATCATATTGTTTTTCTTTCCTTAATCTGTTTAACAACCCATTAATCTATAAAAGCACTTTATAATTTTGAATTAAATGTTTCTCTCTGAAACAAGTCACATCAATCATCAAATGATTTTTTTAGGCTATGCTGCATACTATGCATGTCTATTGATATTCTGGCTAGGCTCTTTGTTTCTCCCTTTGTGATTTTCTCTGTATCTGACCCAGGTCTTTGTCTGGTAGCGCCATCAAGGACATGGATACTATCCATGATGTTAACATGATGCTCAATTCCCTAAAGCATTGTGTCTAGGGAAAGTTGGGAGCAATAAAACCATATGGCCCTGGCCCATGCTCTGCATGACGATTTGAACCTACTAATCTAATTTCCTTAATATTTATAGAGCCATCCAGGTGCCTGATTTCTTCTTGGCTGTTCTGAGAGTTGATATTTTTCTAGGGAGTTACTTCATGCTATTTCATTTACTGGCAGGGGTTGGCCCATGGTCTGCCACATACACCTCCTCTGCGTCAGGAGGGACCTGCACTCTTCCTTTCCAACACTGTTACTTGTTCATTTTGCCCAATTCTTCTGACCTTGTGAATACCGATGCTTTCACAGAAATTGTTGTCTCTATTGAATTGCTGTGCTGTGGTTAAATTCTAAAATTTCCATTCTTAAGTCATTTTAAATGTACAGAGCTCACCCCCATAAAACCGTAAATTGCAAAAATAGCTTTCTGTTATTAACTCAAAATGTCCCTCTAATTCCTTTCATTTTTTGTTTGGTTCTTTCTATTGTTCTAGACATTAATTTCAGAAACTTCATATTTTTATCTTTATTTTGTCTGATTTAAATATTCACAACCATACATTTCAGCTTCACCTCTGAATTTTCACACATGATATTTAAAAAATTTTTGTGATAATTATTCTCCAAATTCTATTAAACTTAATTTCTTAGCGCATGACTAGTAGTGATGACTACAGTTTCGAAAACAAAAGCATTTCTTTTACACATGTGTGAATTGTTTGGTTGTTTAATGAGTGAGTGAATGAATGATTTCTAGCACTATTTCATTTTTACTGAAGGATGTATACTGTGTGGAAAAGTTATCATTTGTGGACATTTTCAATGTTCTCCTTAGGATTTCTAAAACTGCTTCAAAACAAAGTTTCTTGACTTGCCAGGCATAGTGTTTCACCGCTATAATTCCAGAGTTTCAGAGGCTGAGAAAAGCTTCGGTATGAATTGTAAGTCAGTCTGAATGAGGCCCTGCCTCAAACCCTTCTACAACAATAACAACAAAGCAAACAAACAAAAAACCCTGCTCTTAAAAAAATTTCACACATGTATAAATATGGCAGTTAATTTAGTGAACTTGTTAGCAGAAAACTCAGCCTAGGAGAGCATCATAATTAAGGATCTCATCATCTCCTAAAGCAAGCATTTTGCTTATATGTTTGCGTTATTTGTTTATAGGCCATCGAAGTCTCCAAAGACGGAAGGAACCCATGTCGAGCTACCTTCCAAACACTGGTCACGTCCATTTACACTGTGTCTTAGACATGGACTACATGAAAGGCAACTTACAATCGTGCCAAGCAGCAGAGGGACACCTTGTTCGCCTTTGTTCTAGCCCAGGGGTTGCTTCTGGCACTGAGGGCATTCACCTCCCAGCATCCACATAGTTGTGCCCCAGCAGGGCTCACACAAGCACAAAGTGCCAGCAAAATGGATTTCTGCTAAACCAGGTGGGCCTGAGAATCACTGAGTGACAGACGAGACATCTGGTATAACCCAACCTTCTGCTATCCTTTGGGATGACAATGAAGAGGTTCACTATTGTTGCTGTTGGTGATGGTGACGCTGGCGACTTGGGGGAAACGGTGATGATCTTACACAGACAACTGTACAGTTGGGCCTTAGGAAGATGGAAGGACTTGTCCCATGCATGGAAATGGACAACTGTTTGTTAAGCCCCTCGGGCCTTCTATACTCTACCTCTATGATTAGTCTACTCATGTCTCTGATCACACTGGACTTGCTAGAGAAAGCACATGTTTGGGTTCACACCCCAGGCTGGAGCCCCATCCATTCATCTTCAGTATTGATGATAAAGCAATAGTCATGTGAAAAGCAATGCTTAAAAGCTGGGTTCTAGGCTTGTCTTAAACTAAAGAAGTAGACAGAGTCTATGAAAGAACATAGAACAATGCAATAACTGTATTGGCAATGAAGCCCTGGTATTTGTGGCTCTCTATTGCTTCTCACCTAGGTTATTCTGCATATGCAAAACACTTTAATGTGACTTAATAAGGCGCCTGGCCAAAAAGACCTCTATTCAGGCCTCTTCTACAGCCTTGCTACCAACTGACTTCCTGCTGCTCTGAGCAGTAACGGAGATCTCAGCTGATGGGTGAGAGTTCTATGTACTGATCCAAACTCCACCTCCTTCTCCAGGCATATTCACTCTCAAAGCCCATAGCTTCCATGGGTGGCATTTCAATGGCTAAGCCCGTAAAAGGTCAAGTTTCACAAAAAGCGTCACAAGACCCAGTTCTCTGATGTCTTACTAAGGCCTTCTAAACATAGTATGCTACAGGCATCTTGCTGCTGCATTCTGAATCACATTCTTCCCTAAGCAATCATCTCAGAGTCTCAGTTTTTCCATTAGCAAGATGATTAGAGTACAGAGTGATCTATTTATAATAAGGCCCAGCTTAAGCACTGTGGCTTTCCTTTGGCCTCGTTTTAAATGCATATCTCTTTGTTAATTAATGTGCTTTATCCCAGACTTGCAAGTCACAAGGATGTTCCTGAATTGGACAGCGAGGAGAACCACACCCCAGGCGGAAGCTCAATGAGTCTTCAGGATTGATGAGAATGTAACAGTCATGTGAAAAGCAATGTTCCAGGCTTGTCTTAAACTAAGAAAGTTGACAGAGTCTATGAGGGTAGAGAACAATGTGATACAGATCAGAAATGAAACCCTGGTACTCAGAGCTCTCTTTTGCTTTTAAGACCCCCTTCTCACCTAGGATATTCTGCACATGCAAAACACCTCAATGTGACTTAATAAGGAGCCTGGCATAAAAGTTAATTAATGAAGATGAAAACACTAAAACTCAGGTTATTTAGTAACCAGGGCCTGGAGCCAGATCCCAATTAAACCACTGTTGTGGTAAAGGAAGGGATCAAACTGCCCAATAGGTTCCATCTGGCTGCTTCTGTGGGTCAGCACAGTGCCTCATGGCCGTGTCAAATTAGCCTTTCCACCTTCTTTCCAGTGTGGAGGATCTAAAGTGGTTGTCCTGGGGCCCTGGGCTGCTCAGGGCTTCTGACACTCACTTGGAAGGGACTGGCAGGTAAGGAATCCAGCTGGAAACAAGCATGACTCATTGGGAGCCCAATCCTCTTTGTCATTCATTTCACTGGAGGGCCCCTAAACCTCCAATCCCATTTGTACCCCACTGAGGAGATCTGATAAAGGTCCTGGCAGAACTGGGCCTTTTCAAACTTCTGGCAGGGGCCTCACTGACCCATAACATGACTGTACACATGATTTCTTCTCATACTGTCTTTGTAAATTGACCATGGCTAACCTTGCAGTTCTAATCAGATCAATCAGAATAACATTTCTTTAGCTGCTGCTCGCTGGCAACCTCCTGGGCTGACGTGTGACTCAGAATCAGCCCTAGACACCAAAGTCCAATTTTTGAGTTTCCAGGGGTCTCAGGTTTCTATTGCTTTTATCACAGTTGGTGAGCTTTGTAAGGCCCGTGTTTACAGCCATGCAAATTAGCCTCAGCTGGAGAGAACTCAGGTCGGGCTGAAATGAAATTACACACTGGGTCAAAGGTATTTTATCAAAAATTTGCAAGTGTGGCCATAGTCCTGGGGTTAAACCAGGCTCCCTTAAGAAGTAAGTAGACAACTTTGTCTGGTGTAACCTGAACTCTTGGCCTCTGGAACATAAAAAGTCTGTTAAGGGATGGTGGGGTGATGAAGAGCCATGCCAACTCAGTGGTTACAGACCAGTTTTACCAATGACTATGGCTGCCAAGTACTCTTTGTATACATGGACAGTTGTGGTGAAGGAATGTTGCATCTTTAGAGAAAGAAATGTGTTTGCAACTTGGTCTGCAATATACTCCCTATTATTCATTCAGTTTCAAAACATCTGTGAGACAAGGTCTCCACATGCAGGTAAATTCTGATATTTTGTACCTGGAAAGTTGTTTTAACTTCCTCTCCAGATTTTATGCTACTTATATATGCTAAATGATACAAACAACAAGAACAACAACAACAACAACAAAACAAAAAGCAAAAACAGAAAAACACACCAGTTCCTAGTCAGTTATCTTCAAGCAAAGCTAGCTGACTCCAAATCTACATTGCGATTTTCCAAAGACTGTCAGTACCTAAAAAGAACTTTATTTTAAAATAATTCTGTTAAAACTAGGGGTTATTAAAATCACAGTTACTTTCTGAGGCAGTATGAGTATCCATGACTCATAGCACACAGCATAGGCTGTACGGCAGATCAGTCTGCAGAATGATCTGGGAGTACTGAGACATTGGTCCAGGTGGGATTCCCTTGTCTAGCTGCCCGGTCACACAGAAAGTAAAATTAAGGCTGGTGGATGTTAAGTGTTCTCATCTGCAAAGTCACCACCTGAGCCTTGGAACCCTGCAAACTGAAGCTCATCTATCGACTGAGAAACAACTGCCATACAGAAAATTCAAAGGCCTCTCCCAGGATCTGGTTCTTGGCTAGGGTCAAGTCAGAACTACAAACCAGGCACACTGACAGCAAGCCAGTGTGCTACACTTACCAGACAGTGACTGAAAATGACATTCTGAGTTTGCAGAGTGACCCTGAAGTCAACATTGCAGTTACTTTAGATGGATGCATTGGTTTTCATGTAACTAAGAACACCATCCTGAGCTGTCTATCCTTGATCTTCTGCTTATTAGTTGTGTGATGCTGGGCAAATTATCCAACCCCTCTACACTCCAATATCCTCGTTGACAAAATGGGAATAAGATGGTAACTATCTTTTCAGGTCTTGTGGAATTAACTAAGTTAATATATACCAAGAGGCTAAACCATCAGTAAACACCTCTTAGCCATATTACTACAAGTGAAAGCATCCACAGACATTTTCACTTGGAAAGTACTCCAAAATCCAAAGAAATTGAGACCCCTTCTGATCACAATAAGCAGTAGGCTGGGAGGAGAGGGGCATGGGGTCTGTGCTGGTGAGAGGGCTTTTTGTTCACAGGAGATAAGTTTGCTCTGCAAAGCTTTTTCCAGTTTAGTGTGCAACATCCACATGACCTGGGGTTGTAACCTGAGTACATATTTAGGACCTATCTTTCTACTTTTCCCATCTTCAAAACACTTCTCTTTAGGTCTGGAAGCTGGAAGAGTCACTGCCACCATCACACCCCAGTATGGCTACTGGGCCTCATTCCTACTCCCAGCCTACACTTGGGAGAAATGAATGAGCTTCCAGGCTACTTTTTTAAAAAAAAAAAAGAACCACTGGATTTAACAGGTTATCCCTGAGTGTACCTCCAGATATCTATTCACACCTTGTACTTTTAAATTAGATGATACCCAAATGCATATTCAAATAACTCTTTTCTGTCTTTATATAGATTTTAAAGCTATGGTGGAAAGAGGGAAAGGTTCTGAAATTAGTTCCAAAGGAGCCAAGTCCCATACTTCATCCATTTTAGACTACAGTCATTCATTCCAAGCACGGCAACTCTGCCGAGAAACAGTTTTTACTTTGCTGACACCCACAAGCTTTTCTAATATGCGCTTGGCTCTGAGAACGCTGGATAATGTGCTGTAAAATCTGGCCTCCTGGGCTTCCACTGCTGTCCTTTGGGATAGAAAAAATTTAGCTGGGACGCTCATTGTAAGGTGCCCTCTTGTGGCTTTCAGGGGGTATTGACAGTTCTGGTGACAGGAGCTGGCTTGAGTTACCAACCTAGATTAAATTATTCTTTTAACAGCTAACTGGAGAAACAGTGTATAACTTCCAGGGCAGTATCTAGAGCTGATATTCCAAACGAAATACTGATGTCCATATATGATAAGCTTTACCTACTTTTTAAAACCAAGATGATAAAAGAGATTTGCAGGCCAACGTTGGGGGACATCCCAAGTCTAAATAAAACTAGACAGGTAGAAGTGGGGTGCTGGTGCTGTCCGGGAGAAGCTCTCACTTCTTCTGGGTAAATCTGGCTAGTCTGGGGTCTGGTAACTGCAGAGCAGGAAAGCCCTGATTATTCCAGGTCTTACTTCAGGGATCTGGGTGAAGTACTGTAATCTCAGGGCACAGATCATTTCAATCAACACGAGGGCATTCTGTACAAGATAACTCAACCCCACATGCCTTTATCAAATATGAGAGAAATGTAAAAAAAGGTAGACAAACTTATCCTCAATCCCAGGGGAAAAATAATACACATACCTCCCCAAGGCAGCCCAGAGAAATTGTCATTGTTACAAAAGCTGGAGTAATATAAACTTGGAAGGGCAGCAGGTTATAAAAACCCTATAAATTTATGTTCGGGCTTCCAAGCAATGTTCTCTTTCCACCCTTCTCCCCTCCTCGCTACAATGAGACACGAAGTCTGGGACTTGAGCATTTAAGCCACAGTCCTCGCCAAAGTGACCAAATTACAATCAATGCTGAAGGATTTTGGCACCAGAAAATTTCAACAGAATATCATCTGCAGAGCCATCACGGCCCCATCTTCCCCAAAGGGCCCAGAGACAGTAGCCAGGATCTCATTAATTCTTAAGAAACATCTACGGAGGAGACAGAGGGAGGAGAATGCTTTTTATACATCTCACAGAAGAGGAAACAAACAGAGGATTCACAATTCAAAGTCAGATCGCAGGATCTCAAGGGCAGAAAGATATTGGCCGGTCTCGCAGATTTTCTGTCAGGCAAGTTTAGAACATAACTGGGAAGATTATCAACATAGTGACCTCCTTGACAGATGCCAAGAGAAAAGAGCCTCTGACAACAGAGACAGACACTTGGATCCCCGTCAAAGCTCTGACCTTCTTGCTTGGGAACAAATGTAACTCAGGGACAGTGTAAACATGGGCACACCAGCAGTGTAAACACTTATCTTACAGTGCAAGAAAGAGAATGCAAGCCAACCAAAGATGAAGTACTAGATGTTGGAATGTGTCATTATAGGAAGTTGTGGAATGCTTCCATAAATACTGGAAAATGAGAGCAGTCCGGAGATGTTCTAGATTCTTTTCTAAGTTTTTTTTTTTTTAAAGATGCAGTCTCATGTAGCCTAGCCTACCCTAGAACTTAACTATCCTCCTGCTCCAGCTTCCTAGGTGCTAAGATTACAATTATGTCTCAACACGCCTGGCAATATTTTCTTCCCAAAGCTTTGACATAACAATAGTTTATAAAGAAATTAACATAATGTTCTGAGGATGACTAAAAATATTTTCATAACTTCCTTTTATTCCCATAACAGCTATGCTACAGAGTTGATATTCTCAATTTTAAGTATAAAAAATAGTTGACTTGAGAAGGTCATTTGCTATGAAAAGAGGACTAACAAGGCCTATACCAAGTGGTGGTGGTATTATGAATCCTTGTGTTCTGAGCTCTTGTTTTCAGTGTGGTTACTGTTGTGCTTGTGGTGGGTGATGGGCCTGATGTGACCATGGAGGATGGCAACCACCTGAGGACACAATGCTGCCAAGCCTACGATTTTAGTTATAAATAACATGTAATGTACAATGGACTGAGTCAAAGGAAATAACAATTGAAATCTATGTATTTCTTTGCAATAATTGTACACAAGGCACATATTTTTCTTCAGGAGGTTGAATCCTTTACTTTTTTAAAATTGGAATACTAAAGAACACTTTGTATAATCTCACAATGAAAGATAACAGTTTAGACTTCATCACACATAGCTGTGTCTCGACTCCTGTAGCAATGGCTGTTCCTCCTCATCCCCTTCAACTGAGTCCTCTGGGTGAAAACTGTGACTATTCATGGTGTGGTGAATTAAAACAGGAACCGCAGACATATTCAGAAGCTCTTGTGCATACTCTCCAGTGCTCATTGTCATTAACAACTTCCCAGCTAGAGATGTGCAAAGCCCTACAAATCACTCCAGTCTTGGTTCTGTGTCCTAATGAGAGAAGTACACTACAGTGGAGAAGTACACTTCTGATTCTTCCAGTACATATTGTAGAACAAGATTCCTGCCCAGTTTGGTAATCTATGTCTGTCTTAGTGTAAGACAGGCTCAACAGTGGGAAATGTAGTCACATATATGAAGCTTGTCATAGGCATTCTCAGCTGAGTTCAGCAGACTCAACAGTCAGGCCCACCCTTTCTGATGAGCACACAAGGACTACAGCAGTTCTACTTAAAAAAAAAAAAAAAAAAGATTTGGACATTTCCACCTCTATGTTAGCTGAGCTCCTCCTCTCAAACTTCAGATGTTTCAATACCCAACACACATGCTTCTTTCTCCAGATCAGGTATTAGAAAAAGACCTGTTTGGCAAGTGTCCTTGTGGTCTTCTCATATGGAGACCATCTCATGATCATGATGAAAGATTTGGCCTCCAAAGCTGAATGTCCTCGAAAAAGCCACTTTCATCTTCTCTTCAGGAGAAAAGAAAACAAACATCTGATTCTAGAGGAGACCAAGGGATCCATCTTGATGTTTGAAATCTGGCCATGGGCATGTAGACTGTGCAGGCTCAAAGGGACGGGGTTGCAGTCTTCTGGCATTGATTTAGGATTTTTTTTTAACTTTCTTTACAACTTTAAAACCTCAACTAAAGGTAGGCTACAAAGTTCACTGAAAACTCCAAACACCTTCCAGACCCAGAATTTTTGGCTCCATTTGCATTGAACCCTCAAACATAGTACACATCCACGTAGATTCTATGAGGGGATGGAACCTCACCAAGGAGAACACTTGAGTTCAAAGGAAGCACATTTGTCCTTCACACAGAGCAACAAAAACAAGTAATCAAGGACTAATTGCCTTAATTAAAATCAACTGTTGAATAGGCACACAATTAGGAGCTAAGAAACTCAAATGAATGATCAATTGTTAACATATATGAAAACAAATATTCCTTACCAATACAGAAATAATTAATTTTAGGAGGAAACAACACATTACCAAAACCATCCAGAGAGAACAAAAGAGCAACACAATTGAAGAAGAAATGGAGAACACTGAAGAATTTAATGTGATATTACATAAAACAATACTTGGGAGTTTCTGATAGAGAAGCCTTGCTGACAGAGGTAAACTAAGACTCTTTTGAAAGTAGGGGTTTTTCCTCTGCCTTTTTAATAATGACCAATGGCATCTAGAATGCCAGTCTCACCACAGCGCACACACACACAGACACACACACAGACACACACACAGACACACACACACACACACCCCATTTGTAAGAACCTAATTTTTCTGGAATACATTCATGTTTTGTCAGCGACTCTTGCCTGATACTGCTCTTACAGAAGAATCCCAGTTGCTTCATGTAATATGTACTTTTAAAAGAGTCACTCTGCAGACTAGAAAGATGGAGCAGTGGTTAAGAGCACTTCCTGCTCTTCCAGAAAACTTGTGTTTAATTCCTAGCACTCATGTTAGACGGCCCACAATGGCTGTAACTCCAGCTCCAGGGGATCCAGGGCCCTCCTCTAGCCCCCACAGTTATGACATTTATGCACACAAATACACACACACGCAAATAATTAAAAGTTAAAAAAGAGTAAAGATTCAATACCATATACAATTACTGAGAGCACATTTTTCTCATGATAAAATACTTCTAGTGTACTTGAAGGATGAAAATTGTTGATCATGGTTTTAGGTATGTCCATGAGAAAACTTAATTTGGAACACAAAACTATAATCTTAGGTCGAAGCCTATTCCATAAATTATAGATATGTTTGTATTGGCATAGGGAACTATTGGCATATGAACTGGCACATGAAACCCACCACATAAGAAGGAACACTGATGACAGCAACACCATCTGCTATACACTTGTCCCTTTCTCAGATCCCCATAGATTTGACAGCACCCTAGTTAAGTATATTTGGTATTGATCATCACGTTTTATAGGAAAGAGGAAAATGGAAAGGAACACAACCATACCAATGGCAACTGGCCCAGGACTCACTGTCCTTAGCACCACTCTGCTGTTAACAAAACATGAGTACAAAGGAACTATACCGATGTCAGTGACCATAGCAATCATGAGAGCAGCCATCACACAATGTGGACTGAGTGCATACCATAGACTATGTACAATATGAACTCATTTCATTATTTCAGAAGGACATGGTGTATGGTTGTTGTATTGGTTAGTTTTCATGCACAATAACAAGATACCCAAGGCAAATAACTAAGAAAGAGAAAAGGTTTATTTTTACCCATTGCTCTATATGTTCCATGTCAAAATCTGTTGTCTCTTTTGCTTCAGGCCTTTGGCAAAGGCAGTGTATCAGGGCAGGAGAGCATGGCAGACCCAACTGCTCTCTGTACCTCATGACTTGGTATTGAGAAGAGACTAGATCCCCGAAATCCTCTGAGGGCATGTTCCCCAGGGATCCAAGAACCTTCTACTGGGTGCTCTACCTTAAAGAGTCCAGTAGCACCACCCTGGGACCCAAAGCTTTCCTGAATGGGCCTTTGGGGGACTTACTGAACCACAACAGATGTCATCTCATGCTACAGCTAAGGGACTAGGAGAGAGCGAGGGCTAGTACCTTTCCTTGAGTCCTGTACTGAGGTGTGATTGGGCCTCACACCTGCCTGATTGCTTGAGGATGGTAAAGTTGTTCTACAGATAGCTAGTAGCTTTTGTTTTTTTTAAATCCTCATGTGTTTACACAGAAGTAATCTTCCCAATGGGACCTTGTCTTGAAAACTCCATTTAAAACTGCAGGCCCCACCCAAACCTTTCCTATGCCAATCCTCTCTCCTTGCTCTAGTGTAGGATTACAGAGCTTTGTTTGTATTAATGACTGCTAAACTCCACAGGCCAATGACCATTTTAGGGTTGGTTCTCCCCATCTCACATATTGTTACTATTTACAAAGAGTTGTCCAATAGAACTTACTGTGTTACCATATTTAGTAGCTACTGAAGAAAGTACCTAGTGTAGTTAAAAGACTTAACATTCCATTTTGCTTAATTGTTATCATTTAAATGGCTACATGTTATCCCTGGTACAAAGCCCTGTATCATAGACTCTAATTGGGTCTATGAATGAATATATGCATGAAATATATTTACATGTATGTGTTCATATTTATGTATGCATGAGTAAATGCTTATACACCTTTGTATACGTGCATTTGAAGGCTAGAGGTTGGGTGTTTTCAATTATAGATTCTCTCATTGAACCTGGAGTTCTCAACCCTGGCTGATAAGCAAGCCCCAGGGACCCTCCTATCTCTGTCTTTTCAATGCTGATATTATAGGCACTCAGTCTGCTACACCTGACTTTATTCCTCAAGTTCTTGTGCTTAGTGACAAGGCACTTCACCAACTTAGCAATCACCACAGGCCTATGAGACCTATTTTTTTGGGTGGAACACAAACTACTTTCACTAAAAGCAATTTGAAAATAGAATTAATGACTATAATTGTGCTGGCTAGTTTTATGTCAGCTTGACACAAGCTAGGGTCATTGGAGAGAAAGGTAATTCAATTGAGAAAATGCCTCTAGAAGATCCAGTTGCAGGCAAGTCTATAGGCATTCACTTAATTGGTTATCTATGTAGGAGGGCCCAGTCAATTATGGGTGGAGCCACTCCAGGCCAGTGGTCCTCAGAAAGCAGGCTGAGCAAGCATGAGAAACAAGCTGCAAGCAGCACTCCTCCATAGCCTCTGCATCAGCTCCTGCCCTGTTTGAGTTCCTGTCTGGACATCTTTTAGTGACAGACAGTGATGAGGAAGCATATACGTAATAAACATGTTCCTCCCCAAGTCTTTGGTCATGGTGTTTCATCACAGCAATAGTAATCCTAACTAAGACAACAGTTCAGAATAACATTTAAAAATTCAGAAGAGAAAGCCAAGCAGCAAGCCAAGATATCTTAAACTAACTGGATCCTTTTGCCATTCAAGACTTGGATCACTTTCTGGGGAGAGGGCACCAATCAGCAGGACGGAGTAGATCCCAACGTGCATACAATTACAAAGATGATTACACAATACCTTTTTGACTTTGTTCTTCTTTTCATAGGCCTCGGACAGGGGTTTTTTCTTCTGTTGAGTTGTATCCTTGGAGAACAAATATTCAAATTCACTGGTGTCCCTAATATGAGGTTCTTCTAAGGAGTCCCATAAAGTTGGTGTGGCGTCTTGGCTTGAAAAAGAAAGCATCAAGTTAACTGTAGGAAACAAAGCAAGAAATAGTATAATACAATGAAATCTTTCTCTAATTCACTTTTTAAAAAAAATAATAAAAATAAAACCCTGGTAAAGCTTGGATAGAAGCTTTTCATGTTACACATTTTGAAAGTCAAAATCAGGATATTTTAGCCTACATCTTTATGTAAACATCCAAAAACTTTGATGGTCATTAGTTCAGTACAAGAGCTCTGGAGAAGGCCCTTAGGACTAGAATTTTTGGAGGTGAGGTTTAGGACCATGTAAATAGCATCTTCAGCAGGCAAAGATGGCATTACAGATAGGGAGACCAGATAAGCAATTCCATACATAGGCAAGGTCATTCTTCTTAAAACTGCATTATATTTTACTTATTCCTAGTGTATACGTGTATGAATATGTATGTGAGGAAAGGATATGCATGTACAGGTCAGAGGACTATGTCAGTTCTCTTTCCATCACCAGGACCCATAGAATCAAATTTAAGTCACCAGGCTTGACTGCATACATCCTACTCTGCAGAGCTATCTCACAGGCCCAAAGTAATTCTTCAAAAGATTGAAAATGAAGTAGTAAAGGATAGATGTGACTCTCTCTCTGAGGATTTTAAATGCAGTTTTCAGGATTAACTCAGGTCATCTCAGTCCAGGGCTTCAGTACATGACTGGTCAGCTGCTTATCTGACGTACCAATTGACAGCATTCCACCAGAGACTACACTACCACACAAAACCATACAAGTTCGATTTGCATGCGCACCCCACGGCAACTCCAACTGAAGCATCCATGGGGAGTTTATATTTTATTCTCTAGAGAAGGTTCATTCTGTTATGAAGCAGAGAACAAGAAGCTGCAGAAATCAAGTATGTCAGACCCATCTCTAAGAGTCAAGTGTAGTCTCTATACGTGCCCTCATTTGGAATGTGTTGTTTTCTTCAAATGGGCAAAATTGAGATGCTTTATCAAGTTACTGTTAATGTCACAGAAAGAAAAGGTAAATTTATTCTATATTGATTTTTCAAGTATACAAGCATGACGTGGTCATGACACCTAACAGTATGTACCTTTGTTTCACTATATATTTTTGTTTCAATTAAAACTAAAAATAAAGCAGCCTTCATATAATATAAAGATAAAGTCTATTTTACATGTAATAAACATACCTGTTATACTATTAAATGATTTGGTAACAAGTCTTGATTTTCATACTCAAAGCAGTTGCACTGAGCGGTATAAAAAAAATTTTTGAGGGACCCTTGATGACAGAGCCTGAATGTGTGATGCTGCCAGGAAGTGACTGCTGATGTCTTACCACACCACAGAGGAGACAAGGCTGCCACATCTCCCCTAGTCAGTCACTCCTGATGTCCTGTTCATTTACTTTTCATTTGATTTGAAAGTGAAAGTTTACGAGTTTTCGGAACTAGCCCAACCAATGTAACTAATGAATGCTTCAGCATCTGACTGACTGTTTTTCATTTTAAAAGTGGGAAATCACAAGAGGAAAAAAAATTCAGTGATTTCCCCCAAATCTCATTTACCCTTCCTTGAACAGCGGATGGAGGGCCTGTCCTCTCAGAGCTCAGTTTTATGATACTATGTCTATGGCGCTCGATGCTCAAGAAGTCTCTTGGGGGATGGAGTGAGGCATGCAAGTGAGAAACAGGTGTGAGACAGTCACATGTACTGCCAGGATGTACTAGTCTAGGGCTCACAGGTGGGATTCATCACTGCAGGGTGACTGCATAATGACTTGAGAGCACTAATAAAGAAACACGACTCACTCAAATGTTCTGGGAAATCATCTCTTAGGAAATATCCCAATCTCAAATGAGAAATGGGATACTAGCACTTCAGTGTTAGTGTTGGGAACTATTTTAGGATCATCTGGTTTTTTAAAAAAACAAACAAACATTCATTTGGGAAATTATACAGCACTTTTATCTGCATTACATCAATATATCTAGAAATTTCCACATGTCAACTCTTGACCCTTATTTTTTGGCAAGAAGACTGGGGACAGTATGAAGTACAGCAGCAGCTTGGTTTGTCACATGCTTAGTCTGGCGGTATTTTCCCCGCCTCTTAGAGTAGTTTCCATGTGTTTATTTCCTTTTTTTTTTTTTTTTTTTTTGGAATTGTGAACTATATGTTATTTTGTTTCATTATCTTCCCTTCTCTTAGCAAAATTTTACATAATCCTGAAAATCCTGAATTAGGGAATAACCTTAGAAATTTAGTTTTTAAATTATTGTTGTTATTGTTATACATTTTTTTAAAACTGGCCAAGAAATGAGTCAATATCTTTCTCATTGTCCTTTTGAGAGATTCAGAAATGAAGCAAGAAATCTAACTGTAACTTTCTTGTATGGAAGTTTCCAGGTCATCATGACTTTCTGCCTCGCAGACCCAGCTTAATAACATACAAATGAAGGCACTCCCATGTCAGCTGGCCGCACTCAGGTATTTTCTCTGAAGGCCAATAAGGAATACAAATGTAAAAGAAGTCTTTTGAGCCAGAGTTTAAAAGTGGGTTGGGTATATTTTAGGACTCTCTTCTGATCAATGAATGACTAAGCCAAGTCTCAGTATTTTCATCAGTAATGAAAGGCATACATAACTGCTAAATATACAGATTCACCAAGAAGCCCCTAAGAGATTAGTGAAGCATACCTTTGAATATGTCTATAGGGACACTGCCAGAGAGAATTAACCAAGGGTGGGAAGATCAGCCCTGATTATAAGTACATCAATCCATAAGCTCATAGCCCAGATATTATATTCTGTTTTTCTCCTCCCTGGCCAGGAACTGAGCTTCCCTACTGTGTCACACCCTCACTGACATGATAGACTGAAATCTCTGAGACCACAGGCCAAAAGAAATTCTTCCACATTTTTCTCAGGTACTCATCATAGTGATTGAAAAAAAAAATGACCAACACAAGCCCACGAAAATTATCAAAAATTAAGAAAGGATATCATAGAAGATACTGTAAGAATCCTCAGTGAACTGTCAATGCAGACTCTGCTCTGATTTCTTTATAATTACTCAACAAATACAGTGGTGTTAGAGAGGGCCTTAGCTTAGTTAGACCTGGACTCTTCTCCAGTCCATGAAATAGAACATTTACCTTGCAGAGGAATCTGATACTGAACATATTCCTTGTCCTAGAGGACCTGGCAAAGACATTCTCCCCCAGACGCTCTAAGCTTGTGTATCCAGGGCACTCATATTATATTTGAGAATGGGTGCTACCCAATGTAAATACTGTTGATAATAAAGCATTGCTTGGGAAGAGCCCTGTAAATTTGTAACTGAGAGCAGGTCAAGGGGGAGCTTACCTCTTATCATTTATTTGTATTCTAGTCCAATACAAAGGCTTCATGGGACAGCTGGGCTCAATGGCTGGTTTACGGGGACACTGGCTGGAAGAAGAGCTGAGTACAAAGGACAATCCAGGAGGAGGTGGAGGTGCAAGTCCTGGAGGGGGAGGAGGAAGAGGAGGAGGAGGAGGAGGACCTCCACTGGTAGGAAGAGCTGTGACACTAGGAAGTGGTGGTGGAGGAGGTGGGGGTGGTCCAGCACTTGGAGGCAGGGGAGGTGGAGGAGGAGGCGGAGGAGGTGGCAGTGGTGACCCAGCACTCACAGGTGATATGGGTGGTGCTGGTGGCAAAGGTCCAAGTCCAGGTGGGAGAGGGGGAGGGGGAGGGGTGGGAGGGGGAGGGAGTGGTGGTGGTGTGGGAGGTGCTGGAGGGGATATCTTCTGCTGACTTGATGAGGAGATGCCTTCTCTTTTCTGGAGTGGGGCATGGATGTCTTTGCTATCTTTTGAGGGAGAGAGCTGGGTTAAGGAGATATTCAGCTTCTTGGGTACTATCTGGCTGCTTCTGGTTGTTTTGCTTTCAGCATCACAGGACTTGAGGAAGGTCTCTCTGTCTGTCTGGATGCACACGTTTCTGAAGGCCTTTGGAGAGCAGTCATCGTCCGTGGAAACACATACATCTCTCATCTCCTCACATCCTCCCCGGCGCTTTTCTAACTGTTGCTTGAGATTTTCAATGGTTTCTTCAAGTTTTGCTGTTACTAATGCATGCTCACCCCGGATGTGAAATGTCTTGAGTTCAAACTGAGCCTGTAGGGGGAAAAAATCATTGGGAAAGTAAGACTTTAATGATAACAAACCCCGAGTAGACATTCAATAGTACCATGAATGTGTAAATGTACCATTAAAGAATGGCCCACGTAATGCAGAGAAATGGAGACATTTGATCAAGAATCCAAAAGGGAATAAATTTTCATTTCAGAATTTTCCAGAAAATGAACATATAGGGACCAGTGGGTAATTTCATCCCATCTGAACTTGTGGGAGATTCCTGCCATTGGGTAAATGTTTAGAACAAATCTTCTACTTAAGAACTCCCACTCCATTTTAATATCAAATGCAGAAGAAATTAATTTAATAGAGATTTGGACAGGCTTAAATATATCTTTTGTAGCTTTTGGTGTGGATTGAGAAGAAGAAAAGCAGGGGGCAGGGAGGCAGTTCAGGACCCAAGCTGGTACGGAGCGGCTGTACTCTGTGCTCCTTAGAGAGTGTCCCCAGCAGGTTTCCATAGCGCTGCTGCAGAAACAGGAGGCATCAGAAGAGCAATGGTACTTTTTATTGTCTGTCTGTTTTTTAAGTTTCCAGATGAGAGCTGACCAAGGTCACTGTGTCTTTTTCTTACTGCTGGCCTTCACCCAGATTATTAGCTCCACCAGATGACATCAGTGGAGTACTGTCTATATTTCTGTACCCCAGCAGTGAGCACAGCATCACAAAGAAAGATAGATAAAATCACACCCAGGCTCCCTGTCTCAAGAGCCTTGCTTAATGGCTAATCAAATGTTTCTCTGGTGTAACCTCAGTCTACAAAAATCTAAAATAGATGCTACATGCAAAGGTATACATAACCCTTTAACATTAAATGTTAAAGAAATGTGTTTAACAATCTAGTCAGCAAGGTTTAATTAAAAGGGGGAGCTTTTCTACTTTCATTGATATACATTTTAACTGTTTTTTTTTTTTAACTTGGTTAAAATTTCCCAATATTGATTGTGACAAACCAATTCCCAAATAGCAGGAGAATATAGAGAATAAAGTTTTAATAGATAATTGTCCTGTTCTTAGGCATGGTAGCCCCAGAGAATCTCTGAGGGAAGTGAAGAGACTAGAGC
>CM052701.1:60624295-60643852 GCA_028551405.1 Uromys caudimaculatus
GGCCTTTCCAGGCTCCTGGGAGGGCACCCCTCTCTGGTGCTCATTGGCTACCAACTCCTGGCGGCCCAAGCAGAGGTTTCCACCTGCCGGTGAAATCCGGAAGTTTCGGAGTTTTTCTGTCCCCGGGTTCTCAGGCCCCGGATCCCGGCAGATCCGGGTGGGTCTGGGCGAGAGGTGCTGCTCCCCTCAACCCCACTCACGGCCCTTCCAAGCTCCTGGGAGGTTACCTTTCTACGGCGCTTGTTGGCTAAGGTCTCCTACTGGCCCAGGCAGGGGTCCCCAGGCACCAGTGTAAACCAGAAAGTTCACAGTTTTCTGTCCCCGTGATCTCAGGCCCTGGATCCCGGCATATCCGGGTGCGTCTGGGTGAGAGGTGTTGTTCCCCTTAACCCCACTCACGGCCTTTCCAGGCTCCTGGGAGGGCACCCCTCTCCGGTGCTTGTTGGCTACCCTTGAGGCTATTGTTAAAGGTGTTGTTTTCTGACTTCTTTTCCAGTCCATTTGTCATTTGTCTATAGAAGGGCTACTGGTTTTGTTTTTTGTTTTTTGTTTTTGTTTGTTTGTTTTTTGAGTTACTCTAATGAGATGAGATGTGGGATTTTTTTCTTTCAGTTTGCTTATATGGTGAATTACATTTACTGATTTTCATATATTGAACCATCTCTGCATCTTTAGGCTAAAGCCAACTTGACAATGGTGGATGATTGCTTTGATGTGTTCTTAGATGCAGTTTGCAAGTATTTTATTGAGAACTTTTAAATCTATGTCATTAAATTGGTCTGTAATTCTCTTTCTTTGTTGAGTCTTTATGTGGTTTAGGTATCAGGGTAACTGTGGCCTCATAAAACAAGTTGGGTAGTAGCTCTTCTGTTTTTATTTTGTGGAATAATTTGAAGAGTGTTGGCACTAGCTCTTCTTTAAAAGTCTGGTAAATTCTGTACTAAAAACATCTGGCCCTGGATTTTTTTAGTTGGGAGACTTTTAATCACTGCTTTTATTTCAGTAGGTTTATATGTCTGTTTAAAGTACTTACCTGATTTTGATTTAAGTTTGGTAAGTAGTATGTATCCAAAAAAATTGTCCATTTTCCAATTTGGTGGAATACATCTTTTAAAATAAGTCCTTATGATTCTCTAGATTTCCCTGATGTCTTTTCTTGTCTAATTTAGTTAATTTGGGATATTCTCTCTGCCTTTTAGCTAATTAGGATAAAGGTTTGTCTGTCTTACTGATTTTCCCAAAGAACAAACTTTTGTTTCACTGATTCTTTGTACTGTCCTCTTTATTTCTATTTGATTCATTTCAGCTTTCAATCTGATTATTGCTTACCAACTACTATTGGGCATGCTTATTTCTTTTTGTTCTAGAGCTTTCAGATCTCAGTATGAGATCTCTCCAATTTTTTTTATGTAGGCACTTAGTGCTATGGACTTTCCTCATACCACTGCTTCCATTGGGTCCCATAAGTTTAGGTATGCTGTGTATTCATTTTCATTGAATTCTAGAAAGTGTTTAATTTCTATGTTTCTGTCTTCACCCATTTTTCATTCAGCAGAGAGTTGTTCAGTTCCAGTGAGTTTATAAACTTTCTGTTGTTTCTGTTTTTAATGATATCCAGTTTTAATCTGCAGTGGTATGATAAGATACATTTCAATTTTCTTATATTTGTTAAGACTTGCTTCGTGAGTATGTGATCAATTTTGGAGAAAGTGCCCTGAGGTACTGAAAAGAAGGTATGTTCTTTTGTATTTGGGTGAATATCTGTTAGGTCCCTATGGTTTATAACATTTGTTTGATCCAGTATTTCTGTTTAGTTTTTGTCTCCATGACCTGTCTATAAGGCAAGTGTGGTACTGAAGTCTCCCACTACCAGTGTATGAGGGTCAGTGTGTTATCTAAGCTATAGTAGAGTTTCTTTTATAAAAAGTGGGTGCTCCTGTGTTTGGGACATAGATATTAAGAATTAAAATGTCATCTTCAGTTTTTCTTTTGATGAGTATTAAGTGTCTTTCCCCATCTCTTCTGATTAGTTTTCATTTGAAGTCTATTTTGATTATTAAAATGGCTACATCAGCTTGCTTCTTAGGCCCATTTTTTTCAATGCTTTATCCAGAGGTAATGTTTATCCTTGACATTGAGGAATAGTTCTTGGAGGCAAAAGAAGGATGGATCCTGTTTTCTCATCCGTTCTGTTAGCTGTGTCTTTTTATTGGAAAATCAATGACCAGTGAATATCAATTCCTGTTATTTTGTTGTTGTTAGTTGTGTGTGTGTGTGTGTGTGTGTGTGCACGTGTGAGCACGCACTAGTTTTAAGTGATTAGTTTTGTTAGTGTTAAATGATTTCCTGTGTTTTCATGGGTGTGTTTAACCTCCTTAGTTTGGACTTTCCCTTCTAGCACCTGGATTTGTAGACAGATATTGTTTAAGTTTGACTTTATCATGAAAAATCTTATTTTCTCCACCTATAGTGACTGAAAGTTTTGCTGGGTATAGGAATCTGCCCTGGCATTTGTGGTCTCTTAGCATCTGAGGCACATGATCAGGCCCTTCTGACTTTTAGAGTCACCATTGAGAATCCAGATGTAATTCTAATAGATCCCCCTTCATATGTTACTTGGCATTTTTCCCTTGGGGCTTTTAATATTCTTTCTTTGCTCTCTATGTTTAGTGTTGTGAGAATTGCATGGCAAGCGGATTTTCTTTTCTGGTCCAATCTATTTGGTGTTCTGTAGGCTTCTTGTACCTTTATAGGTATCTTCTTCTTTAGGTTAGAAAAATTTTCTTTTATGATTTTGTTGAAAATATTTTCTAGGCCTTTGATCTAGAATTTTTTTTCCTTCCTCTATTCCTATTGTTCTTAGATTTGTTTTTGTTTTTCATAATGTCCCAGATTTCCTGGATGTTTTGTGTGGGGAATTTTTTAGATTGAGATCCCTTCTTCTACTGAACTTTCAATGCCTGAGATTCTTTCACCCATTTCTGATATTCTGTGGGGGAAACTTGCCTCGATAGTTCCTGTTCAAATTCCTAAATTATTTTATTTCCAAAATTCTCTCAGTTTGTCTTTTCTTTATTGCTTCTATTTTCGTTTTCAGGTCTTGAACAGTTTTATTCATTTACTTCAACTGTTCATTTGGTTTTGTTCCCCCCTGGCTTTCATTAAGGATTTATTCATTTCCTCTTTAAAGACCACTATCATCTTCATATAGGAGGTTTTAAGGTATTGTTTTTATGCTTCGGCTATGTTGGAATATTCAGGGCCTGCTCTGGTGGTGACATGTTTTCCTAGCTGTTACTGATTGTATTTTTATGTTGGCTCTAGGCATCTGAGTTTGGGGTGATTACACAGGTCTAGGTGCTGATTTCTGCCAAGTCAGAAGGGGATGATCTGTGGGACTTACGGGAGGCATTGTGGGTGGGGGTGAGGGCTGCAGTTGGGATGAGCCTGAGGAATGGACTGTAGTGGAACAGGGAGAGCAAAGAAGGTCTTCAGGTAGGCTACCTGGTTTTCTGGTAGGTGTGGCCTGCAGTTGAGTAGGGTGTGTCCCTGGTGCAAACTCTTGACAGACATGATGACTGTTTTAATTTTTGATCTGTTTCTTATCTACTTTTTTGGCCTAGAAAACTCAATTTCTAAAATTATCATATTTCTCAAAGTTATTGTTGACCCCATCTAGTTTTAATAATTCAAAATATATAATGTAGATATGTGTCCTCTGTATAATATACTCAAAGGCTATTCCCACATCAGTGAGAACTGAATCACATTGTGGTTCTAATCTGATTAGGAACTGGGCTCTACACCCCCAGTTTCCTCTGGGTCTGCTTCTCCCTTCCTCTACCAAATCCTCATTATTTTTTAATATCCTCCATAGTATACCTCTCAGAGATATCATCGAAAGAACACACTGGACTGAAACTCAAGCAACAGAAGGAGACATTTGCTTGTCTGGTCTCCACCACCGGCATGTCTGTCAAAGAGAAGGTGGAAAAATGCCTGCTGATGACAGACATCAGGTTAGAGCCAGCACGATGGGAAAAAACAATTCATTAACCCTTTGCTGTTGTTACAAACATTGTCTCCCATTGGCACTGCCAGCTCAATAAAAAGTCAGGTTACCTGCTATGTGACTGAAGCAAGTTAGTCTTTTCCAGGGATCCATCCAAATTCTCCATCCTTGTGTTGGGGGAAAGCTAGAGAGTTCCCAGGAACTATGCAGAAGGACAGAAAAGCTTCACTGCTTCAGAGAAGGACAGTGTAAAGTGAGGGGAGCAGAGGAAAAGGAAGCCAAGGAAAGTGGGAACATGAAGGGCATAGAAGGCTGGAAAAGGATGAGTTTCAGTTCTCAAGGAGTGCTTTGCTAAGGCAAGGAGATGATGCTCCTGTTGTTTTGGGTATGGCCAACTGGGTTTTTCTGTTGTGTTTCATTTTAGCTACACAAGCACCACAACTGCCCTTTATTTAACTGGCCTCCCTTTGCCACAGGAAAATCAAAAGTCCCTATTAATGAAAAGAATGGCATTGGGTTTATGAAAAGGCATAAATTGCCAATAGCTGGTTTTAATTAACTATTATCAGTAATTTTTTTCTTATCAGAAATAAAAGCACATCAAGTTACAACCAAAAGGGCATCTCAGGGACACTCCGAAATATGAGGCACATCTGATATATCATCATAATGAGAACTTACTAAGAACGAGAGAAATGGGATGGGGGCAAAGCAGGAGGGGCAAAGAACAGTTAAAGCAATGAAAAGTTCACTTAGGCAGATCTGGAAGCAGATCCCA
The DNA here is from genome assembly GCA_028551405.1 of Uromys caudimaculatus. Classification (NCBI taxonomy): domain Eukaryota; kingdom Metazoa; phylum Chordata; class Mammalia; order Rodentia; family Muridae; genus Uromys; species Uromys caudimaculatus. The sequence continues at coordinate 60,629,086 of CM052701.1, forward strand.
ATACATGAGAAGCTGGAGAGTGCGTACATGGCCTAGCTGAGAAAGCCGCGCTGATGCTCAGCATGGGCAGGGAAAGAACAGACACAGAATGTTGAGCGCACCGCCAAGAGTCCACATTTCCTTCTTCTCACTCGTGTAATTCAGGGAGGCACACCTTGCAGGTGATGCTCCAACCTGCATCAGAGTTCACAGCTGGGAAATGGTCGTAAAAGAATTTGAATCCTTTTAGGTAGCAAGACTCATCTTCCTTCCACAATACCATTTTGAATGGTTATCACAGGACTAACAAAATAGTAAGTTAACTAGAGTAACGCTAAATAGTGATGAGTAATAATATATTCCACTTAATTGTGTAATTTTGTCAACAATGAGAACACTGGCTTTAATCATATTATTTCCCAAATAAGGAAATAGAAGTGCAGATATATTAAGTAAATGGCTACTAAGAGACAGACATGAGTCTAGCATGCACCTTATCATCCAATTTCGGTGATTAACATTTTTCCTATTAAATATCTCTTAGAAAGTCAAACTACCAAAACAAACATAAAGATACTTTCCTATCAGAGACCCTTGGTTGAAAACACTTTCTGTCTGTTCTTCTGAAAAGTAGCTAGAGTCATTGAGAACCAACAGACTGAAACTTGAATGATTTCAATGTAAATGGAAGAAAAAGAATTGGCTAAAAAGATCAGGGGAGTTAGATTCTATTTCTGCATACTTCAGCCATGAGCTCCTTGCCCTTTGCCAAGTTTTAAATTTTCTCTAAGCTTCATTTTATTGTCTAAAATTAGATATTTAAAATTTAATCCATGATGTTTCCTCTAGCTCTACATTAATAATTTCCACACACACTAGACTTCTAATCTTTCTTTCAAATACCCTTGAATGCAAACAGCTTTAGTTCTGAAAACTTCATAACAGCTTAGAGCACAGTATTATGCATTGTATAGAGTCCCAACTTTCATTATCAAATGTTCTATGAGGTCAGACGGACTCATTCAGGTGTTATGAAAACATGACAGTAGTCGAATATCCAATGGAGGTTAGTTTAGACATAGTTTTGAAAGGTGATAGTTCTAACAATTCGGTCACAAACTTTCAAAATAAGCAACTAGGGATGGTCACAGAAGTCGTGGGGAGGTAAAACAGAATGAAAATAATGTTGGGAATTTGCACTGGGGTTTATACTTGGGGCACAAGAGTGTAATCGACATGCATTTTGTGAAATAAATAAAGGGAAAAAATTACTCAAGGGACATTTTGGTAACATTTATGTCTAATTTTTAACATCACCAAATAGAGTATCAGTCATAGGATGAATGCACAATGGAAAAGCCATGAAAATAATTTTGAGCCTTCATTTTTCCAAAATGTAACTCTAAGCCTAATGAGCAAGCCCAAGACTGAACCTTTTTGGGCAATGACCCAGCACTTTTCTTTTCTGCAGCAAGAAAGGAGAAGTGGGGCTTTGTGCCATATTATCACTCCAAATGCTACAACTAGTCCAAGGAGGTGTCACTAATCTAGAGCTCTTGCGTGCTGAGGAGCAACTGTCAGGAAACTCTGGTCCTTAAAACTGTGACAGGCTCTTAGTATAGGAATCATGTTAATATTTTGGTCTCAGTGACTCACCCACTTCTTTTCAAGGGGGAACCATCCTGTAGCTGATGCCCTGTCTGTATGACAGTTATATTTTGGAACTAGGATATGGTACCTTTTGAAACTAAATTATGTTTGGTTTGCACACTCCAAGATTTTGGCTTGAATATTCATTACTTGTTTGGTTTTTTGTTTGTTTGTTTATTTGTTTAAGAACCAGGTAAGAAACTGAAAATGACTATTAGGCGAGTTACAAAGAATTGCCCAATGAGGGTTAGTTGATATAAACAAGAACCAGCTGCTAAGTTCCTCTGGAATGAAAATAAGACAAAATTTATGCATGAGGTTCTAGGGTTAAGGGTCAAGTGAGATGGCTTATTGGGTAAGGCACTTACTTTCCCAACCTGACAATTGAGTTTGATGCCTGGGACTCCATGGTGGAAGGAGACAATTGATTTCAGCACATTGTCTCTAGGCACACATACCCCTTGCAAAATAAAGAAGCAAATACATATTTGTTTATATATATATATATATATATGCATATATAATTATATATGTGTACATTTGATAGTAATTAATATAATAAGTAATATACAAAATATTAAGTAATTCTAGAATCTTAATATATATTAATCATATATTACTACACATTATTCTATTATATATTATATAAATTATGTGAAAACATATAAATATAAGTATATATTAAGATATGTTAAGATTCTAGGACTACTATCTACAAATTAGGTTTATGTCTTTACAAATGATGTAGACCTCTGATAACCCAATGTCACTCAGGTGAATAATTAAGATAAATTCCCCACTTCTGTCAGGCTATTTGTAATATTGCTATATGAACCAAGGAGACCTTGATTCTCTTGAACTCTTCTTCACTACATTAGAGAAGGGGCTCTTTGATATCTCTAATACTCAAATACTACAGAATGAGCATATCCTATGTAGGAGATCTTGAGAAAATGAGCACCAAAACCTTTGTACTTTGGAGAAGCTCAGTTTGAGGCTCAAAATAGCAGTGTATTCGCATCTTTTGTCACCTGAAGTACCGCTGAGCTGGCAAGGTTTTATAGGACTGCTACTATCAGGTGCTAGTCACATGGAAGGCTTTACTTGGTAACTGTGGATAAGGAATCAATGAGTTGGGCTGATCTGTTCATCAAAGGCGCCCCATGTCATCCATGCTGCTTTTGTTATGCCAGAAATAATCTGGTCTAAGTCCCAAACCCTTATTGACTCTCTCTAGACTCATTTTTATGAGTAAGCTAGGAGGTACTTGGCCTCTTAGCCTCACTATTTGAGCGAATGACCAATGATGTGTGCCTAGGCCACAGCCACCTTCTCCTTGACACTTAAAGTCTTGCCGGGGATTAGTCACTGGATAAATCTACCACTGAGTGAGTTCTAAATTGTAGGGTCATCAACAGAGAAAATAAACAAGAAGACATTACAACCTGGGTCCTTTTGCTCCTACCAAAAGGTGTACTCACCGTATAAGGTCTAAGATGTCAGAGAGACTTCAAAATTAAGTACAGTCTCAACCTTTTAGTCAGAACCCAAGGAAAAATGTTTTCTGACATACGCTGAGATGCGAGGTAAAATAAAGGGGGAAAATACAATAAAAGATCAGTCAAGGAACCTAGTATTAGTTCATCAGAAAGTTACGGTGTGATCTTAAATTTATTTTACATTTCTGACTCTATTATATTTTATCTGTAAAATGGATGGGTCGGAATACCTAGGTGTGCTGCTGGGTTTAGGTCAAGTTGACACAAGCTAGAGTCATTTGGGAAGTAGGACTCTCAACTGGAAAAAAATGCCCCCACATTGCTTGTAGGCAAGGCTGTGGCACATTTTCTTGATTAACAATTGATATGGGAGGACTGAGCTCATTACAGGAAGTACCAGCCTTGGGCTGGTGGTGTGGGTGCTATGTGAAAGCAGTCTGAGCAAGCCATGGGGTGCAAGCCAGTAAGAAGAACTTCTTCATGACTTCTGCATCAGCTCCTGCCCTGGTTTCCTTGGACTATAAACTGTAAGATAAAATAAAACCTTTCCTTCTCAATTCGCTTTGGTCATGGTGCTTTATCAGAGCAATAGAAACCATAACTAAGACACAGGGTGTTTACAAATCAGATTTCCCCAGGGGCTTTAAGGAGTGTTCATGGTTCCTTGAACAGGTTTCATGTTACTGTAAAAGGAGCAACTCTGATTTAAAAACCTTTCCATTGTTGCTATAAAATGTGTCTATTTGAGCACTGCCTATGTATGCACTACTAGTGTACTTTGTGTTTGTGGTTTGATTGCTTTGTTTGCATTGTTGTTCTCAGCCTTTTGAAATCTAATATCTCAGTCATATCTTTCTAGTTGCAATGAAAGCAACTTCTATGATCAGAAAAATTGTGACAGTGCAGGTCTCTCTTCTCTCCTTCATCCCCTACCCCTTCCACTCCCAGCACACACAAACATCAGACAATAGAGTAAAACTTCAAAACTGTGATAACCTACAGCTTAGAGAGACACAAGTGTCTAAGTCCTTCAAGGAAGCCCTGAACCTCTTCCATACCTATTCCAAGGCTTTCGCTCCTGTGGCTCATTTTCCAGGACTTCTTCTTTGCAGATCTGGAATGTGATACGATTGGTGGCGATCATCTGGGATGGAGCTACAAGACTCACCGCATTCTGACATTTGGAAGCATGGATCCTGGCCAGGGTATGACTGCCCAACCCAATGTTCTAAGTTGGGGTGTGCTGTTCCCTTTAATACTGTAATGTTGTCCTTGCTCTCTTTTCTTACACTATATTTTCTATCATATAATGGATAAGGGCTCTAATTTTTCTCACAGTAGTTGACTACCAATATGAATAATAAAATGCCTACAAATAAAAAGGTTCCCCATGTTGCAATCCACAGACCCAGAGAGGCTAAGTAACAAGGAGAGCTCAAGGAGGGGATGCATGGAGCTCCCTGGGAAGGGAAAATGGAATAGATACTGTGGGTGGACTGGGCGTGGGTGGCGATGGGAACAAGAGGAAACAGGTTGGGAGAGGATGGAAGGAGAGAGTACTGGGAGAGACAACTGGAGGGGGGGCAATTTGGGGGCAAGGTAGAACCCTAGTGCAATGTAAACTCCCAAGAACCTATTACGGTGATTCTAGCTAAGACGCCCAGTTATGGGGATACAGAACCTGAACTAGTCATCTCCTATAACAAGCCAAGTCTTCCAATGGGAGGTTCAGGACACCAACTCAGTCACAAAAACTTTGAACTACAATTTGTCCCAACAACATCATGCGCTGAGGTAAAGGTGGCACAGAAATTGTGGGAGTGGTTAACCAGTGACTAGTCTAGCTGGAGACCCATGCCAGGGGAGGGAATCCCATCCCTGACACCATCTAAAGGACCAGAAACCAGAAGCCAGAATCCTAAGCTCAAAGACCTAGCACAGAAGCAAGCACAGCTGACAAAAAAAAAAGGGTCAATGAAATGATGCCTAGTGATATTCTGCTATACTCATAGATTGGTGCCTAACTGAACTGCCATCAGTGAAGCTTCATTCAGCAATGATGGAAACATATGCAGAGACCACAGCCAAACTATAGGTGGAGTTTGGGGAATCCTATTGAAGAGGGGGAGGAAGGATTGTAGGAGCCAGGGGGGGTCAAGGACAGAGCAAGAAAACCCACAGAATCAACAAACCTGGACCCATAGGGGCTCACTGAGACTAAACAGAAAATCAGGAGCCTGCATGGGTCTAACCTAGGCCGTCTGTGTCTATGTTATAGTTGTGTAGCTTGATGTTTTTGTGGGACTCCTAAGAAAGGGAGCAGGTGGCTGTTTCTGATGTGTTTGCCTGCTTTTGAGGCCATTGTCATCCTACTGGGTTACCTCATCCAGCCTCAAGATGAGTGGAGGTGCCTAATCTTATGCAACTTGATATGGCAAGTTTGGTTGGCATCCATAGGGAAAGCGGAGGAGTGGATGTGGAGGGAGCAGGTAGTGGGGGATGGAGGAGGTGGGGGACAGAGGGAAGAAGGGGGCGACATGGTTGGGATGTAATATATAAGAGAGCAAATTATTTTTCAAAAAGTTTCCACGATTCTGAAAGGAAAATAAATATAACATCATCTATCAACTGAACAAGTTTGTTTTCTTTTAAATTGTTGTGTTGACATTTTCACACAAGTATACATTCCATTCTGATTACTCCCTCACCAATTCTGTCTCCCTCCCACCCCTATCAATCCTAGCTTCTCCCTACAAGTCCCTTTGCCATATTCATGTGCTTCTATAAACCCAGTGAGTTTAACCAGGGCCACTATGTGAGCCTGAGCTTAGAACTCTCTATGAGGGCTCCTCAATGGTCACACAACTGATGGCAGTGCTTTTTAACTTCCCAGAATCTATCAGTGGCCACTAGTGAAGTAGGGGTAGGGAAAGAGCCCACTCCCTAATCTAAGCCATCCCCAATCTGAGGTTGGCTGTGGACGGGCCCTTTCTTGTGAAGACTGAGTGTGAGAAAGAACAGTTGTATTGAACTCATAATTGGAATGGCAATGTCATGCCTGATTTTTTTATTAGTTTTTTTTTTTTAATTCGGCCTCAAGAATAGATCAGTATTAGTGTAAAAGAGTACTTAACATTTTTTCAATTGGCTTCTAACCAACATGTTCATATTTTTTCCTTAGTTACATAGAAAGTCACCAATCAAAATAGACATAATTGCTCCCTGATGTAATTAAATCAGTTGCCTCATATACTTTAGGGATCCAAGATGAAAACTATAATTCTATCAGTATCATTTACTTCTCATTCTTGCAAAAATTCCTGATCTGTAAAACTAGGATGCTGTGGCTTGCCGTGCTTCCCAATACAGTTTTCATGGGAAAGGAAAAGCATTTAGAGAAAGCTTCAGAAAAACTAAATAAATAAAAGTAAATAAACAAATACTGTGGGTGAGAAACATCGTGTGGCTTATATAATATCAGATATAACTAACAATCTGCTGGGAATGAAAATTCACGTTCATTCATAAGCCAAGACTACGACCCAGAGGCCCCTACATAAATGTTTATGTTTTATGCTTCCATGGTAGGGTATGAGACACTAAAAACACTGTGACGGAATAAAATCCATTCTTTACTACACAACTTACGTTATTTGAATACATATATGAGAAGGATGCATGTTTTTATTGTACTGTATATGCAACAACAAGCCAGGATAACTTGTATGCATGTGACACATTCTGTTGAGATTTTTTTCTGAAGCATTTGTTTTGTTTGTTTGTTTCTTTTTACCTTGGAGATGTTTGAAGGAAGAAGGGAGAAAAGAAGGAAAGGAGGGAGGAAGGGAAGGAGGGAGAGAAGAGGGAGGGAGGAAGAAAGAACGAACCAAGACACAGAACACTGGGATTTGTAACTGCTCCCTTATCTAGATAAAACGGCTAATAAGGTCACAAGCACTGCCACAAGGGCTGCAGCTTCCTGTTGTGTTTACAAATCCCTGTGTGCACTTTCTCAAGCGTCTAGCTTAGGCTGCCACCACTGTACTGAAGATTCTCACACAAATAGCTTAAGGCACTCCCAAATTACCCAGCCTGGTAGATATTTTTTCTCCTCATTCTCCTTTGGAACTTCGGATTTTTATGGTGGATTTAGAATCTCGGTCCTGTTGCTATATCTAAGATTATCCTGCCTCCTACGCTCTTTTCTTCTACCATCCAAATATATGTCAACTTCTTGAGGTCATTTCTCGTCTTTTGTTCTCTTATGTACCCCTATAGCGGATATTACTGACTTAATGAAGAGTTTTCTAATGTCCTCAGTCCTGAGAAGTCTCTAGTTACTTTGTCTGGGAGCACTGGTCTCACTTAGTAAAAGGAAAAGGGAGGGGGTGATGACTGAGTAGTGTCCATGAAAGGATCGTTGTACGCAGGGCCGACTCATCCTTATGATTGTTCTTCAATAAGCTCATAGCTGGTGAGGACACAGCCGACAGTGACAATGATCTTTTCTCCAAATCTCATGGAATCCTAACACTCCAGAGTTCTAGGTCCATCTCATACAGACAGAATTGCATTTGTTTTGTCTACTTGGTCTTCCAGCTAAATTATTATATAATACACCGGGCCCAGATGAGAGTCAGCAAATGAAGTGACCCAGAATCGGTCAAAATAAACATTCTTCAGTACACCAAATATTGCCATAACTGTGAACAGATGCCACATCTCTGGTTAAGGATTTTCAGAGCACTGTTCTTCCTCTAACATTAAAGAATGAGAATGAAAGTATATACTTTGATGAATATACTTCAGCTAGTTTTCACACACACATGCATGTGGGGACACACACACACACACACACACACACACACACTAATTGTTGTAGTTCACAATTGTCTTTCATTGTAACAGACAACAAAATGATGACAATGGGCATAGAAACGCCTTGAATAACAAAACGAACTTTGACATAGCACCTACTGTGATTTGGACATGAAATCCATCCCCCCGGCCCTGGTTCTTCTATGGAAGCCTTGGTTCCCATGTGGCAGCATTGCATTGGGAAGGGCCTAGAAGCTTTGAAGGTGAGGCCTGGCTGGAGGCTGCAGGTATGTCCTCAGGGACTGTATCTTGTCCTGATCCCTTCCTGTGCCTCTCTGCTTCCTGTCTACTGTGAGATGACTTACTTTGATCCATCACACCCTTGGGTCCACAATAATAAAGCTGGCCTACCAGACACTTTTAAAATTGTGAGCCCAAGCAAATCTTCTCTTGCTTCGAATTGTTTTTCTCAGTATTTTTCACTGGGTAAACACAGCATGCAGTACAATGTGGGTGATTGATTTTTTTCCTTTGTAGTGAAAAGAAGATGTCTAAGTTTCTGTACAAAAGTAATTTAGTTTACCAAAGCATGGACATCTAGCAGTCTATCTAAGATGGGGCAAAAATATTTCTTGAGTTGAATTACATCATTTGGGATCCTTGCATTGAGAATGTTTAGAACTCATAGGATACAAGCTATAAAGTTTCCACAGAAACCCAGCCTGCATTCAGCAGTGGGGCCACACAAAAGTTCCATTTTGAGTAACAGCACAATTCTAAAACTCCACAGAAAGGGTTTCTTGACCACAGGGCATCAATACCCATTGTTTCTAGAAATGGTTTTAGTAAAGTGTCACACCGATTTATTTGAGCTCAAAGAGAACTGATGTACTGTTTAAAAACAAATCTGTTCTTTGTATAAACATGAATTAAGAAAAAATGTAAATCCCCCATCTAGGTTTATTTTTAAGTAGGGCCTTTAATTATATATTTATAAACCTAGGGTGTTTGATGCCTTAAACAGTTAAGATAATAAGCTGGATTTGGCAGAACATGTGTTCTGATTGCTAGATGGCTGATGATCCTTGGAACATCAAGAGTCACATGAAATGCCATTCTGGAAAGATGCTGTCAGAAGACCTTGAAGAGATCAGATCTCCTTTTGACTTGATTCTATTCTCCTGGAATACAGACAAACCACATTCCCCTCCCTCCCTCCTCTCTTCATTAAACTGTATTAATTCTGATTGATACCCATCTTTGTAATTTGTACTTTTTCAAAGGATAATTGCTACAAGACCAGTTTTTACCCTAAGTAGATGACATGAATTTAAATAAGTCTTATTTTCTAGCTGATCAAAAATGAAATATAATGTACAGAATGTTTTCATCATATATCTTAATTCTGCCCAATGTTTAAATATCATTTCAAATTTATTGTGACAGAGGATTATGGATGGTTATTATTTTTCCTCCCCATAACCCATCTTAGACTTTATAAATTGCACATATGAACAGTGTAAAGAGATGTGGGCAGTCTTACCTGAAAGTTCAGCCATAACTCCTTCACGTGTCATACAAAGGTTTATAACTAGCTTGGGACCGAGGGTCAACCTTGTAATGTCCCACCAAAGCACATGATAGCTATGCTGTTCCACATGATGACCACTTTGCTGTCTTATAAAATGGGCGTGTCAGCTATAAGAGATAACCTCTCAATCTTCTACCATGTACCCTTCAGGAGAAAATGAACTGGCCAAGTCACTATGCCAAGTTACTATGCCAGTTATCTGCCTTAAACAATTACAAACCACTCACATTCTAAATATTTAGATTACTAGGAATTCCAAGTTCTTGCAGTGTGCATGAGAGGCGGAGAAGGTTTCCTGGCTGCATGTGCTTGAACACAGTACTGACACTGCATATGAAACTGGTTAGGGCTGAGGTGTTTGGAAGAAAAGAATTTTGATTTTTTATGAAGATTGGCAAGAAAAATCACTTTTTCTTCCAAATTTTGTTAAAACATAACCCAATCTCAACTATATTTGTTACAAAACAAAACTATTCTGACTCACTTTCTCATTTCTGTTTGTTCTCGTTATTTTTTGGACTTTTAACTAATTATTCATAGGTAATAATAGTGTAGCATTAAGGTCGAACATGACCTGTCTGTGATGAAAATACTAATAATCTAATTTTATAAACAGGTTTCATTGAGGCGGAAACGTCTTTCCCTGCCTGGGTACAACTGGTCTTATGCTCTCAGGATTGCTTGCAATATCCTCTAGTGGTCTTCAGCAATGTTCTCTTGACGTCGGGGTAATGTTTTTCTTAAACGTCTTTTGCAACCAGAAGTGCCTGGATGCAGGATTTGGGCGGAAACTAAGGAGAGAGGAGCATCCCAAGAGGTATTAGTTACCGATGGCTGGCATGCTCTCTGTCTCTTTTCTAGGTAATGAGGTTGCTAATGAGCTACGAGCAAGTAATGCTATTGGAGTCCAAGATTTGAGTCTGAGGTAAAAAGAACAGTAAATGTGAACACTTAGCCAAAGCTCACAAATCTATAGAAGTTCATCTGAGACTTATAAAGCAATACACACGTGATATAAAACGAGAGTGTGTGGGGGGGAACACATAATAAATTTTGACCTTAAGAACAATTATTTGCTTAAAAAAATTAATCAAAATAAATGGTTCAAAGATGTGGCCACGTTTTTCTTCAATTGATGTGTGAATTCCTAGCAGAAATGTGCTCAGTTCTGTGTTTATGCCTGAAAACGTTGTCTCTAAACTCATATGTTTAAATGTCAGACAGTATACGCTCGTCAACGCCTTCCAGTGTAGGCTATGATAGCCTTTGTCCCACTTACAGTGAAGCCAGTACTTCCTCCATCCTTCTCAGCCACAGGTCCACATGACAGCGGGGATGGAGCAATGGACTGGGCAAAGGTTTAGCTTTCCTCACAAGACTTCTGTCACATCATCTTGGGCTCTCCTGTTGCTAACTGGTTGTAACTAGTCCACAACAACTCTCAAAGGTGGTTGGCTGTTTTATCTACAGTAACCTTATTCCTTTTGGAAGTGTGTCATCTCCATTAGATGTAGAGAAAAAAAAAGAGCCTTTAAGCTACATCCTACAACAGTTTTGAATTTTTCATCTACAAAGAATTCACAAACAGACACAGGCAAGTGACAGAAACCTTAGCTAATATAAGTGGCCACTCACAATAACTGTCTAAATCCAGAACGTATAATAACTATCCACCTAAGATGACCTCAAGGTACAAACACCATCCTACCAGTAAAAAATTACAAATTGTCAAAATGTCTCTATAAAAACAAAAGAAAACAACAACAACCACACCAAACCAAACCAAAATAAAACAAAAAACCTCTCTGGGAAGATAGTTTTCCCACTACTGTTTCCTGTTGTCTCTGAATTTGAAAAGCACTGACTATTCTATCATAGGGGAAGAAAAAGAAGAAAACTCCACTGTGGTTAACTTATTCACTAATGTACATCTCACTGTGATGGAAAGTACAAGTGTCTACTCTCTGTTAAAGGTGTCGATCCCTCCTGCTGCAGGCACTGAAGGTGGCAGGTAGAGCAAAGTAGACAAGAACGCACTAAGAATGTTCAAGTCTGTTAGGTGCGTAAGTACAGTATGAAGAGCCCATGCTTCCAGAGAAAGGAACTATTGTATATATTCTAGTGAGCTCTCACTGGGCTCCGTAAGTGAAAATGCAAAGAAGGAGAATGGGAGCTATAGGCAAATGGTGAAGTTATAAAGCAAAATAGGTAGGAAGCTGAAGTCCAAAGGTTCTAAGTACCAGCCTAAGTGGGACTCATAAGCCTTTGGAGATGGCTACTAGTGGCTGGTGATGATCTGAGAAGGACTTGGATGTGTGTAAGCTAAGCCAAAGCCCTAACTAAACTCCCATGATAGAGTGAGGCTGTTGGAAAGATGTGTACATCAGAGGACTAAGGAGCTACAAGTAGCATCATTTAGCCATCAAGAAGATGCTGAAACTTGGGCTTAGAACTCTCCATTAGGGCTCCTCAGTGGTTATACGGCTGATAGCAGTACTTTCTAACTTCCCAGAACCTATCAGTGGCCACTGGTTCAGTAGGGGGAGGAAATGAACCCACCTTGAAACCTTCCCCAATCTAAGGTTGGCTGATGGAGAAAGGATTGTTAAGGATGCATCTAAGATTTCCGGTGTGGCTTCTAGGAAAAATGGTGAAACCTCAACTAGACAGGGCAGCTATGGAAAGACACTTCGGTAAGCTATGAACTGGAAGGGAGCACTAAACGATGTGGAGCCCCTTAAACCCAAGGCTTACTGGTTTTCAGGTGCTCTGGCTTTGAAAGTTTTAGAATGAGATACTGAAAACCTTTTCCAGTATTTCAGAAAAAGTCAGAAATGCAATGCTGGAGCCCAGGGGAAGACACGAATCCAAACAAACACGTGAGGAAAGCTCCCAGAACAGAGGTAGACTTTCAAAAATACATGAAATCCCTAAGCGACAAGGCCAAGCAACGTATGCCCCTTTGCTAGAGTTGAGAGTGAGGCAAAGTTGAACCTGAACCTGAACGGATGGAAAAAACATTGCAGAAATATAGCCGACGGCTTCCAGAAAAGGAACTGGAAACTCCCCTGTCAAGGACGTTTAAAGGAGATGCAGGCCTGAGACACCAGCACCTGCTCTACAACTCAGCTCAACAAAGACGGGTCCAGGATCACCGACAGCACTGGACAGTTAGCTCAGCATCGTTGAGGAGCTGTGTCAGAGGAACTGTTAACAGACAGAAACTGGTGTGGCGAGCTGCGGCATGCAATCGGTGTTTGGGAACCTTTCCAAGGACAGCAGGGATTTAAGCTCAAGTGAAGAGTATGACTGAAGGAAGAAATCTAAATGTAAAGGATGGCTGAATTCATTACTAAGAATACGGAAGACACGTGCCTTGAATAGAACAACCAATGTGCAAAAGTGCAGGAGAGGGCAAAGAATGATACCCAAGACTGTGGAAGAGCATCAGCTGAGTTAGTCTCTTTTCTTGTGTGAATATAGGGGTGTGTACAAAGCAAAACAAGATTGATAGGTCTGCAATCATCTCCTCCCCCACCCCCACTGTATTCCTCTGAGCTCCTCAATTTCACCATCACCCAGATTCTTGGGAATATTTTCTGAGCAATTTATACCTTTCTCTCCAGCCCCCTAACTGATCTGCTCAGGCTGAAGACCATGAGACTGTAATGTACGGGCCCGTTTATGTTCCACCCATAGAGTAGACGCTTGTTCTTTCTGCAGCATTAACAACTTCGCAAACCTCACCCTGTGCATTCTGAAGGACATGTGGCAGAGCTACTGTCAAAAGCACAACTGTGACTAGTGTCTGCCGGGCTGTGACTCGGTTTGCATCTTCTGACTCTGAAGTCTTGTGTTCTTTCTCCTCTGCAGTGCTATTGCCTGGTGCTGGTCAAGGCAGGGGGCAGCAGACTGCGTTTCTGTCTAAACATTACTCCCCGCCTTGCTGTCAGAGACCTAGCTTTAAATGGCTGAAGGACCTTGATAAATGGTGTGAAAATTTTACGGTCCTTCCGTCAGGTGCCATAATTTATTATCACATAATGCACAGTTAGAAGAACCGAAAGGAACCATCCCACAAGGGCAAACAGTGTGGAGGCGATGGCCCTCTGACACTCTGAGGCCACGGGCACTGTATGGATCCAATAAGAAAGCTGCGTTGAGAAATGAGAAAACAACCTCTTGATCTTGCAGAATGTTTTTGGACACCTAAAGACTCTTTTATTACTGAGGCTGATTAAAATGAAAAGTTTAAACGACTAAAGTGTTCTTTTTGATGAGCTTTTGCCATGAACTATGGACCTTGTAGTCCAGGGGGACTTGAGCCCTTTGATCCTGGGCACTCACATAAATTCAGACCCATAAAACATCATTGGGTTTGGTTTTCCTGGTGTGGCTGATCTTGCCAGATTTGTAAGGCGACCTTGTTCTCTCCCCTCCCCAGTTTGGAGCCCGTCTACCATTGTTTTACCCTGAGAGGAAAAAGCGGTGGTTTGGGGCATTCCAACGATTAAGAGTGAGCCACTCCTCTGGAACATTAGGATTTCTCAGAAAAATCACGATACCGTGATACTGTACTCATCAAGATGGGATCCAATGTTACTTTATGAGCTCAGAACAGAATATCAAAAAGGAAGCCTTGTTCTGCATCATAATGATCACAGGTTTCTCACTACTTAAAATAGTTAAAGGTGATGCGGTTTGTTGTGAGACCAGCTTTAAGAGCCTAGCCACCTGAACAACACGATTCTGAGGTGGGAAAAGTACTGTCGTAAGTGTCTAGCAGTGATGAATTTAAAAGCTTGTATTTGTGGAAGAAATAAGAAATTACCCAATTGTACATTTGTTATGAAAAGATGTTTAATAAGTACAACTTAAATTTTTGATTTATCTTCAAATCATTCTCCAGTATTTGTATCTGTTCCCACAGTTCCACATTCCTGTAACTGGAAAAATAAATTTTCACTATAAGGATTTTATGAAGTAGATTTGATGCATTGCACAAGAAGGAGGAGGAGGAGCAGGAGGGATGGGAGGGGGAAAAGAGGGAGGAGGAGGAGCAGGAGGAAGGGGAGCAAGAGGGGCAGGAGCAAAAATTTATGAGCCGCCATCACAATTTATGAGCAGGTAGGACTGCAAAGGACTTAGAAAGGCCTGCAATATAAGGACCAATACAGTCAATAGTCAGTCATAATTATGTTTTAAGGAATAAAACATTAATTTGGGCTGT
>CM052701.1:60643952-60664490 GCA_028551405.1 Uromys caudimaculatus
TTTGGGCTGTCAGAAAAACTAATGATCCATGTAGCTTATTCACTAGGCCAGGGAATATTAATTTGAGTTGAGTAAGCAGTTTTCAATGATTTTATATTTCAGAGATTTTCCTGAAAGCTGAAAAACTATCTGCACTGGAGTTATGAGATGTTTCAAGAGTTCTCTGAAGAGTGACGTAGAGGACACGCTTCAGTCTCCAGGTGATGTTTTGTGACAGTCTCAAATGCACTCTCTCAGAAAGCATCTCAGAGGATAGTCCACCCAGAAGAGAAGCCTCCTCACCCCCATAACTGTGCCCTTGTCGTCTTAAGGTGAAGGTACTCAGTTATGTCATGGAAAACTGACTGTTTTATGTATCAGGACAGGTCAAACGTTAGCAATTCAACCCTTGAACTTCCTCTGTTGAATTTGAAAACTGTATCTTTTCTGAATGCTTTGAATTTTGTTTATTATATCTATACAGCAGCTAGGACATTGAGCTAAAACAAAAACCAACCAAACAAACAAACAAAATCCCCACACGGTTGTATGACATAGATATCTACAGATATTATAAGAAACTGCCCCTGTGGATGGACATAACTGTCTGGTGGTGTACGTATAATGGGCTTACCTATGGAGAGGCTATCCAGTTGTCACTTAATACAGTAGTATGTTATAGGTGCCCTTTTCCTCCCCAGTAATTCTTTGGAGAAATATTTACTGTGTACTTACAAGCTCCTAGGTACCACAGGCAGCATCAAGCTGTGGATATTTAAAGCAGTCGCTCTCAACCTTCCTAATGCTGCAGCTCCCTTAATACAGTCCCTCATGCTGTGCTGACCTCCAACCATAAAATTATTTCATTGCTACTTCATAACTCTATTTTTGCTACTGTTGTGAATCATAATGTAAATAGCTGATATGCAGAATATTTGGTATGTGACTACTGAAGGGGGTCAGGACTGCAGGATGAGAACTGCTGGTCTGGAGAGAGCCCAGCAGCCTTGATTCTAGCAGAAACTGCCACCGGCACAGGTACAGTGCTTCTGGTCAGAGACTGTAGCTTGTCCTTCATGCCTGCACCTTGAAGCCATCTGACCCGAATGACCATTAGCCTTCCCAGCTGCCCCTCCATGTCCTAAAATACAACTCAGCAACACCCAGGGCTTTGGACACATAGATCTGCTTCTTTCTCTGCACAGTGCCAGCCAGTGGATCTCACTGTCTTGAGGGTGAAACTAGAGGACTTACTGCAAGGTCTCGCATGTAAATGTAGAACCGAGGATTTGGTAAAAATGACTTTGCTATCCTAACACACAGAATAAAAAGGCTTCACTTTCAGCTGCTGTTCTGTTTGCCACTACTATCGCTAATGGCCAGGCTCTCTGTGGTCCTTTAGAGCAGCCAAGCTCTTCACACCTCGCACATCTTCCTAATAGTTCCTATCCTTTCCCTCCAAAGTCACACCCTCTCAGAGCACACCTCAGAAACACTCAGCATGAACATCCCATGACACAGATACTGTCATATTCTTATTCTCCCTCTCTCCATCCTTCTTCTCTCCCCCTCTCCCTCCCCTCCTCCTCCTCTCCTCCTCCCTCCCAGAGCATGAAAGTCTGTCCTGATTTCTCTAGTTGCTGCGCAGTACCAACAACCAGTTCATTCCGTTCATTCATTTCACTAATATGTACTGAAAGAAGGAAGGAAGGAATGAGATCTTTGACTTCCTTTTCTGTTTTTAAATGAAATAGATGAGAATTTAAATATATTTTAAATTAAATAAATATATTTAAATGAAATAGTCTCTTATCTCATTTTTTTTAATGTATCCTTTTGTCTTTTGTCATGTAAAATGGATGTCTGGATGAATACACAGAAAGACAGATTCAAATGAGAGAGAAGCTATATCACTTCTATAGACTGATTTTAGCCTTATCTCTGTGTATAAACATGCACAGTATTTTTTTTTAATTTCCATTCATTTCAAGAAAAAAAAATAATTGTATAAAAGCTTACTTGGTTCAAAAGTAAAAGGATCAGCCTGACCTCTAGTGGTATGTCTAGAAATTGCTTCTAAAATGGAACCAGATTCCCTATAGGACAGAAAACCACATTTCTCAGTTAAGACTGATTACTATTTACATTCATACCAAATAAAGAAAATTGAGACAAAACTAATGAAACTATACCAACAAATGCACAAGCTCCCACATACATAAGAAATTATCACCCATTTATGGCAATCAAAGATATATATCAGATTATATTTTAGGAAGATTTTCTTCCTAACTAACAATAATTTTCTTCCTAACTGCAATTCAGGGAAGACTTGTGCTGGTGGTACATGAAGAGGCAGTAATGACAGTACACACTTCCATGCTGCCAGGAACTAATAAACACATTCTCCATCCTACCTCAGCTCCCTGTCAGTGGGCAGGGCTTGACAACGTCTGCATTTTGTGGGACAAATGCTCAGACTGAGGACTCTGGATTCAGGGCATGTTGTGGACTAGTTACTCCACAGCCTCCATCAGAAATCAACTCCAAGTCTGCACTCGGGCTCCTAAGGAGTCTGTGGGCCCAGGCTCAGCATCTGCATAGCAGCAAATGTGCAGATTCAAATGCACAGGATTTATTTCTGCTAAACTCGTGATGGTTTATATTATGCACAACAAAAACATAGATGAAAATATTCCTTAAGACATTCTCTATATTCCTTCACTGGCTTCTTAGTTACAGTCATATGAACATTTAGGGGAATACCAGGGAGGTTTTTTACAAATTTTCATAATTCACATCTGTGGCAGTTTTGTTTAATGCCCAGATTGCTCCCTTGTCCTCTCAAAAATTATTATTTCCATGTGCTGAGTTGATGAAGACAGAGACACTGTGAATAGATCTCGGATCAACGTTTTTGTGAGTTTAGCTGTATGTGCTCATGTGCAGAGAGCATTCCATTTGCTCCAGCGGCAAAGTGTAAACCTTGAGAAAGGGACCCATGAAGTAGGTCAGAGATATGAAAGTAAGAATACCCACAAGTTTCCCTTAATGGGGGCCACCATCCCATTTGGTTCTCCTGGAGACAAGGTACAACCTACATTAATTTTCCACTTGGCAGTTATCCCTGGACCATTTCACCCTGGGAGTTACCATAAATGTGACTGGATTGCACAATGAGCGGAGCCTGCCAGAGGCCATGGCTCCGTGATGCTTCTCTTCACTTAGGAATGGAGCATGTGATGAATGGAGTAAACCAAAAGGCTTCCCGTAATGGGAAGGTCAAGCGCTGGCTGGTCCATCTCCTTGTATCCCACAACCCAAAGAATATCAGTTAAGAACAGACCAAACAGCCTGTCATTTCTAGGACACTTCCAAACTGCTGAAAGGACTAGCCCTAGACATGACTGCTAAATTTTCAAGCTCTCCACAGGCAGACAAAGGAAATGCTTTTTGTTTTCCCTCTTTTACCTTTTAAAATGGGGGAAAAAAATGAGTCTCAGATAAGCCCTTTCACCCTGCATTCGCACTTTCCCTCCTGACTCTAAGAGGGGGCTGGGGCCTTCCACAGAAGTTTCAATGGTTGTTTTAGGAGCTGCTTCCTTTTGTGAGTAGCATACTTGATAAGGCTCCAAGAGGCAGAGGCTCCACTGAGGGTACAACTGGAAACCCATCAAACAGCTCCCTACAGGCCACAGAGCGTGGCTCCCTGGTTTACAAGGACAACATCTAGAAGGGGCTAAAAGTCTTTTGTTTATTTTAAAGGCAGCGAGCAAGTAAGGATTTAGAGTTTCTGAATTAGACAATCTCACGGTGAAATGTGATGGATAATTTTTCCTTTAAGCTGAAAATTGGCCTGGAGTAGCACTGAAAGACCCTACTAGGGACCATATACCCTGCTTCTTCATTTTGAAAGTAGGGAAGATGAGCCCAGTGTGTGCTTCAAGTTCATGGTATTCACCATGACGAATGGAGCAGAATCCAGATGTAACTCTAATGTTTTTCGGATTAATGCTGCATTACCTAATGGAAAGAGCAAGGCTTCCAAGTCAGACCCACCGAGCAGGGTAGAACTCAGATTCACCATTGCCTAGTTTAGAACTTCTGACAAGCCACAGTCTTTAAAAGCTTTATGTTTGGCACACAATGGGGACTTGATGACCATTGGGTACAGTTCTTTTCATGCATAAATTGCAATAAATATTTGTGCATAACCCATGAACCAAGAACTTTGCTAGGTACTTGCCCTAGTCAGTTTTAACTGTCAAACGGATACACCTGAGGGCAGCGGCTCTCACCCCTCCGAATGCTGTAACCCTGTAATACAGTTCCTCGTGTTTTGGTGACTCCAAACCATAAAATTAGTTCACTGCTACTGCATTAACTGTACTTTTCCTACTGTTATGAATCATACTGTAGATATTTAGTATGCAGAATAACTGATACGCAATCCCCAAAGGGATTGTAACCCACAGGTTGAAAACCACTGCCTTAAAATCTCCAGAGAATGAAGTCTTAATTGAGGGAAAAAGGGATCTGAGTGGCCTGTGGGCATGCTTGTCTTGATTGCTTGCTGATATGGGAGGGCGTGACCCAGTGGGTGGAAGCATCTCTTAGAGATGGAGTTCTGAGCTATAAGGAAGCTAGCTGGCTAAGCATGAGATTGAGAGAGAGAAGATGGTTCCTCCACGGTTTCACTTTCAAGATAATGCTTGAGTTCTGCCCTGACTTTCCTTGATGGTGGACTTTGACCTGACAATGTAAGAAGAAAGAAGAGAAGGAGAAGGAGGGCAAGAGGAGGAGAAGGAGGAGGAGGAGGAAGAAGAGGAGGAAGAGGAAGAGGAGGAGGAGGAGGAGGAAGAGGAGGAGGAGGAGGAGGAGGAGGAGGAGGAGGAGGAGGAGGAGGAGGAGGAGGAAAAGGCTTTCTTTCCTAAGTTGCATTTGGACAGATCAGTTTTTTATCACAGCAACACAGATAATTGGGTCAGCACTGTATTAGACAGAGAGGAAACCAAAAACTCCTTGCTGCCTCTGAAATGCCCTGAGTAAGCAGATGATTGACCAGAGCCTTACAACACAAATGTGTAATAAATCCTTTCAGAAGAACTGAGTGGAGATCAGAAAGCAACTTATGCATAGAAAAAACATTATATGATACAACATGGAGCTTAAAAGAGGAGATTCTCCAGAAGAGAGAGAGAGCAAGAGAAAGAGAGAGAGAGAGAGAGAGAAAGAGAGAGAGAGAAAGAGAGAGAGAGAGAGAGAGAGAGAGAGAGAGAGAGAGAGAGAGAGAGAGATTCAAATTTCTGTAGTTCTTTTCCAACAAGGCAAACCTGTCCCGAATGAACAAGTAGATATTTCTCACAGCTAACTGACCGTAAACCACAAACCTTTCATGAGGGAGCATTTCCAAAAGCTGCTGTTCTGTAGAACAGACTGTGGGGAACCTGGTTTAGCGTGCAGCTTTTTAAAAACAATTGTTGCAGTAATGAATAATTTGACAACAGTTAAGAGATTTCTGAATATGCAATGTCCAAAAAATTAATTAAAACCAACTGTACACTGAATCTGAGGCTGTTCTGTCGCCACTCACCCTGGTGGGGTCACACAATTTACAACTGAACGTCCAAATGCTCATTTCCCGCTGAGTGTGTCAGCATGCCACATGACACCAGCGAACGCTGCCTGAAGAGTTCAGCTCAGAGAAGACAAGGGATGGTAAGAGCTACAGTGTTCCCGTCGCAGCTTTCCACTCTTACAGCAGCGCATGCTTGTGAATAGAAGACAAACCCTCTAGGATTTTCCTCTCATCATTCTTAGCGCATTACATTTCAAATGAATTATCTTTGGCTGGGCAGTCTTAGAATGTCTAGTGTTATTGTTTTTAGTGTCCGAGTTCCTGAACTGGACTTGGTTGCATTAAAAAAAATCATTAAATACATTTTGGCTTGGGATTAGAACAGAATTTCCAATGACTTCTGAAATGGCCTTAAATACACTTTTGCCATTTTTGTGTTTATGGATAGTAGGGATATTAGCATTGATAATTATAAAGTCTAAAAATCAATAAAATCTAAAAAAATGCTGAAGATATTCTACACAACTTAATATCAATGATTTAGCCAGCTGGGCAGTGGTAGCGCACGCCTTTAATCCCAGCACTTGGGAGGCAGAGGCAGGTGGATTTTTGAGTTCGAGGCCAGCCTGGTCTACAGAGTGAGTTCCAGGACAGCCAGGACTACACAGAGAAACCCTGTCTCGAAAAAGCAAAAAAACAAAAAAATAACCAATGATTTAGCCAAAATGTATTTATGCAAAAATAAACATATCTACCTCATTAGTATGCAAATGTGCTTTTGTCTGTAATAAATGGTAATATGATATACATAGTTCAAGTTATTTTTAAATAAACTTTATGATTTATTATGAGTAGACATTTGATTTGCATAAGTACTTCATATATCTAATGTCCAGGTGTTCTCATTAGTTTTTATTGCCAGCTTGATACAATACAAAGTGACCTGGGAAGTGGGAACCTTCACTGAAGAGTTAGGTTGGCCTGTAGGCATGTCTACGGAGCATTGTTTTCTTGCTAATAGATGTAGGAAGGCCCAGCCCACTGTGGGCAGCATCATTCCTAGGCATGTTAGCCTGGGCTTTATAAGAAAGCTAGCTGAGCATGATGAGCCAGGGAGAAAACTAGTAAGCAGCATTCCTCCATTGTTTGTTTCAGTCCCTGCTTGAGTGCTTGTCCTGACTTCCTAAAGCTTTGGACTGAAACCTGAAAATAGAAGCCAAATAAACCTGTCCCGGCCCTTAGCCCCACCCCCAACCCATGCCAAGTTGCTTTTGGTCATGGAGTTTATCACAGCAACAGAGAAGTAACTCAGAGCAACAGGATTGCATGAAAATATTCTAGAGTGACATGGGGCCATGAGTAGAAAAACTGAAAAAACTGGTTTAGACCATCCTGATATTGAGCACCAGGGCAAAAGAGAATGGGACAGTTACACTCAAAGAGTAAGCTAACTCTCCCAAAACATACTCAGTAACAATAGCACCACCACCAACAAAACTCAAAGGCACTCTAAGCTCAAGGTGTCTAATTATAAAAGACTTAATCCAAGGAAGCTCAATGAGAAGTAGCTTTTGCATGGGCTGCAGACCCAACACCATCAGGGTGCATGTGTTGCAGACCCAATACCATCAGGGTGCATGGGCTGCAGATCCATTGCCATCAGGGTGCATGTGCTGCAGATCCAACACCATGAGGGTACATGTGCTGCAGACCCAATACCATCAGGGTGCATGGGCTGCAGACTCAACACCATGAGGGTGCATGTACTGCAGATCCTTTGCCATCAGGGTGCATGTGCTGCAGATCCAACGCCATCAGGGTGCATGTACTGCAGATCCATTGCCATCAGGGAGCATGTGCTGCAGATCCAACGCCATCAGGGTGCATGTGCTGCAGACCCAATACCATCAGGGTGCATGTGTTGCAGACCCAACACCATCAGGATGCATGTACTGCAGATCCATTGCCATCAGGGTGCATGTGCTGCAGACCCAATACCATCAGGGTGCATGTGCTGCAGACCCAATACCATCAGGGTGCATGTGCTGCAGACTCAACACCATCAGGGTGCATGTGCTGCAGACTCAACACCATCAGGGTGCATGTGCTGTAGACTCAACGCCATCAGGGTGCATGTGCTGCAGACCCAACACCATCAGGGTGCATGTGCTGCAGATCCAACATCATCACGGTGCATGTACTGGACAACCAATGTCATCAGGGTACATGTGCTGCAGACCCAACACCATCAGGGTGCATGTGTTGCAGACCCAACACCATCAGGGTGCATGTACTGCAGATCCATTGCCATCATGGTATGTCCTACTCAGCATCCCTTAGGCAGAGTAGAAGTGTTAGCTTTACCACCCACATGATTAATAGCATTGATCAATACAGTTGCTGAGACACAGGAAGCTAATTCTCAGAGAAGGTATCAATTTCATATGGTCCTTGTGCAAGAAAGTGGAGTCCTGATGCCAAAGACAAGTTGCCTCACACAGCCATCCCATACAGCCATCCCGCACAGCCGACCCGCACAGCCATCCCGCACAGCCATCCTGCACAGCCATCCCGCACAGCCATCCCGCACAGCCATCCCGCACAGCCATCCCACACAAACTAACGTCGCTCCCAGTTCTCAAATGGCAATAAGACATAGATCAGCTATGAAAGAGCTGTGGTTTTCAAATCCTAGCTCCTACGCAACCTTAAAGGAGTATCTATTGAACTGTGAGAGAAAGAATTTGATCAAATGCCTAAGAGGTCTGAACTGTTTCTACCCAATGACCATGAACTTGCTAAGCAATGCTTTCTACAAATCTAACACACAAGTTTCTCAGGCAAGATGCTCTAAGAAAACACAAAAGGGGAGGTTCTGCCTCCCAAAGGAAGCCAAAACCAAAAGGTTATCAAAACCTCAAGTGACAGTGCTAGGTATCATGAAATGACCAACCTTAGGTGGTAGGGTACACTAAAAGGAACATATATTGGGGGGGGGCAGAAAAAGAAAGAACATTCCTATGGTAAAATTAATTATAAATTGCATGAAATCATGACATCCATGGAAAATGTCTGACCTGTCATAGCCTCCTTCCCTGGAGAAACATCAGTCAAACAGTTTGCACAGTAGTGGATAAGCACAAGGCAGCAATATTGGATTCATTCAAAACATCAATAAAAATCTTTATGTCTGTAAGAGTACACATTGGAAAAGCCAGGCTGAGGAGCAAGCCTTTCCTCACTCTACTCAACAACTGTCAGGGGCAGAGAGCAGAATGAAGCTGAAAACTCTGTGTTCTTCCACCAGGGCCTTCATGTGCCTGGCGGCAAGGGTGAGTCACCTAAGCAGAGCCTTCTAGAGAGGGTCCCCATTGCCGGAGGAGGAAGTGAGCAATGGACTCCTCCATGGTCCAAAATGGCAGAGAAAAAGCAGGCTGAAGAAGTCGGGAAACACCTGACTTCTCCATGCCCTGTTAATGATAAAGAAATCAGAACTGAGGGCTGCTAGGGGCATCGTGCATAAAGACATGAGCATAAAAGCATTAGTCTTCCTGGACATCACCTTCCACCAGTGAGGTGGGATTTGCTTTCTTTAAAGAATGCTGTCAGTAGGGGTGATATCTGGAGAGAATTCATAAGGATTTTGAATCCTGGGTTTTGGTTTGTGCATTTTAAGAATGGTACCTGCTTCTTTCACACACAACTCTTCTTTAGAAATGTGGATTTCTATATTAATCTTTAAAGTACTATATTTGAAACAAAATACTTTTGTGGGGCAAACCACTAACCTCTGGCTGTCTGCCTGTGAGTTCAGATATGCTTCAAGAAATAGTCAACTATAGAATCTGGGCCTACTGCCCACATAGCAGTAGCTTACCACAGTGTTTCTGCAGCTTGGCATAAACAATACATCTGGGGTAGAAAGAGTTTAATTTTACTAACAGCATCAAAAGAACAGATAATTATTTGAGAAATTTACTTTCCAAAACCTCTGAGGTACTATTATTCATAATATTCAGTCATGCTAATCATATCATAATCTAACTCACATATAAAACAGGAATCAGCCTCACACTGCATTTTTTCCTGTCATTTACTCCTCATTTCCCCCATCTCCAGATGTTAGCTTAGATGTCCAATGTTTCTTCAAAGTGCTTAAGTTAAAAGTTTGGTGCTCAGTCTATAGGACAATAAGAAGCTGCCAGGACCCTCAGGAAGGAGAACCTAGTGGAAGAAAGTGAGGGGGTGGGTCTTTGATGGTCACAGTGGGATCCTGGGCCATTCCAGTCTCTCGCTTTGCTTCACATGCTCAGTGAAGTCGACAGGCTTCTCCTAACACGCAGTCTCACCACAACACACCTCGAAGAACAGCGACAAATGACCACAGACTGAAGACGTGAGGCCAAAATAAACATTTTTCTGCTTGGGATGTCGTGTTGGGTGTTCACTACAGCGCTGGCATGCTGGCTAACATGCCAAGCGTTTCTGCGTTCGAAATGTAGGATCAGAGCATTTTGCAGCGTCATGTATGTGTGATGTGCCTAGCTTACTGCACCCTGGCATTTTGTGAGTATCATGGAGCTGGCCCACTCCTCACAAGGCTGACTTACAAAGTGGAAGACTAATGATTCTGACCACTGCACTGTTAGTAAGCCTGTCTAGGAAATCATTTCTGTGCTTATCCTTTTCTTAAAGGTCCTGTACCTGCTGTCAACTTCAAATCCTCTTGGCAGCTCAGAACCTTTTCCATCACACCACAAAGAAAAAGGGAAGTGAGGTTATTTTACAGCAAAGTAAGTGAGTGCCTCCATCTCTCCCTTTCCCTAGAGTGAGATGCACTTCTCCACCTTGTTCTGTTGTTAAATAAACTCATTCCTGCTTCAAACCGTGTGAATCTGAGTGAATGGGTGTGACACTATCTGTGCACTAGCTACTTATCTATTTTGCATGATTTCATGTATAGCCCAACACAGCGTTGCAGCTTTTTAAAAATGACTTGCCTTTTTTCATATGTATTTATTTATTTACTTACTATTTTGTGTGTGAGTAGGTGGGCATGCATGTGAAGAACATGTACTCATTTATGGCATGTCTGTGAAAATCAGAAGACAACACAAGGGAATCACTTTTCTCTTTCTACCATGTGGGTCCTAGGGATTGAACCAGGCTCGGTGAGTGGCTACTTGGTGGTCTCTGAGCTACCTAGCTACCCCACCCCTTCAACTGCATTTAAAAGCATACAATAAAAACCAAGAAGAAGGATTTATGCCCATCTAAGAGCAAATGACTAGCAGTTAGTAAACAAAACATGCAAGGACTGTGGATAATCAATCTCAGAACAGGAAAGAAGCCGATGTTAACAAACAAGGAAAGAAATAGCTATATCCCAAAAGGACACACACAATGGCCAGCAGGTATACACAAATATGTTCAGCGTCAGTAATTTTTGGAGAAACACAAGTTAGAAGCCCAATGGGGCATCACTCCTCACTTGTCATAATGGCTATTACCAAAATAAGATAAAATAAAACAAAATATAAAACAAAGCAAGTGCTGGCAAGGATGTGGGGAAAAGAGAGCCATTAACGTAAGCTTTCTTCACAGGAATGTAAACTAGCAGAGTTATTCAAAACTCAACCACCATAGGAACGGGACGCTCCTTTACTATCTATGTACCAAAAGGAAGAGATAGCTACAGTCCTCTGCGCACTACAACATCGTTCACAAAAGCCAAGGTACAGAATCGATCTGGTGTAAGAGGATAAAGAAAATGTGGCCTATGCATCCATACAATGGAATGTGGCTCAGCTGTTAAAAAAGAGGAAATCCTGAAGTTTGCAATAATATGGATGAACCTGAAAGATGTCATGAAAAATAAGCCAGGCACTGAAAGATAAATGCCACGCACTCTCATGTATATGTTGGATTTAAGAAAGTTTCGTTCACAGAGACAGAGAGTCTAATGTGGTACTAGGGCTAGAGGTAGGGAAATAATTAAGGAGAGGTTGTAAGTGAGGTATGACAAGTGAAGTCGAAGTGACTGGTCGTAGTGGACACTCTAGTAGCAATGTATTACCTACCTGAACACTGCTGGAGTCTACTTAGTAAGAATACGTATATGAAGTGAGAACCCCAAACAGTCATGCTAGAAAGAATGACATTTCAAAACATGTTGTGCTCCGTAAATTAGATTCAGCTCCTCTTTGTCAACAAAAAACAAACTGCACAGGAAGAATATTTGACTCACAAGTTCATTAAAGGAGTACATTTATAAATAAACTCAATTTACTCACTCCAGAATACATACTGTTTCCAAACAAGTCATGCACTATGAATTAGAACTTGTATTTGTCAGTAAAATTAAGAGGAGGGATATTTTAGCCCCCCCAAAAAATAAATAAATAAAGTGGCAAATAATGAGTTTGTGTTAAGGGGGCAAGGAGTTTTACTTCAAATTTGCCGCTATTTCTTCCTGGATAATACACAGGGTTACTGCCCACTAATAAACTAGACTCAAGGTCTGATTCACCATCCTGCCACTTGAAATTAAGATTCTGAACTTCCTCTTCCTGCCATATGACCTGTAAGCAAACATCAGCCCTAGACACTGATAATTAGATGACAAACAGAGGCAGAGCCACCGGCACCTGTCAGCACGCCCTGAGGACACAGTAACTCAGCACGCCCTTCATCTGCATGGTGTCATACCCCAGGGAGGGGCCAAGAGGCATGCAGAGGAGTGCATGGAACAGAAATGATTTACAGGGTGGTTAGCACCATCAAGTTTTAAAACACTTCTCGTGAGCAGTAAAAGTCTCAATACTCTGTCTTCTTTCCTGATTTAAAACCCAGAATCACTCTTCTAGCCAAAGCCAAAGGCATTTACGGTGATTTTTTTTCAAAGTTAGAAACCAGTGTTTATTAAGTACCACATCCAAAGCTTTCATCTCAGAATAATGTTGGTGCCCACTGGCAGCTTGGAGCTGCAGTTGCTATCTAGTTAAATGCCCTGCACCAGGCAAAGATAACCATCAGAAGGCCAGTTCAGGGCAATCAAAGAGATATACCTGCAAGTTTTCGATTTCTTCTTTGTGCTCCCTCTTCAGATGTAGTATAGCAGCCTGGTACTCTGGAAGATCACAAGAGAAGCCAGTTACAAAGGAGCATGAAACGAGTCAGAGAATTCAAGGGCGCATCACCTGAATCCCCGTTGGGAGCCACCCTCCAAACAACCAAAGGTGTGGACAGACTTGGACAGGAAGGAGAGCTATTAGATAGGCCAGGATTGGGGGAAAGGGGGATTCCTGTATCACAAAACGTGCCAAATTAAGCAGCTATGGCAGGGTTAAAAAGAGAAGAGCCCATGTGAGTGCCAGATAAAGAATAGTTCAGGTGTTTGTCTTCAAGGAGCAGAAAGTTCATGCCCCACAAAGAACAAACACAGATATGTTAAGAGAGGTTATAAAAGAAATTTTCTATCTGAGAGTTCAGAACTCTATTTTTAACTCTGTTTAAAAAAGAAAACACACAGAGAGAGAGACGCTAATGCTGGGCCCTTTCGCAGCTCCTGATCAACCAAGAAAGCCAAGACTATTTGTCATTTGAAGGAGAGATTCCTGAGAGAACTGAGGCTGAAAGCGGGACAAAAATAAATTTCTAGCCCACTTTTCATCTGAATATAATGACATTCATTCCAAAAATATGATCCCAACGTACTCAAGAGCTGCAGCCAGCTACTAAAACTACCATCCCACTGGCTGAGTATAGGAGACAACTGTACTGTCAGGAGAAAAGTCAATGTGCATAGAACCATAGGCATTCACACTGCAGAGAAGTACAAAGCAAGATGCTGTAGCCACTGACTTTTGTGGGACAAACCAGTTTTTTACAAGTCTGTGCACAGACTGTTTGTCTAATTCAGTATCATGCGTTAGGCAGACATGCTGGGGTTCCAGTTCAAAGGGGAAGACCACAGCAAAGTCCCACCAGGAGAGGAGCTGGGCTGTTGAGGGCTATGTCTAGCCACACTGCAGCCCTGTGTGGACCGTGCTCCAGTGGTGATGCTGTGGGCTCTCTGTGTAGACCATACCATGACTCAAAGCACTTATCACTCTCGCCACGAGCGCGGATGTAGTCTGGGCCACGTCATCTTCCCTGTGATCTCATCCTTCTCTTCAGAGGATGCCTCGCTCCCCTCTCACCAACATTAAAACTGAGTCTCCTCATGACAGTCTGCGCAATCTATTAAAGACACGACCCAGACTGTGTCTTACTTCTGGCTTTTCATGACACTTGGCATGAAGACTCCTACCTGTAGGAGCTGGGGTGGTGGCTCAGAAGCTGCAGTGCTTTCTGCACAAGCATGAAAACTTGAGTTCAGATATCTAATATCCAAATAAAAGCCGGATACAGCAGCATGCATCTGTAACTGAAGAACTGGACCAGAGAACCAGAGATAGGTAGAGTTCAGGGGCTCACTGGCCAGACAGACTACCAAAACAGAAAGGTCAGGGTTCTATGAGAGGCCCTGTACCAAAAAATGTGGTTGAGAGCAATTGGGGAAATCATCAGATATCAAACTCTGTGTCCGTACCCCTGCCACATGGGTATGGGAGAGAACAGCTACACATATGAGCACACAGGTACACACACACACACACACACACACACACACACACACACACAGGGCTACAGCCCAAAGACTTCTCATGATTTCTGTCTCCTCTCATCTCCTCCTTCTTCTTGTCCATTTCATTACACTGGCTTCTTGCCAACTCTTAAATTTGCTAAATGCTTTTTCTAATAGACTTTGAGGTAGAGTCCCAACCTATGTGACAGCAAATATGTGAACCCCAGTCCATCCAATCTATAATGCAGGCAAAGGAAACCAGTTAATTCAACTTTCTTGAAAAAGGAATGCCTCTCGGGAGAGTATCACACAGCTATGTTGTAAAATTATTCATTTTATATAAAATGTGACTGTAAGGGTGTAACATATGGAATTATGACTAACTTACTAACAAATTGACAAAAGAGGTCACTGCAAAACCAACACCCAGCAAAGCATAGTCAGTCTCCTCCTTAAGCAAATACTTTGGCTAAACATTCCACCATTACAGGTGGGAGAAAAGATCGTCCTTACGCCGGTGAGAGTAACAAAAGGAAATGCAGCCTTTATTAATGGGATTGCTCATTTGAGACCTCACTTCACAAGGTAACAGGACAGAATATAAAGGTCCCTTATAAGGTTGGCGAGATGATTCAATGGATGGAGGTGATTATCACCAAGTCTGACAGCCTAAGCTTGAGCTGCAGAACCTACATGGTGAAAGGGAAGACCTGACTCCTGTAAGTTGTCTCTGTCCTTCACACATGCATTGAGACACGCACACTTACACACACACTCACACACACACACTCACACACATACATATTCACATACTTTTACACGCTCACACACATTCAGTCACACACATACACACTCACATACACACACATACAAACATTCACACACACACACATATACTCTCACACACACATATACACACACACTACATTAAATCTAATTTTAAAAAGTTTAATAAACGTTCCCAAATAATCCTGAATCAAAGCCAGGTTGGTGGTTTCCCCGTATGCCTTATGAGAGGTGATCTGCCCTGCAGTTCCAGATCTTCAAACACCTTAGAGTAGCTTGGGGCATATTCTCAGGGAGGATCACATCCTCCTGAGATGTCAAGTACAAGACCAAGGATGTTAGTATTAATAAAGAAGAGAACTTAACGGAGGTACTTCATATTTACGGAGGTATTTAGACTGAGATTTTCTTCATGTGAGACAGCAAAACAGAGATTTTAAATCTAAGGACTTGAAAGTGACAAATTCCACTGTAGTCACCAGACACTCCATGAAAGCTAAGAAATTAATGAAAATATTTTGCACCAAAAAAGAGGCAGATTTTTGCTCACTTGTTTGTTTTTTTTAACATCTTAGATGAAAGATGGAAAATCTCTTTAGTGGCAGCGTTCAACTTTCTGAGAAACAAACACACAAGAACTTCCTTCCACAAAGTTCCTTCTAATCAAGCACTTAATCTAACTCGGGGCTTCCCTTGGAGGCTTCCTGATCTGCTCGGAGTAATGAGACATCTTCTCTGCCTCTGAGTGCTTCGGCAGGGTTTCCAATTTGCCAAAGGCAGAATCAGAAAGGATTTAACTAATACGGAAGGTACAGGCCCACCACAGCTGTAGTCTACAGCTGACCGTGCTCACCCCAGTAAGTATGAAGCCACTGTTACAGTGCTGGCCTCAGGAACAGATCTAAGTGCTCAGTACAGACTTCCAAGAAGACCCTATCACAGATAAGCCTGCACAACAGTGGAGGAAGCTGAGATGCTCAGGGGGAACATCTTTTCCAGAGCCACAAGATGTCAATGCCAACCTTCAGGTCCAGAGAACCACGTATTTACCCTGGGGACTGTGTGCTTAGTATGGCTCTTGTTTCTTTGGTTAGGTAAACATGAAGTACACAAAACTCAGAATCCCTAGAAACTTTAAGGTTGCTAGCTTTGTCCAAACACTAGAACAACTCAAAAATTTGTACATATTCTATAAGCTAGAGAATAGACTTGCCAACGCTCAGCTCTCAAGAGCTACTCTTCCGGAGTCACCATGTGGTTGCTGGGAATTGAACTCAGGACCTCTGGAAGAGCAGTCAGTGCTCTTAACCTCTGAGCCATCTCTCCAGCACCCAAGGCCTTACATTTGACGGCAGCTTTGCTTGCCTCTCCCAGTGCTGCTCCTGCTTTAGGTAAGAACACATCTTGAGTACCTTCTACTTTCTCAGCCCGAGTCCCAGAGATGCGCAGACCCAAACCCTAGGCACAGTAGCGGGAAGCCAGCTCAGAAGAGTCCAGTCTAGCTCATATAAACAAATGTGTTCTTTACACACGTACAAAGAAATACTTGTTACTGGGGGCTGTTGGGTGTTGCTTTGGTTTGTTACATAGCATTCATTGTTGCTGCAGGTAATGATTAATGAGTGTGTTTGGCAAGTTTTCAGCTCCCTGCATATATTTCAGAGGATTAGAGAAATGAGACATATTTTCCTCAGACAACATAGTCCAACATGCAAAGCGATTTAATGAGCCTAAATAAACATCTCTATACTGCTTCATACTAAAATTCTGAGCAAGGAACAGCCCTTGTATCTTTAGGTTCTGGGATAGTGATGTAAAAACAGGTTCAAAGGTCAGTGTTCATAACTATGACTCTAAACATTACCTGTATTAAGCACAGAGAGCCTGACTCCATTGCTGGCTTGCCTCAGAGAAAGTAGCCGTTTCATCAAATCTTAGCTGCCTTAGACAAGCTGCGTTTTCACTTTATCCTCTTACTCCTATTTCCTGTTCTGTTAGAATGAAGTTGTCAAGCAGTTTAGAATTCCAGGATGCAAGCATGATAAAGCTTCCTACTCTTCAAGACACACACTGAGAATAAAATGTAAAAAAAACAAAAACTAAAAGTACCTGATTCTGCCACTAGATGGCAGTCACAGCACTGCACATTGGCACTTCCTATGAAGCACAACTCCTGAAGGTTTGTCAGGGTGGAGGGAGGAGGGGTAGGCAGGCCTGGCCTGGGGTTGGAGAACTGAACCAAAGCTGAGAAATAACCCCTCTCATTCAAAAAGAGAATGGCTGTGGTGGCTACTTGAGAAGAAACAGAACAAATGCAGGATTTTTCCAACCATGTATCCAATAAAGACAATCATGGGCTTCTGCTTGTTCTAGGCTAGAGTTTGCTTGTTCTTCTTCCTTGTCTATACAGCACTGACAACTCAACGATAACGCAAGAGAATCAAATCACAGGTAAGTGGCTAAACAGAACATCCAAGACAGTGGGGTGATGAAGCAGCCATGTGGTGTCAGGTGTCAAGGGGCAGGATAGTTATCACAGAGTCACCAGGGCTGAGTACCCTTGGGGTTGGGAATCTAAAGCTTACAGCTCAGAAACCAACTGAGGTGTGCTTTGCTGGCTGGGAAGTAAAGCTGAACAAACCATCAACTAAGGCCCAAGAGCAAGCTTCAAATCTTAAATCCAATCCATACAGCATCTGTATCAAAGCTGGTGAGAGGAACCCCAAGATACTATTCTTATAAGATGTACTTCTAATCCGTAGGTCTTGCATAGACCAGGAGAAACAACTGCAACATACATGATTCCTCAAATTATTCTATAGATAGGAGCCTTGCATCATAAAGAAAGTTAACAATCAAGGCAGACAAGATCAACAATAGAAATACTAAATCACCCAATATAATTTTAAATATCAAATGCACTAAAAATGTTTCACTATTTTTGGAATCCATCCCAAGTCTAAAATAAGAAGAATCACTATTAATGAAAATGATATCACACTTTTAAAATAAGGATGAGAGAACAACAGTAGGTGATTACAGAAACTTGACATGATAAACCTGAACACAAGCACTAAGATAAAAAACTCTAGCGATTTCACATAAACTCTAGTCCAAAAAGCATTGCTGAGTACAAGATACTGAAAATTAAAAGGTTTTCATGGGACTTCCGGTTTCCATCTGTGGCTGGGGACCTCAGCTTGGGCCACAGGGCTCCATAGCCAATTAGCACCGGGAGAAAGCTACCCTCCCAGGAGCATGGAAAAGATGTGAGTGGGGTTAAGACGAGCTCCACTGCTCACCGGACCCACCCGGAACTGCAGGACACAGGGACTGAGGTAGTCGGGCATAGGAACCTTCCGGTTTCCATCTCTGGCGGGAGACCTGTGCCAGGGCCACCAAGGTTCCATAGCCAAGTAACTCCGGAAGAAAGTTACCTTCCTAGGAGCGTGGAAAAGCAATGAGTGGGGATAAGACAAGCACCACTGCTCACCAGGACCTGGGGACCTCAGTCTGGGCCACAGGGCTCCAGGAGAGAGCTGGTATCCCAGGAGTGCTGACATACCTTCGAGCATAGGCAAAACCACCACTTCTGTTCAAAATCACTGGATCAAGAAGGACCCTTGCAGACCCATCAGGACACAGGAACCAAGGGACAGCTGGGGACAAGATCCTTCTGGTTTCTGTCTGCACCCCAGAGCTGACCTTGTGCCACAGCTCTCCAAACCCAAACACCTCTCAGAGAGAGCTGGTCTTCAAGGAATATTGATACAGAGGCCTGCAGGAGGGACAAGCCACAGCCAGACAGAGTAAGATCAGCTAACATCAGAGTTAACAAGATGGCAAAAGGCAAGGGCAAGAACCTAAGGAACAGAAACCAAGGCCACTTGGAATCATCAGAACCCAGCTCTCCCACCACAGCAAGCCCTGGATACCTCAACACAGCAGAAAAGCAAGACTCAGATTTAAAATCAGTTCTCATGATTTTGATAGAAGACTTTAAGAAAGAAATTAACACCCTTAAAGAAATACAAGAAAACAGAGGTAAACAACTAGAAGCCTTTAAAGAGAAACACAGAAATCCATCAAAGAATTACAGGAAAACACAATCAAACAGACAAAGGGAATGAACAAAACTATCCAAAAACTACAGATAGAAATAGAAACAATAAAGAAATCACAAAAAGAGACAACCCTGGAGTTAGAAAAAATAGGAAAGAGATCAGGAGTCATAGATGCAAGCATAACCAACAGAATACAAGAGATAGAAGAGAGAATCTCAGGAGCAGAAGATACCATAGACAACATTGACACAACAGTAAAAGAACATACAAAATGCAAAAAGCTCCTAACCCAAAACATCCATGAAATCCAGGACACAATGAGAAGACAGAACCTAAGGATAATAGGTATCGATGAGAGTGAAGATTCCCAACTCAAAGGACCAGTTAATATCTTCAACAAAATTATAGAAGAAAACTTCCCTAACTTAAAGAAAGAGATGAACATAAATATACAAGAAACTTACAGAACTCCAAATAGATTGGACCAGAAAAGAAATTCACCCCGTCACATTATAGTGAAAACACCAAATACACAAAACAAGGAAAGAATATTAAAAGCAGTAAGGGAAAAAGGTCAAGTAACATATAAAGGCAGACCTATCAGAATTACACCAGACTTCTCACCAGAGACTATGAAAGCTAGAAGATCCTGGGCAGAACTCATACAGACCCTAAGAGAACACAACTGCCAGCACAGGCTGCTTTACCCAGCAAAACTCTCAATTAACATAGATGGTTAAACCAAAATATTCTATGACAAAACCAAATTTACACACTATGTTTCCACAAACCCAGCACTACAAAGGATAATAAATGGTAAACGTCAACTCAAGGAGGGAAACCACATCCTAGAAAATGCAAGAAAGTAATCTTTCAACAAACCAAAAAGAAAATAGCCACACAAACCTAAAAGTAACACTGAAAATAGCAGGAACCAACAATCACTATTCCTTAATATCTCTTAACATCAATGGACTCAATTCTCCAATAAAAAGACATAGACTGGATCCATAAAGAGGAGGCAGTATTTTGCGGCATTCAGAAACGCACTTCCATGATAAAGACAAACACTACCTCAGAGTAAAGGGATGGAAAACAATTTTTCAGGCAAATGGTCCCAAGAAACAGGCTGGAGTAGCCATTCTAATATCGGATAAAATCGACTTTCACCCAAAAGTCATAAAAAAAGATAAGAAAGGACATGTCATACTCATCAAAGGAAAAATCTACCAAGAACTCTCAATTCTGAATATCTATGCTCCAAATGCAAGAGCACCCACATTCATTAAAGAAACTTTACTAAAGCTCAAAGCACACATTGCGCCTCACACAATAATAGTAGGTGACTTCAACACCACATTATCATCAATGGACAGATCTTGGAATCACAAACTAAACAGAGACACAGTGAAACTAAGAGATGTTATGAACCAAATGGATTTCACAGATATCTATAGAATATTTCACCCTAAATCAAAAGAATGTACCTTCTTCTTAGCACC
>CM052701.1:60664990-60703528 GCA_028551405.1 Uromys caudimaculatus
GATACA
The DNA here is from genome assembly GCA_028551405.1 of Uromys caudimaculatus. NCBI lineage: Eukaryota > Metazoa > Chordata > Mammalia > Rodentia > Muridae > Uromys > Uromys caudimaculatus. The sequence goes on from CM052701.1 coordinate 60,664,997, forward strand.
GAAATTGTGGTACATTTACACAATGGAGTACTACTTAGCTAATAAAAACAATGACTTAATGAAATTTGCAGGCAAATGGATGGAACTTGAAAATATCATGATGAGCGAGGTAACTCAGTCACAAAAGAACAAACATGGTATGTACTCACTGATAAGTGGATATTAGCCCAAAAGTTCAGAATACCCAAGTTTCACTTTACAGTAACTGCTGGACTGAGAGTGAGGTCCCAGATGGAGGAGTTGAAGAAGGGACTGAAGGAGCAGAGGGAGTTTGCAGCCCCATGGAGGGAGCATCAGTGTCAACTGGCCTGACCCCCCCCCCCCATCCTCCTGGAGGCTGGACCACCAACCAAAGAATACATATTGAGGGACCCATTGCTCGGACCACATATGTGGCAGAGGAGGGCCTTGTTGGCCATCAGGGTGAGGAGAGGCCCTTGGGCCTGAGGGTGTTAGAGGCCCCAGTAAAGGGGAATGTCAAGATGGGACGAAGGGAATGGGTGGGCGGGTGGGTGGGAGATGGAATACCCTCATAGAGGCGGGGGCGGGGCACCGGGAGGGCATAGGGGGTTTCCAAAGAAGAGACCTAGAGAGGGGGAAACATTGGAAATGTAAATAAAGTATCAAAAAATAAAAATAAATAAATTTTTTAAAAAAGGTTTTCATGGCATAAGAAAAGAAAAATAAGAAAGAAGCAATGAACTAGGGAAGACACACCAGGTAAAAGGTAAAAGCTCTTGTTCAAGCATAAAGATCTGAGTTCAAATACCCAGCATTCATACCTGTGGGGGTGAGGAGATAGGAGGGTAGCTGACTGTCAACCTCACCTCGCTCTTGGATTAAAAAAAAAATAAAGCAGAAACTCTGTCTCAAGGAAATAAGGTTGAGAGGCATCTGGCAGAACACTTGCAGTCATAATTAAGGAACTTTGACATTGATATAGAGATAGCAAAATGATACGTGCTGTGATATATGTGTGTGTGTGGCACAGAGAGCAACTCACAGAGTAGATTTTCACCTTATGGTTCCCCGGGATCGAGCTCAGGTCCTGTGCTTGTTGGCAGGGCCTTTACCCACTGAGCCATTGCAGTAACTCACAGTATTTATCAAGAACTTCAGAAAATTTCAAAAATAATGGTGAAACTTGAGACAAATCCATCAGTGTAGGATTAGTATACCAATTGCCACAGTATATTTATTGAATTACATGCTACTAATAAGAGTCAATATGTTGACTTTATTTAATGTCATAGAACTATATCAATAAATCATGTGTTGAATTAAAATAAAATAGAATGCTTCAGTAGAGAAGCATCTACTATTCTTTTGTTAACTATATGCAATGTGTCTGCCACTATGCCTTCTACATCTTTATGCTCACTCCCATAGATTATTGCTGCCAAGGTCCTGGAGAAAAACTCCTTATTCTTTTATTATAGGAAGTGGCTACTGAATAATAACCAGTCAAGCTCCCAGCTATAAGTGGCAAAAAATGAACAGGAATTTTTGTCACTCCCTAAATAAGGCTCAAGGAACATTGTGGAAGAGGGGGGCGAAAAATTACCTTAAGTAGCATGTTGCAGCTGCTACTTGGATTGTTGCCTGTGGCTATACAGTTTAACTGGCATCATCTCTACCGCTCAAAATTTAAGAAGATGTGTGTATGTGTGTGTGTCTGTGTGTTTATGTTCGAACGTGCATGCACACACGTGCTTGTAGTTGAGTATGCTATTTTCAATAGCATAGAAAAAGAAAAGAAATAACAATTAAGGAAGGGGTACACTGCTGTGTAATTATTTCCTCTTATTGAAACAATTCTTTCTGAAAGGAAGAAGTAACCTTATAAAACTCAAGAAGTAAAGGAAATTTACAAGTCTCAGAATAAATCATAAAAAGGCTAAGGAAGTTCCTGAAACTGACAGGATTCACAAGGCCCCTCCACTGTGTTGTATAATGAGTAAGCAATTTCTGAAAAGAAACTCTAATTCAGTGAGCTGCCTTTAGGTTTTGTAGAGAGCTCCAGAGACGGAGCTTTTATGGGTTATCGACCACTGTACTGGTTAATTTTTATGTCAACTTGACACAAGACAGAGTCAATCTTAGAAGAGGGAGCTTTAGTTGAAAAAAATGCCCCTATCAGATTGACCTAGAGGCAAGCCTGCAGGGCATTTTCTTGATTAATGATTGACACTGAAGAGTCCAGCCCACTGTGGGTGGTGCTGCCTCCACACTACAAGCCAGAATGAGTAAGCCATGGAGAGCAAACCATAAGCAGTGTTCAAACCTTGAGTTCTAGCTCTGACTTCCTTTTGTAATGGAGATGGACTAGAAGCTACAAGCTAAAAAACAAACAAACAAAAACAAAAACACCTTTCTTCCCCACACTGTTTTTGATCATGGTGTTTTTCAAATCAATAAAACCCAAACTGAAACACTCAAACTTTGCATGATCCAGTTGTGCTTTGTTATCCATGCTCCTGTAAGTAACCCAGACAATCTCAATGGTTCACTAAGCAATCACCCACATTTCCCTATATTACCTTAGAGCTTTGAAACAATGTAGTAAAAAGGGGTATGAATCATTTTCAAGAGAGATGAAATTGTTATCTTATAGTTGTTAAGAACATATATTGAGATAGCATTTGCATAGAGCCTGGAAGACCCATGCTCACTGTTGTCAGGAAAACACAGAAACAGGTAGATTATGGATGACACATTAGTGTGCTCTGCAAGCTGATGACCACACAAGAAATGCTGGACTTAATCACCATCTCTAGAGGGAGCAGCAAAGAAATCTGATACAGGGCTTAGCAGAAGGGGCGTCAACACTGGCTTCATAAATCTCAGAGTACAGAGACAAGGTTAGTAAGATACAAATGTTATTCTTCTTTTATTTTATATAATTTTATAATTATTTGTTATCCTCTTCTGTAAGCAACAATGGATGTCTTCAAAATTAATATATGCATGTGCACTCATACATTTTTATATGAGAGTAGATATAGCCAAATTGTCAATTAGAAGAAAGCTGAAGTTCACACAGAATGAACACATAGTGCTCAGAGATGACTACATTCTTCGTGTGGCATGGATTGGCATGGGCTGCCTGGAGTCACACTTTGGTAAAAGCTGCTTGCTTTTCACTTGCTCTTTGACTGAAAGCCCTTTATTTAAGACTGACAGAATGAACCTCAGAAGAGAGAGTTGAAGGTCAGTCTCTGGAGAGGCAGGTGGAAGTCAGCCAAATCTAATTGGAATGAGAGTGGAATTTTCTCTTAAATCAGGCCAGGCACACAGGAGGCCAGGCTACCTGCCCAGGTTTCTAAAGGAGAGAAGACACTTGTGCCTCTCACATGGTGGAAAAGTACCCTAAGTAGCATGTTGCAGCTGCTACTTGGATTGTTGCCTGTGGCTATACAGTTTAACTGGCATCATCTCTACCGCTCAAAATTTAAGAAGATGTGTGTATGTGTGTGTGTCTGTGTGTTTATGTTCGAACGTGCATGCACACACGTGCTTGTAGTTGAGTAAGCTATTTTCAAGCCTACATCATTAATTTCTAATATCAAAGGTGAGCAAACCTCTAAAGCAAATGGGAAAAAATTAACTCAATTGATAATTTGGGGTACAAAAGAAAGTAGTGGACTCCCTGTAGGAGGACCCACCCACAAAAGAATGTAGAATGCTCTGTCCCCTCCCAAACTACTATGCCAGACATGTAAAATAAAAACATGTGTTCAGTTGTGCTCAGAGTGTGGACTTACAGCAACAACAGACGAGATCACGTAATACGTCACACAGCTTACAATAACCATATATTCATTGCTTGTGTGTAAGGTTTACATTTTTGTCTAGCAACTCGAAGATTTCCAAGCATTGGTGTTGGAAACTGCATGCTGCAGGTCAGCAATGTATAGAAACTCGAGAGTGTGCATGCACATGGGTAGGGACTGTCAAGGAGATTCCTTGGGACAGCCAGAGATGACTGGTTCTACAGATCCTACAAGCCTTTTTAAAAGAACCCTTTTTAAAAGAAATTGTGCTGTTCCTTGCAGTCACTGTTTTAGGATTTTTTTCCCCCTTTGAGTAACAGGATCTTCCTAAGATAACTGACTTTCTCAAGATTGATTCAGTGAGAAATTTCTAGTTTCCCAAGTGAACAAGATGAAGAATGAGACACTAAAATAGAGACAAAACACATATGAATATAGACAGTCACTACTTCCCTTTCTTGTGTGGAGCTGAGAATATCATGAAAAATGCCATACAAAAAAGAGCACTCACTGATTCCACTAAAACACAGTGCAAAATAAAGTAACCTCAGAGGCTGCAATGAGACACAGAGCTCTTATGTGCCCAGCTCAGCAGCTCTGATCTTTCTACAGCGATATCAAACTCAGAATCAGGAACATAAATGAGACAATCGGAACTGTGAAAGTCAAAACTTTTCTGCCAGCCATCCCACTTCATCATCTCCTAAAGCTTTGGCCCCATGCTAGTCTACTGTTTTCCAGGGTTGGCTTATAACCTCTGAAGACTGATCCTGGTTCATGCCTGGATGTCCCAGCCCCAAAGACAGAAATCTGAATCTTTTTAAATGCTCTCTAGAGGTGATTTTGATAAGGTAGCCAAAATAGAGGATATTGGTTTTGTTTGTTTTCTTTGTTTTGTTTATTCTCAAACCATAGGGACATGAGGCAACATTTATATCTCACTTTTACCATCTCCGTTTAAAAGATATGTTCTACATTTGACAAGCTCTATTCTCTCCAGCCGATGAAGCCACAAAGTAGACCTTGCAGTTAACTAAGAGCTAATAACATACTAGAGTTAAGCTCTTGTTATCTTACTGTATGCAGTTAATCCTGAAATTCTAGCATCTATGAGTAGTTACAGAGAAAAGTTACAGAGAAAAGCGGTTCTTTGTTTGTTTGCTTGTTTGTTTGTTTTTCAAGACAAGGTTTTTTTGTGTGTGTGGCCCTGGCTGTCCTGGAACACGCTCTGTAGACCTGGCTGACCTTGAACTCAGATCTGCCTGCCTCTGCCTGCCTATGCCCATCTCTGCCTGCCTAGTGCTGGGATGAAAGGTGTGCACCACCACGCCAGGCTGAGAAAAGCACTCCTTAAGTGTCTTCAAATTCTTCCATCTTCCTACTTATACAATGATCCCGTAAGGACTTGTTTCAGGAACCCCAGAATAATACAACTGAGAAGGAATAAATTTACCACTACGGTAAATGGCATTGGCATATGTAATCTCCTCCTACAAATTAAGGTCAGTCTGTAGTCATATCCTGTTATGTAGCAGTTTCCTCACAGATTTAAACCTCCCATTCTGGAGGGAAACTTATTAAGACACAGGATGATATGCAGAAGTTGAAACAACAGATGTTCTAAGTGGAGGTGAAACATTGTATCCTGCATGGAAACTACTTTCAACGCAAGAAGTAAACAATACAATGGCTTCAGGAAGTCCCTGAAACAGATCAGATTCACCTTCTCTTTCCAAGCCTATATATCTAGTAAGTACTGCTGAGAGATAACTCTCAGACAAGACCAGCTCCCTGGGAAAAGCAGAGACATGCAGAACTGCCTTTTAGAGGCCTAGAGCAGCTGAGCTACCTGGAAAGGACACTGTCTAACCTGTTGAGCCAGTTGCAGGTTTTGGACTTCACTCCAAGTTTTCAGCTGGGGTAGGCTTTGGTGATTCAGCTGTCTTTGAGTTAGCTCTGCTTCTGTAAGTAACCACATACCCATATTCTTATAAGCAACTCTAATAAAACTTACTGGTTCACCAAGTGGGACTTTGGTGATATCCCCTCTGTAGTATGTTGGCAGTCCTGTATCTGGGGTAAGACATTTGTTCATGTCTCCCCAGAAATTATGCCATGCATCATATACAAAACAAAACTGTAAGATCACAGATTTTAAAGATGTATTTTCTGATGCTGCTGAGGTCAGTCCTTCTCCCTCAAAATCCTTACAATAAAATTAAGAGGAATACGCAAATAAATCACCCATTTAATTAATAACAGAATCTCATGTCTATGCATTTGGAATTACATTTTATGGTCATACAAGGAGAAAAATCCAAATAGTTGTTCAACTAGGGACAGACTGTTCGACTGCCAGGCAAATGTATTTTCTACTATACTTTAAAGCCTCTCGATAGTTTTAAGTGGAATCAAATGTTCAGAGTAAAAGGAGAGGCAGAGAACAGGATTTTGAGAAGGGGTGGAGAGTTATTTGAAGTAGCAGTTGCTGTCAGTGGAGTATAGGCTGGAAAGGCAGAGACAGTGGCAGGCAGAACATCTCCCACATGAAATCAGAGAGCATAGTAATGTGGGCCCACACATAGCCAGAGAACACAGACTCACAGTGACAAAACCTCGACAGTTACAGAATTCTCTTCCAATGGTTTTTGCAGTTCAGATTAAGAATAGAAAAGAACAAGAATTAGAATCTCTCTGGAGCTGGGGTTTCCCAGATGTCTGTTCCTTAATGAAATTAAGACATTACTAGGACTATATCGTCACAGAATACCAGAGGGGATAGAGCTCACAGACAGAGGTACGTGCATGGAGTCAAGTTTCCAAGGAAGAAACTGGGTACATGTTTGCAGAAAGCTGAGGAAGATCCCAGAATGATGGAAAGTGGTGGGAGAAACCGGAAACGTTAAAAATCTATAAAGTACATAATTGACTAAACTGGAAGAAAAATCTCTTGGAATTAAGAAGTTAGGATTTGCTGGGCAGTGGTGGCGCACACCTTTAATCTCAGCACTTGGGAGGCAGAGGCAGGCGGATTTCTGAGTTCGAGGCCAGCCTGGTCTACAGAGTGAGTTCCAGGACAGTCAGGGCTACACAGAGAAACCCTGTTTTGAAAAAAAAAAAAAAGAAGTTAGGATTTAAATTTTAAAAAAAAAGATTATAAATGGCCTTCAAGGGAAATCAGAGACTGGGGTTTTGGGACATTGTGCAGTGGGTGTACCAAGAAAGATAGCCCTTAATAATCATAGAATACACTGCAAGGCTCCAAGTGACCCAAAGAGAGTAGGATGCTTTGTTCATTGGTGTCTGGTCCTTTGATATATTTTGGTTTTGCTCTTAAGGCCTCTCTTACAAGGAGCTTGCAATAAAATAGATCCTTACATTTAGTTGGGTTGTCCTAGTCTGAGTACAATTAAAAACCAAATGAATAATAGTCAACTCTTCCTTAGAATTTTATATTACCAATCTATATTTTCAACCTATATTTCATGCTTTGCAAATGATGCATTTCCACAAGTGTAGAGCTGGAAGCCACCATTGATTCTAACATGTATTAGGACTTCTGTCCCACAAAGAAAAACTTCTGCAATGACAACTACATATCCAAATAGCAAATATAGACAATGTACACCATATACTAAACAAAATATACTACTAATAATATAATAATTCTCCTAAGACTTTTAAGTGCTTGATAACACTACCACCTCCATATTAGAGGAAAAGAAACCAAGACACAAGAAGAATAATAAGTCGTCTAAAATTACAGAGGTAGTATGCTAGAGAGCCAGCTCAGAAAACCTAGCTCCAAAAGCTAAACTCAGAATGTACACAGAATGCTCTTCCAGCTCCCCGAGTCCTGAGGATAAGAAAAGAAACATTATGAGGTCAGCTGGGTGTGGTGGTGCACACCTTTAACCCCAGCACTCTGGGAGGCAGGGACAGGCTGATCTCTGTGAGTTCGAGGCCGGCTTGATCTACAAGGTGAGTTCCAGAACAGCCAAAAAAACAAAAAAACAAAACAAAAACAAAAAACAAAACCAAGAAGACAGACAGACAGACAGACGGATGGATGGATAGACAAGAAAACACTGTTATGCAAATCTGAGCTTTGTACTCAGAAGGAATGGGACTTTGTGTCTGACAAACCTGAAGATTTGGACAAACCAGAGAGGCCTTGCATCCCACAACAGGTCATAGCAGGCCCGGTCTTCTGCAAAGATTCTTTCCCAGCTACCAGTTTCCTGAAGTGCAGTCCTGGACACCACTGGTCAGCACCAACTCATCTCTGCCAGCTGGAAAGCCCTTCCATATGCCCATTTTAAATCTATTGCATCTTTAGGAATATATAGGTTTCTATTCTTCCAGATATGTATTTCATTCCATTAGTATAATACTTGGAGTTAACGTTCGCAGTTGTTCTGAACAGAGATGCCATAGTTGAATGAACATCCAGGTACCCAGCTACCAGAATACACAGCCTGAGGCTGTACAACCTCTACACCTTTCATAACCAGTGAGCTGGAGGTCAGGCTCATGAAATTTATGCACCTCATTTACAGCTCACTGCCTAAGTTGCTATGGTAACAGATGTCACAGAAATAGAAAGTCACAGCCATGGTCAACATTTCTCTTAACATAGGAACAAATGTTCAATTTTGCTGGTCATGAAAGATACAGTAATGGAATGGCAATATGCCATTATTATGTTTCTCTTTTAAAACCTCTCAATCACAAAATCCAGTTACGTATGGCTAGAACTCTGTTAGTACAATCATTAACATCTGCTGTGTGAAACGGGCACTGTGCTGATAAACATTTGCAAAGGAAGACACCACAGCACTCTGTTCTATAGGACAGCCTGGGTAAGAAGGAGAAACTGGTGCTGTCTTCAGTAATTATCAAATTTTGAAGGGTACATGAGGAGTTTAATAAGTCTTCCTTTGAAAACATGCCCCCAAAGTAAATTTAGAGTCCATTCAAAGATCCAGATGCAATTACAATCATCAAATAGTTATCAGCAACTTGGTATGTTTAATAAAGTCAATGTTTTAAATGTTTATCCAGCACTTCTGTAATACTGTGGTTAATATCAACATAAATGTGTTCAGCGAAGCCAGCTGATTAACTTCCTCAACATCCTAAGACTCCATAGGTATTAAAACAGTTGATAAAAGTTTTCCCCTTCTCTTTATATGTATATGTTTTCTAAGTTTTCTCAACTAGTTTTTGTTACTGGTGGACTGAAAATAGCTCATATAAAAGTGTTTGGGTTTCTTCGTGTGTCTCTGGTTCTGAGCCAGAGTTGAGGAGTTGCTCTCACTCACACAAACCAGTGACTTAAAGATCGGAGCATTGAGACCAACAAAGCAGATTCTGGACTGAGAAGGCCTGCGTCAGATCCAAGTTCGGCCACCCACGTGCAGGGTATCCAAGGGCTTAGGTTATCGGCTGTGTTTCCTGGTCTGATTCTCATCACAGGGCATTACGAGCCTTCGGGTGGATATTTATACAGTGCTGAGAGAGTATCTGTACCCGGACATAGACAGAAGGTCATGTGGCACGACCTCTTCTCCTTTGACGCTTCCTTGAGTGTCACTCAAGATGCCTCACTGTAAGTTCTCACTAGACTTCATCTTAGTCTCTCCCTGTTACTAGGCCAGCCAGGCTGAACCACCGTCTCATCTAGTCCAAAGGTTTCAACACTGACTTTTGTCTATGCAGTGACTCTTCAATGCATAACTGTTGCTTGGAAAGCCTCTCTCACTCTTCTGCACTCATAAGTCCAAACAGTTCAACACCTGCTACTGCATGTCCAATCAGTGTCTTAATTTTACCACATACACTTGATCCACCCACTTTCTCCTCCAGTCCAAGGAAATTCCATACTTTCATTGCTTGGGTCAGAAATGGACATTTTGTGATTCTTCTCCTCACTTTCACTCTGTCAGGAAATTGTAATGGCTCTTCCTCCCAAGTGGATACATAGAAATGTCCCCACTACTGTTACCATAGTTCAGGCTGCCACCTTTTATGCAAATACAGTCTCTTGTCTGGATTCCCATTATTGTCTTTTGATAGTTAGTTTCCCTGTAATTATGGGCCGACCTACCCACCCAACCTCCTACCTTCTTTTTCAGTTCAACATAGCAACCATAGGGAGCCTTTCTAAACAGAAGGACTATTAGGTCATACCTCTGTTCCAATATGTCTGGTAACTCCCATTTCACTTTGCATGCAACCAAATCAAACAAACTTTATGTGGGATTACAATATCCAACATCAAGGGCTCACTCCTTAATCTTCCTGCATCACAGAAGCCTTTGACAGTTGACAAAATCTAGGGACCCTTTCCCAGAATAATAGTGCTACATTTATCTTAAAAAATAAAATAAATTGCAGGAGAAATAGTGAGATCTACTGGGCGGTCTGATGTGTTTTAAACAGTACTGAGACTTTGTAGAAATGAGTCTTCCACACCCACCTACTTTGGCATCCAGAACTAACTCAGTGAATGCCAGCTTTAACCATGAGTATTTTCACTCCTGGATGACACCCAGTAATAGTAATCCACATTGTAAACAAAGGTCATAAGAGATTGTGGCACAAAGCTCTTTAAAGTATAATGCAGAACACTGTTCTTTAAATTCTTTTCTTTGTGCACCCAATACATTTTTAAAAGAATAAATAAATAAATAAATAAAAAGTCACAAATCCAAACAGAAAAGCTGCATACATAAACTGACACCTAAAACTATTTTTATTCTTGATAGAAATCTCACCAAGTAGCCTTGGATGGCATGACATTTACAATATAGACCAGGCTGCCCTCAAACTACCTCAGCCTTCCAAGTGCTATAAAACTCTTAGAAGCTTAAAACTGCTGTAAAGGAGAGTTCTGAAGGGGCTGCAGATTTTGATAACAAATACTTTACAATATCTAAGTTTCAGTTTGATGTTATTCGCATGTGACTTCACAGACCTTTGTATTCTGCCCATGAACCCTTGGAAGTCTTCAGGTTCTTGATAAAGATGGCTGCTCTGGATTATTTCTGGACTTCTCCAGCAGCCTAGAGGCTTCTCATCTTCTGTTGACTTTGCCTGTATTCCTTTGGCCACCCTCTCTTGTCCCTCTGTTCAAGTGCTCGTTCTAGCTACCCCATCTGTCTCCCTAAAAGAACCACTGGGGGGCATCTCGCTGCATTTCCTCCTGTTCTTCTGTCTTATGGGTCCATATCAGAAATTCACACCTAACTTTTGTTAAAGAAGCTTGAAGCCCTTCATTGACTTCAGTTTAACTTTATTAAAAATGGACAAATGAGATAATATTCCGGTTCTTCTCTTGCAAATCTCCCAGAGGCAACTCAAAAGACTAGCTAGCCCTGTAGGTACAGACACTGAATGGTTCTCTGGGTCTACAATAGAAGGACATGGTCTTTCATGGTGGAAATCACTTCATTCCACTCTCAGTAGAGCCTCCAATACTCCAGAGCTGATCTGAGCTTGAGAAAGGAGTAAAGAGTAGAAAAATGGTCCAGAAAACTGATTGAGGCACCGAGTAGAAACTCTGGACTGACTTGGGATAAGGTTGGAGAAGATACTCTAAAGAGCTGGCTGTGTCCTCTGTAACCTTAGGTTCTGGTTAAAACCACTGTGAACCAGGGAGGAGGGCGCTGTGAAAGGAGTTTAGCCATGCCCTGGGGTAAGACAAACAATACTGACATTTCTGTAAAATGAGCTGCTTGCTCTGCCTTACAGCACTGACTCATTAAATGTCAGCTATATTCATTATATTCTCATTCCTAGATAAGAACCAATAATAGCAACCCACACTTTTAGCAAGGTCTCAGGCGATTTGGGAGCAGTATTTTTCAGAGTAGCCCAAAGCAATATTCTCCAAACTGTTCATGCACCCCCGGTTTGGTTTTGGTTTTTTTTTTCTTCTAAAAAAATAATATATTCCTTACACATAAGTAAAGCGACACCTAAAATATTTGTAAACTGATACCGTGGTAAAGTCAGGTTACTGATATCTTAAAGCAACCCTAGCACATTTAAATGTTGTCCATGGCATCTAATAAATATCTTGATTTACAGCACCCAGCACCATCCGCTTTTCAAAAGTATGAACAAATTCTGCTTTAATGCTCAGAACTTTTTTTATGGTTTCTTTTATCTCTTAAAACATTTCAGAGCCAGGCAGTGGTAGTGTATAACAATAGTCCCAGTACTTGGGATACTGAGGCAGGTGGATCTCTCTGTGAGTTTGAGGCCAGCCTAGTCTTCAGAGTGAGTTCCAGGACAGCTAGGGCTACACACAAGGAAATCCTGTCTTGAAAAGTCAAAATTAAATAAATAAACACACATTTCAGTTTTCCCACAGAACTTATCCAATAATAGCTTTCTAATTGAATGCCTTGTATTGATCACCATCTCATAATTTCTATGGGATAGAAATATAAAAAAATATTATAAAAGAACATTCTAGTTATCAAAAAAAGTTAGCTATAGGTTTATTTCTGAGTAAGTTATTCATTTTATTGGAATGAGTAGGATGTGTTGTTAGGCATTTTAATAAACTGTGAATAAATTTCCAGAAGGAAATGATGCTGTCAACTTGAACCTCCTGCAAAGCTGATGACCTCAATAGAACTTCATTGACTGAGTACAGGGTGGACTGTTGGATGTTCAGAAACTACAATTTATTTGGGGCTACCTTTAGCCCCCTAAATAGCCATTCCCTGCCCACCTCTGTGTGCAATGGATCATCCTATGACTAACAGATAAAAACCTTTCAGAATGTATTAAGAAAACTCTACTTTCTACCAATCAAAAGGCTAAGAATACAATGAGATAGCACCTGAGGCCTACAGCAGAGTTTTAAACCCACTTACTTAATGTTTCCATCAGCATATTTAAAAAGTGCCTTGATTTATGACTTTTTTCTATTACTATAAAAACTTCAGCAAAGTGTTAGCATGTTGGAACATAGAATATGGATTTTAGAGAAACTAAATCTGAGTCCCAGGCCATGGTCACTCATGGCTCCAGAATAAACTCCCGCTAAGAGTTGTGGGTTATAATCCCCCCGCTAAGAGTTGTGGGTTTTTTCATGGACAAAGGTATATCTCAGATATTATTACTAAAGGTAACGGAGCATCTGGGATAAAAACTGCTGTAAGTTGTCTCCACTGGACCCCTGGAAAGGGCCTGCTATGTCCCTTGGTTTAAGGACTCTCCATCTCTTGATTCCTCAAATGTCTATGCATCTTAATAAAAAGGCTATTCTTCACTGAAAACTAGACATCTGAATAGAGGGGTCAAGAGACAAAGTGCTCAACAAGTGGCATAAAGCTTAAATAAAACTCCAATAATTAAACAGCTGTCATAGGCAGTGTCTGATGGGGATTCAGAAGACATCATGAGATGACGGGAGAGTCAAGGAAGCAAAGCCAAAACTGAGAGAAAAGTGAGTAGTCTGAAAGATGAAGCTACGATAAAAACATTGGCCAAGTCTGAAAGTATAGAATCATTTAGCACTGGCATTGTTTTGCATAGAGGCCTTAGTGCAATGTCTTATCTAATTGGACTGTTGCAATATGATTAGTTTTTAATTAATATGAAAACAAGTTATTAAGAAAAATAATTCCTAGAAAAGTTATTTTTTTGAAAACTTGCATTAAATGAGCTCATTACTAATGTAATGGCTTGGCACTAAAGAATCCAATTATTAAATAATTAATAAACAAAATAAAAAGTATATACATATATATCACTTTGAAATTCCATATTCTTCCCAGAATGAACAAGATGGTAAATGTTTTAAGTTCAAATGATCTTATTTTATTCTTCTGGTATACCAGGAAATAGGTTTAATAAGAAAAAAAAAAAAAAAAAAAAAAAGATGAGCCATTACCTAAAAGTGAAACCAGGGGACTCTACTGATTTAATCTATCTCATTTTCCATTATCACACATATCACGGATGATGAAGGCTTAGAATGTATCTGTTCACAGGGCCATGGAAGTCACTGACTGCCCCTACTATCTTCCCTCTAGACCACACAAGGAACTCCAGGCAAGGTTCCTAATCATTCCACCGCTCACCCCTCCTTACAGCTCCGACGTTAACATTCTGCCTTAATACTCCCAGAGGACTCTCACGCAACACATATTGGTTATGTTATTTCTCTGCCTAAAATTGCCCAATAGCTTCCACAGATGTCTATACGTCAGTCTTCAACATGTCATACCACACATTCCTTCTCCTCCAGAGATCCGGTACCCACCCCCCAAACTACAGACTTAACACCATTGCACACCATACTGTTTATCCCTCAGGATGGCCTAGAACTTGGGGTCCTCCTACTTCAGCCTCTAGAGTACCTGAGAGCATGAGCCTATGCTGGCAGGCCCAGCTTGCTTATGCATCTGTTTATACCAACCACAAGGAGCTGCTGCCTCTCTGTGTGTGTGTCTGCTCTTTCTCAGCTTCCTCCCTCTTACCCAGACTATCATTTCCAAGCTGACTTGTGAGGCTTATTCTCAGTTCTCCATGATGTCATTCAAACACAAGCCACACATTCTTCTATCACAACACTGAAGCTGTTCAGTTAAGCTTTTTGTATACATTTCACATTTTCCCCATTCTCCATTCTCCAACCTACCCACTTATACCCTGGTGAAAAATAAAACTAGAAACCAAAAATAAAATCATAAGCCGCTTCCGGGCAACAATCCTGCTGTGCTCCTCTTTACATTCCAAGCACCTATCACAGTTACCTCTACAGAGCACATACTCGGTGAAGTTTTGCTGAATGAATGCATGTATTATTAAATGCATTGGCAAATTTAATACCAGCACCAATGAAGTGGATACTTATAACGTGTTAGTGTCACTAAATAAGAGTGAGATATAATCGCGGACTCTGATATCCCAGCCATTTGCAAGTTCTAGGATTACATCATGAGATAGAATGTGTTCTCACAATCTCAAGGAAAATCCCCTAGGAGTTACCCTAGCCATGCCATGGAGCTCAACACACAATGGCAGTTCTTTATCTGAATTCACTTCTACTTATCTTGAATGCTGGTATACTGAAGGAGTCCTAATGCTCCGGGGGGGGGGGGGGGAGAACACAGAATGCAGATCTCAAAATCATTCATTTGTTTCTGTTTTTAACAAATTTAGTGCTCTGACATGGCCCTTGTACTCTCTGTTACTTAATATACAGAAAAACGTCCTAATATTTTCCTTATCTTGAAGTCACAAGGATATTTTTGGTGACGACTTCATTATTGAAGACCCCAGGTTTTCAGAGAAGGGGAATATACAATGCACACAATTAATGCATTTATTATACATGCTATGAAAATGTCATAATTAAACTCTTATTGAAAATAATAAATATATGCTAATTATATTAGTTACTTTTCTATCATTATGGTAAAATACCATCTCCAGAAGCAACTGAAGGAAGAAGGGGTTTATTTCATCTTACAGTTTCAGAAATGACTCCATAATGGTGCAGAAGGCTAGCAACAGCAGGATGGAAAAGCGGGGAGATCACATCATCCCACAGAAGAAGCACAGAGAGACAGAGACATAGATAGAGAACAGGAAATGAGGTGGAGCTTTCCACTCTGCAAGCCCGCTCCCAGTGATATACTTCCTCCAGCAATGCTTCACTTCCTGAAGGTTCCATAATCTCCTCAAACATCAAATGAATGCCAAGTGTTCATGAACCTATGGGGAACATTTCTTACTTAAACTATCACACTGGTGAAACTGGGGGAACATTCAAATAAATATCCAGAAAATCATTAAGTAAAATTCAGCCTTACATCACAATTACATGGGACTTGCTTCTCAAGAAAAAAGAAATGGGAGCTGGAGAAATGGCTCAGAGGTTAAGAGCACTGATTGCTCTTCCAGAGGTTCTGAGTTCAATTCCCAGCAACCATATGGTGGCTCACAACCATCTGTAATGAGATCTTGTGCCCTCTTCTTGTATGCAGGCATACATATAGGCAGAACGCTGTATACATAATAAATAAATAAATCTTTTTTTAAAAAGGGAAAGAAAGTAGAAATGGATCTTCATCAATAAATCAAAATGTTAACCACCAATCAAATTGAAGAATGCTATGAATCATTTTAATAAGAATATCCCTGGTGGAGCAAATTCAAACAGCACTTAAAAATCCAGGTCTGTAGTAAAACTGAATAAAATCTCTAGTCCAATATAATCATGAACTATTTAACACTGAAAGCAAGCCTTTGAAATAAAAAAGACATAAAATGTCAACTATTAGTTGTTGTCAGCTTTATTTGGCAAGTCCCAGACAATAGGGAGAGCTGGGGGAAGCGATGATTTATTCTCTAATGTTAAAATTCCAATTTAAAAATGGGCAGAGGGATAGAACAGACATTTGCTCCAACAAAGATACATATATGCCCAGGAGGCACTCAGTGTCATACCATTAGAGGTACAGTCCAGAGCACAGGAGAAACCATTTCATATTCATTAGGATGGCTGCATTAAAAATAATAATAATGCTTGCAGGATGTGAAGAAATAGAAGTTTGTGAGGTGTTGATAGCAATGAAAAATTATATTATTATGTTTTTTTAAGTACAGAGGCCAGGTATGGTAACACGCTCCTTCAATCTCAGCACTTGGGGGTGGTCAGAGACAGGAAAATCTCTGAGAGTTCAAGGCTAGCCTGGTCTACATAGAGAGTTCCAGGCCATCCAGGGTATACATTGGGACCCTGCCTCCAAAGGAGGGAAGAAACAAAACAAAACAAAAAAACAGAAAAATACCAGAAATTCCTCAAAAAGTGTAATCTGTCAATACCACTTCTGGGCACTGACTGTGCATGTACACACACACACACACACACACACACACACACACACACACACACACGTGCATGCACATAAACACATACAGAGAGATAGAGAGACACAGAGACAGAGACAAAGAGAGACATACACACTAAATGATTGATTACATATCTTGAAGAGGCATTTTGCACAATCAAATAGATGTATTGCTGACACTAAACAAGAGATAGGAACAACTCATATCACAGAAGAATGTATAAACAAAACATAGTAATGGATACAAAGTATTCAATCTGAAGGGGGAGGAATCCCATAACATGGGACAACATTGGTAAACCTTGAGAACATTATACTCAGTGTAATAAAATGGACAGCTTTTGAAGAATACATCCAACATAGACCTCAGTGCATGCATGCGCTCACGCACACACACAGACACACACACAGACACACACACACAGAGAGAGAGAGAGAGAGAGAGAGAGAGAGAGAGAGAGAGAGAGAGAGAAACTCTTTCCATTAAATTATTCCAGTGAATAGTATCTTATCTTTGAGAGGCAGGACCTCGTACTGCTGTGTCTCCCCATTCAGAAGCATGAGCTGTCTCCCCAGCTATTCTGGATTTCATGTGCTTTTGTAAACTTGTACAGTTTTCTTGTTGCAGCTTTTGCACACTTAAATGTATTTTTGGATGTCTAGGTTTGAATGGGATTTTACCCAGCATTTTTCTTATTGTATCAGTACACCAAATATATTGATTTTCTTATTTCTGAATTTATACTCTAGTATAAGTTCATTCTAGGAATTTTGTAGCTGAGAGTTTTGGGGTTTCTTTTTCTAGGTAGACAAACCATGAGATGAGGAGGGGGGGGAGAGTGTGTGTGTGTGTGTCTTTTGTATTTAGGGGGTATTTATACTAGGTAAGTACTCTGTTACTACAGGTACCCACACTCTTCTTGTGTGTGTGTGTCACACAGAGAGAGAGAGAGAGAGAGAGAGAGAGAGAGAGAGAGAGAGAGAGAGAGAGAGACAGAGAGACAGAGAGACAGAGAGAGAGACAGAGAGAGAGACAGAGAGACAGAGATTGCCTGTATGACTACCATGTGTATACAAGCCCTTACAGGGAGGAGAAGAGGATGTTGACATCCCTGGAGCTAAAGTTACAGGCTGAGAACAAAGAGGCAGATCCTCTGCAAGAGCAGTAAGTGCTCTTAACCATCTCTCCAACCCCTACTGTTTTATTTTGAAAGTGTTTCACTATGAAACCCAGGTTGGCCTTGAATCTAATCTACAATTAATGATGGTCTTGAACTTGGAATTCCCCTGCTTTAGACTCTAGAGTACTTGGGATTATAGACCTGAACTACCAGGACCATCTTAGTGATTAGTTCTACTTTTGTGAGTGTGTATAGAAATATGTGTGAGTTCACACGCGCCATGTGTGGAGGCCAAGGGATAACACTGGCAACATTGTCCCCCTCCTTTGAGACAGGGTCTCTCATTGGCCTAGAGATCAAGCTAGCTGTCCAGTGAGCACCAAGGATATCCTTGGCTCCGCCTCCCCAGCCCTTGGGTTATAAGCATGTGCCTGACACCTGGCGTTTTCAGATGGGTTCTGAGGATTGAACCAAGGTAATTAATGTTTGTATTACAAGTACTGTACTGGCTGAACTATCTCCTGAAACCCGGTTTTTACATTTTGATGTAGCAAAATATGCAGAGAACAACATTTGCCATCATAAACAGTTTCAATATACAGGCCAGTGTTATGGACATCACTGCATCTTTTGAGACACCGTTAACTGGACCTCAAGATCGCTGATTCTTCTAGACTCTCTGGCCAGTGAGCCTTCAGTATCCACCTGGCTCTGCCTCCCCAACACTTGAATTACACACATCACCCTGCCTGGCCTTTGTTGGTGTGAACAGGAGATTGTTCTGAGACACCCCCTTTATGCTTGTGCAAGCAAGCATCTTTCTGACCTCAGAGTCATGTCGCCAGTCCTGAAAAACTCACTGTAAAGTGTATATAAAAGAATTTGTGTGTGTAAGAATCTAGAGGAAAAAAGCAAGTTGAGGTGATTGGCACAATGTCTGGGTGAATATAGTAATAAAAACAATAAGTGAAAATAAATAAGCATTCTAGAAAGAGATAAAAAATATGGAATGAATTGGTATGCCTGGTGTGAACTAGCACTTTTACAAGGATGTAATATTTACTAAATGGGGCTGGGCAAGTGGGTATTTGTTTGAGGAAAACAAAATTTATATGCTAATACGAATAGTTTGTTAATATAAATTAATGTTACTTTGGAAATAAAATCTTAACATGTATATGCATTAGTTAAAGAAGTTTTTAAATTATTCCATTGGGGAAAGCTTTCTTAAAAGAATAAATTGTAGCAAGAACAACAACAGCAACAAAACGTTTTAGAAAGACTTGCGAACAAAACTCTGAAACAGAAGAGAACATGAGGTAAAGGCATTTGACAGCTAAGGTATATACGACAAAGAGGACCTGAGTCTGACCACCACCATCCACTGACGGAAGAACAGAACTGCTGACACCTAAAGTTATCCTTTGACCTCTGTGTGTGATAACATTCAACGTCTCCAATGGAAGGCAAAAGTCTTAGTTGGGCTTGCTCTTGCTGCAACAAAACACCATGACCCAAAGGAAAGGGTTTATTTGGCTTACACTGCCATATTGCTGCTGTTCGTCATCAAAGGAAGTCCAGGCAGTAACTCAAACAGGGCGGGACCCTGGAGACAAGAGCTGATCCAGAGGACATGGAGGGGTGCTCCTTTCTGGCTTGTCATCCTTGGCTCTCTCAGCCTGCTTTCTTATAGAACCCAGGACTACCAACCCAGGGATGGCACCACCCACAATGGGCTGGACCCTCCCCCATCAATCAGTAAGAAAATGCCTTACAGCAGGATCTTATGGAGGTATTTTCTCAACTGGGGTTCCCTCCTTTAAGATAACTCTAGTTTGTGTGTCAAGTTGACATACGATTAGCCAGAACAGCAAATAACTAAATAAATGTATAAACAAAGAGAAGCCACGTTTTAAGCTCTTTGAACACAGTATTTGGGGCTGCACTTGGGGTTCCCTTGCTAAATATCAAGCCTTAGCTGCAACTTAGTTTGAGGAAGTTGATTCTCCCATGGGGGTTCCAAGCATTACAAGTGGAAGCTTAGCACTTTTTCACCTCCAGCTTCCCAGTCTGCTCCTCTTTTCTGCACATACCCACAAAATGCAAGGCTGTCCTGGTCTCTAGTTTGGACATCTCTAAATGACATGCTATCAAAATCACTTCATGCAAGTGATGGCAAAGTGACCTAAATGGCCATAGAACAAGCAAATCCACTCACTGCCTAGGCTGTTAAAGAGGGCATGGGACAAGTCATCTAGACGCATGACGTTAAGGCAATATCCACCCAGGGTTAACACACTCTGTTAGCCACAGATGGGGAAATTAAAACTCAGGCTACAGTGAGCCAATAATTCCGTGATATTTTTAGCTCTCCCTGGCTGATGAAACTAGGATGTCTGACTCACCAGGAAGAGCTCTCTCACTCAAGGCAAATAAGAAGCAAACCAGAGGGCAGGCAGATCCTCACTCAGATGATGGTTGAGCTGATCCACAGGTCTCTCGATAGGAAACATTTCCAAGTTATTCTAAGCTTGGTACCTCCAAGCTTGTGGCAGTCAAAGTCCCAGGGAGAGGCCACCTGTGCTGGCGGCTTGCTCATAACTTCAATACTCTGTGCTGAGTTCTCTTTTCTACAAAAGCCATGACCACCCTAACACTCAGGGCCAAGCCTAGCTCGGACGTATTGCCGGTAAAGAATAAGGTTTCTTAGATGCACAGAGGAAGAGAAACCAAAGGTGCCCAGTTCATATAAGAAGACATGAGTGCTTTTGCTCTTCATGACTCTTCTTCTCCCTCCAGTGGGCAATTAATTAAGAGATTGATTCAACAACTGGTGCCATTTTTAATTTCACAAGCTTTGACTTCATTTTCTCTCAGGATTTTGAGTTTCACTATAATAATATATTGAGAAATGCCACCAGTCACAGAAAAATAGTGAGTGTCAAGAACAGAGAGAGGGTCCTCATCTGAATCTGGGTGCACAAGCAGATGTGTGAGTATCAGACAGACCACGTAATGCTGAGGGCAGCATGTTTTTCAGTAGCTTTTGATTATCGTTACATGTTTTATTAATTTTTTTGACATTTGTTTCTTCTTATATTATGCAGACGGGTTTTTTGTCTGTGTGTATGTGTGTTCAGCATGTGCATGCAGTGACCTCAAAGGCCAGAAGAGAGTGTCAGACACCCTATAATTAGATTTACCTACTGTTGTTAATTACCATATGGGTGCTAGGAATCAAATCCTGATCCTCTGGAAGATCATTTGTTTCCGTGCTCTGAGTCATCTCTCCAGCCTCCATGACTAGGGTTTTAAAAATTCTCAAAATACCTAGAATCACTAAGTCAAGGCTCAGAGAAGGCTCCTCAGTATTCAGTGTATCCAAAAGTGACCTGAACTGGGATGAACTCTGGACTTGACAAGGAAGTGTATAAAACCCATGAAGCTTTAGTCATTAGACTGTTAGAAACATTCTAGAAATAGAAAACTAATCCAAGAAGCAAATTCAAACACAGCATTTATTATTAAATAATGTGTCTGGAGATATATTTAGATAAAATGCAAGGCACACACATATATCCATATTTGTTTATATAAATAAGTAAATAATTTTAAAATTTTTCTAAATATCATAAAATACTCTGGATTAAAGTTTTCTATAATATGTGCAAACACTAAGAATTTTCATTCCCACCTCACACTAACTTACAAGGTAATGCAATCCCAAGAAAAACTCCCAAAGGAGACTCCTCTGCCAAGAGTTTTGGGAGGAACAGATAGATCAAAAAAGTGGAAAATATTGTTTGAAGTACACAGGAGAACTGAGGTGCTGCGCCATGAGGTGTGCAGTAGCCCCACAGGGCTGCAGATGCCAAGGAATTAGCAAACACAGCCATGGGAAGTCCATCTCAGGACAAACTTAGTCAGAGAGAGGATGGTCATTCTAAAACCCTGCTGGGAAATCAATCCAAAATTTAGGAAAAAAACCAAACCAGATCTTTAACTCAGATTGTGCTCCAAATTAAATTCTGTTGTGAAATGGAGGGAAAGAAACAAAAGAAGAAGAAAAATCATTTAAGGAACGTAGGCAATGTACATGCATGGGGCATGATTAACTTGCCTCTCGAGATTTGCTGTCACCGTTCTTTATGACCTGTCTCTTACGAGGCTCCAGATGACCTGGCTTCTCTTTGAATTTTGTTAATGGGAAAGAAGACAGAGGAACCCACTCAAAAACAACACAAGACCATCCACAGCTCGTATCAATAACAATATAGGAAAGAAGGCTCAGCACATTGTGGGGGGTGGGGGTTCTGTTCTATTTGAGCAAAGCACTTAGGGGACAGTATGGACTAACACTATGAGCTCCAAACTCAATCCTATGTAGAGGTCAACTCCAGTCCCTGTGGAAGTCCATAAAGTGACAGCTCTCAACTGGCACATCACAAAGTTTCCAGGGACTGAGAGAGTGGAAGCAACAATGCCCTTAATATGGGCACGGGACAACCTGAGGCAGTGGACTCTTCAGCAAAACCTAAAGAGAAGTGGCTGCAGTGTCCAGAGCTGCAGAAGATGATAGTATCTGTGGAATGGCAGAAGGGAGCATGCTGGCAGTACACATGAGGAACCACTGCGAGGTACCCTTATAGACTAGGAAGACTCTAGGAAGATTCACAGATTCTCCTATATTAGCTCATTTATCCTCAATAAAATTTAATCTGTAGGATCAAGTGATTTCTTAAGTCGCTAAAGAGAGTACTGATTAGGAAAAGTCAGCAAAAATGGCCCAGGGCATCAGAGTGAAGTAGGGGGAACTCGTGGGCAAGCTAGGACCACCTCTCTTCATCAACATGGAATTCCAATGTACAAGCGAAATAGAAACACTGAGGTCTTAGTCTCTTGTTTCTTTAGATTAGTGACTACTAAATCCTCGGAACACTGAAGTACACTGAAGATGTAAAAGCTAAAGACTTTGGATACACTGAATTGCTGTCACTCAAACTGCTGTCTCTAAGCTCCCTAGAGACTAGCTGATTCAGTATGTATGTTTCCCTAGGGGCAGGGAAACCAATAGAGAGTTCGCAAAATATGTTCACTTACACACCAAATTCCTCTGAGATTTCAGTTTACCCAACAACAAAGTTTAAGATAAGCACAAGGGGGTGAGGGAAGAGGTTGTATTAACTTTCTCAAAATTATCAACGAGGTACAACATGTATGGGGTATCTTATTCTTCTGTGGAAATCACATCCCCTAAAATACACCAGTTCTAGAAGGCTCCCAGGCACCCAGGCAGCAGACACAGAACAGAGTTGTACCAAAGTACTGTAACCAAGGGGA
Source organism: Uromys caudimaculatus (assembly GCA_028551405.1). Classification (NCBI taxonomy): domain Eukaryota; kingdom Metazoa; phylum Chordata; class Mammalia; order Rodentia; family Muridae; genus Uromys; species Uromys caudimaculatus. The sequence goes on from CM052701.1 coordinate 60,688,112, forward strand.
CTCCCAGGGAGTGCATGGCCAGCCTGCTGTCTTACCCAGTGGAATTCATCACTAATGCCCCTTTCACCTGCCCCCTTCTCACAAGCTCATTTAAGGTCTCAGTGGCTCTGACAACGCATGTCAGAGAGGTGAGGAATCATAGTCACTATTAACTGGAATGGATGCCCCCCCCCCCCCGTGAGCCTCCAGAAGTGGAAGACAAAGGAATAACACAAAGCAAAAACCAAGGAGCAATTCAAAATAGGACTAGAGCACATTCAAGAAGCATATATGGCATTTACTTCCTTGTCTACTTAGCAAATGCCCACCGTGGCAAGGAAGGTACCATGCTGTACTAATTAGATCAAGACGAACTTAGGACTTAGGACTCACTGTAGTCTATGTTTTGTTTTGTTAGTTAAGGCAATTTCAGGGCATTGAATCACTCACACTATACCATGCTAAGCAAATAAATTGGTGGGTTGGTCACTATTGTGATCGTAGATAGCATTCCAATGGGGAGAAATTGCGTGCATGCTGGAAAACTGAAGTGGCTATACATATTTTCACTAAGGATGAGGGTGGGTTTTTTTTTTTATCCCATAAGAAAAGTAGTACAGACAAATAACATGCTATGATGTAGTTAACTGTCCTAGAGAAGCCACAAGTTTGTGATTATGTGGAGGCTAGAGACCACCTCCAGACCCCCTTGCCAAGGTGTATGTGCTCAACGACTACTTGACACTGCCCAGAGTCTACTGAATTAACTAAACTTTGAGCCCCTCATAGAAAGAAGTATTTCTATACACTATGGAGACTAAACTTACATGCATGCTTTCCACCACCACCACCACCAAAAGCCACACAAAAAAGAACAAGGGAAGGGCTTCTCTTTACCTTCTAAAGATTTGCTGCAATGAACTGCTAACATATGGGAAAAATGGGAACAGACAAAACTGTCAGGGACATGGAGGAAGTCATGTGCTTTCACAGTGAAGATTCCCCTGTCCCACAGGGGAGAGAGAAAGTAGAAAATGCAAAGGCCTTAGGCTCACAGAACAGACAAAGGGTTGTAAGTGATTCTTTCCTACAGGAAAACTTTCCCCCTAACTACTGGCCAGGACTGAAATAGAAAATGGTAGCCTGTGTGGGTGTATTGCAGACTTCGGCTTTCCTTTTTCTACCCACCATGTGAGTTTAGTTAAGTGAAAACTCAGCAGAGATCAGAGGTGCTCTCCAGGCCCAGCAGCCTCCGTGCTAGCTGGCAGCTCAGCTAGCATGGGACGAGGCCCCTTCCCAGGACTCACTAGTCCAGCATCTCAATCAGAACTCACTTCAGGGAAGTTAATATGAGGTCGAGACTGGAACGTGACAATGAAAAGCTGTCAGAAAGTCTCTTCTAGCACTTGCCAACTTCTAGGTAATCCTTTAAATTAAATAAATTAAAGTACTGTCACCATATTTTGGAGTGGCAGTCTCTGGGTAGGACATATAGGTCTCCAAATATTAGGAAGAAAGTAAAGAGTTTTGATAAAACGCAACCTCCTACCCCTACCCCAACACCCCACCCCTACCTCCTGCACACACAATTAAAATATATCCATTCTAGTTCTACAGTGTTTTTTTTTTTTTTTTTTTTTTTGAACCTTCCACTTAAAGAGTAAAATATCCAGAGTCCTATTCCATGTAAATAGATTCAAGTTGAGTTCCTGGGAAGTTTTCCAGAGAGGTAGAGTGTCTTAGAACTAGACATGCATTAAACGAAGCTTTGTCTAACAAGAGTGAGCGAGTAACTGATATGGCATCTGTATGTTCAGTCTGCACAAGGTTCCTTTATCTGGGAGGCATTACTCAGAGACAAACAGACCATCAGATTACAGTCCTGGAGAATCACGCTCGCCTCTTCTATCGATGCTGCCAGCTCACACAAGCATTCTATGTGCCCAACCACCTGCTTCCAGAAGAATTTGTAATCTACCTGCTCCATTCGCTCCCCAAAGGCTCTCCTACTTGACCCGAGTGCCCCCTTCCATTCACTGCCAGGCAGTCACGTTTCATCCCTAAGGCATTCGCTCATAGCAAACGTGGAAAGTGGTATGCTTTCATGCCAAGAAGCCTTCTGCGTTGTAATGTACGGTGAAACAACCCCAATGCTGAGAGTCCTCTGAACTTGAACTAAAGGCCACTGGGGGAAGAGGTTCATTCCTGGGTGCCAGTTTCCTTTCACGTTACCTGCTTCAGTGTACTTCAGTCCCACTTTTTCTTCTGTGTCCTTTGTCTTTGGGGGTGGCCAGACAGCCTGGAGTCTGCCTGGAGTCCTGTCATCTTGCTCTGTGGGACTCTGGTCAGGCTGTGCAAAAACAAGCAAAGAATAATTTAAGTGAAGTGTGGCCAGAGCCAACTGATTCTTGAAACCATGCATCCTAACACTGATTCTAATATCGATTTTAATGGCCAGTGGCACTATGCTCCCATTACGTGTAATTGAGCCGTCTTGGTACACGATGAACGTTTTTCTGGAAGGGTAAAGGATCAGTTGGGGTAAAAACTAAAATTAAAAAAAAAAAAAAAACCGCACAAACAAATAAACGTAAAACAAAACAAACAAAAGCACTCCAGACTACCTAACATGCAACCCTTTACTTTTGTCATTCAGCTATTCTAAAGGGCACATGCAAACTCTGAACTGCAGAAACAAAAACAAATGCATTATCTTCTGGCACACTTATAGGACTATTTACAACTGTGGTCCTAACAAACTATGTACAATGAGGCCTAAGTTTTCATTTCCCATGCACAGTAGCAAGAATTGAAGACACACTTCTCTAAGCATTCCACACTAATTTTGATTCTTCCCTATTACAAAATAAAAAAGACTGACTTCATGCTCAATTTTTTTTAAGGAGTTGAATTTTGCAATTAGAATGCTATGTTGTGTTTAGATTTAACTACAATCTATGATAACTGTTCTACAGACTTTAATTTTTAATAGCTTAATTAGATATACAAGCAGACAAGATAATTCTACACTGAATTGATGTTTGACAAGAAATTCTATCCACTGTTCCCATGAACTTTCAGTGCTAAATACTCCCTGGTCATTATAAATTAACCCTGAATGTCTTTGAATAATTACATCTTTTATTTGCTAGATTCTCTTGTGCTCTGATTTCATTTACTCTTTCCATAAGGGTTTGGGCTAGCTGCTTCATTTTGGATATGGGAAGACAGGGTCAGAAATTATCAAGGTCATCCTGCCATAAATGGCAGAGTTGGTGTTAAAAGCCAGCACTCATTCTAAATTCAGTACTCAATCAGGAAGCTACATAAACAACACAGGACATTTCAGTTACATTATAAACTCACAGTTTGCTAAATGGGGCACTTTCAGAGGAGAGCCTAGTGTTTGTTCACAGGTGTCTGACTGAATGGTAAAGAAACCCCTAGAAATCTGGACTATACTTGTGCATGGCAGCACTTCACCATGTTACTTTCTAAGCACATTGACCATCGATGCTTAAACTTGGGGTGCACATTTTCCCTTCCTTTCCATACATCCACACATAGATCACACTTAATTACGTTCAAGAAAAACAGAAGAGAAGCACTTCTGTCCAACTTAGTACTCTTTTGCAAGACATTTAATATCATAATTCATTTTTTACCCAAAAATGAGTATAATCATGATGACAGGCAACTAAGATTCATTTTAACAGGAAACCTGGAAAGAAAGAAAAAAAATATAGCATATTTTATGGCAAAATGCGGAATCCAATTCTACATACGCTTTTGGGATCAGACAGGCTGTCTGCCGGCCGTGACCTGGACCTCTCAAACACAGCGCGTAGCGATTCCTTCTCATGCCTCATCTTTCGCTTAAGAGCTTCCAGCTCAGAGGTGTCAGCTGTGCTCCCCTTTTTGGGGGGACGGATGAATAAGGCCTTAAAGGCCTCCAGGGCAGTCTCTGGTTGCTTTGCCTTCACCTGGCCACCCTGGACGTGGGCATCTCCAGGGCTCTTGTGGCTCTCTTGGTCAGTACTATAACCCATCTCATCCGCACGATGAAACTCGGGGTCTGCTTCCTTCTGTTCGGTTCTTGGCATGTCAATGTTGAGCAGCTGAGATAACTGCTCCAGGAGAGTGGGAGTGGCCTTGGGATCAGTTGCTCTACCCTGGCTCTTCACTGTCTGTGGGCCTCCCTGTACCAGAGACTTCTGAACAGGCTGGGTCAACTTGAGCAAAGCCAGGTCCCCGTCCTTGTGCTTGATTTCAGTGATGGTCTCCCCTGCCTCTGCGGTAGCCCCCTTCTTCAGCACACGGAGCCCACTGAAAAAAGCTGGAAGCTGGAAGGACTTCTCTCCGGGAGCTTCTCTTTTAGAAACAGTGCTCTCAGTGACACCTGCAGTCTGGTCTGCAGCTGCAGGTGAGATTTGAGACCCTTCTTCTACAGCCTGGCCCTGTCTGGGGCTGTGCTCTGCCGGATGGCTACCATCGACACCAGGTTCCAGTTTGTTACTTGTCTCAGGTAAAGTTCTCTGAGACTCTTCAGCACAGAGTTCTGCATTGTTAGTGTTCCCAGTGTCAGTATTTTCTTCGGAATCCCCTGGTCCATCTTTGGACTCTTGAGGAGGTTCACATAAAACAGTGGTGGTCTTTTGGCTATCAAGGCCGCTTCCTTCTTCTGCCTCCTGGCCTCCATCTTCAGAGTCAGAATCACTGGTGGTGTGAACCAGGGTCCCACGGACCCAAATGACTTCCTCATTGTCCACCACGCTCACAGTGGCAGGTGAAAGCAGCTCATAACCAGGGGAAGAGGTGTTTGATCTGGCTTTCCCCTGACTTCCCTCAGATCCTGTCTCCGCCCTGGCTGACTTTCCATCATTTTTAAGATCAGGTGGAACTGGAGCCTCTGCCTGTGGCTGATGTGAGCCTTTGCTGGGATCACCTCGCTCAGGAGCGGGATCCACCTGTAAACTGCGAAATGCCTTCAGCACAGCATCTTCCTCTTCAGGATCCAAGGAGTCCAATTTATTTGTAAATCCAAACAGGGATTTCATAGAGAATTTACTCAGGATCGACTGAGCCATTTCAAGTCCGGCTTCGGATTTGTCAGGTTCCAGCACATCTCTGCTGCTGAGAGAGTTACCAACTTCTTCCATGTCCCCACAGTGCCCTTGACACAAGTTCTGCCTTGTGTTACCTGCGCTGCTCTCTCAGTTTATCCGCTCCATCTGCTCTTGACTTACAGGACAGGGAGCAACAGGACCGGGGAGGGAGCCAGGCTTTCAGCAGCTCAGAGAACACACTTGGTCTCTTTCAGGTCACAAGCGTCCTCCCTTCCGGTTTGCTTGCCGGCGTGTCCAGGGCAACTTGTTAAGTCTGGGCAACTCTATGCCCCAATGCAGCTGGGGCTGCACGCCTTACTTACACATGGGCAGGTAGACTGCTCTTCTGGACTTCCGTATTCACTCCCCAGGACAAAAGGCTTTTTGTCGCAAGCAAAATCAGCCTGTCCCGTAATCCCAGCCCAGGACTTCAGGAGGAGCTCCGCCCCAGAGCCGACGATTCTCCTGGTGGCATTCAACTTCCTCATTGGTGAGCAAGTTGAGGTTTTTAAAAGTGCTGAGCCGGCAAGCTGGTCCTGAGAGCCCTGAACCACCCCCTGGTGCAGCCCAAGAGACTCCAAAGTGAATCAGCAGAAAATGACCAAAGTGAGCCCTCTTTTCCATCGGATGGTAATCAAAGGCCTGGGCTAGCGAGGCCCTAAACCCAGCAATTTGCCCACATCAACAGCCTCTTAGAAACCCTTAATCAAGACCGGAAGTAAAGAAAAAAGATCCTCTCAGAGTGCCCACAACTCTGAGAGCAGTTAATTTACTACCCTTGGAATGTCTTTTGTTTTTAAATGCTTTCCTTCGGCTGGTTGGCAGGTTTCATCTGGAATGCAGATTTTCTCTGACTGCTGGGAAGGAAAACCAACTAGACTGGTTTCAGGTTACTGCTGTTTTAGCTCTGCCCTGCCTGGGTGTTCTACAAACAGGTACTTAGACAAGCACGCCCACCGCACCCAAGGTCCACCTACAAAAGGGCAGCAAAATAAACAGCCCCAGCCCTGTATGAATGATTACTGTCTTGGGTTGTGGACCAACCTCAGGTTTCTTTCTGTTTCACAGCAGTGATTCCCTCTGTGAGTCAGGAATCCTAGTGGAGGGGCTCTTCTCTGCTTTGATATTGCAACCACATTAAATGGCTAGCATCACACGGAGATTTTAGCACACAACGTGCCTTCTTAGGCAGTCATTCACCGAAGATCCCCAAGGATCGATTGTTCTGTAAAGGTCTAACATATCTATCAGTTTGGTCTCCACTGCTCATTTTGTTCAAAATAGCAAAAACCAAAGAAACCCAGCACTGGTTAGATGAACCGCCATTCTGATTATATGCTGCAGCCCGGGAAGTCTGAGGATATGGGGTTAGGGCAATCAAAGATGCCTGGTTACCTGTAGGACAGCTTCCTGTCAAGCCCAGAGGTTTGAGGAATACTGGTTGCAGTAATGCATTTTTAACAATGTATGACTGCAAAAAAGGAAAACACAAAAGGGGGGGGCATTTATTCCACCAACCCTTACAGGAAATTACAAGCCCTAACTGGTTCCGACACTGACACTGGGAGTACTAAGAGATGTAAGCTGAACCGGCACGGTACTAGGAATGTAACTCAGCAGACTGTGTGCTCAGCAAGGACAAGGCTTTGAGCTCAATCCCCAGCACAGCAAAACAACAAAATTAAACAAAGCAAAGTAAATACCAGGCCAGGGCAAAAGGGAAGAAAGAAAGATCTGTTGGTGCCATTTACATCTCTGAATAAAGCTTCCGCTCAAGAGGAAATGCCCACTGATAAAAATCTGACTTCTCTGGGGCTGTGGAAAGAAGGGGTCACCACTCCAGTTTTATGAGCTACACACATAGATCACAGGACTAAGGAGGAAGACACAGTTTGGCGAACTTGGTGTTTTCCTTCTCTCTGAGGATGGCTCATTTGTTCAGATATTTGTCCAGAGTAAGTTTTCAGGCATCTTAACAGACTTGAGCAAAAATATAAGCTGGAAGATCTCATCAGTCCCTCTGCCGTATAGAGTCTACACCACAGCACTGGGCAGACTTACAGGCCTCCAGCATTGCCCTCATTATCCACAGGAGCAACACAGTTTCATAGAAAATGGTCGGGAGATTGTTGCATTGACAGCCTTCTGCTCTAGATAGTAAGGCTTTATTAGGCTTATTTTAAATTAAGAAATCAAAGTCAAGAGAAGGTAACTGAGTAGAGTTTCACAGAGTAGCAAGTAGCAGAGTAGTAGTAGTAATATCTAGAGTTGAGCATTCACTATGTGCCCAAGCATTGTATTGTTTTGCATATACTAACTCAATAGATACAGTTAGCTGCTATGCTTGGAACTTACTCTATTTCTCCTGCCAGAAAACGAAGATACAAAAAGATTAAATAACCTCTGTTTACAGGGTCAATGAACAAGGGAGCCAGGATTTGACTTTAGGATGCACTTAATTGTTCTCTAGAACTCGGACACCACACATGGCTGAGTCTTAACAAACAGAGGTGCTAGACTCTTATTAGGATCTCAGGTACAATTTCTCCTTTGGGAAGATACAGAGACAGAGTTCAAAGAACTTATTGGCAAAGAATGACTGTGCTTTTTCATTGTGGGAACTTTACGGCAAAATGTTTAAATATTTATTTACATGTAATTCAAATAATTTATTTATGACAAATTATAACGAAAAAGTCAGAAATGAAGGAAAACTGAGAGAAATTTCCAGCAGCAGACTTTCTTACAGAGGAAAATAAATTTTCCTTGTCTAGAAGCTTTGTAGGGCATGGCAGAAACTGGACAGAGGGTAAAGTAATCTTTACTGAGATTCGTTAATTTTCTGTCTTTTCAAGGACTGAGGCAAAGGTGAGCCTATACTCACTCACTATGCCTGTCCCCATGGCCTAACCAGGGGGATGGTCACTTACTGTTCATGGGCTGCCCAACAGTCATGGGAAGATGATGCCTCCCTCTGTCCACTCCTGACTCCAGCTTTGACCTTAGCTGTCTGCTAGCTGTCAGGTATTTGACCACATGATTACCTTCAGATTTTGCAAATGTTTCACAGCTGTCAATTTCATTAGAATTCTTTTGTTCCCTTATTTACATGACCAGCTTGTAGCTCTACTAGGGCAGAGAGTTAACTCTATCCTAGATACTAAGGTATATCTGCAGTCTTTCTTGGTTACTTCATATTTAGTTTCTTATCTATAGAGTGGTCTGAGGTGGTCTGCTAGCAGGAAGCTTCTAGGTGGAGGCTATTTTTCCTTACAGTCTGTCACAATCAGCTACATCAGGAGCAAGAATCTGCAAAAGTCCAATAGTACTTTGCATTCACTCCTCAAGAGCTTCAGAGGGGGCTGCCAGCCTGCTTCCAGTGGCCCAGAACTCTGTCTTTTCTCTTCTTCTTTCTGGCCTAGCATGGTTATCTCAGACCCAACTACTAGACCTCTTCTTCTTCACCTACTTCAGCTGTCATGTTAGCCTTTAATATTTCTTTTAACTCCATTCTCTGGTCTCACAATTACTTACATCATCAACCTGTACTGTCTATGATGGGACTCTTTCCATTATAATGTACAGAGAGCAATCCATCTCCTCTATCACAGTGAATGAAGATAGAATACTGGGTGACGGTGGGTTGTACTGAGCCCAGGGAGTATCTTTCAGTTCTCCAAATGCAATGCGATGCAATATTGGGAAAGCAGAAACATGAAGTTTCATCTAAAAGGATCACGGGGCGATGGAAGGATATGAGTAAATCTGAGGCTGAATTTGAACCTTGGAAAGTCAAACATCTCTACCTCATTTTTAAAGATGGAGATGTGGAAAGTCAAGAGGAGTTGACAGCTGCTACCAGCTGACACCTCCCAAATGGCAAATCTAGAAGGGAAATGAGATTCCCTCCCTCCTACCTGCCCTGCCTGACATGGACCATTGCTAGACTAGGAGATCTTACCCTTACTTTCCACATCCTCTAACTTCTTACTCCCTAATTAATTCAGAGTAATGTGAACTAAGCCTGAGAGTCCACAATAATGTAAATTAAGCTCAAGACCTCCATAGGCTTCTCCTAGGCTTGAAACATCTATGCCTTCCATGCCTCACTAACTTATACCAGCTCCAGATAATAGTCATCAACTATTTGTGCTAATCAGTTGAACAACAACAACAACAAAAGACCATATAGCCTTGTGATAATGGCCCAAGTCTTTAATTCCAGCACTCGAGAGGCAGAGGCAGGTGGTTCTACAGAGCAAGTTCCAAGATAGCCAGGGCTACACAGAGAAATCCTGTCTCGGAAAACAAAACATAAAAAAACCAACCAAACAACAACAACAAAGCTACATAGGCACTTTGTAAGGATGAGTCCCAGTGATGAAGGCCTTTTCCTGTTGAGCAATATAAAACAGTTATAAGTCTGCTTCCACCATGGAAATGGGCTAAATATGGACAACAACGTAAAAGAACTTAAAGGGAGAATGATGAGGTTGGACATGCTGGGGAACTTGAAGAGAGCAGAGTGTGCATGATATTTCTGTGAACAAGGGCTGTGTGCGGAGTTAAGCATGGTTCTGGTTCTTAGGCTCCACCCAGGCTTAGCACCTCTAAGCTTACTCCTGGACAAATGGCATAGGTCCCCAGGGCTGCTGCTCTGTCCTCTGGAGACTGATGTAACAACAGTACCTGTGTCGTGTTGATGTTGAGGATTATACAAACAACTGTATGTGTGTGATATTCCTGTCTGTGCCTAGTCGTAGGACTTCATGAGTACTTCAAACCTGGCCATGAGTATTACAGGTTTTCATGGGAAAGAAACAACTTTATTACTGATGCCAACCCACATCTGATAGACATGATTTTTGTTTTGTTTTGTTTTTGTCAGTAGGAAACATATTTACTGATGAACTGACAGTCCAAGCAGGGAGCTGCTCCCTCCCAAGTCCCCACAATCCATGCATTTGGAAACAGAGACTAAAGGTCTTCCAAGTCATCTATACTCCAAGTGAATTGGACTCCAAAGTCAATTCTTCCCAGGGATTCCTTTGAGTGTTTCAGGGCCAGTGCTTTCAGGGTTGGATTTTCCATCTCTTTCACCTTCATAGGATGATTAGTGTAAGGTTTTCTCAGGCGACTCTGCCCAAGGTCACTAGGTTCATTCTATTCTTTATTACATTTCCCGGTCCAAGTTGTTTTCAAACCAACTCGACCATATTGGGGGTGGAAGGGTCTGTAGATCAGGAGTGTCTTTCCATTCCTCCCTCGAATGGCCTGCTGAAGCACACTGATGGCAACCCTGCAAGGACAGTCAGTCACACTTCTGTGATTGCCCAACCTCACCATGAGAGCTCCTGTTCTTTGTCTTTAATTCAATTCATTAGACTTCTAAGGTGTTGCTCTGTTTACAATGATTTACTCTTATAGATGTGAGAAGTAAGATCAAGTTGGTAATTACAAGGCTGGGGAGGTTCTTACTGTCAAATATTTCTGAGACTGGATTCCTCCAGCCAGACTCAAAGATTATCTGGGAAGGGGACTCACGAAAAAATGACAAATAAAATAGTGGGAACAGAAAATCTGTGACTCTACTTGAGTGGCTGGTGGGAGGCACAGCTACTAAGGTACAGAATTTTGTGGGCCACATTTCTGAAGGATATTGGGGGTTTTACAAAGCAAAGAGAGAAACTTTGTTGTGCCACAGGGACAACTAGGACAGAAGACATGGAGTCTATGGAGAAACTACTTAAAAGTTGCTTCTGGTAAAAGTTGCCAAGAGGGTCTGGAATTTAATAAACTACTTATGCCTCATGCATTGTGTTTTTCTTCCTTCCCAAGTAGCAATGCCAGACAGCTCTTTGCTGCTACAACTAGGTATCTGTTTAATTCTCATATTACTTATTCACTTAGCATATACAATCATGGATCTCAGTAGGATATTCTCATACATGTGCATCACTGCACTTTGTTTATATCTGTCTCCTTCAACTCATAATGTCCTCCTGCTCCCCAGGAGACCCCCCCCCACTCCTGCTTTACATGACACTGAGAGATTTTACATTTTGGAAATCCTCTAGATTCTGCATGTGACAGAAAAACTTGGAATATTTGCCATTTCTTTTCATCATTATCTAGTTATCTTGAGAATTCGTTCAACTTCAAAACTCTAACTCCCCAAATCCTGTATGTATGTATGTGTATATATGTGTATGTATAGTATATACGTGTGTGTGTGTGTGTGTTTGTGTGTGTGTGTGTGTGTGTGTGTGTGTGTGTGTGTGTGTGTGTGTGTGTGTGTGTGTATAATGTTTAACTTAAAGAAATAAAGAGAAAAGCTAGGGAAGATGGAGACACACCTAAAGCAAAATGAAGATGGGTATGTGGTGGCATGTACTGATAGTCCCAGCACTTGAAAGGTGGAGCCAAGAGAAAGTTTGAGAGCAGCCTGGGCTACTCAGTGAGTTCAAAGCCAGCCTGGGTTGCATACTGAGTTCCTGTCTCAAATAACAAACCAAGCACTGGGAAGAGAGCTTCAGTGGTAGGATGCTTGCTTGTTTAACATGATAAGACTCTAGATTCAACCCCCAACATAACAAAACAGGGAGGGGAAAGGGAGGGAGGTAAGGGGGAAAAGGCAAATAGATGAAAAGAGCATGTACCAAGGCAGAGGGCTATACAGCCAGTGTCTCTGGATGTCACCGACGGCCTGTGTAAGCCGTATGCATGATGGGTTCTTCATGTCATTTTTCTTATGCCTAAATTTGCCCCACAAAGGTATGAGAAAGGTATCATTAGCCTCACTTTTTAGATTAGCTCAGTTCAGTGCAAGTTGTACAAAAAAGGACATATTCTATCTCTTGCACTCTGAAACAGTCAATAGTGGTTCCACTTGGGTGGTCTCTACGCACCTAAACCATGACCAGTGACTAAGAAATGAAGTGCTCAATACAATTCCGTTGTAATTCATTTAAATAGACAATGTGGCTAAGCAGACTCTTTACTGGGCTCTGCTATAGATGTTATAAGAGCATTTCAAAGAAATTAGGTCAAGTCTGAGATTAGATTCCCAAGGACTGGCAAGGCCAGGTTTTGTACTGGATCCATCTAATTATAAGTGTTTCCTATTTTGTAGTGTGTTTTTAAAGCTATAGTGTAGCAGTTCTCTTTTTCTATTGAAACACTGAAAGGGAGGCAGAGAAGATCACTTAAAAAAAAACAACTTTTGTTTTAATCCCTTTAGTTTGGTAATTCGATGCTGCTCTGTGTTTCCTCACTGCACTAGCTACTGTTTTGTTCCCTTGACACAGCTGGAGTCATCCAAGAAGAGGAACCTTGTGGTGGTTTGAATAAGAATGGCCCCCATAAGCTCACAGATTCACTGCTTGGTCTCCAGAGAGTGCTACTGTGTGAAGGGATTAGGAGGTATGGCCTTGTTGGAGAAGGTGTGGCCTTGTTGGAGGAAGTGTGTCACTGGGGGTGGGCCCAAGCCCAGCCAGGCCCAGGGGTTCTCTCTCTTCTTGCTGCCCATGGAGAATTCCTAGTTCCTTCTACAGTCCCAGGCCTGTTTGCACGCTGCCATGCTTCCCTCCATGCTGATAATGGACTAATCTCTCATACTGTAAACAGGCTCCAGTTAATGCTTTCCTTTAAAAGAGTTGCCATGGATATGATATGCATCTCTTCACAGTCACAGTAACCATAACTAAGACAAATCTCAATAAAGACAGAAAAAAATTAGATGCCACGTAGCAAGCCTATGGTGTATGTTCTTGGTGAATGATTGATGTGGGAGGACCCCACCCACTGTGGATTTCATTACCCCTGGGCAGGTGGAACAAGCAAATAAGAAGCATCCTTTCCTGCTCTCTACTTAAGTTTCTGCCTGCAGGTTCCTGCCTTGAGTTTCTGCCCCCACTTCCCTCTGTGATAGACTATGATTGGGATGTGGAAGCCAAAATATAAACCCGTTTCTCCCCAGGCTGCTTTTGGTCATGGTATTTTATCAAGGAAACTAAGACACTCTGCATCCTAATCTTTTAGTAACTAAACAATGAGTGTCCAGCTGGACGGAAGGACTCTCGTAATCCGGACTAACGCCAGGCGTTACTATGATTAATGGATGCTGAAACTCCCAACAGTTACTAAACATTCTAGCTGCCATCCTTACATACAATTGAGAGTCAGCACAGCCATAGGAAAAGGCTCAGGATCTAAAGCTAACACTAGAAATCATGTTCACATTTGAAACCAGAGCAGTGCTGGTCCAGTGTATAATGCTGATCGAACCACTGCCTGGTAATACATTCCTCCTGTCCCTAGGTTTTGTAATGATTTGAATCTGAAATGCCCTGGCCAAACTCATGAGTTGAAGCCTTGGTTCTTTATGAAGCAGTGCTCAGAGGGGATTTAGGGAGGTGACCAAATCCATAGGGTTCTAACTTTATCAGTGGATTAACCTATTCAAAAGTTCATAGTGTGGCAGGCTATTGGACAGTGGTGAAAACAGAAGAGTTGGGGTCTAGAGGGAGGAAGTGGGTCAAGAGGGCATGCCTCGGGACATTTTGTTCCTACCTATCCTGGCTAGTTTTATGCCAACTTGACGAAAGCCAGAATCATCAGGAGGGAGCCTCAACTGAGAAAGTATCTTCATAAGATCAGGCTGTAGGCAAGCTGTAGGGCATTTCTTAATTAGTGGTTGATGGAGAAGGCCTATCTCATTATGGGTGACGCCATCCCTGAGCTGGTGGTCCTGGGTTCTATAAGAAAGTAGGCTGAGCAAGCCATGAGGAGCAAGACTTTAAGCAACACCACTCCAGGGCCTCTGCATCAGCTCCTGCCTCCAGGTTCCTCCCCTGCTAGAGTTCCTACCCTCACCATGTTTGATGAAGAACTGTTATATGGAACTGTGAATGAAACAAACCCTTTCCTCCCCAAGTTGCCTTGGGTCATGCTGTTTTACCACAGCAATAGTAACCCTGGCTAAGACTGTGTGCCTCCATGTTTCAATACCTCCCTCTCTGCCTACTGACTGATGTGGGGGGTCGAACAGCCTGATTTGGCTATGTGTTCCCTGACATAACAGTTTACCTTAGCACACACCTAAAGTAATGTAGCAAGCTGATCCCCAACTTGGGAAAGATGCTGAGCACAGTATCTAAATCTCAGCCCCATTTCCCCTATCGGAGAAAGACCTCTGGTGTTACTAAAAGGGTGCACACACAATTTTCTAAGTTGGAGAATATTCTGAATGGAAGCCTCATTTGGAATAACAATATCAAACCTGTAAGATTCAAGCCACACTGCCTGAGGAAGGAGGAAAAACCTAAAAGGAAGAGAGGGAATTCAGAGTCCAGAGGGTAGGAACCAATGACCTGCCTACCCTAAAGAAACTACTCTCATTTTTAAAAAAGTTATAAATAATGAAAACCAAGAGGCATGTAAATGTGTTTTATTTTTATTATATATCCATATAGGTAGTACATAAATATATATTTAGATAAATATATTTTCATTCATATTTCCAGAAAAAGAACTTCCTATCTATGTAATGATACTATCAAAAGCCCCAGAACACTTGTAGGGAATAGGAATTTAGAAAGGAAATGCTCTTAAATGTTAAGGGGCACAAACAGAAACTATGCCAAAACTGAAAAAGTTCACACTCCATAATGAGAAAGTGACGAAACTCAAGCACACCCTTGATATCACACAATCACTGTGAAGACTTTGAAACAGCATGGGTAAGCCAGGAAGAAAGAAAGTTGTAAAATGCAGCATGCTTGCTTTAAAAAAAGCATGAACAGTGAGAAAATAAAATGAAATTCATTAATGTTTCACAGTGGTGTCATTGGGCTGAGATGATGAGTTGTTTCTGAGTCCCCACAAGCACCTTCTATGTTTCAATTAGTTTTCAAGGACTGTATGATTTCTGTAATTGTAATAAATTGAGCAAAGACATAATTTCATTCACATAGAAGAAAGAAAGCCAGGACTGCATGGTTTATTGTACTTCAAAACAAAAAACAAAACAAAAACAAACAAACAAACAAGCAAAACCCAAGACTATAGTGATGAAAGGAAAAAGAAGCAGCTTCTCAAAGTCTGTTTGGGCACTGCTACCCTCCAGGCTGCCTGTGGTTTGCAGCCTGTTGTCTTGTGTCCCAGGAAGCTTAAAGTAAATTGCCAGTAGATGTCACTGTTGCACTTAAGTGAATACATCCCAGTTTTGACTTTGCAAGGAGCCCAATCAACTCTCTCTCCCTCTCCCTCTCCCTCTCCCTCTCCCTCTCCCTCTCCCTCTCCCTCTCCCTCTCCCTCTCCCTCTCCCTCTCCC
>CM052701.1:60703628-60747722 GCA_028551405.1 Uromys caudimaculatus
TGATGCATGGGTGGTTGTATGTGTTTTTGTTGCATGTACCTGTGGAGGCTGGAGCTGGAGTTAGGTTGTTATGAGTTAGGTTGTTATGAGCTGCCATGTGGGTACTAGGAGCTGAACTCAGCAAGCACTCTCAACCACTGAGACAGCTCTCCAACCCTTCAAACCTCTTTTTATGAAAACGATCTGTGTCAAATGTCTTTCTGAAATGACTACAGTGACTGGCAGGTCTAACACACCCCTATGAAAACCCACAGTGTTGCCTAGATGGCTGTAGGCCTAACTCACACTCACTGCACGTGTAGTGTCAGATCAGAAGACAAGAAAGCAGAGAACAAGAGATTGTGGAAGGGCATCAAAATTAAAGCAAAACAGAAAAAGCCACAGGGAGCTGTTGGGGAAAGAGGGCAGTGACAAATGCCATGGTTTGGTCAACTCTATCAGGCCATCTAAAACTGGAAGTGGCTAGCCCCGCCCAAAGCTTTGTCCTGGAGAGTCAATGCCTCTGTGCCAGTGGATGCATGAACGAATGAGAAAGGAGAAACCTATGTTTTTAAATGGGTCGTCCTGTATTTGGCAGATTTCCCACCCACTTGGTGGACGGTTATTTGAGCAGCTGGAGAGAAAGAGACGTTTATAGACGTACAATGAAGACAGGTGACTTGGGTTTCACTGGAAAGTGCGGAGCATATCTGTCAGCTAGCATATGTTATTCATAAATTTTTAGTACAATGATATTAAGTGACTAGCAGCAAATGGGTTTCTTCCCACAGGGAGGTTTAGGCATCACAGCTAATGAGACAGAGTACTCTGGAAAGAAACTATAGACACAGACACCTTCTAGCACAGGTATTTTGCCTTGGTTTGCTGCAGTCCATTGATTTTTTTTCCAGACAATGATCCACATACAGAATATAGCTTCAGCAACTTTACATATACAATTTACATTAATTCCATATTAAATGAGCCTCTACAGACCACAAAGAGCTACAAGATAAGCACAAAGATTTCCACTTACGTTGAGATCCAGGTACAATTCGCTTCTACTTGTCTTTTCTTTCTCTTCATGGAGCAGAAATGGACAGGGTGGTCCAGCTCTGTAACCCAGGACCCAAGCCCCTCCATCCTTATTGGCAAGGTCTTTTGCTGTCTGCTCACTGAAGTTGTCACAGGGAAAGCCTTCAGAGGCAATACCTAAGTGAACACAGGAAAGAGTGTCAATGACACAGCAGGAATATGAAATACAATGTTGTCAGCAAGTTGAGGAACTCTACAAGGCCCTCTCCATGTTCTGGCTTCACTTTCTAGTGTATAGTTTTAGAGTTTGCTGTTCTTGAAAGGACTTTTCCCAAGTACTCTTTTGGAGTCTTCAAGCATATGCCCTCATCACCAAAAAGTTGGTATCCTTCCTCTTTCCTATGCTCCAAAGACCTGTGTGCCAGCCCAGGGTAGGCGGGTTCTGTTCACTCACCATAGAATTAGAAGAGGGCTGGGGGAATAGGGGCGTGGAGTTTTAGCTCTACTACTCCGTGGTGTCATCCAAGTCGTGGCACTAATGTATCTGCTCTTCTGGAACTGAAGCTGTACCTTATTTCAAGGGACAGACTCATCATGCCCTGAGCCATGTCCTTTTGATGATGAGGGGTGCTGCATGAGTAACCCATTTGGGAATGACTTTTGTCATCTCCAGAATCAACAGCTAACCTACTCTTACCTAAACTCTGTAAGGGTGACAATAGGGATGTCTTCAAATTTTAACATAACCTAGAGTTGGGAAACACTGGTGCTCCCATTTGGGGGTAGGAACACTGAGACACAGAGTTGGTAAATAACAGTGTCAAGTTCATAAGATCCATAAAGGAGAAAGCAATGGTTGGAAGCCAGGCAGCTAAACACTAGAGGCTATGTTCTTAGAAACTATGTAAATAGCCTCTGCCTGACATTCCTGAGATGGTAACACATGTTCTGTGACAAAAGGATGTCATGGTCAGAAAGGCTATCCTTTGGTGCTTCTCAGTTAATGTCAGGTTACTGAAGAACTTGAAATGTCTCTTGGTGAAAAAAATAAGCAAGTCCCCTAAACCTATCAAATGGGATGTCCCCAAACTTATTTTGTCATGGTATCCATTTAAAGGGACATCTGCTGAGCTGAATATGTTGTAAACTATTGGAACTTCACTGGAATGCAGTTTGGAAAACACTAGATTAGATCAATGACAGACAAGCCTCTCGAGGCACTCACATTCCTCCTGGTCCTCTTTGAATTCCTGGTAAGCAACCTCAGCAAATCCTGAAGCAGGCAGGTAGACATTCAAGACTTAGGCTCGGTGTCTTTTGCAAGAGGGATTGCTGGATATGCGATAGGGTGTT
The DNA here is from genome assembly GCA_028551405.1 of Uromys caudimaculatus. Lineage (NCBI taxonomy): Eukaryota > Metazoa > Chordata > Mammalia > Rodentia > Muridae > Uromys > Uromys caudimaculatus. Next base: position 60,705,996 of record CM052701.1, read on the forward strand.
TATTATACATAATCCCTGTAAGAGAGGCGCTCTGGCAGTGATCCAAAGCCAGCTGATGGCCTTGCCATGCTGAAAACCCGACTCATTAGTAAGCTGAGCTGAGACTAACTCAGCGCACAAAGGGCTGTGAGGCAGCATGCTTCTCTCTTATGAGAGTAGCATTGAAGAGCTAGAGAAGTTGAGGGCATGTAAGGTGTGGATTTCTGTTTGCTTGTTCAGTTCAGATGGCTGAGTTTTAATCGCACTTCCAAGTGAAGGTGACAGAGGTCACAATGTTTCTAACGCTGCAACTGTTAGGTTTCAAAGACATTCAGAAAACAGTTTCAGCCACCGAGAAAAATGAGAGTCCAGGACTTCAGGAGTCCACTGTCATCTCTGCAAGTGTACGGTGTCTGGAAAATGAACTCGGATACTTTCTTCATAAAGACACAGTGCCTTAAGATGAGTCTCTGTCTACGTGAGGCCCCCATACCTACTATCTACAGAAGTACAGCCAGCTGTTCGCCTGAGCTTTGACTTAGGGAGTCATGTACTGTGGAGCGTCCCTAATTCCTGTTCTCAGGAGCAGGGGCTCGGGGCTAGGGCAGGAAACTAATGCCTAAAAGAACCTCAAAGCACCTCCACAGACAGCCCTGAAAGGAACTCATCACTGTGAAGACCCGAAGCTCATGTAGCTCTAGATGGCAGTGGGATGGCTCCCCTAGAAACTTTGTGTCCCAGTTGTTAAGAAAGGAGGAGACACACCCTTGTAAACCTTTGGCGTGCTAACTTCCTCTCACTTTTTGATTCTATGATTACTAACCAGACCCCTACACTCTCTTCCTTTTGGCTATGGAGTAAATGCTGGCTTTGGATGAAGTTTACATGGATTAATGTAACTATATGACCCATAATACATATCATAAAATACATTGCACTGAACCCCAAGAAAGACATTCATTTTATCAGAGGCATATTGTCTGGTGAGACTAAATTTATTATTACGGTATGAAGAGTAGAATAAAAGAGTGGTTATTTCACAAAATAGCAAAGGCTTGGTGTTCCCAGAAAAACCCGCGTGTACATATGTACATGTGCACACGTGTGCAAACACACTCACATATCTGCAGTGTCTAGCCAGCACCACATTAATGAGGTGAGGCATACAGTCCAGTCCCCCTTTATGTAGAGGAAAAACAATAGACAGCTTAAGCAGGAACAATAAAAGTTAATTTAATTCTGGAGTTGATTTTCATTTTAAAGAGCCAATTATTGATGCCTAATATCTAACCAGACAGTAGCCTAAGAAGAAAACACGAAAGAGAAACCATGACTCATGATAACTGCGACAAGGATCATTAGGACAAGAAAGGACCACGGGCAAATACAGGTTACTTAAGACTGTTATCTCAGAAGTTTGACAAACTAAGGACAGAGGACAAATTCAACTTTCCAAGAAAAATGAATAAGTAAATTTATAAAGTAATTTTTGAAAAGGAATTTTAATAATATAAATACAAATGACTTGTAATATAACATACATGACTATATTTATTAAATTTGGGCATCTCCATATTATTCTTTTCAGCTGAGTAAACAAAAAAGCAAAAAATGAACTTGAAGCAAGTAAATGTGTCAGCACAGTCATCTGTCACTCAATTTCTAATTCACAGAGATTTTCAAGGTGTTAGATTTACATTTTTGAAACACCAAAAATCATCAACTTAATCAAATGTCTTTTTCTTTAGTGCTCATTACGAGTCTAATTTTATCAGGTATTTATTAATTGTTTTGTTTCTCAAAGGCACATCAGCCCCTTGATTGATCACATATACACACAAAGGTTAATTTGACAGGTGATCACGGTTAATAGGACATACAGCACAGATACACGAAGGGTAAGGTGGCTTACCTTTGAAAGTCTGTGCTTTCCCCAACCATTCAAATGATGAACTGCACTTTGCTGATGCTAACCTACAACATCAGCCTGGGGGGAGGGGCTGCTGTCAGTAATCAAAACAGTGGGAGCAGACAGAAAGAAAAGGTAATATGCCATTTACAACAGAGGCAGTATTCAAAATCCACCATCCCCAGATGCAATCAGTCTCTCTGTCCGTGGCACACGGGTTGCTATTTGATTTTTTTGCTCCCTCCTTGTGTGGCTGTGTGAGTTCAGAATCTTCCCCCTGTCTCTGTGACTGCTAAGAGAGCCAGTGTTTCCTAACCACACATCTATTGGATCTGGCCATGAAACCTGCTCTAGCTGAATGAGTGTGGGCAATGTGACAGTTCACAGCTCTGTATGTAATTATACACATCCATCCCTACAGCACTAGCAAATAGGCTCATGGCTAGCTTCAGTCAGACTGCCATGGTGGTAAATGATAGCAAGTAACGAAAGTAGCAGTGTGGATAGAATTCTGAGAAAAAAAATCTTGTGGCTCTACTCCAGGAGAACCACGAGCAAGCACCACCAGGCCCTCACCACCACGAGATGGGATTGTGTCAGGAGGGCGGTGTGTCTAAGTAGGAGGCAGGATGGAGTGGGAAGCAGGCTACAGCAGTGTGAGAATCTACAGGGAAAGGATCATAGCTACCAAAAGAATAAGATGTTTAGACGTTTAAAATGATAGTTAACGTCAAACTAAGTGAAACACTTTTTGAAGCAGAAAGGTTCTTGTATGTCTTCCCATCTATCCATCCATTCTCCAGCTGAGGGAACTAAACCCCAGGAGTATCTCAGCATTTCCAGCACACTTAGTGGCAAACATTGGATGAAAATCCAGTTCCTAGAGAGGACACCTCCTACGATACTTACAGAAGGACATGATGTATTGCCAAACCACAGATGGGCTGTGAGGTAAGAGGCAGAAGATGATGTGAGTGGCTAAGAGCCTGGGCTTTTGACCACTGAGCTCCATTCTTGGCTGCCTCCAATACTAACTGTTTAACCTTGAAGTATCAAACATCCTCACATCAGCATTGCCTCACCAATAAAAGTCAGTAATAAGGATTAGCCTGGTAATGAGCGGGAATACAAATTATTTTCTCCAAGGAAACTTTCTAGACTGTGGGTGTATGAACTGCATGAAGGATGCAAGTAAATCCTGACTTAAAAATTAATACATTCAACGGAGATAAATTAAATATCATGTCTGTGAGTGAAGGACAACTTTTCATCAAAGAAGTTAAAAAGAAGAATTGAGCTCATAAGAATTTATGGAAACATTCCGGTAAAGTAGATCCCAAGTCTTTTGAGCACCCAAAATAGAAATCACATCATCTGATGTAATAGCCTCAGGTAAGTTGCTGATCAGCTATGAAAACAATAGATACTCAGGGGTCGGCATGGAGTCACTAAGGCAGTTCTGCACTAAAGGTCAAATTCATAATTATGGAGCCCAGTAAACCTAATCGTCTACAGACGTAGCTTCCAAAGAAATAGTATTTTAAAGAGTTACATCAATGTACACTAATGATAAGTACATTAGTGGTCTCATATGGCCTTTTCCTGTGAGGGATATGGACTTGCAAAGAAAGAAACTCGCTTGTGAATGTAGTTATGATGAATGTTTTAACAAGAGTCACATATTTAAAGTGTAAAAATTATGCCGAGAATGGGTAAAGACTAAGGGGGAGGTACACGTAGGTAAGCTCTGGTGTAAAATGACAGAAAACATGTTGAGGAAGTTGTAGGAGTCCTGAGACAGTAAGAGCTTCTGTATAGTCTCAGATAGCAAATGCTTAAGAAAATAGATGTTCGTACTTCAAATATCTAAGTTATCAAAATACTAGGTTATCAAAATGTTGGTTGATAAGGATCATTCTTACTAAACATGTTGAAGCAAAGTCAAGAATACAGAAAGCATACAATTTTAATCACTAAAAGTAAAACCAATAACAAAAACTGAAAATATTTTTTCTTTTCTTATAATATTACTTCAATTATTATGTGGATAGCTGCATAGTAGGAAGGCTGGGTTAAGAAGATATGTGATGATTTAAAGAGAGACGATAAAGGAAAAACTGTAAAGTGCTCAGCATTGGTTTATAAAACATCCACATGAAAGAATCCTTTAAAAGATTTGTTTATTTTATATATGTAAGTACACTGTTGTTGTCTTTAGACACACCAGAAGCAAGGGTTGTGAGCCACCATGTGGTTGCTGGGAAGTGAACGCATGACCTCTGGAAGAGCAATCACTGCTCTTAATCACTGAACCATCTCTCCAGCTCCCATGAACGAAATTTTTAGAACTTCTTTGGAAACAAGTTTGAGATTCATAGAACTGAGAACATAAATAGCAAGATAAACAGAGGGGAATAAGTCCCTTTATTAATATCAATGATAAACATTTAAGAGATAATAAAATATGGCTCTAGGTATGATATAAAAGAAGTATGAAAGTATGTTCCATTATTACATTTCTGTAACAAAAAATGAAAAAAAGACAGGTCCTTTGGGTCTAATACAGATTTTTTTCTAATATAAAGTTCTAATAGCAATAGCTATAGAAGTAAGCTATAATTACATATTAGGTGTTCTCCAGTGACCTGCACTGAGTTTTACGGGCAGCACTGGGGTTATAAGGCATGCCAAGTTGCCTGCTAATAACCTTTGCTCTTCTAGCCAGAGAAGCATGGTCTATTGCCTGAAGTGCCCAATGTTCCAGATTCCTCAGGAGAACTGCCTGTCGGAAGTCTCTGTGAAACAGCCAGATTCTCAAATCACTGCCGTTGCCCAAGTGTCTTAGACACCGAAAATTTTCAACATTCCTTCACCTTGTGCCAGCAATCTTCACTAAGCCTCCTAACAAACTTATTGTTCTAATTGTTCTTATTGATCAGAGGTGAGCAACCTCTGATCTGAGGGATTTATTCTGCATCATACACTTTATATACATTACACATGGCTGGGGATCTTCTCAATGACCCTGTAAGCTAGACGTAAAGTCTCCTGATTTTAAAGATGGAAAAGTGGTAATGGGGGAAGTTAGCCTTGCTCGGGGTGAAGCAAGAAGTAGAACTGACTTCAGAGCCCACTGTCCATCATTAACCTCCTGCCATACACAACAAAACAGACTACAGGCAACAATTAGTTTTAGATGGAATGGCAAGCAGCAGTCTAATGCTTGGGAGAGTAGAACTGTGTGAGGTGAGCTACACAACTGGCCATGATTTCTGCCAAACACTGACTTCTGGATTGCAAAGGAAAAATGAAATGAGCCCTGACAACATATCTGACAGTTTAAGCATTCTAGCATGAATATAATTAAGAGCGCAGGGATTGGGCAGAAAATATTCAAAGAGATATTAGCTTTAATTTTTCAAGTTTGAAGAAGGTTAGAAACCCGTGGATTAAAACGGCTCAACTAACCACAAGTAAGACAAACGCAACAAACCAGCAATAAACAAACTTGCTGACCACCACTGATAGAAGGACTACTACTGAAGCAGGACACTAGCACAAGCTTCCAATCAGAACTAAAGGGGAGAAGACGGTGAGTACTGGCAGCAAGCACTTCAGTGCAGTCCAAAGGAACAGGAAAGGATGGCATAAGTCAACTCACTTTATTATAAAGTTATAATAATCCTAAATTTGTGCTACTGATACCTAATAAGAGACCTTCAAAGTACATGAAACAAAACTACCAGAAATGAATGGAGAAATATACAAACTCAAAATTATATCGAGAGACTTCCATATTACTCTCTCATTAACCGCCATAAAAGACTGACAGAAAATCAGTGGAGAAGTCAGGAATGGTAGCTTAGGCCTGTAACTCCTCCACCACTCAGGAAGCTGAAGCAGGAAGATGACATGAGTTCAAGGTCAACTAAGTTCAGGACAGCCTGGGCTACATAATGTCAAAAATAAGACTGCAAAATCGATACAAAGACTTACCAGATTTCATCTAATGGTTACAAAATATCCCACCCAATAATTGAAAAATTCATACTCTTTTCAGACATATATAGAATATATAACCAAACATTTGAAAATTAGACAACATACTTAACTTCATGTTGAAATCACAAGAAAAAGTAGACGATATTGGGGTCACAATTAAAGTGGAATTCATGGGAAACGTATAGACCTGCCCAATACTGAGTGGCCCTTCCTGACTCTGCTTTAGTGTTCTTTTGGCTAGGGGAATGTTGCACACAGTGGACACATCATTAACCTAGAAAAGATCACATGCTTTCTGAACACTGCCATTGAAAGCCTTGGCTTTTTTCCCCTGCTATGTTCTCAGGAGCCTTTCAGTCTCTAGGGTTAGGCACATGCTGGACACTGATCTTGAAGAAACAGGACCAGCTTGAGAGAAAGAACTCTGAATGCATTAGAGGTTCCTGGGAAGACAGTCCTTCCAGCACACTCTACAGTGAAGTCCCAGGCCAGAATCTTTACAGACATTATTGGTCCAGGTAGCTTTTCAGTTCCAGTGGCTATCAGTTAGCTGAGAATTTCTAATACCACAAGCCAGAAGCTGAGAATAAAAGGAGAAACAGACTGTATAAATCCATGCCTACTGTACCAAGATCTTGGAAACTGCTTTCTTCCACAGGCATAGCCCCTACTGATTGCTGCTTTTCTATTGTACAGTTCTTGTCAGAGTTTTAACACTGGAAATTTGTTTCCCACTCAAGCCCAGGAGTCTTCCTAAGGGCCACCCACTCATGTTAGTTCCTGGAAACCCATAAACCAGTGCCTGTTTTCTTAACTAGGCCATTCAGTTCATACACAACCTCTAAGAATTACCTTCAGTTTGGACTCACTAACTCAACTCTCCAACTTTCCATCAGGAACTCTGACATATATTGGCGTTGGCAATAGTATCTATTTCCTGCCTTCTAACATGCTCATATTTACTAATGTATATAGGCCCTTGCCGTCTGCTACCCACGATATTTATTTAGAATAATACCAATACAGTGATTGACCCATCCATTCTCCAGTGAACTATCAAAACGATCAATGCCTTCTCATCTTCTATTCTGACAGAGAACAGGGAAATTGACATAGCCCCGAATAAGGGAGTGGTGTAAATAAGCATGCTGCTGTCTTTCCCAGATGAAGACGATTCAACTGGTACAAAAGAGAAGCATTTTAAAGATCAATAAAGGCGCAGGACCAGAGAACTTCTCAGACATATTTGGCAGCAATACCACATCTAAATAATGGCTGCAATTGGCATCCCTGTGTAACTGAGCTTACGAAAGGCTAGCTGTTCTCCAAAAGTCACCTAGAGTCCTGACTAACCCTAAAGGAATTCCCATGGCAAAGTGCTAAGAATGAATCACCATCTCTGTACCGTTCCAATCTTTGATGTTGGCACAAATCTCTTCTGTTCCTTTATGGATTAGTGTATGTCTTCAAGAAACAGGGGAAATAATATGACACTTTTTCTCCCAGAACTAATAGGTATAAAGAGTTCACATTCAAGTTCAAATGAATGGTTCAATAGATATTCTCAAATTCATTTTACTTGCTTTTAAGTGTTTTTGTTGCTTTTTTTTTTTTTTTTTGGTTTTTTGAAACAGGGTTTCTCTGTGTAGCCCTGGCTGTCCTGGAACTCACTCTGTAGACCAGGCTGTCCTCAAACTCAGAAATCTACCTGCCTCTGCCTCTCGAGTGCTGGGATTAAAGGCGTGCACCATCCTCTCTTCAATGTATAATATGATCCAGAAAACCAAACCAACCAAACAACGGCAACAACAACTATGACAACAAACCACTGAAGTAACAAGAGGAGTTTCGTGTAGGAGAATATTAGAGGACTTAGAGTCTTGTCAGCAGTTTTGTTCAGCTAAAGTACGACGGTTTCTTTTCATTACACCTTGAATCCATTTGCTCAAACATGAAATTAGTCCTAATCATGTTTAATTAATTAGCTTGCTTTTAGCATCACACCAATATTTGAGCCCCCTCAAGGGGACTGGTGCAATCATCAGTGTGGTTTTGTTATGTCTTCAGGCTATTATTGCACCAGAAAACACAGCTCCAATTTAAATTATATGTCAGTAGAAAAATCAATGCACTAAAAGAAAGTTGATTCCATAAGCCAAAGTTTTTATGAAAGCAACTGATTCATAAAGTGAGTTAAAACTATACTAAGAGAATTGAATTATCTTTCTCAGCCAAAACGGACTTATCAATGTATTAAAATTCATGATAAACATTCACTGGGAAAAATTACAGTAAATAGTAAAATAGGGATCTTACAGCCTAAATTGCTAAGAAATCATAAATCAGTACAAGATTGTCAGCAATGCTTCAGTAGAATGAAAAGGATTGGGCTGGTTGTGTTGTAAAGACGATGTATCGGGAGCCAGGCCTTTAATGTGGGCTCATATATTACACAGCCAAAGAAGGTTTATATAGACCAGTGGTAGCCTGCTAATAAACACAAGTTCCAAAGAATTCATGCTGTTGTCCCTTATTTGAAATGAAAATGTACACATGAAGGGCAGGGATGTACCCAATTCCTGGGAAAAGCCACAGGCTTGCTCACATCCCAGCGCGGGGGTTGGAAGTCAGGTGAAATTTCAGAGGACTCAGCATTGCTCAAGTCACTGAGAAACCAACTGGCAAAGGAAATAAGAACATTGCTAGGGCAACAGGCAACCAAAATCTATTCCTGCAGCAATGTCTTCCCACTAATTTAATCCTAAAATAGTTCTGTAACTTGTCACAGAATCCAGAACAGCGTGAATTACTGAAAAGGACAAAACAGTAAAGGAAGGATTGGATAATTTGATGTTAATTACTAAAGGTGCTACTTTGTTGAAGAGACTTGACACTATTTTCTTTGCAAAAAAAAAATGTTAAATCATGTCTATTTTTAAAACAATGCAAATTTGAGTCTTAATATTTGTACCCTTAAAGGAAAAAGCAATGAAGAAGTTGAGGAGATAGCTCAGTGTGTAAAAGGCCTGCTATGTAAGTATGAGGACCTAAGTTCCAACCCCAGTGCACACATAAAACGCTGGATACAGCACAGTATCACAGTATGCATCTGTGACTGCAGTGCTGCAGGGCTGGGGCAGATACAGCCAGATCCCTGCAGCTCACCGGTTAGCCAGCTTGGCCTAATGGATGAACTCCAGGTTCAGTAAGAGATTCTGTCTCAAACAATAAGATGGAAAGTGATCAAGGAAGACATCCATTATTGACTTCACATACACACACACACACACACACACACACACACACACACACACAAAGAGAGAGAGAGAGGGAGAGAGAGAGAGAGAGAGAGAGAGAGAGAGAGAGATTACACATATGAACATATAATACATATGCAGTGGCTGTGAAACTGTTATGAAGGCTTTCCCCCAACAGTGGTTCTTGATGAGAGGGACAGTCCTTGTTTGTCCTGTTTATTCATGGTGAATAGGGTGCATACAATTTGCTCAGAGTGGACCAGAGATGAAATACCTTTTGCAGGAGGGAAATGTCCAAGAAGGGAAGCTTATTGGCTAAATCCTTTGGGGGGTGGCACGTCTAGATACTCATTAGCGTGGAGAACCCTAGACTCTACTCTACGTGACCAGTTGTCATGGTCCGCTTAGTGAGGCCACACATGTCGTGGCCATGTGTTCCAGGACAGGAATCTGGTTGGGAGCAGATTCAAATGCCTATGGGTCTCAATTATGAGAATTGCTAGGGTTTCTTTATCTGCTGGACTTTACCAGTTTTTCTGTCTGGTGACAGAGTTCAACTTGCCCCACATGCTGGAAACTCAATGTGCTTATTCTATTCTGTTGAACAGAGAGGTTGGCTATTGCTTACAGCAGACTAGGAAGGTGGGGTTATTACAGATTAACAAGGAGGCAGGGTTTATTGTATCAGCTGGCCCAGTGGGCGGGTTTAGCTAGTCTCTACAGAAGCAGTCTCTGTAGGGGACTAGGCTTCAGGCTATAAATATCCATAAGGAGAAAGCTATGGTGGATATTTTATGCACATATTATCAACATTCATACTTGGGCCAGGAGAGAAGCTTTGTCATTTGCCTAAGCCTAGCCCAGATAAGTCTTTGGCCTTTTCCCATGAGTCTGAGATCTTTGATCCTGGCAAGGTCGTGTCCATATCTACAATACACATTGACCCAAGCCTGCACACACTCAGGGCTTCCTCCACTCACCATAAGCAAGTCCAACAGTCTTACATGATTCTAGACCCTAAGTTCTGAAGGCTCTGGGAAGACCTCTATTTAGTAATATATTCCCACTGCTCAGGGGAGCAGGAGTCAACCTCAGATTTTCTGGGGTTCATTATTATTACCTGACAGAAAAAGAAAGGGCAGAATCAAGTAGGTTGTAATGATCAGCCAGCTACCATGGGACTGATGGGGATTTGGTGGGACATGAACAGAGTTTGAAGAAGTTAGCAGCACACTACTGTGTTTTCTGAGCTAGACTGTTAACGGTTCAGACTTCAGTACCAAATGGTGATTGCCACCCAAAGAAATCCAAATCAACCAGATCATTGCAAGAGCAATGACTGAGGAAAGATCCAATGTACCAAAAAGGACCTTGTAATTACTAGAAGGAATCATGACTATGTCTATATATTCTCACATACTATTGCCATAGCTACAGATAAATATTACTTTTTCTTTTCTATTTCATGAATACTAGTTTCTTTTCTTTCCCCCTTTCACTCTAGGGGGAGAGGCTGGCTGAACTTAGGGGATGTATTGATAAGTTGCAAAGTAAGATGATGGATCTTCATGGAATGAGAAAAAGTGTGAGGACCATTCAAAAGACTGGAGTCAGGAAACGAGCTGCTCACGGCATAAAAAGGCAAGCTCTAGCAGCCACCAACGGCTAGACTTCTCAGTGCTCACTGGTCAGCACGGGCCAGAGAACCCCCACAAATGCTAACAGACTTTTCTCTCCATCAAATGGTATCCATGAAAGGGAAAGAAACAATCACTGGTCTGAGTCTTGTAAAGAGTAGAAAATACCCACATTTTTTTTCTAGCCATGTCCTAGAAGATTCCTGGCTCAGGGCTCAGCTGTTCAATTCTTCCTTGCTTCATAGCTACAATAGTCTACAAATAAATTCCTGTTTTAGTTAAGACAACTAGTCAGTGATTCACAAACCTAAAGAGGCTACATAATGGAAATATTGTAGTCTTGATTATCCACACACTGTTTCAAGACCCTGTGCATATCTGTAACAGGCAGTACTGAACTCTAAATACTACACAAGATTTAAGGTTAGGCATTACTCTGTGGCTTAAAAATCTTTATTTAATATCTACAGGAGTCTATAAAACAAAAACTAAAAGTATATTCTTATTTCTTCTATATAGATGGCATTGTGTGGTCCCATTTTTAAGACAGAAAGAAAGAAAGAAAGAAAGAAAGAAAGAAAGAAAGAAAGAAAGAAAGAAAGAAAGAAAGAAAGAGAGAAAGAAAGAAAGAAAGATTCTCATATAGTCCAGAGAGCCAGATAGTTCATGGTTTTTTTCAGCTGAGAATTGTGTTATAGGTGTAGCAAGAAGAGAAGACAGGCTCAGGTTGGGTTGCCATGTTGTTGAGAGAGAATGGTTAGAATACAATATTGGTAAGAACTCAGACTACTTTCATGGAAGGGCTTTGTGATTTATTAGTAATGCTTTTCTTGGCCCAGGAGGAAAGTGTGATAGAATGTTCACCCTGTTTTGGGCATTCTTTGACTAATCTCTGTGTCTCTGGTTTTTGCCTGCTAACTTATCAACAGGTCCTTATCAAAGGTATCCTGTCATCTTAACAAGAAATCAGAAAGTATATGAAGCTCAACTTGTTACTGCAGCAAATGTTGGTAAGAGGAGAAAAAACATGTAAAAATAAAAGACACAGTAGTAGGTATGAATCTTTTACTCATCTCTCACTCCTATTAGTGGAGAAAGGCAATAATAGCATATGAAAATGTGAAATAAACCCAAATAGGATTGATGATCTTGTTTTCCTTACAATTGAGAAAAGAAGTTTACATTCTGAGATTGTAGGAATGTGATCTGAAGGATGATAGAAGAGTCTCTACCATGAGGAGATAATAATGTAATGTTCTATGTCATCGAGTAAGGAAGCAAGGCTAGGTCTAGAGAAGATAATGATGGGGAGAAAAAGGCAGGGGAAAGTGAAAAGATTATAAAAGCCACTAGCAACTAAGAACTACCCAGTCGTCCAGGTTCCTCTCCCACTAGGGAAAGGGCAACTGATAGCTCCAAGAACCTGTAACTGAATACTCTTCCTCTTTTGATGTTCTCACCAAGAGGGGTTTAACTGCCCTTCCCTTGATTCCTTAGATGCTCACTTCAAAGAGCCCCTAAAAGCACAATATTTGCCTAAACAACCCCCTTGTCTGAGTAAATCTAGATAAAACCCCCAAGGCAATTCATCCTAAATTTCACACATTATTGCCTTTGGCCCCGTCAGTGACCTCAGCCTACAATATTGATTGCTGCTTGCCTTCCAATATGAATCCCTCTGCTGATCAATCAGTTGGCAGGACAGACAGACATCCAATCTGATTCTAAAGATGGACCAAAGCCCAAGAGGAAACCTCACAATTTAGAAGATGTGCTATGCCTTTTCTGTTTCCAGACCGTTTCCAAGCAACACAGGAATGGCTCATACTTGATCTATGATTCGGGATTCTGAAATGAAGAGGGAAATACTATTTATTTAGTAACAAGTTAACTCAAAATAATCTATGAAATTAAAAATAAAAGTCTTTGTCCTAAAACACATGTAAGATCTGTGGTACTAGTGTGGAAGGAGAGCACAGCCATCGGTGATGTCTATTTTTTCAACACAGAAGACTAATAAGGAAAATTATCCTTATCAGTAAGTGTGGAGGCTGTTCAACACACTAGTAATGAAAAATACACAAGACAACGGAATTAAAAATACAGAATAAATTTGGAAAGGCTAAAATACAGCATACAAAGCTGAAAATACAGTAGCAATGTAAGTACTGTTCTAAGCAGGAAGAATCCCGTCACATTTAAGCTGACACAGAGAGTTCCCATTGTTTTGGCTTAAAAGTAAATTAACACATGAATAATTACTTTGTAGGAGTATACTGAATAGAAACAGGAAGGAACAGCTAGGTGTGGTGGCCTATGCTTTTAATCCCAGCACTCTGGAGGCAGAGACAGGTTGGTCTCTGAGACATTGAGGCCAGACTGGTCTATATAATGGGACCATGTCAGAAAGAGAGGTGTGGGGGGGGAGACAGAGGGGGGGGGAGGGAAGGAGAGAGAGAGGGAAGGAGACAATCTGAAGAGAAATACTGGGAAACAGACCAATGGCAAACTTATGACTGCAATATTTCACCAGAAAGGAATTTCTGAGAGATAAATGTCCTATAAAAAAGTTTATTACACCATTAAACCCCTGAAGCTGGAGAGATTGCTCAGCAAGTGAAGGCATTTGCCTTGTCTGTGGACCCAAGTTCGATCCTATGACCTATCCAAAGGCAGAAAGAGAACCAGCTCCATAAAGCTGTCACTGATGGCCATGACACTTCAATACCTACCACACTAAAAAATATATATGAAACAAGCAAACAACTGACAACTTTAAAAAAGCCAAATGTTCAAGATTGATAAATAAAAGAATGTCTTGTTTAATCTACAGTTTATATATTAAAACAATGCTTATGAAATACTTGAAAATATGAGATTTTCAAGAAACATGTTGAACTTCAAAGCCATATAACAAGCACAGAGACTTTTAAAAAATGTTGTGAAAACATTCAACTGAAATTTAAACTTTAAGAGTAATACTTCTAAGGGTGGCAATGATGGAAAGATTTTTTTTTTCTATCCTTATGATTTCTATGGTTATTTAATGATGGCCATATAGTGCTTTTATAACAAAAGCATAAATTCTCATTTAGTGAAACAGGAAGAGCGCTTTTTGAGAAATATATTCCAAATAGCTTCACAGGAACACAACTCACTCTGGAGGATATTTTTCTCCCTATGTTCAAGATGGATCTCTACATGCCCAAGTCAGTAAGGCATCATGATTACACACTGACAACTATTTTGTTTGAAACTTGTGAAATCAATATTAAAATGTTCTACTCCATTATCCTCAGTTCTTTCTGTTATAATGAAGATTCACTCAACTCGTTAGTATTTGAGTCCGTTTAAAATTTCCAAAATTAACAGGGCATGTTGCATACATCTTTGATCTAGCACTCAAGAGGGAGAGGTGGATGGATCTCTGTGAATTTGAGGCCAGCCTGGTCTACATAGAGAGTTCCAGGACAGCCACGACTATATAGAGAGAGACAGGGAGACCCTGTCTTAAAACAAGCAAGCAAACAAACAAACACTCCAGCATTAAAAGAATTTTAATGATGTGACATGCAGTATAATTTCATTAACTTTAGTGAACATGTATAATACAACTCCTTTATATTTTTGGAAATTGTCTTTGGATGGCACTTAAAATAATAATTATTCAGAGTAAATAAGTTAATATATCTAGGTGCTATATAATTATAAACTGTAATTCAAATGTTGGTTTTAGATTTTTCTACAGCATTTCTGATCTTGTATTTATTTCTGGTGGCACATTTAGCTTACAGTGTATGAGTTAATTAATACTGGTTCTTTTCTACTTGCTTTCTACATATCTATTAATTATATTTACTTTAAAATGTATGATATAAAACATATAGGATGGAGATAAATATATATAATTCATAAAAGACCTCAGTAGAGATATACTGCTACATATTCAGTGGAATGGCTAGCATCAAGTCAGAGAGCCACAAATATTGTCATGCACGTGAAGAAATCCAAGCACTTATACAGTGTAAATGGGAATGTAAAGACATGCAGCATCTCTGAAAGCAATACAGCATTTCCTCATAGGAGTAAGAATGGAATTACAGCATGGTCTAGGAATTAATTCTACAACTACATTGAGGGAAAAGGAAGGGATGTGTCCTCACAGAGACCTGTGTCCTCACAGAGACCTGTGTCCTCACAGAGACCTGTGTCCTCACAGAGACCTTGCACGCAAATGCTCCTAGAAGCACTATTCCTAACAGCTAAGATGGGAAAACAAACCAAGTGCCTACCTTCTTATGAATGGATGAGCAAAACCTGACATAATCACAAAACAGAATATCATTTGTCTATAGAGATAATGCATTTGAAAATATTATTCTGGCCGGGCAGTGGTGGCGCACACCTTTAATCCCACCACTCAGGAGGCAGAGGCAGGCAGATTTCTGAGTTCGAGACCAGCCTGGTCTACAGAGTGAGTTTCAGGACAGCCAGAGCTACACAGAGAAACCCTGTCTCGAAAAAACAAAAAAAAAAACCCAACAACAACAACAAAACAAAACAAAACAAAACAAAAAAACAAAAAAACAAAAAAAAGAAAATATTATTCTGAGTAAAAGACGCCTATCATAAAATACCACATATTTAATGCACATGTATTATATTTATTCGAAACGTTCAAAAAGTAGATTAATGGTTACTTAGGACTGGAGAGGACTGTGTAGCACAGTAAATGATTAAAAATAAATGTAGTTTGGAGGAGGTAGTAAAATACTTTAAAATGAATTAGGATGATGGTTACCTCATTGCAAATATGCTAGAACAACTGAATTGTGTGTTTTAACTGGGATAATTTATGAGATGTGCATCTCCATAAAGCTGTCTAAATAAAGACTGCCGGTCACCATCTTATGTCAGTTGCTTGTATTACACATCATGATCATTTTCCTGAAAAAAAAAAAAAAACTGCAATAGCAAAGTGTTTATACTTTTATGGTCTATTTTTATATATTTATATAATATACAGGAGGCAAAGCTATGTACAAAATAATGTTAACCACACTCATTCTATTAGATTCAAGCTGAAACAACTTTAAGGGCTCATGGAGAATAATGAACTCTAACTCCTGTGGTTTATCTACATGGTAAGATATCATCAACCATTATAACTAAAAGCTGTAATTTATAAAATCATATGGAAACATTAAAAGTTTAAAAATAATGTCTGGAAGTGGTATTTAAAATATAAAACAGACATGCCTAAGTCACATAAAATATCTGTCTCTGTGAGATGAAGTGGTTGGATAATAGAAGATTTTGTTTACTTTTTTCTTTCTTTTGTACAGCACTTTTCTTTTGTAACCCTCTCAACTAAGAAAGAGATTAATATTGTTATCGCTTCATCAAACCACAAGTGAGCAGAGCAGTCCAACGAATTTACAAGGCTCCCTGGAGACATTTAATAAAAGACCATTGGGCACACATGGACAAATGGCAGACACCAGTGGTATTAGAGGCATCAGGGTCTGTAACAACTCAGCTCATCGAGTGACAGGAACACATCCTACGTGGACATTTGACCGTTTGTTTTTGTTTTGTTTTGTTTTTTCACCAAATATTAGTACCAGGAATTCATGTTCAATCAACAGGAGCTTAAGATACTAGCATGCCCTCCCCCGAGCGCTCACACCAATCCAGGGGGAGATGGAGACATGGGGAATGCTGTTTGTTAGGAAGTGAGGTTCCCGTCTGAGGAGATGGAGGCATTCATAGCGGGCATCAGACTCTTGAGTCTAATAGCCATTGTGTTGATACTGTCCCAAAGCTGTAGCCACCAGCTCTCAACTGCCCTCTGCAGTGCCATGCACAGAGAGGAGGAAAGGGCAGGGAGAGAATAGAGATCCTTTGCTACTGGGCCCATATTCTCTGTTTTCTTCACAAAGTCTCAGTGTGGAGGGAAATAGGGACCTGGCTACTTATAAAGTTCAATCGAAACACTGACCAGGCCAAGGCTCATCTGCTTCTAAATATATTAGGTGCCAAATGACTGCATTGGTTGGTCTGATTTGGATGCCTTGGGTCCAAAGCTTGACCTGTGTACTGTATGAGCATCTGTTAAGGGTGTATTCACTTTCTGGCTTGTGCTCCTTTGCATGAGCTCAATCAGCTTCAGTTAGGAACTGAACCAAGCAAGTGTCCACAACACATTTAATTCTTTGTTGTTTTGTGTTATGTAAGCCTCCCATTCCTTCAGTTGATGATGCATCAACTGTGAGGTTTGAAGAGCATTGCAATCCGCCTTTTATTCATGATTTTTACTTATTTAATTTTAGGGGTACAGTATTTTGCTTGCATGTATGTCTGTACACCACATGCAAATGTGTGGTTCAGAATCCAGAAGAAGGCATTGGATCCTCTGGAACAGGAGTTACAGACAATTGCTAGCTGCCATACGGGCCGTGGGAATTGGACCTGGGTCCTAAGTCGGTGCCCTTATCTATGGAGCCATCTCACCAGCCCCTTCTTAATTATTATTGAGAGCAAATCTGCCTTTACTGAATATATGGATGAGCAGAAGGAAAACTGGCCCTGATGCTCAGGGATAATTGTTGCAGAGATTCACTGGATTCCCCCCCCACCAGTGTTTCTTTTTTTTTATAAACAATTGGCATGCTGTTTTCTCTATGCACTATCATTATGAGCACATGGAATGGCACACACTATTATGAAACCGCCCTTTTATAGTGACAGTTTGTTCTTCCGTAAACTATAACCTTATTCCTCCACCCTTACTCAATTGTGAGGCTTGCCCAAAAGGAAAAAAAAAAAAAAAACCCTGTCATCCATGTGTTGATGCACCTTCTTCAAGGGCCCACTACAGCCTACAATTAATAGTACCACCACCTGCCTTGTGTGTTTACTCTTCTCTTCTATGCAGGAGCCCCTTGAGCAACAATAGCAGCCATGGTAAAGCAGAGCTTTATTGTGTCTCCTTAGACATTGGCTACTAACAGCTTAGCTCAGGGATCCCCCCGGGCCTGGCTCCCTCAGGTCCAAGGTAAACTCTTCCCTTGGCAGTACTCCATGGTCTCCCAGGCTGGCCTCTTCTAGCACCTGCTCTGTCCTGTAAGTCCTATAGGATGCTACTCCCGGGTTTGTCTTTCATCTCCACACTAAGCAGAAGCAGATGGGTGGCTCTCCACGGCCACATAGCCCAGGCCCATGGCAGAGACACTCAAGTAGCTCACAACTCTAAGCAAAGCTCCCTAGCACACTAACGTCATGACCTGGACACAAGAAACAAAAGAAAGAAACAAACAAACAAAAAATTGGTCTGATGCTTTCTCAATAGTTGACCTAAACATAGGTATTCAGAAATCATGAAAATCTGAATGTTTTCCCAGAAGTTTTCAATCTGTGTGAAGACTCTGAATTTCCAGAAGCCCGTCTTTGCTATATGCTCCATGTCTAGAACAATCATTGTTGGTTTAATCATTTGACTCACTCAGCTGCTTGTTTGTGTATACTAGAACACCACACAAGCATCAGTCTTTCTTAGACTCATGACAAAGCACCTGGATTTCCCTCTGTTGCTGGCTGACCAACAATGAACCTTTATAGGAGACAGTCAGCAAGTAAACACAGCGTAATGGTGGCTGCAGTGTCTCCTGAACTATGAAGTCTGGATTCCTCACTGCTTGGCTATGGACAGAATTCACATGGCCATAAAGAACTATAAGTAAAAGACTGAAAGATCCTACCTCAGCTGAGATGGTCTTTGACTTCTGCAAAGTTTTAGTTTCCCTTCTTAAGTTTTCCACTAAACTCATGTAAAGAGAAACATGGGAAGGGAAAGCCAGGCATCGTGTTTGTTGCTTCAAATCCCACAAGTAGGAAGGAAGAGATAGAAGTTCCCTGGACTTATTGTAAGACAGCCTTGCCTACTTGGCAAGGTCCAGATCAGTGAAAGACCTGCCCTCCAAAAGGTGGAGGGCTGTATAGAATCTGAGGAATTATATTCAAGGTTGTCTTCTGCTTCTGGCCCCAAACACATTCATGCTCATACTTAAGAGCGTGCAGGCATGCACACACACACACACACACACACACTGTCTGTCTCTCTGTCTCTCTCCGTGTGTGTGTGTGTGTGTGTGTGTGTGCGCGCGCGCGCGCGCGCACCCACAGGCATGTGATCTTTCCTTTCAGTCAAAATGTTGATGAGGCACCAACTAAGTTAAGCACTGGCCTTTAAGAAGTCCATTCTCTGCAGAGAAAGTGACGGCAAAAAAATCCCAACAAAACAAGACAAATCCAACCCAACCAACAAAACAAAAAACCCCAAACTAACAATTTTCACAATTTAAGTGTGAGAGGAAATCACCAAGGGTAAAAAGTTAAGTACCATCTAAAGCAAGGGAGGAGAAGGGCAAGAGGATGAGGGCCAGAGAAATAATCCTTCTTGGAAATAACCAGGACCATCACCCATAGTAAAACATATGTGTGCAGAAGACATCTGTGCTGTTCTGGGCAGATCCTCATCTCCTCAAGGCCCTGGTGCACATTCCAGATAAGGGACCCGCACTTCATGCTCAAGTCATGAAAATATCCTGATTGGAGAGAAACTTGGTTCCTTGCCAGCCTCCCTAACACCCCCACCTCTTTCGTCTCCACCTTTTAGATGCAGGTGGTTCTCCCACAGGCCACGGCCATGGACCCAGCACCTGACAGCACAGCTGTGGAGAGCCCATGCATCATCTAGTCTGTATCCTGTGGCATGGCTGCTCTTCCTCATCCTTCCTGCCTTGCCCATTCCCTGGTCTATCCTCACCTCTCATACTGCAGGCATTGGCCAGGCTTTGTTACCGCTCAGAGTTCTCTTTCTAGGTTACTGTGGGTCCTACCTGTTTGTGGTCAGGTGAGTTTATTGACTTTAGCAGTTTCAGGTGACAGCATTCCTCATTACTTTAACTACTATCAGCAGACCCATCTGCATAGGTATTTATTTAACTAGTTTCTCACACAGATCTGCTTATAATAATGATAATCATTTATTATTATTATTATTATTATTATTATTATTATTATTATTATTATTAATTATCTGGTAGCTCTGGACTATGTTAAAGAATTTTCTTGGGATGGATAGGGACTATAGTCTCTCATCCAAAAGGCATTGATATAAAAAGACTAGCTATCTTACCATAAAAAGAAGGGTCCCTAATTTCAGCTCAGACCCTGAGATCTGGTAAGTGCTATTGTTCTCCCGAGCCTCAAGAGTAGCTCTTGTGACTCTCACTTTATAAAGAAAAAGAAATATGAAAACTTTTTTTTTTTTTGGTGTAGAATTGACTTATAGGCCAGGAAACTTAATTTTCTACTTTCTTTTGTATCTGGTTAGAAAATCTAACTACTTTCTTTATATGAAGTCTTGCTTTATACTAAGACAAAAACGTGGAAAATCTCTGTATAGAGATAACGTTGAAGAATTAAAACATTGCTGCCCACTCTTGGATACACCATTCAAACCTCTCCCAGCAAGAGTGCCTGTCACAAAGCTGGTGCGTGGGGTGGGGAATCATACTGAAGTCAAGGCATTATTATAAGATACAAATGGCAAGTAATGCAATATTTATATATATGTTATCCTGAAAAATATAGAGTAATAGAAAAATGTGAGTCTTGGATTCAGAAATGTCACTATCCTTCTAACTTTGGGTAGGCTCTTTATATGATGGAGGGAGTGATGATATATGATATCACATATCATGTATATATATGATCATATATACGTATGTATATATATATATATGGGAGGATATCTATCCTTCAAAAGTTTTGTGTGGATTAAAGAAAGTAAAATACTTAAAATGCTTTATACAGCACCGAATAAATTGTTATTATCATTGCCACCTACACAATTTACTACTACAACCAATAAAGTCCGACAATAAAGTCAATGGACTAATTAGGTAAGAGGAATGGATGATCCTGCAGGAACTAGGAGCATCCTATTTGAAATTAGAGTCACTCTCAGAACCAGATATATCACTTACATATCAAAGGTTTAAGAATGGAGGAGAACCCACATTGTCTAGCTTTAGGTCTATTCCAGTAGTAAAGTGAGGGACAGGACTTTGCCAGTAGAGATTCTGCATGATGAATGTAAAGAGACAATGCTTTAGCTGCTGAGTATTGCCAAAAATTGTATCTCTCGTGAGCCCCTAGCACCTACATTAAAAAAGAAAAACAAACAAACAAACAAAGCCAGGTGCCACTACTGGAAGCTATATGTCCTGAGATTCTGGTGATAACAATGATATCCTATTTAACAAAATCTCCCCAAAGAAATGAGTGGAACTCAACACAACTGCCATTAGAATATCGCAACTAGATTAAAATGAATGGTTGCTCCTTGCATTGCATTAAGCTTAGGGAACAGTTCAGAGTTACATATCAAATTAAAAATTATAAAGATTTTTCAGTGATTCCAATTCAGATCTGCATTTCTGATACTCCCACATCTACCAAGGAATGGAGCCACCTCAGCGAATAGCAGGTTTGTACTACCTCCACAAGACAGAGCGCACACCGAGATTAGCATCTCTTGAAAGAAGAACCTCTAAAGCAAACAACACTTGCATAAACATGCTCAGAGCTATGGAAGAAACTGATTGAACCAAGAACAAAAGTCAGGTGTGCCCTTCATTCATATACCTGTTCCTCATGCGGCATGGGTCTTTGTGATAAGCTGATAACAGAGAAAAGGAAAATTAATTTCCCTCATGACCCTAGAGACAAAAATCTTTGTGTTCCCAAATCAAAATAATGATACAGACTTGTTAATTTGCACAAACCCTTTCCAAAACTGACTCTGATCTTCCCAGAAGATGAAATATTATGAATTCCAAGCTAATGCAAATATACACGCATACTCTCCAAGAAATGCTAAAAGATCACAGAATGTAGTTTGCAAACTTAAAATTATTTGATTTGTGGCCTAATATCCTCCAAAGGAAACTTTAGCATTTTCTGCTTTAATTACTAGTTCCCTAAGCAATTTATCTTAGAGACTTTTCTCATTTGTTTTATTAATAAGCTTGCTCATGGTTTATCCACTTCATTTGGAACTATGGGAATGAATTGGTCCTCTAAGCACAGAGATTCTCCAGGGCTTGCCAACAAGACCATAGAAGATGAGAAAATCAAGACTATAACATCGAATAAGCACCAGTAAGTGGAAAGAGCGAGGTAAAAGAAAATGTTAATTTTTCCCTTAGGACTGAACTTCGTGTATTGTACATCAATTATTTCTCCTAGGCAATTTCTCTAGTTTGAATATGAAATTAATTTTTTGGTGGAAATACAGTAAAAGCTATGAGAAAGTTTTTGTAGAAAAGAAGAAATTGAGAAATTGCTTCGCATTCCAACATCTATTCTAAATACTAGGTTTGAAATGTTTTCATCTGCTTAGCTAAATAATTTAAGTCAATCATATTTTATATTGATACAGTATTTTATTATACAGACCTACTTTTAAAAATGGAATAAAACTTTCATAATTCAAAAACACAAATATTCACATCCTTACTGGAAGAATTTAGGGTGAAAATAATCTTTAAAAAATATTAGCCTTCAAATATCCTTTAAAAATTAAACACAGAAATCATTAGTTTTGTTTAATATAATTGAAGGGAAATATTAACACTCAGATGGCATTTTTAAAAACTCAGAGCAGCAGCAGTTCAGAGTTCTAACTGGAGGGCTTCTGAATCAGTTTATCCATGGGAATCAGAAAGGGCCCATAAAAATGAGCAGAGTCAAGAAGAGTTTCAATTCTGGTTGTCTCAAAGCAAGACAAAACCCCATTTCCCCACCTCAAACCAAATGCAGGTTTTGGAGCTTACCTTCATCTGGGGCTCCTGAGCGCCTGTGCCAGCACTTCCAGACCTTGGGAACTGAAATGGACTGCCCATATCTTGGATTATAGCGGTAACATGCACCCATGGTGCTGAAGGGCGGTGAGCCTGTGGTAAACATGATGGTCTCTCAGCACAGCCTGAGAGGAACTGCTTGGAGAATGTGGCTTCCCTGCTCCATCACAGGAGTGGCTGTTCCAGAGCCACCTGGGCAGAGCCTCTGCCAGGAGGAGTGAGTCAACCCTCCAAGTGCACGGTGGGCAGACAGGTTCTACCACCTCACACTGGGGGTAAGGATAGAAACCGACTGTGCCCTTCAAGAGCGGCCTTTTGTTCTCTTCCGTTTTCAGGAGCCAGCAGAGATCAGTTCATTATACAAGAGATATTTTCATTTAAATGCAGAATTTACAGGGTTTCGTTTTAATTTCATATTTTTAATATCACTCAAAACTAAGTTTTCTTGTTTGAGAGGTGAATGTATCTACTCTATCTGTCATCAGAACATGTTAAGAATTTGACCCCTTACCCCAAGTTTTACAGAGTGACCTCCATCACTACATTTAGCACTGGACATAATCCTGAACTCCGAAAAACCACTGTATAATTACCTTAATGAGACTTTGTGTTTATATTGCATCTTTTATCTAAAGAGCTCAAAGCATTTTGCAAATATATCATATTAAGCTTCACAACACCCCGGTCAGGAATGCTATATTAAGGATTATTATTATTATCCATTTTACCAGGTGGGGAAACAGAGAGATTACCAATTAAATGATTCAATTTGAGGTCATAGTGCTAACTAAAGACAGCATGCTGCAGGGCTCTTGACTCTAATTCCAAGGACATGTTCAACTGAGCAAGAGACCTCCAGGTTGCCATCCATAAGCACTTAGTTTTTAAAGACAATCTGTTCTTTTGTTGTACAAGTTAAGACAACAGAAAAGCAAATTAAAATAAGTCACAACACAACTTAGGTCACACCTAGAATTAGCACAAGTACCAACTTACTGGCTTTATATTCCTCTTTCTGTTTCCACGGGCTACCACCATCCCCTCTACTGACGAACCAGGAAGAGGATCAAGCACCTTTCCTCCATTTCACTTATTGATGATGGCAGTGTAGTATCTTACAGAAAAAAGCCAAAACTTCCACTGCAAAGTAATCCTAACAATTTTATCTTCCACCCAAGATTTACAAGTTTATCATCCTATGCATATTCATTGGGAATTGATACAGTTATACAATTTTTTAAAATGAGTCTATGTTGCCACCTCCAGAGATTTGCACCCCCTGTACAAAGAGATGTGTGAATATCCCCAGGCAAGAATACAGATACACTGGTTTGGAGCTTAATTTGGCTGTCTCTCCAAATTTGGTAATATCTCCTCTCCATTGTTATTGGTTAGTTTGCATACAGTCATACTGTTCTTTTAAGTGTCTACATTTACATTTCACATACACATGGAAATGTATAAAATTTATGTTATCTTTTCCCATTTTATTTGCCATTTGGGCATTTCTTTTTCTGTCTTAAGAGTTGCAATGAGCATCCTTGTATGTCTAAATTTGTGGACTTTTTAAAAGGTATTTTTATGTTTCCCACTATTACATAATCTAAAGAATGCCTGATTCTAAAGCATCGTTGTTCTCCACTGCTCTACACAGAGAGTTGCTTATAGTATTGTGAGTCTTGGATGGGAAATACAGTTGTCACTCCATCCTTATGCTCACTTAGCAGCAGAGATTTTGCCTTTTTCTGCAAGATGCTACACTGCCATCATGTATATGACCTCGAAAATGTGAAATGGTGGAAAGTTGCTTGCTACTCAAAAAGAGACACTGGGTTTGATCTCTAGTACCCACATTAAACAGCAAAATGTTTTTAAAAACTAGTTACAATGACCTGTAATTCCATGAAAGTGGAAACAGGTGAATTTATGAGACTTGCTACCCAGTTGGTGACCTCTAGGCTCAGTGAGATTCTGTCCCCCAAAATAGGAAAGCAAGTGAGAAAGATACATAACAACACTGACCTCCACAAATGCGCGCATGCACATGCTCTCTCTCTCTCTCTCTCTCTCTCTCTCTCTCTCTCTCTCTCTCTCTCTCTCTCTCTCTCTCTCTCTCACACACACACACACACACACACACACACACACACACACACACACACACACACACACACACACACTGCACTTAAACGTGAGCTAGAGAAAGTTTTCCACAGACAATGGAAAACTGACTAGAAGAGGTCTTAAGGACAGTATATACAATCATTCATCTGTGATTTATAGTTTATATTCTCCAAGGGCTTAATTCAACCACAACAAAATCAAATCTTTGTCTTTTGCCAACAGACAGGATGGTGGATCCCTCATCTTAGAGGAAAAGAAATGTGTTTTGCAAATAAGACCTCAATCACATGATTGTCCTGAGCATGAATGTCTTATGACTGGCTGTTTGTACCTCTTTACCCCCAAACCACATGGGAGATGCATAGTTATACTCAAATCAATGCTGATAGTGTTTTCAATGTCCTGGACTGTCCATAACCTGGAAGGCCAAACAGGAAGGTCTTCTTTCCAGTGAGAAAAAAATCTTTATTTTCACAAAAATACAAGTTTGGATATCCTATGTCTATTGCCTCATTTCCTAATAATTATATAGTTGGCAAGATATATTTTTAGTCTGAAGGTCTTAAGTAGCAACAGAAATCACAAGTCTTAGAGCAGTCTATAGCCGAACCAAACTTCCACTGTTGTTTTTCCTATTAGTGAATTCATTTCTTCATTTACTAAATGCACTTCAAGCAGACAGAATAAATCAGATACGGTCACTGCTTTCAAACAGCTGAGCAGTAGTCAGGGTAACAGCCAGAGAAAAGGATGAAGAGCGATGATCCCTAGGTACGGCCAAAGCCTCCTGGGAACTTCCACTGCTCACTAAACAGTGAACTGAGTCCTGCTCAGCTGACAGAGCAAGCACTCTGCCTTCAGTAGAAGGCAGATCAGTAGAGGCCTGATCTGACTTACTCTCCTCTCCAAAGTGAATGAGCAAAGAATGCTGCTTGGTTCTTCTTACATAGTCCAATTCCACTTAGTCCTAGTCTTTCCCAAATATTGCTGTGTTCTTAATGCTCAAGTAACTACATGACTGTGATTTTCAGGAGGAAGTTGTTTTTAAACCTAGCCATTCTTTAGCAGTTTTCTTCCTGAGAGCACATGTGGTAAGCATGAAGGTGAGGTGGTTTAAACGGGTTTTGTGAAAGTTCTGTTTCTTTTAGGCCCTTCACAATAGTCTTGTCTTTTCAATGTTCAGCCCACAGACAGTTTCACGCAAAGTTTCTAGATGTCTTAAGTATATAACAAGCAACAGAATAAACAATCAGGCTAACACCTTGACATCACCTTCTAAATAGTCCCACAAGGTAATGCACTAATGGGCCCTTCTAATGGCCACTGATGACACGTGTGGTGAGAGAAAACACCTTGGTGTCTGTGTCAAATCTACAAAAGCTGGGTTTGGTCCTTGCTGGCCTAGTCTACTTCAAGTTTGTTCTTCCATACAACTAAAGATAAGGGTCTCTTCTGTTCAGACTACTGCTACCATCCTGCTTCGTAATCTATAAGGACAAAGCATTGGTAATATTTCTTTTGTGTCAGGGTAGTGAAAGATTGAAGGGTATAAAGGGACTAAAATTAATATAAAGGAAGGTTACATCGATTTACCATGCATTGTATGTCAAGCTTTGATTTGAGTATTATCCTCTACTTACCTATCTATCTATCTATCTATCTATCCATCCATCTATCATCCCTTGTAACCATACTGCTAAGTAACTATTACTAAGCCTTAGAGTTTAAGTGCTTTGACCATGTTCACATAATTCAATAGGTTTTGAGAATGTGCACACACTTTTAACTAAAGCTCAAAAGATAGAACTGCCTATAACCCACCTCTTTTCCTTAACTTCAGATAATGACACCTCCTTGTCTATTCTGGGACAGTTTTCTATACACTGCCCTTTCTTTCCAGCCTCAGGCTTGGCTGTTATCACAAACTGGCCTCCGCCTTTCTAGTCTCTCTCCATGGTTCACTCAGGCATCTGGTTAATCTTTCTAAGCCAGGGCTGATACCATGCCCCTCCTCAGATCAAAGGCCTTTTATGGCTTTTCCTTATCTTTTAAATCAGGTAAACACTCCTATGCATGATATTCCATCTCTCTTCAGAATATGGGTTATAGACATGATTAATCAATGCCCATTGAATGAATATATGTTTTTGCAAGAAGAGTCATAGTACTGTATATGTCTTAAGATGCAATATCAAGGTCTTCTAGAGTCTATTAGTCTTAACTTCATCACTATATAGAAAAGATAAAAGTTAAAGCAGCACTTGTGGGCAGGTGATACTGTAATGGTTGTTAATCAAACAGAGATAGTTATTTGAGTTCATATTTACACAACTGCACGTCTTTTCCACAGATCCTTAGCCTAATATTAAGGTGTGCTTTCCTTCAGTTGACCTGTGGGTCACACTGAGTAGAATCACTCACTTAGAACTCATTATGCTGTAAACAAAGTGGCATCTGGAGAATAACATGTATTAGTTTCTATACCCACAAGTTCCAGTCTTACGGACATGGTTCAGCCAAGGTACTTCGATGTTGTATGCCATCTTCATCTCTTGATTAGAGTTTCCCCTTATAGTATCAAGATAGTTATTATAGCCTCAGAATTATACCCTTCTAGCTCAGTAAACATAGTTGGAAAGAATGCCCTAGCTGTTCCAGCAAAAGCTAGGGTGAACCCATTAGTGAATAGGCCGTGTGAACTCTCCCTGCCCAATTCTAGAACATGGAGGACGGACGATCGCCTTATTCTAACCATATGAAGTAAAATGGAGCTTATGAAAGGAAAAAGAAGTGCCTTTATCAGACAGAGGGGAAACACATGTGAGTGCAAGAGAAGAAAACATTGGCATTCCCCGTGAAAAAGTTGAGTCATGACTGTGAAGACACAGCCAGCTCCTTGCTGGCCTGTTAGAGCTTCTCCATGCCACTCAGAGATTCTGCCCAGTGAGGAAGCACCTTTGTCCACTTTGTCTGCCTTTGCTGTTTTCTTGAGAGGATGCTGTCCAGCCCCTACCTTCATGGGGCTGAACACTGGGGGTCTCTTTTAAGCTCTTCTGCAACCCTAATATGCAGTCACAATTGAGGATCCCTGCAGAGGAGATGCTTTCCATCTTCACCATCAGCACATAGAATACTGCTGTGATGTCACTGCACCTATCTTGTCATCTAATAATTAAATAATGTACATTCTCTTAGAAAAGGAATCTCAGAAGCTTGTGA
Organism: Uromys caudimaculatus; assembly: GCA_028551405.1. Classification (NCBI taxonomy): domain Eukaryota; kingdom Metazoa; phylum Chordata; class Mammalia; order Rodentia; family Muridae; genus Uromys; species Uromys caudimaculatus. Next base: position 60,734,053 of record CM052701.1, read on the forward strand.
TGCTCTTTAGAAACCTGCCCACAAACTATGGAAGAAAGACTAAAATCAGTCAGACCCGAGACACACCAACAGTCTGTTATCTACTCATTACATTCTTCTCACACAGTAATTCAATACCAAATGAGAAGGTGTAGGGTGCTTGAGTTTTATTTTTTACACATTTGCTTTAAACTGAAGAGGGAATCAAATCATGGTGCCTTGGTTACCACAAGGGCGAACCTTGAAATCCTACGTGCTGCTCTCTGCTGAGGCTTTGATGTTGAACTAGAGGCAACTCAATGCAGTATATCATCCAGAAAACACACAACATTGCCCAGGCCACTTCCATCATCATGATTTTCAGAGAATTTAAATGACAGAGTTTCTCTATACCACTCCTCTCTCTAGAACTGTCTGACACCTCATCAATCACAGTACAAACAGGGAGGACTTGTGGCACTCACAGGTGCAGAACCCCAATACCCAGTCTGACTTGTATTTGCTCCAAGTGTTCATCTTAAGAGGGTCACCTCTCTAAGCCCAAGCTTATCATCCATACACTGGTGCAATTTCTCAAACACACTCTTGTGAGGTTTACATAGAAGGCTCCAACAGATGGTAAGCTGTGTGTAAGTGTTAACTGGCATCATTTGGTTAAAATAATTTTGTCTTAAAATCTCATCTTGAAGATGCATGCTGATGGAAATGAAGTTAGACTCCTCATGGACCATAAGCACTGACTAGGGCAGCACACATGAAGAGTTACTCAGAGGAAGCAGCCGGCGGTGTTTGCAAATTGTAATGTTTGGGGTTCAAATATGTAATTCTCAAATTTTGACATCTCCACTGCTGCTTTAAAGGGCGAGTTTTGCATGGTGGCCATATTGTAGAATCATCCACCATTTGAGTGACGAAGGCTTCCATACTTTCACATAGGGTTATTTAGTAACAGATTCATTAATATTAGATGCCTAAATGCCTAAGCAGGAGAGTTCGGTATTTATATAGCCTGTAGGGAAAAAATGCCAAATTGCTTTCTAAACTATCTCTTTTATGAACCCTCTTTTTGTGGTTAAAACGGCTTTTCTTTTAAAAGTCACTAAGTTGAGGCTGTGGTTGCTAATCGAGATGATGCTAATGATGTGGACCTTGTAATATAGTTGTGAAAATCAGATGAGATACAGAGGATGAAAGGGCTCTGCCAGTGACAAAGTACTGGGTGAATGAACGTGACACTTATACGGCCTGCTTCCCACTGCAGGTACAGCAGCTGTTGGCTTCAAGGGTTATCCTGGGTCATGTGGAGGCGTACGTCTTCCTATGAGACATGGTTTGTTACTAAGCATCATGTGAGGACACACAGGAAGTTCTCTTAGACTTCAGAGGAAGAGATGGGAGGTGACCAAGGAAGCATGATTGTGGAGAATGGGATTCCAAACCTTCATGATAGGGAAGAGCTAAGCAGACAGGAATCAGAAGAGAATGGTGGACTGGCAATCCAATAGAGCAGGATGGAGTGAAGACAGGAGAGGAGCCTGGGGCCCAGTGTTGGTGCAGGAAATAGATGTGAGACAGAACTTGGAAAGGAAGGCCAGTGTAGACAGATGACGAAGACAGGCCACCCTCATGCACTCATGGGAGTACCTCCAAACTTCCTGATGAAGTTCTACCGATTTAGTCTTAATATTTCTATGTATCCTGCAAGAGACCAGGGAGAAAGGGGGAAGAACTGAGAAATAGGCAGAAAAGAGGAAGCTGAAAAGTCTGGCAACATGCCCAGAGTGGAACCAACTCAGCCAACAGGAAGAGGAGGCAATAAAAGAAGAGTGTAGGCTGCAGGCAGGTTGGAGCAGAAACCGGGGAAAGAGGGCAGGGAGAGACAAATTACTGTAACAACTAAATTGCAGGGTCATGAAACTTGAAGGATTCTGGATCTGACTTCCTGGTGAGTCCTCTCGCTTTGAAACCTTGGGAAGGAAAACTGATACTCATAAATTACTATGGCAGGGAAACTGCATACTGGGAGGAGTGTTCATGCTGATTAAAGGCAAGGGGGTGCTTGACAAAGAAAGAACTGTGGTTGGCTGGAGCTGCCGAGAGTTTGCAGGATGCCATCATGGCTACATGTGGGAGTTAGAGAAATCTGCGAGGCAACTGCTGCAGAGAGCCATGAGCGCCTGCTGTTATCCAGGCAGTGTGTTGGGAGCTAGAGAGAGGAATAATGAGATAGGGACAGGTTGACAATAGCAAGGAGAGGTTTTACATATTAATGTCCAACACAGAAGATAAGGCCAGACTTGCTTCAAGACATGTCCTTCAAGACATTTTTCTCATAAAAGAACCACATAGTAAAAATGCACCAACCCATCTTTATCCAACCCCAGATTTCCTTTCCCATTAGTTTTCAGAAGCCATGCTTAATACTACCGAGATTCAGCATGTACCCGAAGGGCCTGCAACAAACTAGATTCTGTCTACACCGAGACCATCTGCTTCTCTGTAGTCTCCAGAAATGGATCAGGGCAACAATAGATCAGGAGGCTGAGGAAATACTTCAGTCAGTTAGGCACTTACTGTGCGAGCATTAGACCCCAAATTCAGTCCCTAGAAGCACAAGGTATGGCAGTGGTATGCACTTGTAACGTCCGTGCTGGGGGACCCCTGGGGCTCTCTCATCATCTACTTAGCCACTTCCATGCCAAATAATAGACTCTCAAGAGACAAGGTAGGTAGCAGCAGAAGTTGACACCTACCTCCCTCTCGGACATATATGCACACACATGATCACTATTAATTAAATGAAATCCAAGAATATCTTACTTCGTGAAGCAAAAACTAGATGAAATATTAAACAAACAAACAAACCAACCAAAATGATGAATCCTTTTAAACAAACCAAGGCTTCAGGTAGATTAAAGGTACTTAGCCAAAGTTAATCTAAAATACAAATGTTTTCAAATCAAACCCAGCTCCATTTCAACTGAAGTTCCTACTTGAGATTACAAATCTCCTCTTTCAGTGATGTCAAATACAGCATTTCACTCCACATCAGGCATGCAAAGAGTGGCTGCTGTTTCGGAGGGATCTCATAGCCTTGATCACTCAGCAGGCAGGCAGGAGTGGGAGGGAATGATGAGGGGAAGCCGAGAAAGGAGACAGAACAGGGGACAGGAAGGGAGGGAAGGAGGGCACGTGCGAGAGAACCAGAGTCTGATGCACAGGACAAGAAAGCATGGAGATGATATTTTCAAGTTCCATCCATTTGCCTGCAAATTTCATTAAATCATTGTTTTTGAACAAACATGGTATGTACTCACTGATAAGTGGATATTAGCCGAAACGTTCGGAATACCCAAGTTTCACTTTACAGTAACTGCTGGACTGAGAATGAGGTCTCAGATGGAGGAGTTGGAGAAGGGACTGAAGGAGCTGAGGGAGTTTGCAGCCCCATGGAAGGGGCAACAGTGTCAACTGGCCTGACACACACACACCCCGCTCCCCCAGTCTTTCTGGAGGCTGGACCACCAACCAAAGAATACACATGGAGGGACCCATGGTTCGGACCACATATGTGGCAGAGGAGGGCCTTGTTGGCCATCGGGGGGAAGAGAGGCCCCAGTAAAGGGGAATGTCAAGGTGGGAATATGGGAGTGGGTGGGAGGGTGGGTGGGAGGTGGAATTCCCCCATAGAGATGGGGGAGGGGGAAGGGATAGGTGGTCTCCAAAGAGGAGACATTGGAAATGTAAATAAAGTATCAAAAATAAATAAATAAATAAATAAAATAAATAAATAAATTAATTAATTAATTAAAAAAAAGAAAGAAAGCATGGAGATAACCGTCGAATGCCCTGATGTGGAGGCCACATCAAGGGACAGAGAGAAAGGGCAGTTAGGGTACAGGAGAAGCAGGGATAAACTAAGAGAAATAGGAAAAGGGGGAGAGTGCAAGAGAAATGGCATGGGGGAGCAGAAAAATGAACAACTTATCCTTCATAAAAGGAGGAGGAGGAGGAGAAGGAGGGGGAGGAGGGGGAGGAGGAGGGGGAAGAGGGGGAGGAGGAGGAAGAGAAGGAGGAGGAGAATTGTAACAATAAAAACAAGAGCAATGCCACAATTTCTAACAAGACACCAATCAACTTATGTTTGCCCATTTTGCCCACGGCTACTGGTTCTGATCCTGGTCTGCTGATCCCCAAAGGATCTCCACAATTCGCTGGCTTTCCATTCATTAATCAGCAAAATCACTGTTTCTAAAAGAAGAATTTGTATTCCTGTGACACTTCAAAGTCCATTTTTTAAAAAAGCCTCATGGAAGCCGCCACAGGCAGTATACAGAGGATGAGGCACCGTGGTGTTTTGCATAAAGACATATTTTAAAGCTCCATTTGCATAACTGTCAGCGAAGACAGCAATTAGGTGACAACACCGTGTGATTAGCTTCCAAAAATTAGAGGTGAGAATTAAAATCACTCAGTGAAATCTACCAACTCTAGATCATAAAAATGTACTTTAAATACAACTAATGTGTCATTTTTTTTATAAATGAGATAAATAAACCAAATGGAGTTGAAGTAAAGCAAACCTGGGACCTGAGTGGCAGAGAGCCCAACTGATGGCAGCAGGGATCCCCAAATCATCCCCACCCATTCAGTGAGATACTGCTTACTTCTAATGTGCCTTTTAACTGACAGCTTGTTTTTCTGGAATTTTCTGATGTCTACTTCATGGCATGCACCATATCCCCTGACCCCGAATATATGACCTCAGGGAGCTGCACACCTTCTTCTGCAGTGGGTGTGATTTTTTTTTCTACTTCAGAGGAGACCAGGGCTTGAGGTATGTGGAGGCAACTCAGCTATACAGTAGGTAATGGCAAAGCCAAAAAAGGCTCCAGGCCTGGCACATTTTTGTAAAATACTAGACTTCCTGAGTTGTTCAGACCTCTGGCTATAAAGAAGTTGACTGGCGCCCAGAAAGTAGGAGGCTGGAATGTAAATATTATATACTTATTCATTCATAAGCATTTTAACTATTTCACAACAAATAATGGAGTACTGTTATGGACTGAACTGTCTGCCCCCTAAATCCCTAAGTTGAAGCCCTAATCCCTCAGAATCAGAGAATAGTGGGGTTTCAAAGAAGTATTTACAGTGTTCCTGAAGCTGAACTGACTAGTGTTCTTGACAAAAAAAGGGTATTGGAACCCACAGTCTCCAGGAGTTCAAGTCCACAGAGGGATGGCTTCCTCAACAGGCAGTTGTCCATAGTTTAGGAGAGGGGCCTGAGTTTTAATGGTTAAGGTCAGTGCCCCAAGAAGCCAGTATTGGTTACTGATCCTCAGTGTGATCAAAAGAGCCAATGTGACCCCCTGAAAGCAAGACAAGGAGATCCAATGATTTCCTCAAGCCTATCCTTGTAGTCCTGGCCTAAGGTACACATAGCTCAGCAATTCAGCAATCCGGGTCAGGTTATAGCCCCCACCCCCACCAATTTCTAGGCTCTGGGATCCTGCAAGACTGGCTGACAATTCAGTGGTGTGCAAGTCTCTTTTCTTTTCAGATTTATTTATTTATGTATTTTCTGTCTTCCTGTACATCTGCATGTCAAAGGAGGGCATCGGATCCCATTACAGACAGTTGTGAGCCACCATGTGGTTGCTCTTAATTGAACTCAGGACCTCTGGAAGAGCAACCCCAGTGCTCTTAACTACTGAGCCCCCAAATCTGTTTTCTAGAGACAAGCTCCCTCTCGGGCTGGAGCTAGGGTTGAGATTTCTGATATTCCTTGAGATTCTTTTTTTTTTTTTTTTTTTTTTTTTAATCATTTGGCCATCATTTCTTTCTTTCTTTCTTTCTTTCTTTTTTTTTGATACTTTATTTACATTTCCAATGTTTCCCCTTTTCTAGGTCTCCTCTTTGGAAACCCCCTATCCCCTCCCCCTCCCCGCCTCTATGAGGGAATTCCACCTCCCACCCACCCACCCATTCCCATATTCCCACCTTGACATTCCCCTTTACTGGGGCCTCTAACACCCTCAGGCCCAAGGGCCTCTCCTCTCCCTGATGGCCAACGAGGCCATCCTCTGCCACATATGTGGTCCGAACCATGGGTCCACAGATGTGTATTCTTTGGTTGGTGGTCTAAACTCCAGGACGACCGGGGGGGGGGGGGGTCAGGCCCGTTGATGCTCTTGCTCCCTCCAAGGGGCTGCAAACTCCCTCAGCTCCTTCAGACCTTTCTCCAACTCCTCCATCTGGGACCTCACTCTCAGTCCAGTGGTTCTTGGCATATCTTGATTTAACAGTCCAATTGCCAAACTGAGGGACACAGTATCTCTTTAGAATATCCTCCGTCCTTTCAGGTATATGGGTCACAAAAGGAACCTCTCCTGCTGGTTCCTTGATCTCCAATTTACAGCCTCTAGAACAATGAGGAAATAACATTTCTGTGGTTTAAGCCACCCAATGTATGATATTGTCATAGAGTGTCATGGGGGCTCTAGCAAACTCACACAAGTACTTACTGTGGGCTACGCACTGCACTTAAGCTACAAATCTCATATGGTCAGAATACATTGTATAAATGAATGAAGTTTTAAAAGAATAAATAAAACATTAATAAAAACAAGTGTCAGAGTAAATAAGTTAAAGGTTATATTGTCAAGAGTTCATGATTTTGTAGGAGCTACACAAAAGCAGCCTACAACTGCCTGTAACTCCAATTTTAGGGGATCAGACATCCTCTTCTGGCTGTCATGGGCATCTTTAACATATACACAAGTGCATACAAGTAAATAATGGTATAAATATTCTTTAAAAGCAAACAAGCAATTATGATAAAACATGTTAAATGCTACAGAGGGACACTGTAGAGTGCTATGGGCCCACAGGAAGACCATGTAGTCTAACATGGGGATATGTATGAGACGGGGCTTTTGGAAAAACATCTTTTGACCCAATTCCCCCGAATCCTCTGTGCCAGTCATTTGAGGTCACTCTACTGATGTTTTCTGTTTCTTATTTATTATAACCATTTAAATCATTAAGAAATTCACTGCATTCAGAAGACTGTTGAGCTCCCAAATATGGCTATACATATGGAAATATGTGCATACACTGCAAAAACCAAGCATTTAAATCCAGATGTGCAGTATACACCTTCAACCATGGGACCACAGAAGCCAAAGCAGGTGAATTTTGAGTTCAAGTCCAGCCTAGGCTATATAGCAAGACACTGCATTTAAAAGGCAACCAACCAATCAACTAACAACCAACACGGAAACATATTTTAAATGCTTAAGTCTGGAAATCAGCTTCATGAAATTGTTTAGAAATGATAATATATGAGAGCAAATGTCAGTATATGAGAACAAAGATCAACAAAAGCTAAGAATGCAACAGAAAGCTTTTAAACATTACAGTGAGCCCAAATCTATAATATGTATAAACCTTGATTTTTAAGAGATTCAGATGTCAATAAATACCAAGCTATGATTTTTATAAGATAGATGTGCATTTTTAAACCCAGTCATTAAGTGGTATTTATTTTTAAAAGAATGCATCCTAGTTTTATTGTCAAAGTACCCAGTATAATAGGATTTGGTCACTAGCTGTATTTCTTAGGGGAGCTTCAATTCCGAGCTTTGGTTTTTCCACATGTGAACAAACAATAACACATGTAAACGTTGCTGTGGGGCTGAGGGGAGGGTCAGATAAGATGACTGACAGCTATGAAAACGTGTGGCAAACTACATGGTACTGTATTAAAATGAGTGTGAGTGGGGCTACTACTTTTACTGATTCAATGGCACTCCTGATCAACTCAAAGGCTGCTATACAAGGAAGTAAGTTTTTAAGATGCCTGGTTACCACTGGTCATCAGCATTGGCTCACTGTGTGTGAGCAAGGCCAGCTCGCTCTGAGATGGACTCTTAGGGCTATGCACCCCGTCATTATAAAATCTTTTATAAGCTGTGCGTGTAGGGTACAAAAAGCGTCTGCTTCCCTCAGCAAGCATACTTTCAAATGCCAATGCTGCCGAGTATTCTATACAGACAGATGATTAGATCACCTTGGACCTTGCTCAACCAACACACCACCAGGAAGTTGATGAGCCTGGAAGGTTAGGGACTTAGAAGAATCAGTGTGAAAAGAGCAGCCTAGGAGAATGCCCTTGGTGGGTAATCCAACCCAATGATGGAAGCATTCTGCAGTGTCTTCCGATGCTATAGATGCGAGAATGTGCTTTAAAAGCCCTGCCTACAAACAGAGCAGACTGACTGAGCATGTGTCATTCGTCACCTTGACCCTCCTCACTGGAAAAAAACAGAGATGAAGACAATCAGGGTCTAGAATGTCTTCTGGGGGACTGCATTCTTTCCTCTTCACCCACTGCAATCATCTAGCCTAGTTAGAAGACCAGAAATAATATTTCCCATATCTGGTTAGACAAAATAATTTCTTTGCCTTCCTTTCTTAGCCTGTACCAGTCTGACCCTTCAAAGTGCTACTTCTTAACCTCTGTCTCCTTCTATCGTGACTATAAATAGTTCTAATTGAGCAACAAATGAGCATGGGACTATTTCCAATATAGCATCCTCCATGCACGCCGCAGTGCAGGCAGCTCCTCCAGGACAGTTCTGCCTGCTGTCCTCTCTACTATGCACAGATCAAACAATATTTCGCACAGATGCTCGGTTTTTCTTTCTTGGAACTCTAACACATTGTGGATTGACTGGTATTTCAGGCTTCAGGTTTGAAGATGCCCAACCTATCAGGTGACATTACCTTTCCCCCTTATGCATCCCCACATTATGTCATTTGACAAAGGATCCTCCGCTCAGGACTGACTTGATATTGTGAGACACAGTCGTTTCCTGCATTACTGCTATTCGCACCTACAAACAGAGGGAAGAGCTGCTCTCCAACCTGACTCTCTCTTCCGTGAGGCATCCTCCTAACAGGGCCTTAGTGATTTGCTTCCTAGGCACTCTTACTATTTCTTCTGCTAATTCTGAATAATGGCACAACTTGAATTCTTGCTCCACTGTGTCCATGTCCTCCAGGAGCATGTCATGTCTGGCCTGGACCTGTATGTCTCTAACACCCTCTAAGAAACTCCCTAAGTATCCAACTGGGAGAAGACCAGAAAGGCTGTTAAGTCTGTGAGCACACACTCCCCTCTACTGGACAAAACATGAAGGTACATAGGCATCTGGAAAAGGACTACAGAACTCTGTAGACTAGAAAAGGATCTCATTCACTGCCCTGACTGTCCTTGAGCAAGCAGAGGCCCACCATGACGTTAAGTCATGGGGAGTTAGAGGAAGAGTACCATGGCTCTGTACCAAGTGTCTTTATCATATGGAATGATGCATCCCTCCGCAGTTCAGTTCACCAGATCTGTGCAATTGAGTTCATGGGGGCTATTCATGTTATAAATTAAAACCTTCTCCAGTACAACCATCAGCTACAGCTCAGAGTGTTGTGAGACAGAAGAGTGTGCTGCATTTGTACTCAAGAGGTGGGGACTCATCTCTGTCACAGCATCAGCAGCCTCCATGAGCCTAGGCATGACAAGGCTGCACTTCCATAGCCTCTCTAGGTCTCATCATACAGACCTATGAGCTGTAGGATTCACTGCAAGTGATGGTGCCCAACATACAAGCAAAGTCATCGTGGCAGTGGAGAGGAAGAGTGCCCACTGGAATGCTCCATCTCTGTGTCCCAATCTTGACTCTAACACGATCAACTCTTGTCCCTAGAAGAGTCAGTTCTTGTCTTCAAAGCTCTGGCTTAAGAAGAAATGAAGCTATGTCTGAATGCCCAGGTTTCTGTATGTTGATAGCTAATGACAACTGCCAGGGTTGATATTTGCTCATAAAGACCCTAACAGCTCCAGGAGTACTCTGATGCATCTAGGAGACAATCAGGGAGTATTGACGACTCTACTTATTTATAATAAATGCAACTGAGTCTACACACTGAACTCTTTGCTCAGAGTTCTGAAGAGCACAATTCAACATGTTGACTTCTCACCTGTTTTGTGAGTGAGCTATCAGACCAGGGCACTACCATCATACCACAAAGCCTCTATAAGTCACGGCATGAAACACCCAGAAAACCACTGTCCTCTGTCAGAGGTAAGTACACCCAACAATTTAACCCAATTAGACAGTTGACTCCACTAATCTTAAATACAAAGTGTGGGGATTCACAAGGAAGACAAATCGAAATACAGTAAGCATGCCACTGGGTTGTACGAGACTAGCTCAAGAGGCAGCTGAGCAGCGGCCAGGCACTGAGCTAACAACTCTACTTCATCTTAGCCGAGGTAACCCAGATGAACAACAGCCCCGAGGAGAAGCATATGCTTGCCAAGTGAACAGTTTCAAAACAAGGTCTCTATTTAGCTGCATCACTGCTCACAGTCCACTCCGCCCCCAGCCCCAGTCCCACATTTGTTCTGTAGTCACAGCAGACAGGAGAGAAAACAGAAGTACACAGGGTTAGACTTAGCACAAGGTCAAGTCAAAAGCAGGAGCCCTGAAAGGAGGGGGCCAGGAAAAGAGCCATCCCATATGGTGGCTTAACTTGTCTGACACTCAGATACCTCGCCTTTTATGGAAAATCTAAAAATGCTTTGGCCAGAAAATCTAAAGATGCATTGGTCTCACAAAGCTTTGCAATTAAAATAAAGGTCACATATACACCTGAAATATTCTGTTCCTGGAATTTCTTCATTTAAATTATCCTTGAATGTTCTCCTTCCCCGCTCCGCCCACCCTTTTACCCCCTTGCTCATATTAATTAACTTTATCTATCTATCTATCTATCTATCTATCTATCTATCTATCTATCTATCTATCTATCCATCTTCTTATCTATTTATTTTTAGTTTACCAAGAAATGTTGTTAAAAGTATTAAAGTCCAAATGAAGTGCAGTTCAGTCTGATTTGCACACAAGGTAGGTAAGATCTAAGGAGTTAAAGATACTATGTCAGAACTGGTTGGTACCAGAAGTTTCTCTGGGCAAACAAGTCTTTTCAAGAGGCCAATATAACATGTTAAGAATCTCTTCCTCTCTTCCTCTCTTAAGTCTTCCATTGTAGAGCAATGTCTCTCAAAATGGACTGCTGATATTAACTGCTGATGCCAACTGAAGATTTCACATCAGATCCTTCAGAGTGCAATACACTCTGGTCAGGGAGGAGAATCCTGCTCAGCCTGTCTGCCCACTCTGGCTACTTCCCACCAGCACCGGATAGGAAAGAGCCTGTCCTTAGATGTGAGACTGGCAGTTCCCTTTGGAACTGGGGGAGTCTTGGCAGTTGCTTGTGAGGCTGAGGAAGCCAAGGACTCTGCCTGCTGAGGCTCCAGGGGAGCACTGACTCCCCCACAGAAATGCCACTAGAGTCAGCCCAGTGGCTTCCTCGTGGTTGCATAACACGTAAAACACATGAAAGTGGAGTTACCATGAGCTATCCTACCAACACTAAACTACCTAATCTACAGATCAAAAGGCTACAGATTTTCCAGCATTAGTTAGAGGTCACAGCTGATGTGTTGGTTTATATATTTTGATATTTATCCATCTAGAATGAATGTGAGCTCTGTGGAGACAGGAATTAGCCTTGTTTTTATCTGTTGGGTCTATGTCTTTTATGCCCAGAGGGGCGATAATTACAAACACGAATAAGCACAGTGATAGAGCTGAGTACATGGCTTAATTTCACAGTGTGTCATTTCACAGTTATAGGGACACCACAATGTAGCTAAGGGAGTCGGGGGCACAGGTGACAATATCAGAGTCTTTATTTCCTTAGTATGTAACCTTCTCTATTTTGACTCCACACTTATTCAGATGGAGATCATCTCTGTCTCAAAGATAGGGCTGTCAGGAGTCTCTCAAAATGTATTGAAGCAGTGTATGGCTCTTGAAAAAATATGAAAAATACACATTTTCAGGAACATATGCCATCCGCCCACACAGACAAGGACAGAAGCACATGCAAAAGCAGAGACAGAAGGACTGTTGGCGGAGGGCTTCAAATCTTCTACCTCCTAGATCTGCAGAGTGGCTCTTAAAGTGTGGCTTGCTAATTTTATAACCTATTTCAGCATGGAAAATTTCTAAGCAAGTGCTTTCCTTGGTAAAACAATATTACGGCAATTTCTTCCTGAAAATAGACTAGCAAAGACCACTGTGAGGGATCCATAGAATTTTAATAAAAAGGGTCTAGGTAGTATAAAAAGGGTCTATAAAGTCTAAGGCAATACTTCCTGTTCTAATTACCATTTTAAAATTTTTTTATCTATTATTTTGAATATTAGTCCCTTAAACTCTTCCTGGAATAGAGTAACACTTAAGAAAAAAAAAAAGGCATAAATATGCATACCCACCTCCGAGAGATTTTTATAAGAATCTGTTGACAGTGCATATGAACATGTTCTATGTAAATAATAAAATATGCAGCCACAGATGCCTGCATTTGTTGGTTCTTCTTTTTTTTCTTTCCGTCTTCAGCCAAGACCACTCCTGACAGTGTTTTATAGCAATGGCATCTTCACTTCTACTATCTCCATGTGCTCGGCAAGAGGTATATGGTGTTTGGGAATTCCCATCCCAAACGAGAAAGGTAGCTGTGTGCTTTAATGACAAAAAGAGATAACTGCATGATTTGGAACTAATGTGGTTCCCAAAGAATTCAACAAGATTGATAGATAAGTTAAGCCCAAGATTAATGAGCTCACACAATGCTACATAATTATACCAAGGACATTTCGAGCATCTACCTGTCTTCCCTGAGGGTTGTAAGCAAGGAGTTCTGATTTTTAAAACAGCTGTGAGTAGCCAACGAGCACCGGAGAGGGGTGGCCTCCCAGGAGCTTGGAAAAGCCGTGAGTGCGGTTAAGGGGAACAACACCTCTCACCCAGACCCACGCAGATCTCAGAACCAGGCCTGAGAACCCGGGGACAGAAAAACGGTGAACTTTCCAGTTTACACCTGTGGGTGGAGACCTCTGCCTGGGCCAGCAGGAGTCCTTAGCCAACAAGCACCGTAGAAAGGTAACCTCCCAGGAGCTTGGAAGGGCCATGAGTGGGGTCGAGGGGAGCAGCACCTCTCACCCAGACCCGCCCAGATATGCCGGGATCCGGGGCCTGAGAACCCAGGGACAGAAAAACTCCGAAACTTCCAGTTTTCACCTGTGGGTGGAGACCTCTGTCAGGGCTGCCACTGGCCTGTGCCTGGGGACCTCAGCCTGGGCCACAAGGCTCCATGAGAACAGGGAATCCCAGAAGTGCTGACACACGTTTGAGCACAGGCAAACCCACCACTTCTGGATCAAGAGAGACCTTTACAGAACCTTTGGGGCATAGGAAACAAGGGACAGCTGGGGACAAGATCCTTCTGATTCCATTCTGCACCCCAGAGCGGACCCTGAGGGACAGCTCCCCAAACCCAAACACCTCTCAGAGAGAGCTGGTCTTCAAGGAGTACTGACACAGAGATCTGCAGGAGGGGTAAGCCACAACCGGACAGAGTAAGATCAGCTAACATCAGAGTCAACAAGATGGCAAAAGGCAAGGGTAAGAACATAAAGAACAGAAACCAAGAGTACTCCACACCCTCAGAACGCAGCTCTCCCACCACAGCAAGCCCTGGATACCCCAACACACCAGAAAAGC
>CM052701.1:60748222-60820798 GCA_028551405.1 Uromys caudimaculatus
GAGCTGAGGGAATTTGCAGCCCCATGGAGGGAGCAAGAGAGTCAATGGGCCTGACCCCCCCCCCCGGTCCTCCTGGAGTTTGGACCACCAACCAAAGAACACACATTGATGGACTTATGGTTTGGTCCACATATGTGGCAGAGGATGACCTCGATGGCCATCAGGGAGAGAGGAGAGGCCCTTGGGCCTGAGGATGTTAGAGGCCCCAGTAAAGGGGAATGTCAAGGCAGGAATATGGGGATGGGCAGACGGGGGGTGGGAGGTTGAATTCCCTCCTAGAGGCGGGTTGGGGAGGGGATGGGGGGTATCCAAAGAGGAGATCCAGAAAAGGGGAAACATTGGAAATGTACATAAAGTATCAAAAATAAAAAAGGAAAAAAAAAAAAGTAAACTAAAAGGAGAAAGGGGTGGGGGATGCAGATTGCTTCTTTCCAATACAAGAAAGAAAGAATGAGAGAGAGAGAGAGAGAGAGAGAGAGAAACAGAAGCAAAATGCCAGACGAGGTTTGATAATTTAACTTTATACGGCCATTTTCTGTAAGTGTAAAAACATGTAACTTAGCAGGATCTAGTAAGTAGCTGCTTTAAATTAAATTATTTGTGAAAATTAAGATGAACTCTGGTTTTTTAAATGAAAGGGAATTCACTGTGGCAAATGAGATATGAGGAAAAATAAATGAACATTACTCAGAACATAGTTAATGTGCCCGAGCTCCTGGGCTACCTGCTTGTGAGAGGAGGAGGGAGTGGTGCTGGCTTAAATGCGAGCAGCAAATTGTGTGCTAATAGGTTTGCATACGATGATAGAGAAACTGTAATGCAGATTTTCTTTTGAATTTTCCAATTTGTACCATTTTCCTCTAATAACTTCTGCTTCGATGATTGTATATTGATCTTCACTACAAAAAAAAAAAACAGCTGTAATTCAGATTTGATTCAAGAAATGACGTTTCCTACCCAAATCAGGTAACATTCATTGTCACACTTCTCATTCTATGTGAAATGCTTGCATATGTATATTTTTCCTTTTCACATGAATGTGTGTGTGTTTGTCTGTGTGTGTGTGTGGTGTGCATGTATGCAAGTTTACATGTGCATGTGTGTGTACATGTGCATATGTGTGGTGTATGAGTTTGTAAGCCAAAAGATGATGTCAAGAATCTTTCTTAATGGCTCTCCACCTTCTTTTCCTCCTCCTCCTCCTCCTCCTCCTCTTCCTCTCCTTTTTCCTCCCTCTCTTTGAGACAGCATCTCAGCATGTAGAATAGGTCTGCCTGGAAGTCATGGAGATCCACCTTCCTCTGCTTCTCAGGTGCTGGGATTAAAGGTATGCACCCGAACACTTGGTTAACCATATTCTTTTTGTGTTAAGGTATCTCAGTCAAACCCAGAGACTGCAGATATGGCAAGTCTCACTGGCCAGCTTTCTACAAGAATCCCTTGTCTCTGCCCCCTGAGGCTACAATTATAGGTAGACAGTCCCATTTATCTGGAATTTATGTGGGTTCTGGGGACCCAAACTCTAGTCTTCTTGCCTGTGGGGCACTTGTTTTAACTGCTAGACAGCCCACGCTGTTTTTTATGTGACTGACCTTATGGAAATAGGGAGCCTCCGTTACTGGAACCTCCTAAGAAACTCTGCACTATGTGGCTAGGTTTTACTCTACTCCCTATTTCCTGTGATGGAAGGCATAGTAATCAGATACCTATAGTACTGCAACTGCAGTTGTTCAAGCTTGACTTTGATTCTGCATCCTTCCAGAAATGTGGGACCCAGGTAATTTGCTTTAACATGACTGAGGTAATGTCATCTTGTGCTGTTCTTACCCTGTCTCCATTTTGTGTTTGCTCAGGGCCTTGTGTCTTTTCTGCCCCTCACTGCTCATCAGTTGCACCTTGGCAGTACATTTGCGACTTTCTATGACTGTAGCCACGGCCCAGAAGTATAACAGCTGATGTGTTCTGCCAAAACAAATGTTACCAGGCTTGTCTGTCCCACACAACAATGATGTCATTCTGGCTTTGGTAATTTTTACCTTTATAAATGCTGTACCCCTGAGCTTTAAGACTGAGAGTTTTTTGGGCAAAAGGTTGCTCTTGGTTTTTGGCTAATAAATGACTCTAAGTTGCCCTTCTATTCATGGTGGTCTAACTTTCTCACCTGGACTAGAACAGTTTCATTTCTCTGACTTTGCCTTTCCTCCTCTACAAAATGAAGGCAGCAATACCTCTTGCATGGATTGTGGTTTGAATTCCCTATAGTATTTATGAAGTATCCATTCAATACCTGGTGTCTATGAAGCTCTGTCTAGTAAATGCCTATTGTTGCTGTCACTGCCACTTGGTGCCAATTTCCAAAGGCACAGATGTGATGGTACAGGCGGGGTCAAAGTTGGTGTTGGAAAATGGAAGAGAGAGAGGAATATGAGAAGAGAAATGGATGCGTGTCAGTGCTGGGAAAGGTCTCCAGGAAAGGCTGGCTATGGGAACATTATCATCGATGCTGACACTTGCAGTATTTGATTCCTATCAGAGGCAACCTATAGATGAACAGATTGAAATGCATCACCAGCTCTTGGTCATTGTACTCTGCAGCTGCTGCTTCTTTCCTCCTGAGCTTCCTGTTTCACTCCCCCTTGCCAGCACAACGTGGCCAGAGCAGGCTTCCTTACAGTGGGATCATATTCTCGACCCCGCCACCCCCTTCCAAGCACATCTTAAGTATCTCCCAGTGCCTTATCCAGTACCACCAAGGCCTCCTCTCAGCTGAACTTCAACATGACAGAGACAACTTGACTTAGCGTAGCAACTCTGCTTTTCTCTGGTTTACTAGATGTTGTAGTTACTTTTTTATTGCTGTGATCAGACACCATGACTAAGGCAACTTATAAAAGAATATGTTTACTTAGGGCTTAGTTTCAGAGTATTAGAGTTCATGGTCACTATTGTGGGAAACACAGAAACAGGCAGGAATTGGAGCAGTACCTGAGAACTCACATCTTGAGACAAAGCAGAGGAAGTTAACTGGGAATACTGAGGGTTTTTTTGTTGTTGTTTTTTTAACTTCAAAGCCCATTTCCACTGACACACCCCCTCCAACAAGGCCACTCCTCCTAATCCTTCCTAAATAGTTTCACCAATTGGAGATCAAATATTCAAATATATAAGCCTGTGGGGGAACAATCTCATTTAAACCACCACATTCCACTCCCTTGTAGTCACACCATAGTGAAAAACGCATTTAGTATAACTTCAAAAGTCCCTATAGTCTTTCAGAATCTCAACACAGTTTAAAATCCAAGGACTCTTCTGAGACTCAAAATACTCTCTTAATTAAATTAAATCCTTAGTATTATCTGATACTAATTTATAGGTCATGCTCAATTCATGTGATGATTCAAATCTGTATTTTTAGAAATGGGTTATTTCAGTCATGTTTCAGATAAAGTTTATACATTTCATGTGGATGCTATGACTCTTAAATTCCTTTTGTATGCAAGAACAATTTGTACTCTCTCCCCTAAGCTGCCTCTAATTTAACTAGTTGAATAAATGCAGCAGAGTCCTGCCTTCTGGACTGATACAGATTGGATACAAATATTCCCCTAAGTCTCATGTATTAAAAGTTTGGTCCTCAGAATGGCGCTACTGGGAGGCAAAAGAGCCTTTAAGGTGAGACAGGATGCCTTTAGGTCTTTGGAGGCAGCCCTTGAAGGTGATGGTGAGTCTCTTATCTTTTCCTTTCTTTCCTTTGGTTCTTGACTGTGAGATAAACAGATTTTCTCAGCTACATGCTCCCCACCATTGCCATTTGGCACCCCTAAAATCAATGAAAATAATCCTTTTGTACATTAAACCATGAATTCCCAGGGCATGGGCTCCAGCAGCTAAGGCTCCTTCCTGCTAGCTCCTGCAAAGCTTGTTTGTTGGGGTGCAGCAGGCTGATGCTTTGGTGTGACCAGGTGCCTTTCACTTTGTCTTCTTGCCTTTTTTTTTTTTTTTTTTTTTTTTTTAATTTTTCTCCACCTATTTCAGGAAGCTGTCTTGGCTCTTACAATGCTTAGGGTACTCAATATGCACATTACTTCTCTTGGTAAGAATCTTCTCTGTAACTTGCTTGTTTGCAATAACACCAGTGACATGCTGAGTGACACTGTAGATGATGGAGTTTGCCATGGTGACATTTATAGAGCATTCTTTTTATTTTACTTCATTTTATACAATATCCATTCTCTTGATTTCTATAATACCATTATTTTTGCAGATTCACATAAAAGTGGTCAAGAACAGCCCTGTGTTCTTTTTCTAAGGCACAGAAAACATACAAGGAGCACCCCTTCTCCTTCCCTTTGTGTTTGTCATTTTGAGAGTGACTGGAAGAAACCTACTCTTTTTAAAAGATGGGGTTTTTTATTTGTTTTGTTTTGTTTTGTTTTAAAGAATATTTATCTAGGTCTGAAGAATTATAGCTGAAGATGTGCATGGACAAAATCAAGGTTTAAATCTTCTCACAAAAATCTATTTGGAACATATATTTTAAAATCGTTATCTATTTTCCAACAGTCCTTTAAAATAAGTCATTTTCTCATATAGCTTACTAAGCCACACACCTGACACCCAGTCAGTTCTTGAGGACACGGAGTCAGGTTACATGCTCAATCCAAGAAGAGGAAATGATCAAGATTTTCCAGAAACAAGGCTGCTCTCTGTTGTGAAAGCCACTCCAAGCTACCCAGTTCCCAGTAGACCTGGCCTCCAGCTGACACCAATAAGCATAACTCCCCGGGGGGCAGGGTGGATCCTTCACTGTACCCAATGGCTGAGAAAAGCAAAACAGGACATCTTGGCAGGACATGGGATGGAATGGATGAAAGTGACCAGGGACCAGAAGAAGCCAACAGAAGATTTCTTGGGGATAAATTCTAAATCTGAAAGCCTAAAAGCACAGATGATCTTTTAAGTTATTAAAAAATGGTAGATTAGATTCAAGAAAATGAATTGACCAATTGACTTTACCAATAATAAAACCATAAGTATAGAAGTTTTTTTGTTTTGTACAAAGAAATAAAATTCAGAAGCTAAAACCCAAACCAAACTAGACTGTATGAAAGTTTCCTTCAGAGCATCTAGTTTCTGAATACATGATGGGCAAGGCACAGACCCCTGGAGTAAAGAGTAAGTCTATGTAATCAGGTTTGCAAGGACAAGATGTTATAACAAATGGTAAATCCTCTTGTCTCTCAATCACTCTGTACTCTGTCTTCTGAACCTTGCTGCTCTTTTTTTTTTTTTTTTTTTTTTTTTTTTAACAAATCATTGGACTTGTAAGAAGAGCTCTGGCCATCAGCCAATTAACAATAAATAGATTCTTTCAATCTCTTTGCCTCATGATTTGGAGAATTGAAGAGAAAGAAAGGACACAGGCCTGCTAGTTAGCAAATGTAGGAGGGATATAACTGCAAGTGCTGGAGGAATTCTGTCAACATTAAAAAACAATGTTGGGCTGGAATATTTGAGTCTGAGTAATACCAGGGCATCAATCGAAAACTTAACCTTGGATAAGAATTTTCTTCTGCAGGAATAAAATGCTTGAGTGATGCAAAGTTATTATTTGTTGATCTAGTACTTAAAAATAGTACTAGCAGATAAAAATTTTGTTATTAGCATATTTTAATATTTTTTAAGTTGGTGTTAGTAGAATGCATGAAGTATTCTTAGTAAAGCAGCATTCTGTGAAGAGGTAATGGTTAGTCAGTGCCTACTAATCCGAGGTATGAAATTCTTGCTTAGAGCAATTAGGTAAGGCCTCTTGGTCTATTATAACAAAGCCCATGGCAGGAACTATTCTTTAACTTATGAACTTAAAATGACAACTAAAATTATTTGACAATAAGCAACTATATATAGTTCAGTTGAGATTAGCCTAGGCAGATGATATGCAATGAACTATACATGGTGAATGATACTTCAGATTTTGACAATTTTTTTCCTTTATGAATACCATTGTAAGATGTCTATGAGAACAGTCTGAACTTTGGTCACGACTGACCTGGAATCTTCCTCTTCAACCATTATTTAGATATTGTGGACATGCCTCGCTATGATCTCATAGCATGTTTCATGGTTTAGTAATCCTTTCCTATCTGAAATGTGAATAGATGCTGGAAATAACCAGTTACTACATATGTAACTGAGTTAAGTCCTTCTCAGCAACAAATCCTTGCCACCATTAAAAAGGAGTCTGCTTTGCCTCAAATGCTGTCTGAAATGTTCACTATCTCTTGGTTACAGGCTGGGAGTGCAGAAAGGAAAAAGAAAAGGCATGATTCTAGACTAGAGAAATGCAATTTTCTGATTCTAGCCCCTTGACTCCTTCCATTGGTCTTTATGAGCACTTTCAGACAACCCCAGCAGCCCATTTGCTATACATTCTTGTAGATAACAGTTGCAGTGAAGAAAAGCAGAGAAATTACTGTAGAAATCAGAAGCAAAACTCTTATCTTTGCTGACACATCCAATTTATGACTGCCTTGAATATCTTGTAGGAATCTCAGTTCTTTGAAAACACATCTGCCGTGAAAACACAGCAAACTAGTTAATAATTCCACAGAAGCAACAGAAACAGTAAACTGTGCCAGCTTCTACTGTGCCAGCAGTCGAAGCAGGATGTCACCAGGAGTTGTTCCTCTTGGCACACTCCAGTGCTGTGATGGACACTGTTATGACCATCTTGCAGACATCTTAAGAACACTGTGAAGTGTGTTTTGTTATTCCCAGCACAGAGAACACTGACACTGAGGAGGCTTTCTCTAACATGTGATAAATCACGGCAGCAGATTTCTAGTTCCCTTCATTCTGTGATGTCCCCTTTACCCATCATCCAGTCGAGCACAGAGAAACAATGCAGTTTAAGCAACTACAACTTTGTAAATTTAGACAGAAGATAAGTCCACCAAGTGAATAAGGATAGGATAGGGACATAGATAGAAGAATGTTAGTGAAGGAGATCCTTAGGACCCTTCCAGACATGTAGTATCTTAATCTTATATTACTTTCCAAAAATTAACAAATGAGCCATAATAAAAGAAAGAAACCCATTTATTTCTTAAACTCATTCTTTGGGCATCAGGTAACTGTGGAAGATAAGCAGATTCAGAGCGAGCACTCTGTTATTAAAACTGGAGAATTCAGAGGATTAGAACTGGCCAAGCATCAAAGAGTCAATGTCCTTAGAGAGTTATTCTAAGCTTCTCTTTTGTCAATTAGCAAAAAGAGGTCTGGGAATATCACAAATGGTATTTCAATGACTATGTATTATACTTAGAATTTTGTGATAATTTAAATGCTGAACAAGGAATATGTTTTTCAAAACCTTGCTACTTAATCCATACTGAGTAAATGTCTGGATGCTATATATTAAAGTTGTTTATGCCATTGGATATAGGTACTAGTGGTGATTAATTATTGATAATAATATTAAGGGTATCAGTAAATTGGTATTAGGGCTAGAGCGATGGTTCAGACCTTAAGAACACTGGCTATTCTTTTAGAGGACATAGGTTTGATCCCCAGCACCCTCATGGAAGCTCCAAAGCCTTCTTCTGGCCTCTAGGGGTACCAGGCACACACATGCTGCACAGACATACATTTAGGCAAAATACCTATACACATTAAAAAAATTTTTTTAAAATCGCATATAGAGGAAATTTTAAGATTCAAATAAATACTTAAGGTACGTATTGTAGTACTAACTCAAGGTTACTAAAGATTCATAGACACTTCGCGTTACCTATACACTTGTGGTGGGGCATCCTATGGAGAAGGGGAAACACCAAGCCTGAAGCTGAAAGACCCAGCATCTCCTGCCACTCAACATTGCATGTGGGTGGAACCCTGAATTTCATTATCTACAACATGAAGGCACTAGTCAAGGGATCCCCCAACAGTATTGTATAATCACTAGAAGAAACAAGTACAATTAATCAAATGTGGAGCTTGTAGACTGTCACTGCTTTTAGAAAAAGAAATTAGAAATTGCTGAAAATTCCTTGAGGGTATGTGCTTCCAAGGGCTTATTCCTGAGGGTGGCCTTTTATTTTTTAAACATATGTCAACATATTTTATCTCTCAGGCAAAGTATATTCATCTCGTTTTTCAGGATTAAAAATAAGCCTGATATTACCACAAGGCAGTAATATATTTGAAAGAGAAGCACTGAATGACAAGACCTATTTTGTCTCTCTATGTTCTACCAATGGGGAAAAAGAACCAAGTTATCAAGTGATTCACTTTAGTTAATTTGGGTGTTGGGACCACATTTAAATGCATGATACACTGTGAGTGGTGATCATTTAGGAGCCCTTCACAAATAGAGTTAATCTTGCAATAATGTTAGGAGTTATATTAAAAAAACACAAAAACAAAGTAATCGCCGGGCAGTGGTGGCACACGCCTTTAATCCCAGCACTTGGGAGGCAGAGGCAGGTGAGTTTCTGAGTTCGAGGCCAGCCTGGTCTACAGAGTGAGTTCCACAACAGCCAGGGCTATACAGAGAAATCCTGTCTCGAAAAACAAACAAACAAACAAACAAACAAACAAACAAAGTAATCATAATATAGCATCTGTGTTTTCAGCCATCTTGAAGAGTGTGACCTTATGGAAAAGCCTTTTGGAACTGATGAGTCCTCTCATTCAATCAAATGCTACCCAGGTGGCTGAGAGACAGCTTAGTTGGTAACGTGTCTGCCATACAGGCACAAGAATCTGAGTTTGGATGCCCAGCACTCATGCAAAAGACCAGGTTTGGTGCTTCATGCCTGTAATATTAGCAAAGGTGAGAGGTAGAACCAGGCAGCTCCTTGGGGGTCTGCCAGCCAATCAGTGAGCTCCAGGTATAGTAAGTGAGATGGCCTCAAAAAGTAAGGTAGAGTGCAAAGGAAGAAAACACCAAAATCGCCTATTCCATCTACATGCCCCCCTCCCATACACACTAATGCCACACACTAGGATAAGCAGTGATAAAACATTCTGACTAAAAGCAACTTAGGAGAGGAAAGGATTTATTTAGCTCACACCTCCTGGTCACAATTCATTAATTAGGGAAGTCAGGGCAGGAACTTGAAGCAGAAACTACAGAGGAATGCTGCTTGCTGCCTTGCTCTTGCTCATGCTCATGCATAACTAGCTTTCTCATATAGCCTGGGATGCCATGGGAATGGTGCTGCCCACAGTGGGCTGGCTCCTTGTTCCTCAATTAACAATCAAGACATTAGATATTCCCATAGGCCAGTTGGATGCAGGCAATTCCTTAGTTGAGACACTTCTCCTCTAACAACACTGGCCTGTGTCAGTTGACAGTTAAAGCTAGCTAGGAGGGAGTTCAATATATACTTCTAGTGGTTCAGAAAATATGTTGGGCTCTCAAAGATGTAGTCTGAAGAGGATGTCTACTCAATGTTGGATTTCCATGGTACTGGGAGTTTGGAAATCACAAAGATAATTGAACGGTGATTGCTATTTTTGAGTTTGCCACCCACAGTCATCATTATAATTTTATATACTGATTATTAGTCTTTTGTTATACAAACAAATTGTATACTTCTCAGTGACACATCACCTATAATTGTCAGGGTTTAATTCAGACATTCTGATTTTAAGACAGAGGTTTAGTGAGTGGTATAGTGAGCCTGGCTTCCTTCCAGAACAGGGGCATCTTCCTCAACCTAGCTCAACTGAACAACTGTGTGGATTATGGCCTACTTAGCAAACATGGGGGAAGGGGACCAAAGGCTGCTGTGTCCTCAGAAGGCAGGCCTCTTTCTCTGAAAGAAAAGCCAGATCAATGGTCATTAAGACATGAGTTTTCTCCAAAAACACAGAGGCTAAGACTAAGCAGCTTTTGCAGTGATAAGACTGGAGCAGTTTCCTGATGAAGGCCATTTGTGAGACTAGTCATAGATCATCACACGATTTTTCTAGACATTTGTTCTTAAAGACACGAGGAAGTTGTCAACACAACAGCGGGGCAGTTGCTTGTAAAAGAAAGCTGCCAATGTGTGCTTGTGATTATGAGGTCTGCGTGTTTTTAGTAGATGCCATCCAATGGCTTAAACAGTATTTGCTGACAACATAAAACTGGTTGTAAACCGGAGACAGTGGCACACTAATATGTATGTGAGTGCAGTTTGGAGTAGGAGAATCTTGGAGTATATGGGAGCAGCTGGCACTTGGCAGGCATCCATAACTTGAAGACATCTGCACTGAGGCCAGAATGACTATCATTTATGACCACATAAAAAATTGAGACCACAGCAGCAAATGACAGACAGGAAAAACATTCAGCAAGACCCCATCCCCTTCCCACCTAAAAGAAGTATGAAAGAATTAATCAGTGAGCTCATAAAGAATAAGAAGCATATTTATACTAACAAGTGTACAAGTTCCTAAATCTGATGAGACCCATAACAGTTACTCAAAATAATTACACATAGCTAAGTGGGAATCCAATTATTTGCTGAGCACAACTCTTAATCATTTCCCTAATAAAATATTTTGGATGGAAAAGATTTTCAATTCATTTAACATAGCTGTACGTTAGTATAACTTATGCTTTTATCTTGGTCTCTGTTCAAGTGATTAAGTAAACTTCTCAATCCCAACACCCATACTTCTGATGTAGTCGGTTATGGGATGCAGCCTAACAGAGTTTTATGCACTTTTGGTTTGTGGTCAATAATGCTGTTGTCCAGTGAGCACAATATAAAAAGCACTGATCTCAGCTCTGCTGGCTCTCCCATGTGCTAACACACACTTCCTTTGGTCATATATTTCCTTCCCTATCACTTGTGCACAATACAGGGAGACCTTCATTCAGCAATTCCTAACATAGCAATTACACAGGCCATCAGGCATACCCAACCTTTTGACATTGACATATGACATTGTCACTACAAAGTTAATGCCCCCCAAAAAAAAACACAAAATCAAGTTACCAAAAAAGAACTCACAAAAATAAAATTGCATGCTTTAAGTAACTTTACAATTTTGTGTTGGACACCCACAGGTATCTTGGGATGTGTGTGGTCCTCAGGTTGGACATTCTACAAGCTATGTCAGATTCTGATACAACGTGTACCAGAGATACACAGCTGAGTAACAGCACAGCCTCTGCTTTCACAGAGTTCAAAGTCTAGAAAGATAAACAAATACTAATAATGTTGCCTGATAAACATTATGCATAAATTTCCATGAGAATAAAAAGGAAAGATATTTATCTTACAACGAGAGAAATCAGAAGTTTTATAATGGAGGTGATTAGGATTCAAATGAATTTACTATACTGAAATAACTTCAGATTTATAGAAAGCCTTTAAATCTCCCATCTCTCCAACACATGCAGTTTGAGGCTTTGCGTGACCAAGGTTAAGAACAGGATAAGAATATATGATCAAAAACTTTGGTGCTTTTCAAACTAAAGTGATCTAAATATTTTTGGGAAAATATATGCTAAACATATATTGAAGAACTTGGTTCTTCAATACACATGCAAGTGTGTGTGTGTGTGTGTGTGTGTGTGTGTGTGTGTGT
Source organism: Uromys caudimaculatus (assembly GCA_028551405.1). Taxonomy (NCBI): domain Eukaryota; kingdom Metazoa; phylum Chordata; class Mammalia; order Rodentia; family Muridae; genus Uromys; species Uromys caudimaculatus. The sequence continues at coordinate 60,759,809 of CM052701.1, forward strand.
GTGTGTGTGTGCCTATCATTCCAATTTACAGGTAAAGAAGTGTAATAGCTACCAGTGTAGCAGGATGCAGATCTGGAATTTGCCCCAAATGTTCATCTCCAGCATCCTATCACTATACTGTGATTAGTATGGTCCAGAAATGGAGGCAACCTATTATAGTTACTTCAGGGGAAAGTTGTGAGAACAAGCTTTTGATAGAAGAAACAGAAGACAAGACCAGAGAGGAAACAATAAATACTAGACTATGGACACTGGCTCTATCAGAGAGGACTTTAAGGTCTCAAGATTCCTGCCTTTTGATGTACATGTCCAGAATGGCTCCCTCGTCTTCAGTAAGGGCAGAAGCTATGAATACAGGCACACCATATCCTCTGTGACTAAGTTATATGGTATAGCAAAACTAGAGGAATTCTGCATATGGAATGAAGACCCTTGGGACTCCCACCCTTCCCATTGCTTAACACCCCCAACCTTTCAGGCTATTGCCCGGGTCCATCTGTTCTTTTCTTGCCTTCTCTTCAGTTACCACTCTTCAGATTCTATAAAAATCTTGCTTCACTGGGTGATTAACAGGCACATCAGTGTGACGTTTAGCTAGAAACTTTCAGAAACGTAAACTGATGTAGTGTGGCCTCAGTTTATGGCTGCATGTTAGTAAGTTTGCTAGCAGAATGCTTTCCCACAAAAGGTGGTGGGCATTAGACACTCAGCAGGTGAGCTTTGCAGACAACTCTGGATCTCGGCCAAGAGCACTAACAGGCCCCTGCCCAGCCTTGTAGTTCATGTATGATGGGTCATAAAGCATAGCTTATACAAGGCAAAGTGCAAATGTGCCAGCCTTTGATCATGCATAGTGCGACATGGTTAATCTGTGACCAGTGGGAAACATGAAACGTTAAATACCTTTGGTTTCTATGTCATGTTTGGTCACTTGGCTACCCCTGCCTTTGACAGTAAAGTTAAGTTTTATTATAAAATATAAGATCTCTGATAAAATTGTCCACCACATATGTATGTGCACCTTTTTCATTTAATTTCATTCTCATGGTCTTTGGGCCTTAGACCTCTTAAACCCTTGCAGGGATAACTTGTAAGAATGGTGGTACTGTGACAGTGTCTAATACCAGTACCAATTACATAACATGGCATGGAGCTGCTGCCTTCTGTTTAACATAGGACGAATGGGAAAACATTGTTCCCGCTGTCAGTTTGCAGACAAGATGCTATGGCATCCATCCATCCATTCATCCATCCATCCTTCTAGTAATTCAGCCTTCAATGAAATGCTTATTGAGCATATAAAATGTTTCATGTATTTAAATCGATTCTACATATATGTAATACTAGTGCTAACTTTGAGGATAACTTTTTAAAAAAGAGAAACATTAGCTTCAACTCCACTGTGTTCTTACACCAGCTGAATAAGTTCTCAGCAGTAATGGGATACTGAGAACAGGGCGGAGACAAACCAATCCTACTCAACTCGTGGGAGTCAGCTAAAGGAATTTCCAACGGTTCTGTCTGAATGCTCTAAAGGTCAATGTGTCATCCCTCCTATCACTGTCTAGACAAATTAAAGTCACTCAATCACATTTTCAAAATTCCTTCACTTTTGCGTCATCCCAGAAGTTATGGCAGGTCACCACATTTGTGGTGATGGATAGTCAACTGCTTGGCCATTGTAAGTTGGAAGGTTGCTTTTGATTAAATCCAGCAAGTACATTAAAAAAAATCTGTACAAGTTGGCCCACTATTAATGAAATGCAAGTCATAAACCCAAAGAGTCTGATGGAGACTTTAAAAATAAGATGTATGTTATTGTGTAATGACATAGCAAGTGAGGGCTAAAACCTATTACCTTGACAAAATAATACAGGAATCAGGAGGAACTGGATGGGTGATAGCGATAGAAATTAAGAATGCTTTCTAGAGAGAAGCTTAGGCTCCATGAATAATTAGTAGGAAAAAAGAAGAACTTTAGTTTCTCTTGTCTTTTATTATCTCATAACTTAATTAATGGTTTTATATTTCAATGACATTAGTAATCAAACACTCAATTTTAGTTCCTTTGTGATTTAATTAAAATTTTACACCAGAATTAATTTAAAAGGCTACTATGAACTATTTTAAACCAAGCTTTATGCAAGTACATCACCTCCTTTCCTTATGATATTTACAGATTTTAGAAAAATCCAACATTAGCCTGTACAAAGAGTCAAAATCATTATGTAAGCCATTACCTAAAAACGAAACAAACCAAAAACCAAAACCAAACAAACAAAAAAACAGAAGCAAGCCAAGCATTGGTGACTCCATACCTGAAAGGCCAGCACTCAGGAATCTGAGGCAGGAGGATTACCATGAGTTTACTGGGATACAAAGTGAGATAAAGTATTCCAAAATACAATACAATACAAATTAACATAATATAGAACTAGAAAAATGTATTAGATTTAACCAAGAGCAAAGAAATCACAGAGAAATCATAGCACAGAGTAACTGGCTTTAAGATATTATATGCAGCTCCATTTTATCACTGGAGAACAGCAGCAAATAATCGCTGTTATAGTCCCATCTTCCTCCCCATAGGCTGACAGTAACCTATAGTTATAATGAAGCTGACATTTCCTAGTGATTCATGAAGTATTTTCCATGACACTATGTCATCAGTTCATAAGCAAACATTCTGAAATAGATATTATGCCTTCTAATAAATGCAGTCAGTGAGATATTAAGGTGCAAACTCAGCTGCTTACACCCACCATCAGGGTTGGACACTCCCTACACTGCGCCAATTCCTTCCTGGATCCTCCTATGGATCATATGGACCCAAGCCTATGGATGCGATGTTCTCTTGTATTCTGGCTGCTTTAAGGTGCCTTTTGATGCTGACAAAATTGGTACTTTGTTCTGCTCCAATAGAAGATGTCAGATGGCTTGCCCAAGGCACAGCTGCCTACATCTCCACTTCTCCTTAGGAAAATATAAAATCTAGCTCACTCCTGCTGCTTCAAGAGCACCCAGGATAGAGACTGCATTCATACTAGTACTTTCTGCTACAGAGACTGCATCTTCACTGTCTCAAAGACATTTTAGTAACACTATTTTTCAAGTAACAACCCTGTCTTTTGTTGTTTTTTCTTTCTTGGAAGCAGACATGAGCTTCCTAAGGAGCTCGGTGGGTAGAAGATCTGGAGGACTTGCATCATATTGTTTTCAGAGTTATCTTCCCCACTGATGCTGGGACCTTTCAACGTGCCTCACAGCCTCCCTTCTTTCCTGTGAGCTGTGCCTTGTGATGCTTGTGATGTTCCTCTGCAGATTCAAAGAATAGACTCTGGATGGGCCTAGCCTTCTAATTACATAGACATGCCCAGACAGCTCTGAGTCATAGGGGGAACGGAAGGGCCTCAAGCTTCACGTGTTGTTTACTTTCCACAGCTCCTCTGGGAAATCTGGAAGTCAGCTTTGGTAACTCACTGCATGATTTGGCAGCTCTTTCTCTACACAGACAACTCAGATGCAGAACATTAACTTAAGTTCTTAATAAACAAAAGGTATCATGACTTAGGAAGAAACACCTAAAACTTGGATAATCCAATTTACTATTTTAGAAATATAATTATTGCAAGAGTTATAGATGAGTGAATTGCAATGCTTTAAGCCCAGGTTCAATGGCTAGCATGAAATCAGATCTATTCCATAGCACCTCCTCCTACTGATGCCTGGATCCACCATTTGGGATCCCTGCTGTTCTATTCAGCCATATTGTTCTTCTTGGTGTGCTAACAGCATCTTCCATGTAGCCTCAGCTTAGTTCTCAGTAGGGAGGGTTCTGATTGTCTTGAGTTTCCATACTACGAGTTGTTGGGCTCTGACAGCCAACAGCATGCTTCCCTTCCTCCCAAACTCCCTTCTGCATGGAAACAGAGGCCTTCTCCCCAGGGCAGGGACTGTCTGCCCATATACTTAACCCAAACTTCTCTCATGGTCCTCTTCCCACGATTCTGTGAACCTTTCTATTACCAATCGTCCTACAAAGACCCCACAAACCCATCTGCGACCTTCTACATATCTGAATTCTAATTCTAACCTAGTTTCAACCCCTTTTCTGTAAGGTTCTGGGACCCATAGAAGGATTCAGGTTTGAAACACTAGGAAATTTATAAGGATGAAAATAACTCGCAGACCTCTCTGTGGTGGAAACTCCACAACACACTATAAACTGGAGGCTGCCATGCCAGGCCATGCAGAGGAACTCTAGGCAGATGACGTGCCAGGCTTTACATTCCATGGGCCACTCAATATGGTTTAGTTCTCTCTAAGAATTATAGCTGAGTGTCTTGACTCCGGCCTACAATACCAGCACAAGCGTTTGAGGCCAGCCTGAGGTACATAGTAAGATTATGTTTTTTAAAAACGGTAGTTACTTAACAGCACTGATCAGAAAGCATGTGAAGTCCATCAAAGGAACAAACAAAAAAAAGTGCTATTACATAGTAACAGTTACCAGGAGAAAGAATGAGGGCCCAGAGTGGTAGCTAATATTTCCATTATTCTCAAAAAAACAAAACAACAACAAAAAACCCCAAACAAACAAACAAACAAATAAACAAACAAAAAACCACACAGCTCAGTGGTTAAGAACACTGACTGCTCTTCCAGAGGTCCTGAGTTCAATTCCCAGCAACCACATGGTAGCTCGCAACCATGTGTAATGGAATCTGATTACCTCTTCTGATGTGTCTGAGGACAGCTACAGTGTACTCATATATATAAAAATATATAAATCTGTTAAAAAAGCAAAAACAAAAAAACCCTTACTCAGAGGATGAAACAAATGGGGTATGTCATCAATAGTCAGTATTCAGTTTCATCAATTAGATAAAATGCTTGTAATTCAATTACAGTCTCAAAAGCATGAGGTGTTTCATGTTGCTAGTTTCTTTGTTTTCAGACAGGGTCTCACTATGAAGCCCTGACTGGCCTGGTCTCAGTGATCCACCTGCCTCTACTTCCCAAGTGCTGAGATTAAAGGCATGTGCCAACATGGCAGCTTCAAAAGTATGAGTTTTTATACAATCTGGAAGAATGGTTTTTTTTTTTTTTTTTTTTTGTGTGTGTGTGTGTGTGTGTGTGTGTGTGTGTGTGTGTGTACATACATACATGTTTATATATAAACACACAGTAATCTCCAAAGTTTAATACTCATGTCTTATGTAGGGTTACTATTGTTGTGAAGAGACACCATGACCATGGCAACTCTGATATAGGAAAACATTTCATTGTGGCTCGTTTAGTTTCAGAGGTTTTGTATATTGTCATCAAGGGGCACATATAAGCAGAGATCGTGCTGGAGAGGTAGATGAGATCAGCAGGCAGCAAGAAGAGAGAGTGAGCCACTGGGCCTGACCTGAGCTTCTACAACCTCAAAGCCCATCCCCAGAGACACACTTTCTCCAAGGATGCCACAGCTACTCCAACAAGGCCATATGTCCTAATCCTTTCAAATAATCATTCAGAACTATGCTTTATTTATTGTGTGTGGAAATTGACCTCAAAGTACAAATCATTCATTGGCAGAGTGTTTCATATACCGATCATCTATTCTTAGTGTAGTATAACTGGGTAAGACAGATTTAACTCTGCGTTTTTGAGAAAAAAAAGGCAGACAGAATGTGATACCAATTGCTATTGAAAACATGAGCTCTGGTCTCTAAAAAACAGGTAATTTCTTTCTGAATCTATAGACTACACAAGACGTTTCTATTCCTAATTCATTTTCTATGTGCAACCTCTTAACAATGAAAGAAACAGTCAACCTGATTCAACATAGAGCTATAACATGAAAAGGAAGAAAACACTACAGTGGTCACTTACGACAACCATGTGCCCTGGCATCTTTCCATTCACTCTGCCATCTAAAGACCACCTGTTATTCCACATCTAGTCACAGGTAAATTATGTGGGAAACATTAGTTCTACTGAGATGACGTCTTCCAGGTCAGTTACAATCAAGTCATTTCTTGGTCTCCATGCTGCAGGCAGTTCACCCGCGTCATCAAAGTTGCCATGTGCTGCTCCTCAGGGTCCACTTCACCCTTTGGTGCTCTGGGCCCTGAAGGGCCATAACCAGCAGCTTGCTGGGCCCCTTACACGTGTCTTTGGCTTTACTTTAGAAAGTTGGGACAGGCTATGTACTGCTCCCTCCACATGCTCTTCTTTTGATCCCTTCTTCAGGCTCCAGAGACCATGCCATTCTTTGTCACACACCCCTCCTCTACCCTCATCCCCCCTTCCAGAGAGGGCCTGGAGGTGTCTGTTCCTCTTGGAACTCTGTTGAATCCAGAAGCAGCCACCCCCCCATATTGCGTTCCTGGTTAGATTCTGGTTTTGTGCTATTCTCATCTAATCTCATCATCAAATATACTCCTTTCAGGCACTGCCTTCATGGGTCTCCAGATATTTTTCTGGTTTTTGTTTGCTTGTTTGTTTTTGATAAATGCTATATTCTCATTGCTGAGTTTCCTGCTTCATTGGAAGGCACTGGAAAAACACAGAAAAATGTGCTTCCACTATAATCCTATCTCCACATATACATGACATATTTCTCTTTTCTTTTCTTAAAGAAATAAAATTGCAATTTTTAGAGGAAACATAGGGGGGTAGCCTACAAGATCCCGGATTAGCTGTAGCAATTTTCAGTAGAACAGCAATAGCACAGAAACCAACTCTAAGTATCAACAAATGGGACTACCTGAGAATAGAAAGTTTCTGTATAGCAGAAGAAACGATCAGCAGGGCAAATGAACTAACGAATGGGAAAAGACCGTTACTAACTACTCTTAAGCAAGGAAATAAATACCTAGAATTCAAAAAGAACTGCAGAAATTAAAGGCCAATAAAATAAAACTGCCAAAACTACCAATCAACAAATAAGCAGGTGAACAGAACAAACACTTATAAAAAGGAACAGAAATAGCCAGTTATTATTTTAAAAGTATTCAACATTTCTAGCCCTTGGAAGAATACACATTGGAACTACTTTGACAAAGCACCTCACCCCAGTCAGAGTGGCTATCTTCAATGAGTCTGACAGGACACTGAGAGGATATGGAGAGAAAGAAATCCTTATGCACTGTTGATGGGGAGTAAATGCAGCCATTGTGGAAGTCAGCTTTGAGATTTTTCAAAAATTAAAAATAGAACTACCATATGGCCCATTTATTTTATGTCTGGGCATTTATCCAGAGAACTCTATATACCACCACTGAGATATTTACACACCGCGTTTATAGATTCACCACAGCAGAGAACTGGAATCAACCTAGTTGTCCACCAACACATGAATGGGTACTGAAAATCTGGTCTATGTGACTGGAGCGATAGCTCAGTAGTTAGAGCCTTGTAGTTCTTGTGTAGGGCAGTGATTCAATGCTCAGTGCCCACATGGAGGCTCACAACCACACATGACTAGTTTCAGGGCATCCCATGCCCTCTTCTGACCTCCATGGGTACCAAGACCTCACAGGGGGCACAGACATACCTGTCAACAAAAATTCATATAAATAAAATAAAATCAATTTTAAAAAAGATGTGTAGTGCAGAGAGAGACACACACACATGGATGCTATTCATCTCTAAAGAAATATAAAAGCACAAAATGTTCAGGGAAATGAATGGACTGAGAATGTATAATATTAAGCAAGGTCACACAATTTCAGAGAAAGAAGCAGGTTCTCCCTCATATGCAGAATCTAGTCAATAATACATGTGTGTGCATAAACATATGTACATGTGGGTATAAGTATAGTATGTTGAAAAGGAAAAGGATTAAGTATTAGGGGATGGAGAAAGACTGAATGCAGGAATAAATGAATTATGAAAGAGGATATAAAATTAATCTTTTTCTAGGTCTAATGCTGTCATGGATTTTTCATTTTTGGTGATGGATAAATGCATAAAAATACATTGGATATGGAAAATATAAAAACAAAATAGGAATCTCTATAGATTACCTTTCAAATGACCACTTTAACTGTCTAGAAGGTCACTGAGATGTACAGCTTGGGGGTCTGGCTAATTTTGGTGTGTGATTTTTTTCCCCTCAAAACTGTGTGGCTGCGTTTGTGCCTATAACCCCAGCACTGTGGTGGTCAGAGACAGGCAGATCACTGAGGTTCGCTGGCTGCCAGCCCAGCTCCAGGTTCAGTGAGAAACCTTGCCTCATGAGAATACGGTGGAGAATAACAGAGCAGAACACTGGATCTTTTTTGGCCTCTACATGGGCACAGGCACACACCTACATGCACAATCACACGTACACAAATAAAAATAATAAGTAAAATGGTAAAAATAATGCTTCTGAAATTATAAAAGTTACATGCACCTCACATCTACAGAAACACTGTAAGAATATACAAAGTAGAAAGGCGAATGAGCTGACACACCCAGTTCTCACATCTTGTTCTCTGGTCCATTCCCCACTGTCTTGCCCCTCGAATGTTAACAGTTTGGCCAATCCTTCTTTAAACCTGTTTCTCTGACATTCAAATCTGTGCAAAATACACATAGATGGGAAGAAGACACATTGGTTTTACAAGAAACAAGAGCATTCTATATATTATTTTGTAGCTTGTTAGAAATCTATATTGATACTTTAGTTAGTTTCATAGTATTACAGAGGGAAAATGTGTTGCAATTTATTTAAACATGCCCTCATTCATGAATGTTCAGTTTGTTTCCTAGATGTTTTGAAAGTATTAAAAACTGCTACAGGCCCAGTAAGATGCTCAGCTGGTAAAGTGCTTGCCATGCAAGCCTGGTGACAAAGTCAATTCCATGAGCTCACATAAAGACACAAGCAGAGAACTGTCACCACAAAGCAGTGCTCCTATGCCTATGCCTGCACATGACCTCCACTGCATGCATGCACACAAATAATGTGTGTGCATGCGTGATAATAATATGCATTCATAATAATGATAATACAATTTTAAACTGCTGCAGTAAGTACCTGTGTGCATGTAATCATATAGGTACATATGTTCATTTAAGCAAAGTTCTTAAAGATAGGGTCACTAGGTCATAATTACATATAATTTTAATGGGGAATCTTTAATCTCTCTTGTTAACTCAATTATATTTTTTTATATTCTAGATATAATAAGGTATACACAATTTCTGAAATCTCTCTACTCTCCTTGCAATTACAGATAACTTTTTGTGTATACCATACTTTCTGAAGTTAGTTAAATGTGTGTCTATATCTATTAATATTTGGAACTTTTAAAAATTTCATCAAATTACATCAAACCTCAATATTTATATGCAAAGAATTTATATCTGCTCCACATAATATAAGCCCAAAGACTTGACAGAAGGGTTAGATACAATATACTCTTTTACATGTGTGCCTTTCAACTCTAAATAAGCTGACATTAATTAAATCTTTTATGAGCACAAGAATTGGTCAAATGATTTTTAACATCAAGAAACTTGATACTTGAGGCATGTACTTCTATCATGCCTCACTAACTCCAAAGAACAAAAATCGTAAGTTTGCTAAACAACACAAGAAAGACTAGATGTTTCCTCAGTGTGGTGAGCCAACTGCCATGTGATGCTTGTGTCATTAAAGGGGCTTATTTTTGGTTAAAGATAAATGAAAACAGGAAACCAGAAAAGAATCTCAATGCTAAGCTCCCAAAACACTGTTATGTACGTTTGCATAACTAAAAATCCCTCAAAGTTATTTTAAGGAAATACATATTTCTCAGATGCTTGGTAACATGGAGTTACGTCTATCATCAAAGTAAAATCCCCTAAAACCACTATAGACTGGTAACTAGATGGATCCATGAGAAGAAAAATCTAGATGCTTTTCATATTTAGTGTACACTCTGCTTGACCATATTGTCAACACGCAAGAAATTCCTTATATAGTTCATAGAATGAAGAATTAGAAAATTTATAAAGCCAATAGGAGCTGGATCATTGGCTTTTCTGATAGCTTTATATTATGTCTTTCATGGTGGCAATGACATTGGATTTAAATGCTTCGTCTTATAAGTTGTGCGTTTCACTTTGTACTCAGAATTAGCTACTTGTCTGTAACTCTAGAGTCTTCCAACTAGAAATGGATCTTTTGGTCAAAAATGAATGAAAACAGGAAACCTGAAAGCAATGTGAATACTAAACCCCAAGGAGTTAATCTCTCACTTGAGTAATTAAAGAGCGCATTCAATTATCTTACTCTCATCACTTCAGTGAAAGCCTTCATTGTGATTTCCATGGGAAATACATGTCCACAGACCATAAACTCCATCTAGTTAATAGATAACTTGGGGCAAAGATGGGAGTTGGATTCAGATGAAGGACCACTGTAGGGTGATGGTAAATGAATTACCTCTGAACAGCTAGCTGCTACTGTCTGAGCCTCTGCTGAGCCTGCGAGGGAGGAAATGTGGAAAGCAAGACAGAAGCAGCCAGAAAGAGGATAGTCTCCCTATGTGAACTCACCAGCTGCAGGAACATCTAAAACCTGACAAGGACTCTGGCTACCGAATGGGAAGTTAAAAGAAGAAAAGGGATGAAAGGTAGACCATAGATCCAAGGTAGGACTCTCCCTTCATCCGTGCTTCTCAAGACAAATTTTGAGTGTCCTAGGACAAAGTCTAAGAGATGCTAAGTACCAGAGAAACGAAAGTCTCCCCTACTCTGACTCTCCTCCCACTTTCCAACTCCTTAGGAGCATAGGAGGTCTCCATGGTAGGGAATCCCTGTGATTTTTATTATTGGCTCCTAAAAGTGCTACCTAAGATCCCAGTGGAAGACTAGACCAAAGTAAAAAAGAATGGTCACGAACAACTGTATAGAGAAGCCACTTGGAAAATGGAACTATTTGTTCAACATGTCCCTCAGTGGGTCCACAGTCAATTGCCAACAGAAACTAAAAGTCTTCTTATGTGCTTACAGACAACTAAGCTTAATCCTTACTAACTTATAAAAGGATGGGGTTTTTATAACATAAGAAACTGTAACAAATGACAAGGTAATCCTAAATTAAGGGACAAAAGTCTTACGAAATACCAAATATATTCAATGCAGAGTTTCTGGACGAGGAGTGCACAGAACCCTAGAATTTGATGTAATTTCTAAGTCATAGTTTCTTTTCCTGTTGCTGTGATAAAACACCCTGACAAAAGCAACCTAAGGGAGAAAGGTTCATTTTGGTTCAGAGCTCTTCATGGTTGGGAAGCCAAAGCAGCAGGAACTTGAAGCAGTTGGTCATTCTGCATTCACAATCCAGAAGCAGAGAGCAATGAATGAATATATGCTGATTCTCAGCTCACTTTCTATATTTTATATGGTCCAGTATTCTCTGCCATGGGATTGGTCCCAACCACAATTACAATAGATCTTCCCACACCAATAAACATACTCAAGGTACTATCCTGAGGCTCACCTCCCAGGTGAATTTAGACTCCAGTTTACATCAACACTATCCATAACACAAACTTTAGAGTTAAGGCAACAATTCTACATTCTGCTCCCTCCTCTAACTCTACTGAGCTTGCTTGCCAACTGATTCCAAGTTGTCAGCATCCGTGCTCAGAAAGTATTTTTGTTATTAGAGTTCTGTGCAGTTACATACATGATACGTATTTCACAATTCTATGACTTTCATATTGAGGCAGAAAGTGGAAAATTTTACCAAGCTAATATCAAAATATTACATAAAGAGGATGGAAAAGCATTTACCACATTAAAAAAAAAATCTCCCTGCATGAGAGGTGTAGAGAAATTTTTAAAATGTCACAAGCTCAAGAAAAACAGAAAACTTTTGGCAACTCTTATTTTCTAGATCAACATTTTTATCTCAAAATGTTACAAGACTTTTCTATAAATAAAATTCCGATACCCTCTAAGAGATCACATATCATTTACAAGTTATTTCCTAGCCTAAGACCCTGACCATATGCTGCTGAAGAACTGGTCACCTGTATAGTGACATACAAAACTCTGAATGTTTGGGCCACTGGCTTGGAAAATGCTAGGGGTACAGGATGAGGACTCCTGACGGAACACTCAAAATTATTCTCATGTAAAAATTTACATCACATCAAGCTTACAAGCCAGGGAAGCTCATTAGTACTCCATGCATGAAAAACAGAATTGTTACTCTAGTCACTGTAGCAACCCATACATAAGACATACTTAACACTCAACACAGTAGCAACCCATACATAAGACATACTTAACATTCAGCAGCTGCTTTGTGCTTTTTTGGGTGGCTAAATAGAAAAGGAGATTGGAAAAAACCTCAACCAAGTTCCTCTTTCAAAAAAAATGTGTTTTGTTTACAGAGCTAGTCTTTCATCAAGTCTGGCTGGCCTTGAACTCTCTCTGTAGCCAAAGCTAGTATTAAACTGATGATTCTACTATTTCAGCTGCCCAACTTCTAGGTTTATAGACATGGATCAAACACATCATGCACCCAAGTATATTCAGATTTAATTGAATGCTTTCCTCTCTAGTAAAAAAAATCATGTCACTTACAAATGTATTTATAGAAAACAAGACAACCAAAACCCAAGTAGCTACTGACGTGTGAGTAAAAACAGTGTGCCTTTGTGATTCTGCTCAGAGACTCCCTACAATGACACCCAAAGCATCACTAGTAGAATTTAGGTCAATGGGCCAATTACTCAGTGCTAACATCAAAGGCAGAGACAAGCTGCTGCTTCTCTTCCTGGTCCATTTTTGAGTCTCAGCTTTAAGCAATTGTGGAGGCAACTTTATGTGCCACAAGCAAACAAACAAATCTCTAAGCTCGTATAAAGCATTCTAGAAACAATTTCACTCTTAGTTCTCTGGGCCACCAGTGTCTTTATCGTCACCACACCCCGTTCACAATCCTCAGTTTTCTTGTTACTGACTGAAAGACACAGCCCTAGGAGTATCGGTCCATTGTGAATCAGCCATTCTCTTAGCAGCAGAAGTGGATCAATAGTTGTTGACTCTCCCAAGAACAGATCTAAATAGCTTAAACAGGGACTAACCTGGTGGCAACTGGTGCTGGGCTGGAGCTGTGATCTTCTCTGGCCCCAAGCTTTTTTCCGAAGTTTCCTCAGATACCAGCCAAGTTTGGCTTGCTTTGAGGGAAGTCGGGCTGGCTCCTTTGGTCTCCGTGACCTTCGTAGAAGATGATGGCTCCAAGGTGCCAGCAGAGGGGAGCCCAGAGGAGACACCGTTCTTTCTACTAGGGTACTCATTAAAAACTGCTTCTCCCTCACTAGGCAGTGGAGGGAGCAGGAGGATCCTATGGTGCTGCTGTGGGCTGGGGCACCTGGGAGACAGAGGCGAGGGAACAGGTGACAGCCGTTTGTGTGCGCTGGACTGAGGCGATGAATTATTAAATACCATGCCGAGAGCTGTTGGTGCCTGGGGGGCTGGCTTCTTCTCATCGCATTTGGGTTGTGGGGAATCAGGACCTACCGTGTGGGGCAGATCTAGAAGCAAGAATTTATGGCCACTCTGCGGTAGCCCAGCCTTCCTTTGGCTTCGAGTTTCTGGGAAAGTGTGGGTGGCCCTTGTGTTGAGAGAGAAGCCCAACCTTTTCCCCTCAGTGGCTTCATCTAACTTCTCACTCTCTATCACCTTGCGGAGAACCTTATTTACAGCGGCCTCGGTGCTGGCTGGTTCTTTGGTAATGGAGGCTCTTTCTGTGGCTGAGGACCGCAATGATTTGATCCCTTGTTGATCCTTCCCCAGCCTCCTGGAACTATGAGTCTCCGCCTCACCTCCTGGGAGGGTGAGGAAATCGGCTTTTGAGATAAACTCAGTTTGAGTCTCTGGGCGGGAAGCAACCCTTCCCTTGCCATCATGATGCTCCCTAACTATTCTTTTTACTGGAGCAAATGGTTCCTGGACCCTGGCCACCACTTTGGAAACAGGTTTCTTACTGCAAGTCCGCTCCAATGACTTTGACTTCCTAGTCCCGCTGCCCCACCTGTCTGCCCTTGGATGTCTCTCATGACTTTCAGACAGATTTGGTTGTGGGGGCTCCTGCTGGTGAGAACTCATGAGTTGCCCTCCGACGTCAGCATCTCCTACCTCCGTGGGGCTGTTGTCAGGGGACAGAGGTCCTTCAAGATCAGTGTCCTCTGAGGTCCTCCCAGAGTTTCCAAAGCCCAGGTCTGCATCTGGTGTCCTGAGGATGTTGGCAGGGCAGCTCTCTCTTCTCCTTAGTGAAGAGGTAAGTGTTCCCTGAGGAACTAAATTTCCTCTTTCTTCTAGGAGCCGGAGATTAGGCCTAGCTCGAGGAGAAAGGGAGCTACTGGAGCAGACCTGGTCCTTCCCCATCTGAAGAGCTGACTCCTGGCAGTCACGCCCTTTCCTCCTGGATCTCTTCTGCCGGAGCTCCTCCGGGCTCTCTCTCCTCCTGCCAGACCTCCGGGGCTTTTTGCTCTCTTGGGTGCTCCTCCTAATGAGAGAGCTCACAGGGAGTTCTCGGTTCCAGTTGCCAGCACTCTGGAAATAGTCGTCCTTGGGGCCAAAGCTTACTGACAGCTCCTGCAACTTCCCCTCCTGGTTCCCCATCGAAATGCCGAGGATGTTGTCTGAACTCAGCAGACTGTCCAGCAGCCTCTCCTTCTCTGCTGTGAGCTTGTATAGCTCTGTCAGAATGGTTTTTGTGGGAGTCTGTTTGAAAAATATGTCTCCTGGGTGCTCGTTGGGCTGCAGGCTGAGGCTGGTGATGTCTGGCCCCTCCCTGACTTGGTAGCAGTTATGGAAAGCGTTATTGGATCTGTCTAGAGTTACAGTGCCCTTGTATGAAAATCCTCTGACTTCCCCTTTAGGAAGATAGAAGCTGATATAGCAGAGTTCAGTGATGGGGTGATGTAGCTGGAGGGTGCAGTGAGTGCCTTCCATTATGCCTACCTAATTATTCATGCTGTGGAGATGCTGGTCTGTGGTCAGCTCCAGTCAGGAGGCATGTGATGGTGGCTAGGCAGAGCAGGCAGCTGACAGTCCTCTCCCGCAATGAGGCTGCCTGTTAGAGAAACACAGGAAGAAAGCTGCTCGTCTGACAGAGTGTACACATCACAGGCCAACATCAATCAGAGCATAACCACACTGATCCTTCCTTTTGGCCAGGAGCCTGACTGTGGCCTCTTAGGCTCCTACCCACCTTGATCTATAGCTAAAAGATGGGGAAGGGCTTTCATTTTAGTCCCAGGACAAGTCTCCTTTCTTCATTTGGGAACCCACTGTACTGCCTAGAGCCAGTCTGTCTACTTCTTCAGACCACAGTTTCTATTCTTCTGTAAAACAGCTGCTGAACCTTCCAGGGGTTCTGGGAGAATAGGACTTTGAGAATCTTTGAAATGATAGTTGTTTTAATGACTTGTGTTTGGAATATTATTTTCAAAGATGATAAGCTTTTGCTATCGTAAAAAAACATTCTAAGATTCTCTTACTTTAAAGCACAGTGTGGAGTAAAAGGATCAGACCAGATATCTGAAGAGAGATGAAGCTTCAGGCTTGCTTGGCTCTCTGCAATGTTCTACCAAATATATGTTGTACAAAAATATGAAGTTTTACATGTAAAAGTTTAAAACTAAGGAAATCAGGAGGCTTACTCACGTTTTGTCCTGTTTTGAGACCAGTCTTGCTATGTAGCCTTGGCTAGCCTGGAACTTGCAATGTAGACTAGGCTGGACTCAAACTTGTGATGATCTTCCTGCCTCTGCCTCCCAAATGCTGAGATTAGAGGTGTGCACTACCATGGCCAGCTTGATTTTGCTTTGTAATCTTTTCCCTTTCTACCTGTTTACTAGTTGAAGCTAAGTGAAAAGGAGAGACTAATACTGCTGCTCCTTAGGGACTTTTAGTGACGATCACAGACATGGTTGGAAATGTCACCTGAGGAGCGCAGACAGCCACTTCCTTATGTGATTTGAAGGGGTCCCAACATATCTTCATAACTAACACCCTCACGTGCAAATATGGAGCTTAGCACCCCATACTGCAACACTTCATTTCTTAAGTTAATATACCACCCAGTCTTCAAGAGGATCTCAAAGGAAATTCCCCTAGGAATAACAAAATAACAATCATTTAACCACTGATACAGTTTGCAATTTACTTTCCCCAAGTATTTTTTTTTTTTCCTTAACTTGTTTTAAACCAGAAAAAAAAAAAAAAACAAAAACGTTATGTAAGAGTACATTTTTGAGTTCAGGCAGGAGGAAGAATGTGTAAGGCAAACTCCTTAAGGAAAACATCTGAATCCAAGTGATGGAGTGGTGGGTGGGTGTGAGTGGGTGGGGTCACCTGGTCAAGACAGGAGTGCCAGGATGATTCAGAGATTACATAAGGGCCATCAGGGCAGGAAAAGCCACACAGAAGAGATGAGAAGTCAGCACAGGCCTGGCCCTCTTCACAGCTGCATATGGTCTCCTCTCATTCCACTCATCGTATCTTTAAAGTCTTTCTAAAGTGCTCACTGTTGGTACATCCCAAACTTGCATGTATGTGTGGTAGACACTTGACAATTACCGGCACAAAGACTCTGAAAATGTCTGAGAACTCATTTGAGAGGTAATTTTTTAGTTTGTGGTTTACAACAGCAATAGAGAGGGGTGGGTGTGTGCTGTGCGTGATATTGAGCACTCAGCATCAAGGGTTCTGTTTATGAATTCTCAGACACAGTGAAAAGGTGTACCAGAAGTGCCGTTGTGAATTGTGGGAACAGGAGATCCCCTCCTCTGTATCAAGTATCCTCCTCCAGCTCACCCTAGCTCACTGACTTCCCTGGACAATGAGAGGTATCTAGCACAGATAGAGAAGTGCACTGCAGGCTTTGCAGAATCCCTTCCTAATATCAGTTCACAGTTCTTGTCATAATTTCAAGTAGGACTAAGACTGTCTAGTGCCTCCTCCCAAGGGTTATACTTACATATACTTAGACTTTGAATTCATTATCTCATTTAATCCGCATGGCACCATTTTACAGATGAAAAAAATTGAAGGTCAGAGGCATAAGGAAATTATCAATTAGAATTTCCCATAAGAAGCAAATTTAAAAGTCAGATCTGCTCCCTACCCCCCCCCCCCATTGATTTGTGGGCAAATCTGCTCTTCCTCTACTGCTTCTGCTGATGAACAGAAGACCCTTTTGTTATGTCAATTTAATGTAACAAAATTTCTTCTTCCCCCTCCCAACTCCGTCGGGGGTGGGAGCGCAGGGGTCTTCGTCATATAGAACCTCGTTGCCTAAATCTTTCCCAGAAGGCCCCTCCATGCTCTCGGACACTGGTTGCTAGTTAAGTTAAGCCAGAGTTTTTCCTCACCCTGGCCCAGGGATCATCTTCATAGGCCCATGTGTGCCCCCTTTGTTTTTGACTTTACGTGGTTTTTAGAGGCAACTGGACACCCACCTGGAAGTCAGGGAACATTAGCTTTGATCTCAGATTATGTCGTTTTATATCTGGGCTGGGATCTCCATCTTAGGCTGTGTTTTCTCACCCCTGAGTGGTCTATCAGGGCTTCCTGTAAGCTGTTACCCAATAAAGGCATAGGGTGAAATGTAGCCTAGTGTCCTGTGTTTTGAATGCGGAACCACAAGAGCAAATGGCCAACAGCCACAACATGGCAGAGAAGGCTCCTCCCTCTCGCCTAAGCAAAAAATGAACCCGCCAAACGAAAATCAATGGATGAGAGTTTGCTGTTGAGAATTCGAAAAAATACACCTAAAACCCTTAACCCCAAACCTTCTGTGCTTCTTTGTTTAAATGCTTGTTCTTCTCCCTAGCAGGAACACCTAAAACAATGTTTGTGCCTTTTAACCCAAAATTGTTCTAAAATTTCTCAATTTGTTTAAAATTTCTTTTAGGCTTCAAAAATCATATTTAATCTACCACAAAGGTCAAACCAACTACGTTGATAACAATTATTTAATCCTTAATTAACAACCAGTTATCTTTTACAGACAAGCTGTCACTGCCTATTCCAGACTCATAATTAACATGATATTTTCTTCTTAGCTACCTAAAACTGATAAATTCCCAACTCTTCCCTTTGCTTTCCTTAAAGGATTCCTTCCAGGACTAAGTTCTTCAAACACCTTTGCCTTTTAATCTGGGACCATAACAAGAGACCACCAAAGTGCTCCTAATCAAACTGTTTCAGGCTTAACATATACATTACACACCCTATACAGACATCCCCTGCTGGGGTTCTGCTCTCCTGCCATGATTATTCTACAGGCTTATCTCTACAAAAGGAAAAAAGACAATGCTGCCACCACAGGCCAGACTGAGACCAAACCACCATCTCCTTGGACCTGCCTGGGGCTGTGAAGCTGCCCTTATCCAGACACATCATCTGACTGAAGACTTTCAAGACAAGCAGTCACTGAGACTCACAGATGACATCCTTGAGACCTTCCAATGACAGATGAACTCTCTTACCAGAGCCTAATGGCTACCAAACTTGGGGAAACTTACATGGTAGTAAGGAAAATATTATGTCTACGTCGATAAATCAAATATTGTTTAAAACCAATGCTAATACCCTCGCAGTCTGTCCAAACTCATCCTCAATTTCAATCCACTGAACAATTAAATAGTTCAATAATCCCTTGTCTTCCTAGCTTCCACCCTTTGCTACCGCTCTGGCTTATGTTGTGTTCTATTTTAATACTTACACTCTAGTCCACACAAAATTTTTACTACAAATAGCATAAGAGACAGTCACTCCAATGAAACCTTCCCTTTAAAAAAAGAAAAGGGAGGAGTTGTAGGGCAAGTGTAGCCGTGTCACCAGACAAAGACTGGGGAAGTGGAGTGGTCTCAGAAACCCCAGTACCCTCAGACCTGAGGAGGGGAGGTTTTCATCTATTCCCGGCCTGGGCTCCTGTCCTGGAGCATGTGATCACAACCCCCATGGGAAGATCCTGAACTCCAGTCACATAGCACAGAGTTCTCCATGCCAAGGAGGTATCTAGGTGGGTAGGCCCAGAAGGTTTAGCCAATAAGCTTCCCTTCCTGGACAGTCCTTCCTGCAGAAGGTATATAATCTCTGGTCCACCAGGAGTAAGTCCTATATACCCATTTTCCACGACGAACAATAAATAAACAATACATACAAGTAAGGACTGTCTCTCTCATCAAGAACAGTTGTGGGGGGAAGTAAGCCTTTGTCATACAGAGGCTCACAGCCTAAGTCTCCCACATCAGGCCCCTATATGATCTCCGACACTCACTGCTAAGCTAAGCTGGAGTTCCCCCTTCTTCCCTGGCCCAGGTTCATTCTGGCTGTCTAGCTCAGGCCCCTTTGTTCCTGACTCTACTAGGTTTCCAGCAGTGACTGACGCCCTGGAGTTAGGGAACACTAGCTTCAGCCTCACAGTTTCGATCCCAGACCTCCAGAATAATGGAAGGGATCTAGGGAGCCCCACTCTCCTGAATACCATCAATAAACTTCTCTGCATCCATACACACACAAAGTCCGTTAGTCCCAATCACAAAACTCAAGCTAAAGTTTAGGAAATTATAATATGGGATTTTATAGCAATAAGTATAATGCAAGGCATGAAGCTACCATTATGAAAAAGGCTTCCTATTATTGTGGCATCTTCATCCTTTCTGAGACTTTAATGTAGAGTGTCTTTACCATAGTTGTGAAGCCAACATCTGTAGCTGTATTGGTTTTATGTCAACTTTAACACAAGCTAAAAGTCATTTGGGAAGAGGGACTCTCAACTGAGAAAATACTTCCCTAAGACTGACCAAGTCTGCTAGGCATTTTCTTGATTAATGATTGATACAGGAGAGCTAGCCAGCCCACTGTGGGTGGTACCAACCCTGTGCAAATGATCCTGGTTTGTGTAAGAGTAAGCAAGTCAATAAACAGCACTCGTTCATAGCTTCAGTTTCACTTCCTGCCTCTAGGCTTCTGCCGAGTTCCTGCCCTGTCTTCCCTCACTGACAGAATGTGACCTGAGACTTGTAGGAAGAAACAAACCCTTTCTGCTACAAGTTGCTTTTGTGACACAGCAATAAACATCATACCCAAGGCAGGATCTGTGATCAAGAAACTCCAAACATCTTTACCCAGAGGAGGAAAGAGTAGAGCAGATGAACACTCTGAACCCTCTAAGGTGCTGAGCTAAACGAGGTGTGAAGACACAAGGATCCAGCTATGAGGACCCACTAGCAAGGAGGATCGCGGCGCTGAGTCTTTACACAGATTTTTTCCATTTGAGAAACCAGAGAGAGAAGAACTGTCTTACAGGAAAAAGGCAAAGGCGGCACAGTGTGGAGTGGCGTTCAGCACCCAAGCATACCCTCCATCCTGAGCTATTTCAGGCAACATCTCCTCACTCTGCTTTGACTCAGGCACAGCAGCTCTGCAGGAACCACACACTGGATTATACATCTCAATTCGATCCATGAAGTGGCTTTCTTTGGTTGTACTCAGTGTCAAAGCACTTTGTTTCCCCTGGGACTCTCATGCCTCCCATTTCCTCTTGCTAACTTCCCAGGCTGACATTTTCTCTGTGACAACACTGTGTGCTGATTTATTCCCTGACTTGTTTTCCAATAGCAAGTAGGTGACATCACTCTACTCCAGATGGAACTATCTGTTGTGCCTCCTCATAATGAGAAATGATTGCCTTTTAGGAGATGTTATCCGAAGCTCAAAATGTATTTCACAAAATACCCAAAATAAATTCAAAGAATTAGATGCAGTCATCCTGTCTGCTGATCGTACATTTCCTAATTGATTTTGGCCCTAAAAGACCAATACAAAGCTTTCTTCGGTTAGTCACTAGCACAGTCATGACCTGGGACTCCATCTGGGCCCAATATTGCAAAAACTGATTTTCCATAATGTCCATTATTGAACTTTAAAAGTTCCACTTGTCCAATCAGGTTAATGCTTCATTCTTCACATTATTCAAGCTACTAGAAAACAGACTTTTATGAATTCAGTTAATAAGTTCCCCTGCAGTTTAGACTTGGACTTGGACTTTGAGAAACAATCATAGCAGATTGCAGAGAGAAATGAAGAGAGGCCAGTGTGTTTATTCCCTGACGGTCCCCCTACTAGGCTGAACTGTGCTGCGGGTGTGCACTCTAACAGAGACCATGCCTCCTCTTGGGAAGCAGTCACTGCTCCAGTGCCATAGAGCCTTTCTCTAGATTCCAGTTATTGTTCCTTCCCAATGCTTATTCAAGTCTAAATGATTTAATTCTCCTTCTTGTGATCTTGGACAAAGCCATGCCTATCTGTCCCCTTTCCATCTACCCCCTGGGATTCAGTTAGTGCTACTATTTTGTACTTTGCTTAATTTTTCAAATAGGAAATACATAAATAAAGGAAGACATACAACTTCCTGGATTTACTTTCATTTGAAGAAAACTTTGTTGTTTTTGTTGTTAATATACACATTGTAAAAGTAGGACTTAAGAGCCATTTAAAAAATCACTAGAATACAAATCAGAAAAAGATCCAACCCGTAAGAAACCAAAAAAACAATCCAGAAGAGTTTAAAATGTTTATAGCACACCATGTTTGGAGGATTAGGATAATTTGTCAGGCAGAAGAAAACATTTCAAGTAGCCCCTAACTAAAAGGTAAGTTTGACAGATAGAGATGAAGGAAATGAATTGCCAAGAATTGGAGATGTTACATAAGAGTGTGCCACCTTCTCCAGGAGGTGGAGGACAGGAATGCACTAGCAAATGGAGCTAAACTGGCTTTTAAGCCAAACCCACAGGGCTGGGAAGTTAGCTCAGTGATTAAGAGCTACTTTTCCACACGACCCCAGTTCTATTCCCCACACCCAAGTGGTGGCTCACAATCATCTTAACTCAAGTCCCAAGGAATCTGATGCCCTTTTCTGGCCTCCATAGGCATCAGGCAGACAGGTGTGTGGAACATATAGACACATAGGCAAAATACTCATACATATAGCATAAATCTTTTTAAAAAATTAAAAAATAAACTTACTCTAACAAATTTTTTCCAGCAATGACAACGCTATTTGTTTGAGGGTGATGCCTTTAAAGCCTGCATACATATTATTTTCTCTCTTTATAAACACAGTTGAATTGGAGACTGACTTTCTAACACAGGAACTTTAGAGGAAAAAAATTAAATCATAGCAAGAGTGATGCCCTGCTGCAGAAATATTTAAATTCAGGTTGTTTGGAAATTAATTCTAACTTCATGGGCAAATTATTCACGAAGCCACTGATGAGTTTTGATCAGGGAAGTATGTTTAGCTCTAAATTAAAGGAAGATTAACTTGGCAGTAATGTCAGTACAGACTGGAGTAGAAAGAGACTGGCGGGTATTCAAGAATGAGGAGTTAGGGGCATCGAATTCTGAAAGGAAGTTGAGAAAGAAAGAAATGGACAGGATCATGAACTGGAAAGTAGTTTTGTCAGCAGAGCAACAGATAACACGGTTATACTGGATACTAATGTGAAGGCAATGGGAACGGTGGGGAGAGAACACGAGAGGGAGGTATAGAGTCCTGTGTTTGCAATGTTGGCTTCATTTCTCTAGGATATGGAGAACAGAGGAATGTTTTTAAGGTGAATAGAAGAGGGCAGTAAGAATGGGGACACTGAGGGAACAAATGGGAGATGGAAACAAATACGAGACATCAGATAAAGGTAGGACTCACAGGTAGGAGACAACATAGGTTCCAAGGGTGTTTGAGGGAAGAGTCATCACTGACAAGAAACGTTCCTGCCAGAAGTCTGTAGCTAAATAAAAGAGAGAAGATGGTGATACAGGAAGTGCTGAAACTGATGCTGTATACTCTCTCAACAGCTTTTCTTCAGAAAGACTCACAACTTTGATGATTTTCTTTGCATTCCAAGTAGAGAAGCATCAAGCCAGGCTATATATCTTGTATGTTATATATCTTTCAAACTCCATTTTTACTGTGAAATCACCCACACTCCAAGTTGGGTCTTATTGTGCTGGCAAGTATCTCCTACAAATAAAATGGAAGCCAAATTTTGGTCAACTGTATCATTTTAATTTGTAAATAGGCAAATTCACAGAGCATTATCAAAGCAGGGAGGGAGAGTATTTTGTATTTTGGGGCCATTTTTATTGCTGTGTCATTTATTTATTTATTTATTTATTTATTTATTTATTTACACACACATTTATTTCAGAGCCAGCAACCAACCTGCTCAGTTACTCAGATATGCTTCATGAGATGCCCTGAAGAGGCCCTCAAGCATCACAATGAATCTTCTCTATGCCTGTCCTCCTCTCCCTCCTGCCTCTTCCTACAAGATTCATTACATAAAGAAAAGTACCAGTTTTCCACATTATCTACATGAGAACATAAGGTTTGGAAGCCTCCATACATCAATGGGTCCATGTGATTATCTGCTTTATGTCATCTCTATAATGTATGGTATCATATTGAAGAAATAAACCCCTTCTTCATGATTTGAAGTGGAAGTAGCTATGGAATTTATACTTACTGGATGCTCAAGGCTTTACCACAATGGCTGACCACGTAGCATCTCACAAAGCAAGATAGACACACTCCCACTCAAGTGGTATTTGGTATATATTATATCTGTTGTAGAAATTTCCCAATGCCGTGAGAACTAGCTTAGAATGTTGGTAATTGTACAATCAAATTGAAGTTTTGAAGGCAGGAGTTTGACTCTGCAGTGCACACTGGTCTAGTGCTTCCTTCTTGTAATGCTGCAAGAACATGAAGTGACAATATCAAACAAAAAGCCTTTTCAAATACAAAAAATCGTTGGAAGACCATGAAAAGCCTCTCTTTTTCAGTGTTTCCTGTCTCTTAATTATCTTCTTTCCTTAACTTATTTTTGAGCATGCAACAGCCATCATCATGGCCACTGTGCAAACTGATTTGTTCCTCATAAAATTATACTAGATTAAGATGAACAGGAACCTCTTTTGATTCCCATGGTAACCATCAGAGCTTGTGAAGTGTGAATAAAAATGTCTCCCTGACAATAGTGTTTCATATCTCTTGTGTTTGTGTTTTACATAGTCTACATTTATTTATAGACCATGGTAATCAGACAGTTGTACAAAACTCATAAGAAAAGTTGTCCAGCTTGAACTGCTATTTAAGCCGTACATCTCCCCAGCCATGCAGCATGCAGACAGCAATGCAGACAGCCATTATCATGGCCCCTGTGCACACTGATTTGCTTCTCATCACATGTCTATTATACAATAATTGTGCAACTCAAATGCAGGTTTCTAGACACCCAACAGAGATCTCTTACCACTCCCCAATTCCCAGTTACGGCAACGTTTAAAAGCAAGGAAACAAGAGAAACAAAATATCAACCAAAAAGCAGTATTTATTGTTCAATAGTATTTAACATGCAAGTCCACTCAAAGCTGACATTCTCACAAGGTTTCTCACTTACAACCTTTTAACTCTTCAAAGAGACTTCCTTTTAGAATTACTTTTCTGATTAAATATTCAGGATCCTATAAGAGACTAATTTACAGGTAACAGTTTCATAGGCACACCTAATCCCTTTCTGCTGGTTATTATTCAGGGAGACGTTTTATTCATACTTCACAAACTCTGATATTTACCATGGGAATCAAAAGAGGTTCCTGTTTATCTTAATCTAGTGTAATTTTATGAAATTCACTGTAAGAAATGTAGTTTTGCAAAATGCTCATAACTATATGCATACAGTGATTAAAGAGAAGGCTCTCCCTGGGGTGGGAAGGAACAGGGTAACCCAGTGAGGGAAGCCATGGCCATGAAGCTGGACGCACCTGCACTCCATGCCACCACTGTGGATAGCTATCATCCCCACTGTGCGCTTCCAAGTTTGTTTTTCTTGGTGACCTAATCAAAGGATGGGGAGATAGTATCTGAGGATGAACAATCAAAATCAAGACAGAGCTGATTTAATAAAAAATAGGTAGAGTCACATTTGGCTACAGGGGTAGAAGAGGACATGGAGAAAGAAAATCATTAGCCAGTGCTGGGATCTAGGCTGAATGTATCCCAAGCCTCATGCTCTCTGTCCATGGAAGTATGAGATGGGTACTAGTGATTTTCAATGGTACCCGTGGGAACACAGATATGCAACACCATTAGTTACAGAGCTGGAGCTTGAATCCTATCTGCTTAAAAACTTTTTGTGTTTTAGAAGCTATAATAGACTGCATTTCCTAAAATTTCATTGATACTTACTTTGTATGTCAAGACCTCAAGGGACCTCTAGTATCACCACTGAAGGATTATTTTTCGTTCCCTTTGAAAAGAGATTATTAATAAGTTTGTTGTGACTAACCTACTAACCATGTTCTATGTACTATGTACAACTTGACCAGAATATAAGTTCCATCTAGCAGCAGGGGGAAAGAAAATGTAACTAACTTTTCCCTTTCTTCCTTCCTTCCTTCCTTCCTTCCTTCCTTCCTTCCTTCCTTCCTTCCTTCCTTCCTTCCTTTCTTTCTTTCTTTCTTTCTTTCTTTCTTTCTTTCTTTCTTTCTTTCTTTCCTTCTCTCTTTCTTTCTCTTTCTCCCTTTTTCTCTCTTTCTTTCCTTTCTTCATTCTTTCTAAATATTGACAATTTTAACCAATTTAATTTTTAAAATATAAAATATAATAAGGTAGAACAAAAACTAACACATTGAAACCAAACAAAACAAGAAAACAGAAGAAAAGAGCCCAAGAAAAGGCGTAAGAATCAGAAACCCATTCATTCGTACACTCGGGAATCCCCCAAACCCACTAAACTGGAAGACATTATATACACGCAGAGGATCTGGCCCAGGCCTGCGACAGCCTATACAGGATACCCCAATCTTTGTGAGTGCCTATGGGTTGTGATCATGCTTTTTAGAAGTATTGTTTTCTTGATGTCCTCCATCCATTCTGGCTCTTACACTTTCTGCCTCCTCTTCCACACAGTTCCCTGAACCCCGTGAGGACAAATTTGAAGGAGACATCCTGTTTAGGGCTGAGTGTTCTATGGTATCTCACTCTCTGCCTCATGTCTAGCTACGTGTCTATGCATTGTCCTCATCTGCAGCAGGAGAACGTTCTCTGATGATGGCTGAACAAGGCACTGATCTATGATTATAGCAGAATGTCATTAGGAGTCATTTTATTGCTACATTATTTTTAGAACAGTAGTATTCGGTTTTACCTTAGGTCCTTGGGCTATCTATTTTTTGGACATCCAAGTAGTATTGGGTATGAGGTCCATCTTATGGAGTGGGCCTTAAGTCAAATCAGATATTGGTTGGTTACTCCCTCAAGCTTTGTACCACCATTGCCCTAGCATATCTTGCAGGTAAGACACTATTGTAGATCATAGGGTTTGTGGCTGGGTTGGTTTTTATGTTTTTCTTTTAGTAGTGTGCAGAGTACCTTCCTGTACCAAAGATGCAAGTCTGTAGCAGTGAGGGCTCTATGTAGGCACCAGCTCAACTTCTACATCTTCAATGAGTAGGTATTGTCTTCAGCAATGGGGCCTTGCTGTCAGTTTGTGGAAAGCAACCTATAGTCTTCACAACAGCCTGTGTTGTTTGGGGATTCCTGTGGACTCCTTTGGCCAACTACTCAATTCGATGTAACCCAATCCCAGTACTAGAAGCTTCATTGGTGATTTCAGTTAGGATATATATTTTTTTTTCCCATATGAGAGCTTTACTATATTAGGTTTTCATACTTACCCCTCAAATGTCCCTTAATTTTGGCTGTTCTCATTCCATCTTCCCTCCCATTCCCCATGTGATCCCCCATCCAGGCTCCCATCCATCTATAACTATCTATTCTATTTCACTTTCCTAACAAAATCTGTCTTCTTACTCTATACTGAACCCTTGTGGTTCTACAGATTCTAGCTTGGTTATTATTGATTTAACAGCTAATATCCATATATAAGCAACTATATACCATATTTGTCGTCGTGGGTCTGGGATGCTTCACTCAGGAAGATTTTTTTCTAGTTCTATCCATTTACCTGCAAAGTTCATGATATTTTTCTTTCCTTTTTCTTTTTTTAATGGCAGAGCAATACTCCATAGTGTAAATGCACTCCACTTTATTTATCTACTCTTCTGTTGAATCTAGGTTCTTTCCAATTTCTGGCTATAAAGAATACGGCAGTAGTGCCCATGGTTGAGCAAGTTTCCTCTGTGGTAAGATGAAGCATGCTTAGAGTATATAGCTGGATCCTGAGGTAGGTCAATTGCTATCTTCCTGAGAAACTGCCACAGTGATTTCCTTTGTGGCTATACAAATTTGCACTGCCACCAGTAACAAAGGAGTGTTCCCCTTACTCCATATCCCCGCCAGCATGAGCTGTCACTTGTTTTATTGATTCAAGCCAGGCTGACAGGTGTAAGATGAAATCTCAAAGTAGTTTTATTGGCATTTCTCAGATGGCTAAGGATACTGATCATTTATTTAAGTGTTTTTCACTTAACTGAGTTTCCTCTTTTAAGAATTCCCTGTTTAGGTCTGTTCTGCATTTTTTAGATGAGTTGTTTGTCTTCTTGATGTCTAGACTCTCTTTTAAATTCCTATTAAGAATTCTTGTCCTGAAATTATGATAGAGCTTCTGGTTAATGATTCTATTAAGAATCCACAGCAGACTTGTTCCATAGTGCCCCCAGAAGAGTGAGAAATGCTAAAAATGCCTCAAATTAAGATAATTACATTTAAATAACAGTGGGACTCCACCAGAAGGGATGTAATAAGGAAAGGTCAGAGTACTGCCAGCAGTCCTTGGCAGTCTTGGGGCAGTTCTCCTTGTGACCCAGCTGTCTACCTAATAGTCAAAGCAATAAATCTTTGGCAGAAGGTTGTATGTTCCAAAGGGTGCATATGAACTATAACTAGTTCTTACCCTTTGACATCAGAGTTCATAAGAATAAATGCCTCGATTACAGGTAGCCATAACTGCAATAGGTGCTAAGGACACACGTTTTCTAAGTTACAGAAGCTACAGTGAGACTCAAGTACTTGGAAAGGAAACAGTGTACACATCTTACATCAATAGTAAACATCTCTAATAAACTAAGCTGCTTTGAGGATTCCTCATTCATTTGGCTCTGTCAGCTTCATGCTGACAATCCTTACACTTGGACATGTCACACGGAAAGTTCTCTAATGATTCCTTCACCTTGCTGTGTCCAGCTGTAGAAACACTACCAGACAATTCCTTCAATCCAGTTTCAGTTCTGTTTCTTGTTCTTGATAGGAAAACAACAAAAAAACATAAAAGGGTTATACTAGAGAGAGATTAGAAATTATAACTATTCTAGTAGAAGAACTAAAGAATAAAAAACAAATATAGATTTACATGATTTATTGGTAAAGTCAAGTTTTTGATGTATAAGCTGGAGCCCTAGATAACCCAGTGTAGTGACTTCATGTTGCTTCTAGAATTCTATTCAACACACATTAAAAAAAAACAGTAAAATATACTTTGAGAAACAGAAACCAGTTTAATGAAAATATTGTTAAATTTGGGATTAAAAATATATCTGACTGGGCAAATAAGTACATGTAATTTAGAACCAAGTTTTATGACCAATGGCTGCTACTTGATTCCCAGTGGAAACTGCTGGTTGTCTTCCTTCTACTGTGTGCAGGGAATCTTGGGAACAGAAATCCTGTGTATAGAAGAATCTATATTGTCAGTGGTAGTTCTGAGAGACAGTCTAAAATGAAACAAATATCTAGTAAGTGCAGCAACTAGATGTGCCAGATGGATTCAGGATGAGAGAGAAACTAGACCCCCGGATCCAGGCTTTATCAAAAGTGTTTTCTTGGAATAGGCTTTGATTTTAAAAGTTGCA
Source organism: Uromys caudimaculatus (assembly GCA_028551405.1). NCBI lineage: Eukaryota > Metazoa > Chordata > Mammalia > Rodentia > Muridae > Uromys > Uromys caudimaculatus. Next base: position 60,788,684 of record CM052701.1, read on the forward strand.
AATGATACAACTTTTTGTATCCCAACTTACAAAATAAATGTGTGAAACACATGGCCCTGACTAAGCAATTATTAAGTACTTTTTTTACCATCAGATTAAGTAATGTCATTCTCTAAAATGGGCACATACTTCATGATAAATCAACTTTCCGGCTAAAGGATTGTATGTGGATTAAGAGATCAGGATTTATCAAGGTAATCCTCTTCACAGGGCCTGACATTAGTAAAAGGAAAATCAATTAGCAAATTAGTAAAAGGAAATCAATTTGGCTGCACTGCACAGCTATTTGAACCAAAAAATTTATAACCTTCACGTTTTTCCTCTAAAAGACATTTTTTTTGGATCATTAGAACACTTCAGTCAAAAAACAGATTCATTAATACAAGTAACTTCAGTGCACACAAACTTAATTTCACTAATGGTTCCTATGAGTTTGAGGCCAGCCTGGTCTACAGAGTGAGTTCCAGGACAGCTAGGGCTACACAGAGAAACCTTGTCTCGAAAAACCAAAAAAAAAAAAAAAAAAAAAAAAAAAAAAAGTGAATCATGTTTCTGTTTGTGTTGCCTTTGTTTTTTAATCTTAAGTTTGAAAGGCAGGACATATTTCCTTAGTTTTTCTTGAGTACTAATTGCCTTTCCGGCCCAAAGCGTCATTGATGTAACAATTACAGTCAGTGCTTCTTCATGCTAGAGTATTTAAGTGAAATACAACTCGCAAATGTAGTTGAAAACATATGATGACTCAGAGCACTGGATTAAGGTTGCCAACTGTTAGTATAAGATACAGCCGTGCATTGCCTAGACGCAATGACTCAAATGTGTTTATATTTAAAGTGCTCAATTTTATTAAAAACTTGATGCCATTACTAAAGTATACAGAGATTACAAGTAAACACTAACTTAGTGTTCATTGATGGTGTGGTGTGGCCATTGCTTCCAGGCTGAGCTTGACCATCAAAAACTTGAAGCTGAGCAGCTATGATGACCTGCATGAGACCCTCATGAGATCTGGCCCAACGTTCCCTCATGGAAGGAAAACAGAGGCTCACAAGCTCCACATGAGTTCTGCCCCTTTCTGATATTTCAGTCACTGCTGTATAAAAGATAAACAGTGTATCAGATCCAATGTTGTAACTGCCTTGAGCCATTTGTGTTCCTATACATAACGCCAATAAATTCATTGGTTTACCAAGCTGGACTTGAATGGAATACTTTGTTCTATTGATGCCGCCTCTATTTGAGGTGAATGTTTCTGTAGCTCTCCCCCCAATAAAGTTACCCCGTGGATGAAGTTGAGGCCGTGACCATGGATACACTCAGTCTCCAAGCAGACGAATGGCAAGAGAAAGAAAGGCAGAGCACTCCCAGTGAAGATCTATGAAGATAGATAGATCTTCAGCCGCAGAGCCACCAGCCACGCCCAAGTGCCCAGGAGAGCACAGTACAGTCATCACAAGCCAGGGTAACAGACTGGAGCAAGGAGATTGACACCGGTTAGGAGGTTTGGCAACAAGTTAAGAGTTTCTAGATATTTTTCTTTGTTTTTTTCTTATTTAACTCTAGCTGTTTATCTTCGACTCCACAGGGCTGTGATCTTCATTTTATTTGCCATAATATATGAAGTTCACAATGAGCACTGGGGTAGAGTTGAGCTTCAACAAAAGGGAATCTGAATCCACAGTGAGCAACTTCTCAGCACAGCCTGTCTGAGCTGCTCAGGCTTGAAGACTGTCTGCCAATAGGACTGCTTCTCAGCAAAGAGTTTTTAAATGTTTAAAGAAAACGGGAAAGCAGGTGATCTTGGTAAAGGTTACGAAAGTATGGAGGATGTGGGAATAAAGAATACAATTTTAAGAAGAAAGAGTAAGATACACGAAGGAGGCTAGCTAGGCCACAATGCAGCAAAGAAGAGGATGGGTATCTGGAAAATTCCCAATAAAAGAACAACACATAACCCACAACACACTGACATAACAGCTAAATAACACCACAGAAGGCTTAGCTAACATGGTGATGTACATGAGCCTACTCCAGGGTACTCAGAGTCTGCCTTTTCCCGGGGCTGGTGAATAAGATCCCTTGGTAACTTTATTAGAACAAGTAGGTTCTCAGGGAGATTTCTGAGGGACTGAAGGTGAAAGGAAAAGGGGGATGACATGTTTGGTTATAAAAAATATCTGGAGGAAGAATGCATGACGTAGGGAAAGGGGGAGAGAGTAAAAGCTTACAACAATGTGGAGAGAGAGAGCCAGGCTTTGAAGGAAGGGGCCACTCTTCCCCAGCAGGGATTTTATTTGTTCGTGTTAACAGGGATGAAGCCCAGAGCATTGCATTTCTAGGCAAGTTGTCTACCACTGAGCCACAGCAGCACAGTGCAGTGTCTTAATGAAGCGCAGCAGAGGAAGGAGCAGGTGCCATGAGGACAAGGTTAGAGAGGAGTGTGATTGGCTGGAGTGCTGAGAATACGAAAAGACTAGGAAATAACTGAGGGAGGCTTTAAGAGCTAAACTGAGCCCAATATAAACAGGAAATAATGAATGGCATATTATTAATGTGACCTGCACAGAACCTGCAAACACGTGATCACTGGGTTAAGTTTTTAGAGGGTGAAAAAGCACCTGACAAAAGAAAGAGCATGAAAGAGTAATAAGTTCAGTGATAGTGAGAAGGCTAGGCTGACTCCATGACAGGCTTCAAATGGGCAGTTAAGAAGACTAAGCCATAGAACTGGGCAAGTCCAGGAAGCCCAGGCAAGTCAATTACCAACAGAAAAAAAAAAAAAAAAAGAAACTCAGGCTCCAGGCTTCACACCCCAATAATGGTTCCAGAATGCCTAGAGATAGAACAAGATAAAGCTCATCTACTCCAGAATTCCAGTGTGCTTTAAATCGATCCTGCAAGCTCACTTGGTTGTTTCTCTATCTTGGTAATGGGGAGACCCCAGCACGCTGGGGTTCTGCAGAATAAAACACTCTTAGCATTTACCTGAACCCTTACAGTGGGTATGTTTTCCATCTCAGAGAAAAGAATCAAATACAGGCAAATGGACTTGGAGGAGAGGCCTGATATCCTTGTGTCTTTTAAATCCACCTTGATGGTTATGTGATAGAAATTGTAATGGAACTAAGTAATTGTCCACGCAGTTCCACAAGCCCGAAAGCCTTCCTGATCAGTGTCTCCTCATATCCTAACCTGCTGCTGGGTTGGTAATGTCTCCTTCAATGGAGGATTTGTACTTGGAAGAACTAGCCTCAGAACTGTTTCTATCCTGAGCTGGTTTTGTTGTAGTAGTAGTAGTAGTTGTTGTTGTTGTTGTTGTTATTTTGGGGGAGGGGAGGAAGGGGGCGGGGGTTGTTTATGTGAGTTCTTGGAAAAGAAAATATAATCCATGTTTCTTTAAGCCATGATCCACAATATTTCAAAGTACAAGATTTTTGTTTCAAACAAGAAGGTAGGCCCCAATAATCATTGCACTTTAATGAGTTAGGTAATTAGACCACTTGAGATCTAAACACATACAATTTGATTACTTGTGCTTAAGGGATCTATAGACAGCCAAATCTATATTAGTCATTAGATTCTTGATGAAGTTCCCAACACTTTTCATGATCTTGACTCCTCAGAGTGCTAATGCCAATATCCACATGCTGTCCATCAATATGACCGACTGATCAATATTTCGGTTTCTACAAAAGTTGAGCACTCAATCAGAAATCTTCCTACAATCCACACTCTGCTGCTTCCAAAAGCAACATGGAACGGGTTGGTTGCATAAAGATTTCCGTTTTAAAATCTGAGGGCCGACCTGAAGGCCTGGATGGGAATCTCACTGTACTGAGGAGAACTTTTAGGTGCCAAGAGTTTTTCTCTCCATGCCTACCCTAGTGAATTCACTGGGCCTTTCTCAAAGGCAGGCACTGTTCTCTGTACTGGTGGGTTTCTGACCCCAGAGACTTCGCAGGTTATTTCTAAGAAGAGGGCCAGGATGCTGGAAGGAAACACTGTTGGCTTCTAAGTGTGTTGCCATCTTTTTTCTTCTTCCACTCCTCCTGCTTTCCAAGAAACTCAAGGAGATAGGCCGCTCCTGTTCCTCTGCATCGAGAAGAACCAGCACAGTCCAGTATGTACAATGCCAAACTTACTACAGTCCACAGCAAAGAAACCCTGCATATCCCCTTGTATGTCATTCTCTTCCAATAAGATGAAATGTTTATTATTGTGGTTGAAGTGACTGCGGACTACGATATCTCAAACTTCCATAATGCTTTCGGGGGGGGGGGGGCAAATTCATACGTGCCATCTTATTTAAATAGGTAATTTACCTTAAAACTTCAGCAAGATCAGCACATAAAAATGTGAGAGACATGAGCTTCATTGAAGGAGGTTTGAGAAAGACAGCTGTTTGGAGCAACAAGGGTAATAGGACATCTTCCTCTTAACCATCCTTGTGGGGCACTTACTACATAGTGGGCCTTTTCCTCTACACCATTCTAGATGGATCTCCTTTCTCTCCCTCCCTCCCTCCCTCCCTCCCTCCCCCCCAACTCTCTCTAAATCTCTAGCTGGCCTCTCTGTATTTTCTTCCCCTCTAACTATGGTTTCTTTCCTGACTCTAAGAAAACTCATTCTGAAAATATGATCAGTTATAAACTATTCAGTTTTTTAGTATATATACCTATTCATAAACCATTTTCAAAGTCCCCTTTCAGTGAAGAATGGCTGACTGTAAAGCTAATTAAAAGAACTCCAGCAATAGTCAAATAATGGAAGTACTGATAAGGTCCAAGGGTCTTCCCAGCCCTGATGACATCCTAACACTACTTCCTGCAGCTAAGAAGCCAGTCTTGAATGCAAAGAGGGTTTCCAAGGTTTGGCTCTTAATTGAGATACAAACAGCCTGTGTCTTTAAATAAGGTATTTCTTATTACTTAGTGATCACTTGTGATGGACTGGCATTTCTTCTACCTGTTTTAACACAATTTTCACAAAACAAAAGTCTATGATGCTAGGTAATATAGTCTCCATTTTAAAGACTAGAAAGAACCCGATGCACAGACGGTGGGGATATTGTCTGTGGTTTCTCAGACAGTAAGTGGTGGATCTGGGATATGAATGTAGCTGGTTTGGGACCACAGGCTCTCACTTCTCTTCAAGGACTGATCAGGACTCTGGGATCATTGTGAAGACAGACTCACTCTTTTGCTGGCATATGGACTATTGAGCACATATCATGTGCTCCGATTGAGCATTCTACACAAGAGACTGCCTCCTGCAGTGCAGACGCAGAGGAAAATAGTGAGTTTAGAGTGAGAAGCCTTGGATTCAGGTCCAGTTCTATTAGTTACTAACAGAGTGGGGAGATTCTTTGGCAAGTTTCTCAGCCTCCCTTAATCATTTACAGTGTTATTCCATAAGTCTTCAGGCAGAGAAAGGGACACACTCACCCAACTGTTTTTCTAAATGAATAGAAAATTCAGGGTGCACACAGCATCTGAAAGGAGACTTCTAGAGCAAAAAAGACCCACAAGAGAGTAAGAGATGAAAGGGAAGTTTAAGAAATTTAGATATAAGGAGAAAACCACACATATTCATCAATAAGAACCAAAAGAAAAGCAATCAAAAGCACTGAAACTAACAGTGACACAGAGAGTAAAATTAACATACATTTAAAATTGCCTCGATTGTTACAAAGCAATCAGTGTCAGCTTAAGTTAGATTCAGGCCATATCTACCCCCCCACCCCAGTATTTCCAAGGCTTCTCTTTAATCTAGACATTCCCTGAAGGACTGCCTTCAATTTCCCCTACCTGACCCATGTTCAATTGGAGACCTTCTAGAGTTTTGACCTAATAGTTGAAACCAGAGCATTATGGCTCTGTAGCCTGCTCTGGAACTCCAACCTCTCTAGTCATCTGTATTAGTTTTCTAGAATAACAGAACTTATGGAATGAATCAAAAGCTCTCTTTCTCTCTCTCTCTCTCTCTCTCTCTCTCTCTCTCTCTCTCTCTGTATATATATATATATTTATTATTATTATTATTATTATTATTATTATTATTATTATAAGGACTTATAGGCTGCAGTCTATCTAATCCAACAATGACTGGCAGTGATGGAAAGTCCAAGAATCCAGTCCACAAGGCTGGACATCTCAGATGATCTTACACTGGAATCCTGAAGAAGTAGGCTCTAATGCCAGTGAAGGAATGGATCTGCTAGCAAGGTGAGGGCAAACAAGCAAAGATCAAAAGCTTCCTTCTTCAATGTTTTTAAATAGCTTTCAGCAGAAGGTGTGGCCCAGATTAGAGATGTGTCTTCCCAACTCAAGATCCAAACCAAAGGCCTGCTTCCTGCCTCAAAGGTCCGGACTAGAAGTGATTTATCCACTTCAGATGAAGTAGAAACATCTGCCACATGTGTGCCCTCAAATTCTGATATAGTCAAGTTGACAGCCAAGAACAGCCATCACACCATCTATGGCATACGGTTTGCCTCAACCCTACTGGGTTAGTTTGGGTCTTTGTTGCTGTGAAGAGACACCATGATCATGGCACCTCTTATAAAGGAAAACATTTAACTGAGGATGACTTACAGTTTCAGAGTTTAGTTCATGACTGTCATGACAAGAAACATGGCAGTGTTCAGGCCGACATGGTGTTGGAGATTGAGTTCTGTATCTTGATGTAGGCAGCAGAAATGAATACCATATTAGTCCTAGCTTGAGTATCTGTGGCCTCAAAGCCTACCCCCTCAGTGGCATGTCCTCCAACAAGGCCACACCTACTCCAACAAAGGTCACATCTTCTAATATTGTCAATTCCTATGGGCCAAGCATTCAAACACATGTCTAGGGGGCTATTTCTATTTAAACCACCACATCTACTATCCCAAAGAATTCAGATGTTCAAATGCCTCTGAGCTCATAGTCTTTGGGACAGAGTATCTCTGATTCCTACCATTAGTTTAGTTTTAAGACCCAAGTCCAAACGCCAGCTCTTTTATTTTTAGCATGACAACCTGTGACAGCTATATTATCTCTGGATGCCTTTATTTCTCATCCTTGCAATACAGTTAATGATACCTGATAGCATCTATTGAATAATATGGTATCTGGAAGATAGCAAGGGTTATACATGGAATTGATATTGCTACATTATACTCTAGACCCTCTTCTTGAATCAAATCCCAGTGGACATTTCCTCCTATTGCCAATGAGTCTTTCACGGTGTGGCTGTTTCTACTATACTCCAGACACAGCTACCTTTTAGAGATTCCAGTACAAGCCACATATTCATCCCTGGGCCTCTGGACATGCTATTTCATCTGTATGGAATGTGATTCCTCTCTGTCATTCATATACATTACTCTGAAATTTTTTTCATATATTTCACGGCTTTGCTCCTGCACATTTTTACATCAGGCACTATCTCTGCCTGCCAATTTTGTAGGAATGTGTCACGTGACTTTTCTAGAATAGCCAACTCCCCCACTTCTGAGCCCTTTCAGAGTTGCAATCACTACTGTTGGTGTCCAGCCACATGCTTTCTACAGCCACCCCACACAGAGAGGCCTGTGGCCTTGCTTTGTCTGTGAGAGCAATTCTTCTCTGCAAACAGACTGGCTTTGGATCAGATTAGAGTAGCAGACAGGAACATCCAGATGAGGCAAACTTGGGGACCTGTGACCTAAGAATCTAAATTTCATGTCTAACAGGAAGCTACAGGGGAGTTTTAAGCTGAGAAACATGATTTTGCTACTGCTTTGTGGACTACAGACTGAGCAGGACCCTATCTGAAGAAGATCTCTGAAGTCTGGCTCATCCCAGTTGGTTATCAGAAAGGGAGTAAATTGTACTCTTTCTTAGGTCAAGGCAGTTATAAGTAAACAGTGTATAAACAGACGTGCAATTTATCTGTTGTATGAACATTTCACAAAGGTGGGTGCCAATGAAAAGAAGATTCAGAAACACTGATCTAGACTGTGAGAGGGGCTGTAGCTGCCTTTTTAGGACCAGCCATCCGTTGTACTTACACTGGCCTGGGATGGCCCCAGGAGCCTCCTGGATCAATAGCCCTAAAACTGCCCTGTCACCTCATGTTTCCTTGGAGCTGCGCAGACACTGACTCTTTCACCTTCTCAATGGGAAGATGGTCCAGTAAGATAAGATGGTCTATTTGCAAGTCAGCTTCTCTGAACACAGATGCTCCTGTTTGCAGAGCCTCTGGAAGTACAAGTGAAGGAAGGAAGGAAGTCACAGGAGGTACACAGGGCAGCGCAGATACTGTGCACCTCCGCGGGACCTCTCAGCCCATGCTTCACAGTTCTCTTCCTATGGAGATTCTATCTGCCTCCCACCAGATGAATCCCCGGGCTTTCATCAGAGTGTAAGAAAAAGGTCTCATCCCCTGGAAATCCTGGGTGGGCAGGTATTCTTTTGTTTGAAATGCCAATAGCTGCTATTTCTTGAGCACTTAGGGAGATACTGTACTATTTTATCTACATTTTAGTTAATACTCTCACTGCTAACACCAATTTATAGAAATATAACTAGGCTTAGGGGAGTGAAAGGGCTTTCCCGATATTAGATATCTAGTAATGGAGACCCTGCACTGAGCGGCCTTCTAACTCTTAGATTGTACATACACAGCTGTGCACCTCACCTCACTGCATCCTAGTCAACCCGCATGCATCCTTTTCCTCTAGTGTCCTCAACAACCAAAGACCCAGAGTTGGCGCCATGAGTTTTATAATCAACGCCTTTCGTAAAACTTCAGGTTATTACTTGCTGAAACTCAGCTTTGTCACAAATAAAATAGGGGCAGTAAATATCTCCCTATTGGATCAAGACAAAAATTAGGTACAACTTTTAATGTACTTACCACAGCCAATCATTCAGAAAGACTTAGTAAAACAAATACTGACCTAGAGTGACTATGAAATGCCAGATCTCATGTGTGAACAATGTAATAAAACAGCTGCCATGGAGCTGACTTAGTATGAACTTACTGTATGTTGTTGGTACTCTTTGAGTACAGGGGCTATGTATGCTTTAATATGGATTTTCTATGGAAATTCCTGGTGGTAAGTCAATATGCAACAACGTTTTGGTGAGTAAACAATAAGGTTAGCAGTTTAAACAATTTCTGACATCCAAAGTGTTAGGGATATGTTAACATGATGAGCTGACATTTATCTAACAGTAAGAAAAATACTTTTAAATGAAGAGCAAAGGAAATGTCCCTGGAGTTTACGTGGAGGGAAGCTACTGAAGCTTAGCACCACCAGTTCACAACTTCCACCAGTTTACTCGAAGCCCAAAATAGAATAACAAAATAGACCAACGCAGAAGGAGGACTATATTTACTAATACTCAAGGCATAGCGAGTGAAAGGGAAAAGTCTCTTTTCCTCTACCTTTAAGATGATGGTACTCAATCAATATTGTATGGGAGCAACCATTTATAAGCATAATTTATCTTTAACCAAAATTCATATTATTTTTAGTCAGAGTTTTCAGAGATATAACATATCTGAAAATAACGCCAATTTCATTATTCTTTTAGTTTCATTTTCTTTAGTTTCTTGGAATTCCAAAAAATTTATTATTTTCATTATATTTGTTTATTCATTCTTACACAAATATTTACAATCATCCAGGTATATAATGCTTGCAATAGTATGGTTAATAATAGGAATTATAGTATGAGGTAATTTTTAAATCATTTTCCCATAATCTCATAATTTTTGGCCTCATTGTAATTCTTGATAATCAACATACATTATTTTCATACAGTGGGTCCAAGGCTGGGAAGATGGCTTACACATGCAGCTTCTAGGGACGTTTCCTTTATATGGCATTTGCAGGTATTTTAACTACTGTTAGATAATGCCAACCTACATTAACATAGAGCACTTGCTATGCAACCATGGGGACTGGAGTTTGGGCCCCCAGAATCAACATATATGTCAGGTTGGGTACTGAGTACCACCTGGTTCCCCAGCATTCAAAAGGCAGAGAGACACTGGACCCTCAGAGAAATCTGACTAGTTAGACTAGCAGAAATGATGAGCCCTGGCTTCATCAAGAGACTTTGTCTTATCATAAGAAATGGAGCAATCAAGGAAGACACTTCTAGGCTCCAAATGCAGACGTAGATGGATGCACACACCCATACAAACATACATACACACGTACCATAGCAATTAAAAAGCATATTATTTATTTAGAAAATATTTACGCTGCTATTACTTGAAACAATTCTAGGAATCAGCTCATATCATGTAAAAATCCAGCATACCCTGTGCTTAGCACCATCATATTCATATTCTGAGAGTTATTTTTTCAATTTTTGTGAACATTTTATTGACTGTGAACAGCTTTAATCACTGTTGATTATAATTTAAAGGATAAATAAATTCTTATGCCTTTACTTTTGGAAATGTCTTCTTCCAATCAAACTTTCTAGCTTTTGTATATGTTTTAATAAAGGAAGAGAGATTTCATAAAACTATGTTTATGAAGTGCTATAGCTCCTATTGCATACTGTCAAAGTAGGGCTGGCATTTCTAGTCCATGAGTTAGCATTATTGGTAGGGAAAATGATACAATCTTTAATCTAAAGAAAACTTAGATATTATTTATTCACTGTGCCCCAGCCCCTCTCAGTGCTGGCCTCTCTCCCTAATTGCAGCCTTTATGAATACCTTTCCCACCTTGCCTTGAACTCATTCTCTACCATAAAAGGAAATCTCAGGGAATTTCAGATAGCTCTAAATATAAACGTTTCTCTTATTCTGAGCCAACTCTATTTCCATCAATTTCGTGTTCTCACTACTTGTACTGTAATCCAGCTCCTCTCCTGTCCAACCCTGTTAAACTCCTGCAAACTGCCCATGTTTCCTGATACCTCATCCCCACCTCTCAAAAGATCCCTTGAATGCAAGAGCTACCAGCTTTGAAAATGTTGATTATTTAACTCTCTCTAGGGCTCAACACAGTGCCTAAAACTAATTAAAAAAAAAAAAAAAACATGCCAAAGTGTGTTCAGGAACCACAAATTCAGTTCATGTGACTGTCACTTTAAATTATTCGATGGACACATCCTACCTAAGTGGCTAGATGCTATCTTACTATCACTTCGAAGACCTATCTTGGATTTCAGTTTCCTCTTCACCCTGGCTTTGTTTTTTTGGCAAACTGGTGATCATTCTTACATTACTTTTGGCTGAGAAGTGGCTGAGGCTGGTTTTTAAGCCACCTTAATCAGAATCAGAAGCAACCATGATGCCACAGAATTCATGGACCATTTCATGAAATCAGAGAAAGGGAAGAGTGAGCCAAGGGCAGGAAGAAGCAGAAGCAGAGTCTTCCAGTAGGAGACGTCTCAGTCTGGACCCAGAAGCACTTCTCTGTAACTTAACTCAAGTGACTCCTACACATGGCCATCCTCTAATCTAAAACTCTGGTTTGGAAAAAAATAAGTCGTGTGGCTCTATCTGGGTGAACTAAACTAAATTGTTCATTTAAATTGGTGAGCCAGGGCTAGGACTGTGAATATATGGACCTTGTAGATCATCCTTAGAAGTGAAGTAGGTATTAACAAGAGATCCCAAGTTACTGTGTTTCTAGAGCAGTGCTTTTCAACCTGTGAGTTGCAACTCCCAGAAGGCCATGGAAAACAGAAACTTGCATTACAATTCATAACAGTAGCAAAATTACAGTTATGAAATAGCAACAAAAATAATTTTATGGACGGTAGTCACCAAAACATGAGGAATTGTATTGAAGGGTCAAAGCATGAGGAAGGTTGAGAATCACTGCTTAGCAGAGTAATATTCAGAGATACTAATCTATATTTTATTTCCCTACTTTCTTCCTTGAAAGCTATCAAAGTGAGCAGACATCATATCAGGAGAAATGGGGTAAGGAGAAAAAGAGAAACAGCTGGGTGAATAGTTCTAGACTTTCCCAAATCTTAAAATCCTTAGAATTTCTCAGGAGACTATGAAAATTTCTTAGAGAATTTCCTGGAGGCTATTCAACAAGAGAGATATTTTTATATATGAAGAGTACTGAAGAAACACAAAAGGAGGATTCTCCCAGAGTTCTTAGGGGGAGAGAGATGCAAAGACCCTGAAGGAGCGTAGCTCTAAAGAGGGCAGAGGCCAACTGTTTAACCTTCACAAAAAGAACATGATTAAAACAGAAATGAAAGCTGTTTGTAATAAACAAAGAGGTAAGATTCTTGTTCTGTGGCTGTCCTCACTGATAGAGTTTCTTATCTGCTAGGCTTGAATGAGAAAAGACAGGAGCAAATGAGACCTTCAGTGTTGCTGCCACCCCACTCTGGATTTCTCCAGCAGGAGAAACCGTTTATAACAGTGGAAGCCCACCCTACTCCTTTTAAAAATGGGCACAACAGTTTTTCAAACCCTCTTGTCGTTCACAACACTCATGCTTCTTCTGCTATTCCGCAGGGCCCATGGCACAGTCCTCTGTGTGCGTCCTTGGGCTGAATCCTTCCCCCTTCTTGCACACGTCTCCTCCATTGCAGATGTGGCTCGGGCAGAAGTTCCACTGTGCTTTATCATTTGTCCAGCTGTGACTTATATTTCATAATAAATTCTGTCTAGGCTAAGCTCTTTAATTTAGCAAATAGTGATACATTGGCAGCTATGGATATGTTTCATCCTAAAGTGAAAATGAGTTGAGGGGTGGGGACCAAAGAGCCAAGCCACCCAAACTGACTCAAACTAGGGTTTAAACTGCCCTTTGCCCCCTTCACTTTTGGATCAGCGGAGCAATTGCTTTCAGAAAGGAGCTCAGTGATGGAATGAATGAGCCAGGGTGTCAGGTGAACTGGATCTATTCTTAACTGTGCTATTGAACAGGAGTGACCTTGGGCAAGTCATTTTTCACATCCAAACCTCTCTGTTCTCTACCACAAAATAAGAAAAACACCTCGCTACCTCCTTACAGAATAATGTGGGTGTAAGAATTATGCACATGTTGTTGATCAAGAAAACATGTTTTCTCTAGTAATCTGTCATCATTTTTTCTTAAGATACTGTGTTTTCATGGAGTTTCGGGTCTTTAAATATTCCTAAAAATTAGAATTTATGTATGTTTGCAAAACTTAACATAAGGACTAGGTTAAGCCAGATCAGGTGGACTTAACACAGAGACAGTACCCTCCACTATACATGAGTGTGCTAACCTTATTTACCTGAGACTTGAACGGGTGTCAAAACCAGAATTCTAAAGCCCTGCCAATCGCCTAAGGATAAAAGATAGAGGAGGACGCCACAGAAGAAACAGAGACACATGGAGATGAGGACACTGTCAAACAAGGCCAGGACTGGTGCCAACTCTGGAAATGAATTCCACTTTCTGCAGATCTGTTAGCTTTTTAAAAAATTCTTTTTGCAAAGCTTTCCAAATATATGGTAGGCTTAGAAATTTGTCCTAAGTGACTGTCTTCATCTCAAAAGGGAACACATGTCCATTTCAATGAGTATAAAAAGCTGTTCTTGCTTTTCACTAGATCTGTACTCAAAACATTGCCCTATATTTATGGCTTATCCTACTTTAAAGTACAATAAATTAAAACCAGGAGTATTCTCACTGGCCTACTAGGGCACAGAAAGTAGCATACAAGCCTAGCGAGTGGCCAAAACACTAACCAGAGTCTACTTAAAACTGTGCCCTGGAACAAACATGCTGACCTCTCTGAGTCCTGGCCCCCTCTTCTGTCCAAGAGGCTCAGTGCCACTTCTCTGTGCACAGAGGGGCCAGCACAGAAAGGATCCAAGGCAAGGAGTCTACATCCTTGCGTTAGGCCCTGGATAAGGCTGGTGGTGGGGTAAGGCGTGGGGAGGGGAGGTCTCACTGCCTGCCATTAACTATCTGTTAAGGGTATTTTTTCTTCTGTAGACTATTAGGTTGCATGCTCTGCATGTTGGAATACTGAAAACCCAGCACTGTTAGTATAAACGGGGCTAAGAGCTCAAGGTACACACCTTGCCAGTGAACCCATCAAAGCACGCATCCTACTTCTTAGCCTGTAACCCAGCTGTTCGTAACCGGTGAGTTGGGACCCCCATCCTGCATATCAGACACTTACATGACGATTCACAACAGTAGAAAAATTACAGTTATGAAGTAGCAATCAAATAATTTTATGTTTGGGGTCCACCATATAAGAAACTGTATTAAAGGACCACAGCATTAAGAAAGTTGAGAACCACTGCTATAATGCTCACACGCAAGCTGTTCTGTAGATAAAAGATGAGATTTTTTTTTCCTCACTGGATGGGGAAATTTTACTTACTGTCTCTTAAGGACCAAACACTCTTAAACACAACAATTTGTGTCAATGTTTATTTCTCTCAGAAGTGAAATATTCTTAACTATTTTCCATAACAATTATTCCAAAATACTTTCTACCTCCCAGTGAAGCAATTTTACACCAGCAAAGTGCAGAAACTTCACTTTCTCTGTACTCAGAAAAGCTGACACTGTGAACAGAGAAGTTGGCACCTGGGTAGAGCCCTCAGGGAGCAAGAGCAGCACCCTGTTCACCACTCCGAAGTGTGCCTTCTCTCCTATGGGGGACATCATTCACTCAGACAGTTTCATTTGCACTTCATTTGCATGAGGGTCAGGCTCAGGAAACCAGAATTACTACATTGAACAGGTCAGCGGGGAAGGCTTTTCCTACTAACCAGGCAGGTTCTTGTTCTCTCTGAAACACCTGTAAACTTTCTTCCCATGTTTCATAGCAGGAGTCACAGGAAGAAGCATCAAGCCTGGAGGAGTGTGAGCAGACGTCCATGTGGTTTCAAAGCAGAACAGCTATGACTGAAGCCTCATAGGACAACAGCTCTGCTCTATTTGATGGAGTTCTTAAAAATGTGGCAGTGAGGTCATTCATGGTCTCCCAGCTTCTTTCCCCCAAAACGTGCCCCAGGGCACTCACTAAGGTGGGAGAGCTCAGGGCTGGGCTGTGAGGATTGGACCTGTCAGCAGAGACATAATGCTCTTTCCTGTGCTGCTTTGTATCCATCCTCCCCAGTCTGCTGCTTCTCAGTTAGTGTCCCAACCCTGATGGAAAACACGCTAGAAAGCCCTGCCTGCCTCTGAAATACGGCCCCTAATAGCTTGTCACCGGAAGACCAAAGGAAAATGTATTTAATTCAAAGTATATTGGTATTTAAGAGCAGTCTGACACTTTAGAAGGAGAAAGGGAATGATTGTAATAAAACAGAATACAAAACAAGTCACTTTTGATTAAGGAAGGAGATGGGCTGGTTTGGAGAAAGGAACAAAAAGGGTGTGGTTAGAAGCTGACTTCCTGCAGAGGGTTCAGCTTAGGAGAGCAGAGGTAGGGAGGCCCAATGAAGGACCAGATGCCCCACAGTCACCCAGACATGAGGGTAGTATATGTTCAAAGGCTGTGTGAATAAAGAAAATCACTAGAAAATCCCACTACCTTGAGTCTTTTTTTTCTGTCCACCAAAGGACCTGAAGACTCTGAGAAGACACAGACACAATCCATCCCTCAGTTTCCAGCTTTTTATGCTGACAAGGTCAGCACGCCGTGCCCCCCCCCACTACGGTAATTATTGTTTTATAGGGCACATGGATTACTGCTTTCTCAGCAGCTCAGCATAGACCCTAAACACAGGGATGTTTCATTTCCTTCCAAAGGCCAGCCTGTTGGTGCAGGCTCCCGTTTGCTTCCCATGGTTTAGCTTCTCTGCAGAGCTCAAGCATGTCAGATGAGGGACTGTAACTTTTGTCAGTACACAGGCTGAGACTTGCTGAGAATCAAGCTGATTTTTAAGTCAAACACTATGTACATCCAAAAAAATATAGCTGATGTTAAAATTTGGCCCAAAAGAAGTGACAAGCAACTCTAAACTTGATCTGCCAACAGTGGAATTACTGCAGGCTCTTCACCATCCCTCTTGATTTTTCTCACTTACACAAATATAGTTTCAATTAAAAACTTAAAAGCAAGGTCATCTGAAACATAATTCAGTCTGCAACAACATGTGTGAACCTAGAGCTTTGGCATAAAATAGGCCATGGAGCCCTGTACACTGTACACCAGGTCAGAGAAAGATGTTCCTCAGATCTCTACCAAGGATGTTAACCATTCCTGTGCCAAGCTCACACTGTTCCCTTCTCCTTTTCCTCTGTGCTGCCAGTGTTACATCTGGATACAGCAGAAGACTAGGATATGAAACGCAACCCTCGGACAATCATTATATCTATAGTACCCTGTTCCTGGACCAAAGCGTTTAATACAGACAGGCTAAACCTGTGGATCAAGGGCGTATCAAGTGCAGTTCTTTCCTGGGACTTTTCACTTAGCCGTGAAGAAGGGAGAAGCTCTGGGCTATGGAGCTGGAAGGATGTTTAGCTAGAGTTCATGAAGGGTCCAAAAGAGCAGGGTCTGTAACAGAACAGAGTAAGGTCAACAGGAGAGGAAAAAGCAGAGGTAAGAGAGAACTGGCACAAAAAAAAAAAAAAAAAAAAATACCCAAAGACAAAGAGCTAGGACACAGAATGGCAATTTCATAAGCCCCTGAATGTCAGGACCAGCTTCCTCACTGGGCTATTATACTCTGGTTAGGTTTAGTTAGGTGAGAGCTGAATGCTCATCATTTTTCTTAGGATCCTTTCTACTGGATTTCTACCCCATACAATAGAAAATATCCTACGAATATAAAGGATAATAAACTCCAAATTTCAAAGCATACCCCTCCCCAAAGCAGATGGAATGATGTTAACTTCTCTGAATAAGAGACATGAACCACATGGTTATTCAGTGATTCTGTCTAGTTTGTATTCTTGGAAAAGAATAATGCTTGTTACACAGTAAGTTACTTCAGGGTGGTGATTTAGAGTTGCTTCAGTTCCCACAGACATTTGAAGAAAAGCTGTTTGACTTTCCCTGGGCAGAAGCCAAAGCATTCACTAATGATTCTGCAGAAAGCACAATTTATCAAGTCGGTGTGGTGAACAGCCACTGGGAAGAAAAACCAAGCCCAGGAAAGACCCAGAGACCAAAGAGAAGTCCTCTCTCAAGCTTCATCTTTAATAATCTTAACTGAGACCTTGCGAAGCATTTGCACAGGCTGGAGCAAGACATGGCTGCTCAAACACAGATGGCCTCAATCAGTGGGATTCTTCTAAGAGGCATCCCAATTGGGAATCTGAAGATGACCATCCCCTCCTAGCATAAGTACTGAGCTCTAAAATAATCACAGAGAGGAGAGAGACAGAGATAGACAGAGAGACAAGAGACACACAGATCTATATCTATATCTATATCTATATCTATCTATCTATCTATATTAGAGAGAGAGAAAGAGAGAGAGAGAGAGAGAGAGAGAGAGAGAGAGAGAGAGAGAGAGAGAGAGAGTAAGGCCTTTATTATGCTTGCCAGGAGCTACTATTTACTTCTACAACTTCCCTATGATAGGAGAGGTGAGATTGCCTAGTTTAAGAAGATAACTTACCAAACATCACCCACCTAATATGGCTGGCCCAGGATTTGAACCTATACCTAACAGGTTTATGAGTTTAACCATTATGATCCTCTGTCAGTTATTAGCCATTGTTTCCCTCCAAGGAGGCTACTATCTCCTAGTTCCTATGCCCAGACACAGGTCATTTATTGGTGCTGTCACTAGATTGAATACTCTTGAGAGAAAGGCAGATTGGTGTTTAGTTGTCTCGGCTGAGGAGAATCCGGAGCTTGGGAATACTCTAAAGCAATGAGTCTATGATGAGGGGTAATCTGATATTTGATTCTCAGCTTTAATGCTTTCCTCCTAAAAGGAGGCTAATAAATCAGAGACCTAATAGACCTTGCAGCAAGCCCTGGGAAGAGCTAAGCAATGGTTGTTGAGTCTTTGAGGTACACCTAGAAAATGTCTTCTCGTGTAGACAACAGAAATTAATTCTTCCTCTGTCTCTGTGTCTCTGTCTCTGTCTCTCTCTCTCTGGAACTTAGATCCCCCATGGTGACGCAGCCACGTGACACATACCCCATCTGCAAACACAAATACTAAACAAGCTTTGGCACAACTGGAATCGCTGTGGGAGAAAGCCAGATGCTTTGCTGCTTGACCAGGTCTTCTCAAAGGCTTGGATCTGGACTTTCATCTTATTATGAGTATAACTTGCATTACGCAGTTCTATCCTACAGACCCCAGACTCTGCATCCAGTCCATGAGGACTGTGTCAGTGCCAACATCAAACTCTCTAGGAGTTAGTAACCAGAAATGCTGCTGATTAAAACAGGAAGGCTTCCTTCAGAAATCTGTTGCAAGTGGAAATATTGTCCTCCCCCACCCAACACACACACACACACACACACACACACACACACACACACACACACACACAGTGCTCCCAGCTAGTTGTCCTTGTCCTTGGGTTAAAAGGAGGCTTGGTTGAGGCCTCTGGAGACAAAGGCATTGCCTGCTATTTGAAAGAGGGGTGTTCAGCACTTACATAGAGGAGAAACAGAGTCAGTCTTTGGGGAGCTAAAGAGTTTGGATGGAGGAAGATAGGATGCTGATGGTGATGGCTGTGATGATGACAAAATGATGTCAGAAGAAACGGTGGTGGTGGTGAATGTCACCTATGAATACAAGCACAGTGCAGCAACAGACACCCTCCTCATTGCCAAGATAAACACGAAGCAGCTTCTATTCTCAATCTAACTTCATTGCGGTGCAATTGCATCGTAAAAGAAGACAGACAGACAGATTGCATTCTTCTTCCCTCTTTGGCCCTCCAACCCTCCCGGTGTTCCTGTGCCAAGCTGGAATGAGACTGCATTGACAGGTCAAGAAGGCTAGGGTCTGAGAGTTAACGACGTGAGTTCCGTGAGTTCTGTAGAGAGGGATGTTGGGGTGATTGGGGGGGGGGGGGCACCAACGCACTTCCCAGCACCCAGCAGCCTAGCTGCTGGGCAGGAGGGACCTACTAGAGGGGAAGCTAAGGTAGGAGGCTTAACAGTTCTGACCAGAACCTCAAAGCCGGAGAGGCCAAGCAGACAGGGAAGAAGAGGTGGGGCAGACGGCCAGGAAAAAAGACTCTTTTACCTGACCAGGTGCAGCAGCGGGAGCAGCTGCTGGGAGGGATGCCTCCGCGCTCCGTCCCGAGCCAGAGCGGTGAAGCGGTCGCTGTGCCTTTCCCCCGCCGAGGCCCCGCCCCCAGCCGCAAGCTCCTCCTCCCTAGCACGCGCCTGCCTGACAGGCTGTTTGGGGGAGGTGTGCAATGAACTGATAGACAGCCATCTCAACCAATGGAAATGTGTAGCGGCCGAACCAGAGGCTGGGAAGGCGGGGAAAAAAAACGCAGCGCCAAATTAACTGACCAAGTGCGGTTCCTGGCAGGACTGCTGAACGGTCACTGCGTGGCTTGGGACCTGACCGCTGGGTCAAACACGGTAGTCTTTGGGTTAGGTCTAAGTGAACGGCGCAGGCGACAACCTGTCCTCGGAGGCAAGCCCCCTTGCTTGCTGGCTGCGGGCTGCGTCCCAGGGTGCACGCTTGGGACTGGCTGGAAGTGATGGGGGAGGGAAGCTGGTGGCCTCAGCTTTCTCAAGGTTTTCTAGCTTTAGAGACCTGGCCAGGCCTGGTGGTGATACTGGTGATACAGATACTGTATCATAGTCTAAAATTGATAAAAAAATAAAACAGAAGAAAGAAAGAAAAGAAAGAAGGAAGGAAGGAAGGAAGGAAGGAAGGAAGGAAGGAAGGAAGGAAGGAAGGAAAGAAGGAAAGAAGGAAAGAAGGAAAGAAGGAAAGAAAAGAAAACTCAATAAAAACCAAGCCTTTACCTTAGTCCTCTAGACCCGGGTCTTTGCCCAACCTCCCAGCTGCCTCCAAACTGATCTTCTAAATGACTCAAAAGCTAAATCGGTTTAAGCAGAAAAATGTTCGGACCTCAGCAATGCAGAAAAGGGGGACTGAGTCAAGGAGCCTAGGTCTTGCAAGACTGCGACACTGTTTGTGTGACTCTTGCATAGCTGAAGTTCCTTGCAGTCACTATTACTGTTGCTAACTCATTACAGACCTTCAGACCCAGACACACTGTTTTGTTCCAAATAAAGGTCTAACTACTGATGATTACAGCTCAAACCAGGAAATCTTTCCTAAGAGGATTAGAGGTCTAAATGACATTGAGATGTGGTATGTGATTTGGGGATCTGTTCCAAGTAGGTAGGCAGGAAAGGGCATTGCCTTTAATCCACTCCCACATAAATACAAAATCCACCATCTGGTACTTAAAAACAGAATGTTATCCCTAGTAGTAGAAAATGATGGGAATGAAAATATTTGAGAAGGTATAGAGTGAATTTTCCTTTGAACTTTTTTTATAGTTTGTGAGAACTCTGGTTTACTCTTAAAATATTAGCTAAATGCTAATAGATGCGAGATGGGCGAATAGATGATAGACAAATAGAGCTATTCATATTCCTCTTCAACCCTCATATCTATCTGAAGTGAATTCCACAAACAGATATGGAAATTTAGTCTTTGAGAGATAAAGTAATTGTGTAACCAGAGTTCACACTAAATCAGTATCTCAGTAATTATCACACTAGAAGAATAAAATGTATTAACATCATTTTCCCCTTGGAAATATATATATATATATATGTATGTATATATATATATATATATATATATATATATACATATACATATATATGTATGTATGCATGTATATTTTTTTTCCCGAAAACTATCCTAGTGGGACCTAGTTTCTCTATGCCCAACTCCTTCAAATTGCAATATTCAAAGCACTTCCAATACACAAGCATCACCCCTAAGATGTGTTAGGAGTATTTGCAAGCCAGCTTTGCTCATAAGAGGGGCTATTACTTGATATTAATGGAAAGGAAGTACATATTTCCAGGGCTTGACCCCAGATAGTTGCTAATTGATGTCGGAATTCTTTAAAGCACCCTGACAAAATAATTTCTCGGCTATGAGAAATGAGTCCTACGAAGATTTTTTTTTTTTTTAAAACAGAGCTTTAATAATCCAAAGTCTTCAACCAGTTTTGTTTTAACAAAGTTCTAAAGAGATTTCTAAATCCTGTTGTGACCTTTCTTCAACTCCACAAATGCTGTTCTTGTCTAAGGAAGGCAGGAGGAGGGAGAAGGGAGGAGATAGTTTATCAGTTGTCTGTTACAATGACAACATATTTTAGATAAAAATCTCAGAGGTGATAGGGCTAGAGAGATCACTCAACAGTTAAGAGCTCTCTGTGCTCTTCTTGCAGAGGACGGTTCAGTTCCCAGTGCAACCGCCACACAACTCCGTTCTTGAAGTTCCAGCACCCTCTTGTGTTCTCTACCCGAACTGCATGCACATGGTGTACATACATGCAGGCAAAGTGCTCTTACATGGAAAGGAATTGGCCATCGGGGGAGGAGAGGCCCTTGGGCCTGAGGGTGTTAGAGGCCCCAGTAAAGGGAAATGTCAAAGTGGGAATATGGGAGTGGGTGGGCGGGTGGGTGGGAGGTGGAATTCCCTCATAGAGGCGGGGGAGGGGGAGGGGATAGAGGGTTTCGAAAGAGGAGACCTGGAAAGGGGGAAACATTGGAAATGTAAATAAAGTATCAAAATATTTAAAAAAAAAAAAAAAGGAAAGAAAGAAGCCAAACTCTGTATATGACTCTATAACATGTATTTCCATTAAACTTAATTGAAAAGAAATAAAATATTCAATATTTCAGGGAAAAGAAACTATTAGAGCAAAGGGAGAGGAAAGCATACAGTGCACAAATTTCCTCATAATCCTTTTATTACCACCAACTGCAGGCAAAACTACTGTCCACAGGTCACAATGGATTAATTCCATTTGGGAAAAATAACCACCCTCTTTCTTCAGGGACAGAGAAAAATCTTAAGCCAGATTTTATACTCAGATGTGACCTAAAATTATCAAAGTTTCTATGCCTTGCTACTCTTTTTTTTTAATGTGGTAATTTTAAAACTATCTATATCTATCTATCTACCTACCTACCTACCTATCCATTATCTATGGGGGGGGGGAGAGAGAGAGAGAGAGAGAGAGAGAGAGAGAGCCAGCCATGTGTGTGAGAGTGCCTAAAGAGGCCAGGAGAGGGCATCAGCCCCCTCGCCCCAGAGCTGGAGTTAGGGGTAGTTAGTTGTGAACCATCTGACGTGAGTACTAGGACTGGAACTCACATCCTCTGGAAGAGCAGCAAGTGCTCTTAATTGCTGAGCTTGGCCTTCAGCCCCTCTACCATAAAAGAAACTAAGGATATAATTGTTTGACTACTAAGAGTTTTCTTTTTACGAATAAGGTAAATAGGTCAAGTTACTCAAATGCCCTTTCTTCGTGCTTATCCCACTGTCCTCACTGAGGGCTGTAGATCTATTGTTTCCTCCACATATATCCTTTTATTACATCAAACAACAACAAGCACGCACAGGCCACCTGACTACAGACTCTTAGAAGAACAAACCGTCTTCTTCCTACAGGAATTCATTGTCTCCAGTTTGTCACTATCCCTCACAGGTCCTTGTATTTTATTATAAGTTACCTACTTTGTGTACACACACACACACACACACACACACACACACACACACATGAATATGAACATTGGTACTCTTGTCTGAAAGTTCTCCAAACCCAGCAGGGAACGCAGAGTTGGGAAATAGCTGGAAACATCCTCCTTGGTTGCCAGGACTCACCTTTGCAGTTGCGACCAATCAGAAACAAGGTTTGTCAGGGAAGGGAGACTGTAGAATTGGTGTCTGGATATAAAGGGCCCGCAGGAACGATGAGGTTCTGGCAGAGGATACTGAGAGGTCTACCGGGAAATAGAAGAGCACCAAAGAGCTCTTCTAGAAAAAATAGATTTGTTCATTTCCTTCGTCAGGAATGATAGCATGGCAAATCGTTCTAGACAGAGCTCAATATGTTATCCCACTAATGTGGTCCAGCCCACATTGCTCAGCCGCTCTCACCTGTTTCTGCATCTGACACTGACCAGGAAGGACAAAGATGTGCGACAGTCTGCAAGGTTGATTTTACATTGATTTCAATCCCCAGATAAACTATGTATGGGGGAGAAAGGCCATCCAGAAGGATTATTAATCATGAAACTGATGACCGCACCCCCCTGAAATGTAGGACACTGATGGAACAGCTAATTTCCAAGAAGCTTTCTCCTCATTTGCCCTGAGCTGGGTAATCAGCTTTTCATTTCAATACCCGATAAATCCGACTCCCCGCTGTAGGTACACCATAGTATGGACACTGTTCTATGGAACGACAGTTCTCATCATCTCTGTAGTCTTTGACACACATCAAAATGGCAGCCTTGCCAATGTGTCTAGGATTCCAGACACAGGAAATCAAGGCTTTGTGCTTCAACATTGTCACTTCCTGTGGGTTTGTAACTGGAAAAAAGATTGACTGGGTTGTGGAAGGTCGGAATCCAAATAGCATCAGTACTTGGAGCATGGGTGGCTCACTGCCTTGGAAGGACTTCTTCTTTTCTGTCGTATCATTCAGGATTATTTATTCACTACACATCTGAAGAGGATTTAAATGACAAATTACGCTTGTAACATTGTGATGTGTTGGTGAACATTGTGGAGGCTGGTAAAATGTTTGCAGACTGACAAGATCCTTTTTTCCTTTTTTTTTTTTTTTTTTTTTTTTAATAAACTAGCCCACAGAAATCTTTAAAAATATCGTCAGTGCTACCAGAGTTAACATATGGAGAAATTACACTCACAGAGCCCCAGAGTTAGTGCATTTATGCTGTTATTTTGGCCAAAGGAACAAAAACCTGCATCTTAAACTGAAAACATGAAGTCACCCAGTAATTCCCTGAAAGTGCTTAGCTTCTACTCCACAGGACACATCACAGCAATTATACTTCCCTTGAATATAGGTGAGCAGAAAGGAATTGTGAGGGAGTTGTGCCAAGAGACAAATTCTAAGCAATGACAGCAGGATTTCTGTTCAGTAAGATCCCAGTGACTTGCCATTAGCTGGCAAGAGAGAGGCCTGTAGGGTTGCCTTGTCGAAGAGTCATTTATTAGTCACAAACCCCACAGGGCTGTACCCCTGAGGGCAGAAGAGAGAGAACAGCAGGCTCCAAACCACCTGCTTTGTGGTGAACAACTGAGAGATGATGGGAAGGGAAAATATCTCCCACTGAGACTGGGGCAGAGTTGCAGACAATGCAGCCTAATCATGTTCTGTAAATGAGCCTAGAACTGTCACAGTCAATGGAGTCAGAGCCCAAAGCAGCAGGCTCTGCAGAGGACAGCTGCAGCCTCCAACAGAAGTAAAACAAATTTAAAATCCCTTCTCATTATGACAGTATCACACAAACACTGTATTTTGAAACATACAAGAAACAAAAATTTATGATAATCCCAGCATTGAGTCAGCAAGTATTTCCTGAGACACTTTTAAATACAAGGCTCTTTTCTAGATCATGGTGGTAGAGAGGGCACTAACAAGCTCTCTTTCTGCTTGAACTTCAGAGGAAACCCAGGTGAACAATGTGAGCACACAGAGGTGTACCAGCAGGAATGAGGAGGCTCTCATTGAGGATACTGAGACATATACAGAGAAATAAAATCACTTCAGAGTACCAGAGAGGGAAAAAAGAATGTGCTCCATGAAAGCAGAATAAAAGAGAACCTGGGCAGACCCAGCAGATGGGGCTGGGAGGAGCAGGGGTCTGAGAGAGGCTTCCTGGGGGGACGGTGACCCTGAAACTGAGATCTAAGGAACTGATCCGTCAAAAGAATGGTGGAGAAGCAGCCGGGCAGAAAAGACAACACGCAAAAAAAGCTTCTTGGCTTTATGAGATTCAGGAGAAAACCTAAACTGTATTGAAGAACTGAGAAAAGTCAGTGTGAATAGCTTCAAGGTAGCTTCAAGACGCTCAAAGGGGAGGGTGCACATGGACTAGAGAGGTGAGCAGGTCAGACTGCACAGGACACTGTCAACATTCATGTAAGTCCTTCAGATGCCCCCGCTTATATAAATAAACATGTATAACGTGTATACATACATACATGTATATGCACATGTGTTGTACGCACACATAAATACACAGAGATATATGCATATAACCGTTACCATCACACGTTTTTCTCAGGAAAGCATACAGCAGCTAATGTGCTTGCATTACTCCAGTGTCAGTTTCATTTCACGCCTACCAGCATTCATTATCTTTTCTTACATTAACATTTAATAAGGAGAATTATCACTTAAATTTTGACACAGGGAATAAATATTATCCCCTCCTTTTTTTCTCACTTCACAGAGAGGACTTCCTGCTTACTGAACAATAAACAATATGGTTGACATGCGAGTTACAGCAGTGGGAGAGCCTGTGGAAAGCATCCTTTACCAAGAGACGTAGTCTACCCAACTTCACTTCCTACTCATCCCAGAACAGGGGCATTGACATGTGAAGCAATCCATCAGATTAGTGTTAGGTACCAGTCTTAGTTCAATTTGACACCTAAGGTTCATTTTCTCCTGGTATACACAGGTATAGATAGGGAAAGAAAAAAAGTGTTCTGAGAGTGATTGAAGTTTGCAAAAAAGAGCCAGGTCTGTGCCTGATAGGAAACAGGCTAACATGAAGGAAGTAAGGGCCTCTACAGCTCATGCCAAGA
This sequence comes from Uromys caudimaculatus, assembly GCA_028551405.1. NCBI lineage: Eukaryota > Metazoa > Chordata > Mammalia > Rodentia > Muridae > Uromys > Uromys caudimaculatus. Next base: position 60,814,406 of record CM052701.1, read on the forward strand.
TAAAGCAGGAACCCCTGAGAAGATGCGGGAGTAGACAGAAGCAGTTTAGATCCAAAGTAGACAGCTCCACCATTCTGCCTGAGGAGAACTGTGCTCAACCTTGCATCTATGTGCTAAGACTCACTGGCTTCCCATCTATCCTTGAGTCCATTCTGTGTGACAGAATGTGGTACAGAAAGTGTGTCAGTGACTGAGGATGTGCGCATGGGGCTCATGCATACGTTGTAGACGATCAGTTTCTTCTGGGAATGGAATCACATAGGAGGGCTCACAAAAGTCACATCTATAGAGAGGACTGGGTTGCAAATGTGGAGAAGGGAGAATTACCTACTGTCATCCATGTAGACTCGAGAACATTGACAGTGGTGGTCAGAAGGGACCCAGTCCAGAATCTGCTGCATCAATGCTGGAGTGAGGGTTTACTAGAGATGTTTCTGATCAAGCAAGTTCAGAAAGATTGAATGCCCACCAACCACTAAGCCTATCCTGTTTTATTCCTGTGTAATCTTGTTTGGCACACAATAAAGTGTTCATCCTGCATAATTTACAGTTCCAGCTCACTAGATGAGATGGTGGGACTACCCTGTCTTGGGGTCTACCCTGGAGTTCTCTTCTTTTGTCTGTGGGCCTCCGCGTCATATTGCAGTAGCACAGCCAAGTATGGCTTTTGTAGACGTCTGCCCAGGTAGCCAGAAAGGATGCAAGTACAGAAGAGGTCACCGCACTTTAGAGAAAGCTTTCCTTTGAGATTCTAAAACTCTATATTATTTATGAGCAATGGGCTTCATATTTGCACTTTATGTTGGACTCCACACGTTTTGTAGAAGATCTAAGTCACATCTTGTCACTAAAAACCTTGTTTCTAAATTGAAAAAAATTAAACTTTAGATGATCAATTATAACTATGGTTAGAAGAAGGTGCTCAAAACTCCGACCCACAATTGTCCCTGTCTGAAAGAACTGCAGGGATGGAAATGGAGAAGAGCCTGGGAAAAGGAGGTCCAGCGACATGCCCGAAGTGGGATCCAGCTCAAGGGGAGGTCCCAAGGCCTGACACTGTTACTGAGGCTTGGTGTGCTCACAAAAAGGGACCTAGCATGACTGCCCTCCTAAAGACCCAACAAGCAGCTGAAAGAGTCAGATGCAGATGTTTGCATCCAACCAATGAACAGAAGCTGCTGACCCCTGTGGTTGAATTAGGGAAAAGCTGGATGAGGCTGAGGAGAGTGACCCTGTTGGAGGGCCAGCAGTCTCAATTAACCTGGACCCTGGAGATCTTTGACCCTCGACCACCAACCAGGCAGCATACACCAGCTGATATGAGGTCCCCAACACATATACAGCAGAGGACTGCTGGGTATCAGTCAGAGAAGATGCACCTAACCCTCTAGAGTCTGGAGGCCCCAGGGGGCTAGAGGTCTGGTGGGGGCGGGGGGAGGTGGGGACATCCTTGTGGGGACATCCTCGTGGAGACGTGACGGAGAGGAGGTATGAGATGTGGAACAGTAGGAGGGTGGACCAGGAGGGGAATAAAATCTGGAGTGTAAAAAATAGAAAAAGAAAATACGAAAAATAAAAATGCTTAGAAAGAAAAAAAATTATGTCTTATCTCTGGTTTGACTAACAGTAAGATTTCTGAGATATAATGTCTTTTAACACTTCAATTTCCTCATCTATGCCTATATTATAGTTTGATTTTTTTCTAAATGTATAGCTATAATGTGGCAAAGCACTTACCCTTCTGTGACACAGTGTGCAAAAAATAGAATCAACAACTATGGGTATACATGTTTTCATTTTATGTGTATCTTTTACTACTTAATGAACACTTCCCTTCCCTCTAGTTCAGTCAGAGTAAATAATTTGTCACATGGTAAAAGCTGGTCTCTGTGTGTGACTCATGTCTGATTTCTATGCCTCTATGCCTCCTTAGCCTGTACACACTATTCTCTAGTCATGACTGCTGAGGTCTTCCCCACAGAATTCCTTCCATTTACGTTTGTGTCTATGCAAAGGATATGTATCTTAGCTATAAAACTTTATAAAAAAAAATAACTGTTTGGGGTCGACTCTGAATTGTCACACCACTTCTTCCCTTACCCTTGCCATGGCCATCCTATCACAAGTCAACCTATCATCACCAAGCCTAAATACTATTCTAGCGATGTGGTGAGTGACATTTCTGGTTACTCATATCATACACAAAAATATGTAAATCCAGATATGGAAGCTTCACTTAAGATAGGAATGGGAAAGGCTGGGTAGCAACAATTTTCTGCACAAGCATGACTCAAGTTCAAATTCCCATAATCCATGCCAAGCCATCCAGCCATCCAGTCATCCAGCCATCCAGCCAACCAACCAACCAACAACACTAAAATGGGCAGGCATATGGCAGGGCTTGCTGGTGGCTATGCTAGCTCCAGGTCCCGTGAAAGGAACTGTTTCAGAAGGAAAAGGAGGAATGTGATAGAGGAAGACACTCAGCCCCCTTCTTTGCCCTTGCACAAACAGACATACACACTTCATACAGGATACATACTCTGAATACTCATAGAATGTATATGTAAGCGCTCATACACAAAACATCCAAATAAGATGTCAAAATAGAAAATCAAGCTTAATGACCTAAAACATCTTAGGAGTGTGCTGATGTCTATATCTAGATTAAACTGTATATGAAGAACAAAGAAGGATGAATGGGCAGAGGAATGGATAGAGGTAACATCTTTAATAAGGCAAAGAAAGTAAAATGTTTCCTTAAAAAAAAATCTTGTGGTAGAGACATGGGTGCTCTTTGGAACGTGTGTGTATGCACTTGAAAAAAATGAAAAAATGATGCCATTAGTATACTGTTCACTGGAATTATCTGGTAAAAATAAGGAAATGCAATAAAATTAAGATTCTTGTCTTCATGTAGGAATATAAACTCTGACAATACTGAGCCTGAATGCTCAAGGGTGGATAGAGGTGGCATAAGCTGCTTTTGCAATGAAAATCATCTCACAAGGTCACCTTAACACTTCCTAGTCTGTTGCTCTGTATCCTCCTGGGGTCAGGTTTCTCAAATGACCCCCACAGACATTTGAATTTCAACCCCCTACTGTAAATATATATGTGCCAGTAGGATGGTTATGGAATTATTAACTCCATAATTCATTTCCAGAGATTTTTTAAAAAACATGAAGTCTTTAAAGTTCTCAGAAATACCAATAAATTTATTAAATTATATGTAAAGTATGGTGCCAATGGCCCTATGATTCTGGGAAGACAGCTCATATATTTTTATTGTTTTTTCCTTTTAAGAGATCCATGATTCAAGGATGAGAACCACCATATGTTAAGTACAGTAATAGATTTTAAATTCTTCAAATTTTAAAGTACTGTCTTCACATAGTCAATCAAGTGTACTCTTATTCTTGTTGCTTTTGTGCCTTCTCAAGACATGTGTCTATGAGTGTGAGATGTGTAAGAAACAGGGGAAGGTCGTGAGGAAGGGAGAGGAGGGTCCAGACGGTAAGATAAGATTGATTGAAGGCAAAGGACTAAGTGTAGTATACCGCCAACCTCCATGGCCCTGGAATGAGTGGTCTTCTCATTTGCACACTCAAAGGCTAGTGACTTTTGCTTTCCTACTTCTCAGGCTATATTAAATCTCACTTTTGTTAGTGGTAATCCTCCAGACATGCCCATTTCACTGCTACTAGCTTCTTTACATTTAAGTTCAGCTATAAAGCTTTAGTCTGGAATCCTACATAGGTGGTTCAGATCCAATAAAAAACTTATTATAGCACAGGGAAAGAGCAACCCTCCCAGGAGTGTGGACAAGCCTGTGATCAGGGGGTAAGGCCAGTACCTCTGTTCAGAGGGACCTCCCCGGAACCTCCAGGACACATGGACCTACAAGCAGTCTGGGACAGGAGCCTTCCAATCTCTTCTGTGGCCTGGGACAACAGTCTGTGCCACAGAGCTTCATAACCAAATAGCACAGAGAGAAGGCTACCCTCCCAGGAGTGTGGACGAGCCTATGACCAGGGGTAAGGTCAGCACCTCTGCTCAGAGAGATCCACCCAGAACCTTCAAGACACAGGGACTGAGGAGTGGCCTTCTGGTTTCCTTCTGAGGCCGGGGAGCTGATCCTGTGACACAGGGCTCCATACTCAGTGCCAGGAGAGAGTTGGTCTCCCCGGTGTGCCGACACACCTTTGAACACAGGAAGACCACCACTTCTGTTCAAATTCCTCAATCAAGAGGGACCCTCGCAGAGCCATCAGGACACAGGAATCAAGGAACATCTGGAGACAGGACCCTTCTGATTTCTGTCTGCACCCCAGAGCTGACCCTGTACCACAGCTCTCCAAACCCAAATTCCTCTCAGAGAGAGCTGGTCTCCAAGGAGTACTAACAAAAAGGCTTGCAGGAGGGACAAGCCACAGTCAGAGAGAGAGCAAGATCAGCTAACACCAGAGATAACCAGATGGCAAAAGGCAAGGGCAAGAAAATAAGGAACAGAAACCAAGGCAACTTGGCATCATCAGATCCTAGTTCTCCCACCACAGCAAGCCCTGGATACCCCAACACACCAGAAAATGAAGACTCAGATTTAAAATCACTTCTCATGATGGTGATAGAAGACTTTAAGAAGGAAATAAATAACTTCCTCAAAGAAATGCAAGAGAATACAGGTAAACAGCTAGAAGCCCTTAAAGAGGAAATACAGGAAAACACAATCAAACAGGCAAAGGAAATGAACAAAACCATCCAGGATCTAAAAATGGAAATAGAACAATAAAAAAATCACAAAAGGAGACAACTCTGGAGATGGAAACCCTAGGAAAGAAATCAGGAGTCATAGATGCAGGTATCACCAACAGAATACAAGAGATAGAAGAGAGAATCTCAGGTACAGAAGATACCATAGAAAACATTGACACAACAGTCAAAGAAAATGCAAAATGCAAAACGCTCCTAACCCAAAATATCCAGGAAATCCAGGACACAATGATAACACCAATCCTAAGAATAATAGGTATAGAAGAGAGTGAAGATTCCCAACTTAAAGGACCAGTAAATATCTTCAACAAAATCATAGAAGCAAACTTTCCTAACCTAAAGAAAGAGATGAACATAAACATTCAAGAAGCCTACAGAACTCCAAATAGATTGGACCAGAAAAGAAATTCATCCTATCACATAATAGTCAAAACACCAAACGCACAAAATAAGGAAAGAATATTAAAAGCAGTAAGGGGAAAAGGTCAAGTAACATATAAAGGCAGACCTATCAGAATTACACTAGACTTCTCACCAGAGACTATGAAAGCTAGAAGATCCTGGACAGATATCATACAGACCCTAAGAGAACACAAGTGCCAGCCCAGGCTGCTATACCCAGGAAAACTCTCAATTACCATAGATGGTGAAAACAAGATATTCCATGACAAAACCAAATTTACACAATATCTTTTCACAAACTCAGCCTTACAAAGGATTATAGATGGAAAACATCAACAAAAGGAGGGAAACTACACCCTAGAAAAAGCAAGAAAGTAATCTTTCAACAAATCCAAAAGAAGATAGCCACATAAACATAGAAATAACATCGAAATTAACAGAAAGCAACAATCACTATTCCTTAATATCTCTTAACATCAATGGACTCAATTCTCTAATAAAAACACATAGACTAACAGACTGGATACATAAACAGGACCCAGCATTTTGCTGCATACAGGAAACGAAACTTAGGGTTAAAGACAAACACTACCTCAGAGTAAAGGCCTGGAAAACAATTTTCCAGGCAAATGGTCCCGAGAAACAGGCAGGAGTAGCCATTCTAATATTGGATAAAATCAACATTCAAGCAGAAGTCATCAAAAAAGATAAGGAAAGATACTTCATCCTTATCAAAGGAAAAATCTACCAAGAAGAACTCTCAATTCTGAACATCTATGCTCCAAATGCAACGGCACCCACATTCATAAAAGAAACTTTACTAAAGATCAAAGCACACATTGCACCTCACACAATAATAGTAAGAGACTTCAACACCCCATTATCATCAATGGACAGATCTTGGAAGCACAAACTAAACAGAGACACAGTGAAACTAACAGATGTTATGAACCAAATGGATTTAACAGATATCTATAGAACATTTCATCCTAAATCAAAAGAATATACCTTCTTCTCAGCACCTCATGGTACCTTCTCCAAAACTGACCATATAATTGGTCACAAAACAAACCTCCACAGATAAAAGAAGATTGAAATAATCCCATGCCTCCTATCAGATCACTACAGATTAAGGCTGGTCTTCAATGGCAACAATAACAACAGAAAGCCCACATACATATGGAAGCTGAACAATGCTCTACTCAATGATAACTTGGT
>CM052701.1:60829938-60878528 GCA_028551405.1 Uromys caudimaculatus
ACTCTAATCAAGCAAGTGAAAGATCTATATGACAAGAACTTCAAGTCTCTGAAGAAAGAAATTGAAGAAGACCTCAGGAGATGGAAATATCTCCCATGCTCATGGATTGGGAGGATTAATATAGTAAAAATGGCCATCCTGCCAAAAGCAATCTACAGATTCAATGCAATCCCCATCAAATTTCCAACTCAATTCTTCATAGACTTAGAAAGAGCAATTCTCAAATTCATTTGGAACAATAAAAAAACCCAGGATAGCAAAAGCTATTCTCAAAAACAAAAGAACTTCTGGGGGAATCAGCATCCCTGACCTCAAGCTGTACTGCAGAGCGGTAGTGATAAAAACTGCATGGTATTGGTACAGTGACAGGAAGGTAGATCTATTGAATAGAATTGAAGACCCAGAAATGAACCCACACACTTATGGTCAGTTGATTTTTGACAAAGGAGCTAAAACTATCCAGTGGAAACAAGACAGCATTTTCAACAAATGGTGCTGGCTCAACTGGCGGTCAACATGTAGAAGAATGAGAATTGACCATTCCTATCTGCCTGTACAAAGTTCAAGTCCAAGTGGATCAAGGACCTCCACATAAAACCAGATGCACTGAATCTAATAGAAGAGAAAGTGGGGAAAAGTCTCAAACACCTGGGCAGAGGGGAAAAGTTCCTGAACAGAACACCAATGGCTTATGCTCTAAGATCAAGAATCGACAAATGGGACCTCATGAAATTGCAAAGCTTCTGTAAGGCAAAGGACACTGTCAATAGGACAAAACAGCAACCAACAGATTGGGAAAAGATCTTTGCCAATCCTATGTCTTATAGAGGGCTAATATCCAAAATATACAAAGAACTCAAGAAGTTAGACTCTAGAAAACCAAATAACCCCATCAAAAAATGGGGAACAGAGCTAAACAGAGAATTCTCAACTGAGGAAATTCGTAGTGCTGAGAAGCACCTAAAGAAATGTTCGACATCCTTAGTCATCAGGGAAATGCAAATAAAAACAAGTCTGAGATTCCACCTCACACCAGTCAGAATGGCTAAGATCAAAAACTCAGGTGACAGCAGATGCTGGAGAGGATGTGGAGAAAGAGGAACACTCTTCCACTGTTGGGATTGCAAGCTGGTACAACCACTCTGGAAATCAGTGTGGCGGACCCTCAGAAAAATGGACATAATACTACCTGAGGACCCAGCTATACCACTCATGGGCATATACCCAGAAGATGCTCAAACATGTAATAAAGACACATGCTCCACTATGTTCATAGCAGCCTTATTTATAATAGCCAGAAGCTGGAAACAACCGAGATGTCCCTCAGCAGAGAAATGGATACAGAAAATGTGGTACATTTACAGAATGGAATACTACTCAGTTATTAAAAACAATGACTTCATGAAATCTGCAGACAAATGGATGGAACTTGAAAATATCATCCTGAGCGAGGTAACTCAGTCACAAAATAACGAACATGGTATGTACTCACTGATAACTGGATATTAGCACAAAAGTTCAGAATACCCAAGTTTCACTTTACAGTAACAACTGGACTGAGACTGATGTGCCAGATGAGGAGTTGGAGAAGGGACTGAAGGAGCGGAGGGAGTTTGCAGCCCCATGGAGGGAGCAACAGTGTCAACTGGCCTGACGTCCCCCCCCCCCCCCAGTCCTCCTGGAGGCTGGATCACCAACCAAAGAATACACATCGAGGGACCCATGACTGGGACCACATATGTGGTAGAGGAGGGCCTCGTTGACCATCAGGGGGAGGAGAGGCCCTTGGGCCTGAGGGTGTTAGAGGTCCCAGTAAAAGGGAATGTCAAGGTGGGAATGTGGGAGTGGATGGGCGGGTGGTGGGAGGTGGAATACCCTTATAGAGGCGTGGAGGGGGAGGGGATAGGGGGTTTCCAAAGAGGAGACCTGGAAAGGGGTAAACATTGGAAATGTAAATAAAATATCAAAAAAATTGATTTCATATAAAAGATGTATTCAGACCTCTAGTTCTTGTTTTCCTTTGTATTTAATCTTCAATAATTCAACCGCTCCAAAAAGTTGTTGTGCTGGAGGTTATAGCAGATATCATGAGAAGACTATGTACACCTTTGACTCTCGTTCTTTGTGTTTTCTATTTATCTCCCTTGTATTTTAACTAGTCTGCTACTTATCCATACATATTAACAGGTTCATCGGCTATGGCTAACATTTGTTGAAAAGCTGACATTCTGCCAGCCACTATACTTATTGGCGGAGACATCCTTTTTTTTTTTTTTGGTTTTTCGAGACAGGGTTTCTCTGTGTAACCCTGGATGTCCTGGAACTCACTCTGTAGACCAGGCTGGCCTCGAACTCAGAAATCCACCTGCCTCTACCTCCCAAGTGCTGGGATTAAAGGCGTGTGCCGCCACTGCCCGGTTTTCCTTGTATATTTTTGTTTTGTCTCCTAAGAATGCAAAGTTTTAACTCCCTTTTATCCAGGTCATTTCTTAGAGTTCCCTTGAAGGATGAGATAACGTCCTTGGTTAAAAGCCAGGTGTTCATCCTTACTATGCTTATAACCAAATGGTCGTTCTGCATGCCTACTGTGTTCTTCCTGCAACTAGCTCACTGTGTGGCCAGGCTTCCATTGTGGGGCTTTATGTTGCATCCACATGACTTTGAAGAGCTGTGCAAGATCTAGAGAAGCTGTTTAAATAAGCACGAAGCTTCTGCTTCAGCTGTCAGCAATAAAGTCCTTTGTTCCTCAGGAATATCTTGTCTTCTGCCAACATCTTGCTGCAGGTTAACTTGTTACAGATGCTGCCGGCGTACATCCTGATAATGTTCTGTATATTGATGACCACATCTAGTCCCAATAAAATCTATTAAAATTAACACAGCTAAGGAGTTGGGGAAATGGCTCATTGATAAGGTCCATGTCATGCAGGGATGAGGACTTGAATTCAGACTCTGAAGAACTGACATAAAAAGTCTGGTGCAGGCACATATGCCTACAATCTACAGTGCTAGGGCTAAGGGCAGAAACAGGAGGATCTCAGGGCCCACTGGACAGTGAGTCTGGCCCTATTGGTGAGCTTCAGGTTCAGTGAGAGACCTTATTTCAAAAAGTAAAGTGGAGAGATGGCTTAGCAATTAAGAGCATTGAATTTTATTGCAGAAGAGGGTTCAACTCTCAGCTTCTACAGGGCAGCTAACAACCTTCTCTACCTCCAGTCCCAAGGGATCTGATGCCCTCTTCTGGCCTCCATGGGCACTGCATGCATGTGATGCACAGATGCATCACGGTTGGTTTCTGTTTCAGTATCTCACCCGTTTCTGCCTTGACTTTAATCAGTGGTAGAGCGCGACCTGAAAGTGTAAGCTGAAATTATCCTTTCCTCCCCCAGGTTTCTTCTTGTCATGCTGTTTTATAAGAGCTTTAAAAACCCCAAGCCACCGGCAAAAACATTAAAGGAGAACAGGCTTACATCATGGTAGGGAGACATGGCAATGGGAAGGGACCCCAGGGAGGCAGAGCTGGTAGCTGGTTGGTCACATTGCATCCACACTCAGGAGGTAGAGAGAGGATGGAGAAGAGGGAGTGGAGCCGGCCTATGAAACCTCAAAGCCACCTCCTAGTGACACACTTCTTCCAGCCAGGCTCCACTTCCTACAGGTATTTACAATCTCCCAAGACAGTGTAGCCAGCTGGGGACCAAGTGCTCGACACACAAGACTATAGGAGATATTTCACACTCAGAACCACAGCTTCCTGTCCAGGCCCTCTAAGCGTGGGAACATAGGTGGGGAGTCACAGCCAGCAGCATTCACGACTTCCCGGGAACTGAACCCCAGTCTTTATGCTTCTGCTGCAAGCACTCCAGGCACTTTCTCTATTAAATCACCTTCCCACCCCGTCACTGTTCATGTAAGGCAGCATTTCTTCCACTCCCATAATTCTTCTGATGTCAGTGTCCTCCTTTTGGGGCAGCAAAAACCTCGGTGCCTTTGCAACATGGGCCTTCAACACAATTTGTAGGTCCAAGATTCCTATGGCATGGCTTCCTAAAAGTGATGGCTTACTTCGCTCATATTTTCCAAAGCCAGTGCTTTGCAGTCAGTCTATCTAAACAGCATGTATACCTGTGCAGAAGGTTGGGGTATATCTGAGAGAAAGGCTAGATGCATAGAGAATATTAAGAATTATGTGACAAGGGATGCATGTATCAGGGAATACTCTGATTGCGTTTCCTGGTCAGCTGTGGCCATCCATCTCCACATAATGCAAACGTACCCTCAGGATCTTAGTCACTGTTACTATTACTGGGAAGAAGCACACGAGCAAAGCAATGGGAGAAAAGGATTTATCTCACTCACAGTTCCTTATAACAGTTCATCCTCAAGAGCGGAACTCAAGCAGGGTGGGAACCTGGAGGCAGGAGCTCATGTACAGGGCATGGAGGAGTGCTGCTTACTGGCTTGCTTCCCATGGCTTGCCCGGTCTGCCTTCCTATGGCTTGCCAGGTCTGCCTTCTAATAGAACCCAGGGTCATCAGCCCAGGGATGGCCCCACTCACAGTGACTCTGCCCTCCCACATTACTAATCAAGAAAATGCCCTACAGGCTTGCCAACAGCCCAGCCATATGTGGCATTTTCTCAATTATAGCTCCTTCTTTGCTGATGAGTCTGTCTTATGCCAAACTGACATAAAACTAGTCTTCACAGAGTCCCAAATGCTGAAGCTTCGGTATAGACAAGCTTCAGGCCTGGGTCCTGTCCTGAAAGGGACGAGAAGTAACACAGGATTTCCACGATCGATGTGTGTTAATGAGGCATGAGCAGGGAATTCTCAGGAGAGCCTCTCAGCGATGTTCCTGCTGATTCCCTATGGACTATTCCCCTTGGCGTCTAGACGGACGGTTCCTTAACCTCACCCAGTTTTTTCTTATACTATCACTTTCTCAGTGAACACTGTGACTGCTCCTTCTCAGTCCCCGCCCCGACTGCCTAACTTGGTTATATCACATAACATCATCTGATATTTATAGATCCAATTGTGCTTGTTTGCTTACCAGCTATGAATTCAGAGTCCAGTCTGTTTTTTCAATACTATAATTCTAATATCTAGAATATTGTCTAGACCAATGTAATAACTCGATAAATGTTCTTTAGAGAGATTGACTGACTGAGCAAATGAAGACCAATTTGAATTATTAGAACACTGAGAATTATCCATGAATGAGACCTAATTGATCTCCCCTGCTTCAGCCCCCTAGTGGAATGAAACCAGTGGATGTGCTTTTATTTCAATTGGCCACAAGAGGGTGATGTTGATCAGTTTTAAAAAATTTTTGTAGGCACCTCATTCAGAGATTATTCATACTTCCTACTTTCTTAGACCCCCCCAGAAGGGAAACCTGGGATAGGTCTGCAGCCAAAACATGCAGTGTGCTGCTTCTACTCTAATGTTGTTGAATAAAACTGTTAAAATCTGTAGCAAGAATGATCTCTAAAAGAGAAAACTTCCCCAGAAATCAAGAACATGTAGAATGTACACAAAAATATTGAAAATAAAAACAGCTTCTATGCTGTCGCAGATTCTGTAAGTACAGAGGTGCCACCAGCTGGACAGGTGACCTTTGCTTTCACTGTGTTCCTCGCTCCTTTCTGTCCTATCAGCTCTTTGTCAGTGCTCCTGAAAGTAAACACTTTTATAACGTGGGGTCCCAGCTCACGGTTTCAGTTGTAACGCTGGAGGTGGCATGTTGGAAAAGGAGTCATCCACTCTTTTACTAAGTCCTTTTTCTGCAATGTCACCTTGATAAGGGGCTGTGTGGTGACTGGTAAGGAGTAGGGAGGACCCGTATGTCAAGGTCACGACACTTAGGACTACGGGAAATCCAGAGAAGGTTCTAGGAGCTTTGGGTAGAGGGTGGGAAAGGCTGACTCTAGTTGGGAGGAATTAGAAGGTAGCATGCAATGAAAATCAAATGTATTTATTTAGCTATATCTAAAGCTTTTTATTTGGTTGTATCCAGAAATATTTTCTGAATTTTACACCTTTATTAACACTTGAATTTTAATTTTTTCTCACTTAAGAATGAGTATGGACTCAAGAAGTTAGACTCCAGAGAACCAAATAACCCTATTAAAAAATGGGGAACAGAGCTAAACAGAGAATTCACAACTGAGGAAACTCAAATGGCAGAGAAGCACCTAAAGAAATGTTCTACACCAAATCATTCTACCTCACACCAGTCAGAATGACTAAGATAAAAGACTCAGGTGACAGCAGAGTCTGGCAAGGATGTGAAGAAAGAGGAACACTCCTCCATTGCTGGTGAGATTGCAAGCTGGTACAACCACTCTGGAAATCAGTCTGGTGGTTCCTCAGAAAACTGGACATAGTACTACCTGAGGACCCAGCTATACCACTCCTGGGCATATACCCAGAAGATGCTCCAACATGTAATAAAGACACATGCTCCACTATGTTCATAGCAGGCATATTTATAATAGCCAGAAGCTGGAAACAACCCAGATGTCCCTCAGCAGAGGAATGGATACAGAAAATGTGGTACATTTACACAATGGAGTACTACTCAGCTATTAAAAACAATGACTTCATGAAATTCACAAGCAAATGGATGGAACTTGAAAATATCATCCTGAGTGAGGTAACTCAGTCACAAAAGAACACACACGGTATGCACTGATAAGTGGATATTAGCCCAAAAGTTTGGAATACCCAAGATCCAATTCACAGACCACATGAAGCTCAAGAAGGAAGACCAAAGTGTGAATGCTTCAGTGCTTCTTAGAAGGGGGAACAAAATACCCGCAGGAGGAAATATGGAGACAAAGAGTGGAGCAGAGACTAATGGAAAGGCCATCCAGAGAATGCCCCACCTGGGGGATCCATTCTATATACAGACACCAAACCAGGATGCTGTTGTAGATGCTGGGAAGTGCTTGCTCACCGGAGCCTGATATGGCTGCCTCCTGAGAGGCTTTGCCAGAGTCTGACAAATACAGAGGCGATTGCTCACAGCCAACCATTGGACTGAGTGTGGGGTCCCAGATGGAGGAGAAGAAGGGACTGAATGAGCTGAGAGGGTTTGCAGTCCCATGGGGGGAGCAACAGTGTCAACTGGCTAGACCTCCCCGAGCTACCTACCTGGAGACTGTACCACCAACCTAAGAATACATATGGAGCGACCCATGGCTCTGGCCACATATGTGGCAGAAGATGGCCTTGTTGGAGGCCTCCAGTGGGAGGAATGGTCCTTGGGCCTGAGGGTGTTTGATGCCCCAGTGTAGGGGAATGGCAGGGCAGGAAGATGGGAGTGGGTAGGTGGTTGGGTGGGGGAGCACCCTCAGGGAGCACCACCACCGGCAGGGGGGAGAGGGGATGGGATAGGGGGTTTCCAAAGGGGAGATCTGGGAAGAAGAAAACATTTAAAATGTAAATAAAGAAAATATTCAATAAAAAAGAATGAATAATTACCTATGTATAGGGAAAAGGTCCTTTGTTTTTTCAGTGCCTCACTTTTAAGACATAATATAAAGAACAAAAAGCTATAGGGAGAGAATATGTTATTGATGAGAGTCTAGTTCCACGTGAGGTCTCGTGCATGCCTCCTTAAATGACTGGGAATCTAACAAAGAAACATACAATTTTTATTTTTCCTTTAATAAAATGAAGCAGAAAATGGACATACTAGGGGAATTTTTATTTTTGTTTTGCCTCAACAAAACAGGGAACTTGAGGACTACATAGAAGTCCCTAGGACACACAGACTAACACAGTGAACTCTGGTCAAATGCATTCTGTATTTGACAGAGAGACGCTCCAAATAGAAAGCTCAGCTGTCACCTAGAAGTTCTGAGTCATAGGCTTCCAGTCCCTGCCCAGCCCACATCACCAATGCAGGACCATAGCCAGGGCCCCTCCATTGGGCACAACATGAGGCCTGGCAGGTGTGGTAGCACACCTAGTGTGGTAACACATCTTCCACTTCTAGAGTAAGGAAGGGAAACAATATGTCCCTTAGCCACTTCAAGCTGCTTCTGCTCATCAGCAAGGGCAGGGTGTCCACGAGAAAGTCCGGGTTGATGTACTGCAGGTGGAAGAACACATAACCCAGTAACCTGATGGTGATCATGGTCACGAAGAAAAGGTACCGGAAGTGCCTGCAAAGAGGAGCTCATTACTAGCACACAGTGACAGAATAGCTCAACATCAAGCAATGAGATATGAACTTGTAAATGGCTGTGGAATTGTTTTCTTTTGGCAAAACTGTTGGAGTACTTAGGGGATCAGAAACACTGTGATTTAGTGGTCAAGCATTGAACACTGCCTTCCTGACATGGAAGTTTTCCAATGAATAGATGACCTTCTGGGTATTACCTATAGGGCAGGCCCTTTGGAGGTTAACAGTAAAAGCTTAAGATGGCCACATGAGCCTCATGTGCTCTCCATGCCTCCTACAAGGAATTCTAGAAAAGTGAAGATAAGTCTCCTTATTGCAAAACTTTGAAAAAGAAAAGACAGAGAATTCAAGAGATGTTTTTTTCTCCCTGTAGTTTCTTGGCGAAGTTAATGCATTCTGTCCTCTCTTTCCAAGAATGCAGCAAAGGTATAGGACGCAGAACCTGAAAGATTGAAAGGGAGCACGCTGGGGAACAGAAGAGAAATTGGAATGAAATGGAGTCTACAGCTTCCATCCTGAGTTTCTCAGGAGTAGCCACTATTTCCTCCAGCTACTTAGAACCACATAAGTCTGATGTCCTTACTCTGTATATTGAAAGGAAGGAAGGAAGGAAGGAAGGAAGGAAGGAAGGAAGGAAGGAAGGAAGGACAGAAGGAAGGGAGGGAGGGAGGGAGGGAGGGAGGGAGGGAGGGAGGAAGAAGAAAAGAGAAAAAAGAAAGAACGTAGAAAAGAAAGAGTCAAGAGAGCTCCGAGGCTGCATGATATATTGGTTTGATGCTAACACTGTTAGCATCTTTTGGCTTCTCTCCAGTCAGATGCACAGGGAATCTAGCCTGGACCAACTAGGTCAAGAGCAGGACAATGCCACTCACCTAAACCAGCACTTCCTCTTCTGTTTCTTAATGATGCTCTTCTCCTGTGGAAAGGAATGAGAGCCTCATGTGACCAGAATCTCAAAGAACAGTAGGGTAGTGGGGTGGTTCTTTGCAGAGACTTCGCAGTTAGGGCAGCCAGCTTCGTATTCTGGCTCTGCCTTTTTCCAGATATCATGGTGTAGTGCTAGGCAACCGAACCTCACTTCCCAACTCCAGGATTTTTAAAAAACGAGGAGGAGAGTGAGGGAGACAACCCAGGAAGAAAGGGGGGCTAGAGGAAAGTCCAAGGTGGGCAGCAAGACTCACCATGTTGCTTTGAATGGTCTCTACCAGAGTCGACCCTGGTTTCACTACTTGGGAAGAGTCATTCTGGGCTTTGGATCTGGATTTAACGACAAAGAAGATGGGAGCTAGTTATCCTGTGAGTCAACCCAAGGAACTGCCGACAAGAGCATTTCTAACTCATGAGACACCTGTGATTTGGCTGAAATCCATAGTTTTTTAGCATACAAAGATGTTGAGTAACATGACCGACTCTTTTTCAATTATTTTGAAGTTTAGCATACATGGGGGGTTGTTTATGGCCTTTTAATACACATGAGTTATTATACTTTGTTCTAATTTATTCCCCATTCGAATTGCCTTCTTGGTAAGTTTCTCTTATCTCCTTTCTGACTGATTCTCTTTCCGTCTGTATGATTTCCCAATTTCTGCCTCCATGTCACATGTGTCCCCTCCCCCTTTGATGGTGAGAAATAAACTGAGGACCTAGCTATATCCTACTTCCATTTTGTTCTAGTTAAGGATACTATTGCTGGGATTAAACACCATCACCAATATCAACTTGAGGAAGAAAGGGTTTATTTGGCTCACAGTTCCACATTACTGTTCATCTCTGAAGGAAGTCAAGACAAGAAATCAAATACGCAAGAGTTGATGCACAGACCATGGGTGAGTGCTGCTTACTGGCTTGTTCCCCCTTGTTTATTCAGACTACTTTCTTACAGAACTCAGGACTACCAGCCCAGGGATGGCCCCATCACCAATGGGCTCTACCATTCACTATCAATCAGTAATTAAGAAAATGCCCTATTGGCTTGCCTACAGCCAGATATTATAGAGGTATCTTTTCAGTTGAGGCTCTTTCCTCTCCAATGACTCTAGATTGTGTCAAGCTTATATTAAACTAGCCAGTACACATTTCATTCCTAAGAGAAAGATAAATTGTACCTAAACTCTGCCTACATCTCTGGGTGACTTTTAAACTGAACTGCTCAGGGCAGTCTGTGAACATCCACACTGAAGTTAGAAGGCCCAACTGGCACTTAAGCTGCCACCAAAGATAGACTGTGTGACTCTAACCTAACATAAGAATATCCAGAAACTCCCAAATCTGATTCTCTTTCTTCCTAGTGGCCTAAATTCTACTTGTTTCCCTCCATGTTTTAACTGCTCCATGCATACAATATACACATGGGTCTGGGCTGACCTCAGGGCCGAAAGTATAACCCCAGGGGAAATAACTTCTGCCATTCTCTCCTTCCAGGTACCAACTCGTCTCTAATATATGCCTACTTTTATTCTCTCTCCAAAGCCTTCTGGTCACTGTTAACTTATTTGCTTTATTTAGAATTGTTTCCTGCTACAGAATTGATCCAGTAAGCTTATCCAGCATTTTCATGGACATTTCCTTTTATAGTAATCAATAAACATGTGAGGGGAGAACTGGCACAGGCTTCCAGCTCTTCCATGGTGAAGTAGTTTGTGTCAGGCCAGCCCATTTCCAAAACTAGCCATGAAATGCATTGAATGTATCAAGTAGGTGGTTGGGAGTCAAAGGGATGCAAGTTCCCGAGTCAGGTGAGGCGCACAGAGGAGCTTCTCTTTCCCTGCAGTTTTCCCTCAAGAGCATGTGCCTACTCGAAGTGCAGGGAGATAGAGTCCGAGCAGAAAGTAGTGACAAAACCAGCTGAGGACATTTTATAGCAGATTTTAATATACCCAAATTTGAAATAGTCAGTGTTTGTCATCGAGAACTTAGTGGTGTCATATTCATACATTGGAATATTTCTTTTCTTTTCTTTTAAGCACCTAAAGAAATGTTCAACATCCTTAGTCATCAGGGAAATGCAAATCAAAACAAGTCTGAGATTCCACCTCACACCAGTCAGAATGGCTAAGATCAAAAACTCAGGTGACAGCAGATGCTGGCGAGGATGTGGAGAAAGAGGAACACTCCTCCATTGGTGGTGGGATTGCAAGCTGGTACAACCACTCTGGAAATCAGTTTGGCGGACCCTCAGAAAAATGGACATAATGCTACCTGAGGACCCAGCTATACCACTCCTGGGCATATGCCCAGAAGATGCTCCAACATTGGGATATTATAAAGAGCAAATCACATGGTATAGTAGAGATGAACCTCAGTGAAAGTTGGGTATAAGAGAACTTGGACTGAATCTATAGAGAAATTGAGAATAGAGTTTTAAAATGATCCGACTAGGGGATACCTCTGCAAGGGATGTTGATAGGGTAGAGGGTCAAAGGAGACTTCTGGGGCTTATAATAGTCTATATATGGATCTCAGTGGTTCTAATGTGAATATGCATAGACAGAAAATTAACAGCTATGTATTTAAGATGAGTCCATCTATGCAAATTTTATAACATTTGATACAATTAAGAAGTATAAACAAAAATGTCTACAGATCTCTGGTCATTCCATTGCACCAACGTCCTGGGAAAGGTTGTAACATACACAGATGCCAGTCGTTTGTTTCTTGAGGGTACATATCTCTTCATTATAATTTTCCCCGCTGTGAGTCGTTCACTCCATGACACTGATTGTTCTTTTAATTGTCTCCCAGGGACTGCCTCGGGCAGGTAGTGCAAGGCATGGGGTAGGGGAAGGGGTGGGGGGGTTTCCTAGGGACTGCCTAGGGCAGGCAATACAGGGTACCAGAGGGGATGGTTTCCCAAACTTACATTTCTTTCTCAAGCAGCACCACTTCCTTTTCCTTCTCCATCTCCCTCAGAATTTCTTGGTATTTCTTCCCATGGGGGAGGGCATCATAAACAAGAATTTTTGTCTTTATTTCAAAGTCACGGATAGGAATATTCCACTAAAATAACTAACATTCCAAACATTTCACACAGCAGGGTGTGCAAAGTAGGGGGTGTTCTAATAAAAAAAAAATCAGAGGTACTAATCAGAGGATGAGCATATCAAAAAAAGTTCCTCTTTTAGACCTTGCTTTTACTTAGATCCCAGATCTGAACAGGACTGCGTTCCCCGAGCATGTAACCTAGCTCCCTGGAACCTCAGTGTCCTCAGATCTCATTAGACTTACTAGACAAATGGCTTGAGGAAAACGATGTTTGACAAGGGTTCAGCACATTGTCTAGAGCATTCCTGTTTGGTGATCATTTCATTGAATAAAAGGAACTTGCCCATGGCTGAGGGTACCCTATCGAGAAAGTAGCTTTCTCCTGACTTGGGGAGACCTGCCTCCACCTGAGTCTCCTCAGTAACATTGTACCTTTATGTAGTGGGCCTGGTCTTCACAGAGCTGAAATACAGATTGGTAGTCACTTTCCATCTAGGAAAAGAAGAAAACACGAACCTCATGACTTCAATCGGTACCAAGCTTTGGCTGCTTCCCTGGGAACCTGCCTAGTACATTGGACGTGTGGCTGGTTACCTAGCAACCCCTTACTTGAAGGGAAACTTCTACCACCTCTCAAAGAGGTTATCTAATATTCAGGCACAGGGCCTAAATTTGAATGGGGGAGGAGTAGAGCTTCACCCAAGTTGTCCTGTGTATCTCTGGGAAATGGGCAGGAATGCAGTGGGCTGTTGGTATTTGGGGCAGATGAGGGTTTTAAAATTTTTAAGGTCAGTATATAATGAAAGTGTTTTTTCTACCTGCCTGTTAATCAGAAATTCACTCACCATATTTTCCTGCTCCCTCCCTCCCATGCCTAAAAACCTTTCTAAAGACCCTCTGCCATTCCCTTCTATGTATGTCCCAGGCAGGCCCTTAGTGGAAAAGGCACTGGACTAACCTTGGCGATTTCCTTCTCTTGTTGTGCACAGGACTCGGTTGACTTTTGTACTTTCACCTAGGGAAGATGGTAATGGCAGAAATGAACAGCATTCCTTTGGGCAAGGAAAACCCAGGCCAGCAAATAAACAAACTCAGAGCAGCTACCATGTACTGAGGGCAAATAATGCTTGAGGTAGGATATGCTCATTACCTTGTTTTGCAGTTGAGGAGGCAAGGCACAGGGAAGCTATGTACATAATTTAGCTAAATCTCACAATGGCAGGGCTGACATTAAACCTTAGTAGGTTGACTCTCCATCGAATCTGGTCATTCTCCTTCCTCGTACTGACCAATGACAACCAGCCTGTTCCCCATGCTCACTGAGGATGGTGCACTCACGCTCTCTAAATCACACGAGGGTTATAGGAGACATTCGACTTGTTCAGAGGAAAGCAGACAATGGGGCTCTTGATGGTGGCCTCAGCCAAATGCCACACTTGTCACCTAAAACTGCACAGAGCTCCACAATAGGTTTGCCCCCAATCTGAGTCTACTCATTTGTCCACTTAACAACTGTTTACTGGACCTCTGCCATGTGTTAGAATGCTCATCAAGGTGCAAATAATAGAATCTTACAAATTTATATTTTCAATTGCTTTACTTTCTAATAGAGGAAAACGTCAAAATGAAACTTGAAAATAAAATTCACCCTATGAGCCACAGCTTGGCAAACCATCTATGATCAACAATGCATTCTTATATAACTGTGAGAATTAGCATTTTCTTTCTATTTGGATGTCTGTATCTGTGTGTCCTCATTTGGATATAA
Source organism: Uromys caudimaculatus (assembly GCA_028551405.1). NCBI lineage: Eukaryota > Metazoa > Chordata > Mammalia > Rodentia > Muridae > Uromys > Uromys caudimaculatus. The sequence continues at coordinate 60,843,884 of CM052701.1, forward strand.
ACTTCTCCAGGGAAGACAGACTCCAGTAAGTGTTTAGAATATGTTTTCTTAACTGATGAGGCTTTCAAGACATCCCCTCCACCCAAAGGCAATGTAGCCACCTCTAGTGTGAACAATACTGTCAGGGTAGTCCATGGGAATAAAGGATGCTGGCACGCCTCTAATATACAAATGGGCATGTCTAGCATCACACCTAGGAGAAGTCATGGAAATGAACTCTTAGAACCTAGGACTGATACACATGGCACAAAAATGTCCCAGTTTGCTTTGCTACTCACCTTGAGTTCCGCTACTTTCTTTTTCAGGGTTTCTGGATCAGAGTGAGCATTCTTGAGTCCTTTTGAAATCTGAAATACCGTGGAAGTAACTGTGAGCTCTTCAAGGCAAACAGATGAGCTAGGATAAGGATAGACTGGAGTCTTAGCCAGCAGAACAATTGTGCTTACTGATTTGGGTACAGAAACATGTCTCTTTGACCCTGTAGGAGTTGCTAACTTTACCCTAAGTGGATAAGCTTTTCTTACTTTTCTTTTTTAAAGATTCGTATTTGTAATTGTGTGTGTGTAGGTATGTAAATGTGAGTGCAGGTGCCTTTGGCATCCAGAGAACGGCTTCAAGTCCTTGGATCTTGAAGTAGAGGTGATCGTGAACCACCTGACCTAGGTACTAGGAACGAACAGAACTTAGGTTCTCCGTGAGAGTGTGTGCTCTAAAGCACTAAGCCCTGACTGGACGTCCTTTTCTGTCCCCATGACCACCATAGCTCCACAATAAGGAGCGAAGCCCGAGCTTAACAGGAAGAATAGGGGGAGGATTGGGAAATCATTGCTCATGTCACTGTTTAGCCCTTGTCCCACAACCTGTCATGTTGGGAGGACAAATTCATGTCTGAACACTCCGAAGGTGATGAGGGTATAGGGTAGAGATGTACAGTCTTCTTGTTTAGCAGACTAGAGAGCTCAGAAGATTCTTTAGAAATCAGTCATATTTCAAGATAGACTCAAGTGTATGAAAATTTTCTTCATTTGTATGTAGCATATAATCTATATTTTATGTGGCTACATGTAACTGATAAGAATATATATATTTATATATATAGAAATATTTCTATATATACATATATATATATACATGTGTGTGTGTATATATATATATATATATATATATATATATATATATATATACATATATATATATCTCATACGCTTTCTGCCCTTTTGTAAAGACAATGTTGTAGGAAATGGGGTACCTTATAACCTAGGATGTCTCCTTACCTTCTTCTGAAGTTCCATCACATTCTTGCTTAGGGTCTTATTCTTTTTCTCCTGTAGGAAAAAGGAATTAAAGGAGACAAACAGATTCTGCTCTCAATTTTCTCCCTTGCCAAGGCCACTAATGTAATATGTGCAGATGAGAGTGTCAGTTAAGTGCACCTCGGTCCTTCATAGAGGATCTGGGACAGAGCCCATGTGTAATCCCCATGCCTTGTGCTTCAGTGTCACAGAGATCCCCCAGGCAGCTATAATTTCTGTAGCCACAGAGGCAAGGGACATATGCAGAGCCTCTGAGGACAGACAGAGCGACGGCTGCAGAGGGCTTCTTAGGGTCTCCTTTAGAAGTCTTCTCACCAGCTTTGCCGTCTCCACCTCCAAGTCCTTCAAGGCTGTCTCCTTCTGAACTATGACCTCACTGAAGTCATCCTTCTCCGGGACTCTTCCTATGGACAGGGCAATATCTCTTTCAAGACTGAAAAACATAAAGTTACTCAGGTGTGGCTCAGTTCTAAGGAAGCTGCCACCGAAATCACACCACCAACATCTGAGGGATCTGGAGTGACAGTTGCAATAAAATGTCAACGAAATGAAGAAATTGATGCAAAGATCCACACTGAAATTTCTACCAGGGAATTGTGCCCCTTCGCTTCCCTTTAGTCTATGGGGCATGGTGTGAGGGGCTTCTCCTTCACCAAGGGCAAAGCCTGACCTTTGTATAGATTCTTCTTTCTTTTGAATCTTTCTGAGAAGAGTCTGATTGGCTTCATCCAGCCTCTGTAGATCCTTTTCAAGGTCTGAGTTCAGGTACTTGAGATTCTGTTTTATGGCTTCTAAAGTTGGTATTTCTGTAATCTCATCCCTATAGGAAAAGCATCATCGTGACTAAACTCACCACAAAACTCCAGAACTCCAAGAAGACATACATGTATTCTCTCTCATTCTCTAGTCTCCTGTTGTTTATACACCTAACTGATTTGACTGATTTTTTCATAATGAACCAATTTCTATGGTGTTTCTCATAAAGAAAACATTTGTCAGGTCACACTATAATTTTAAATATTAAGTAATATTCACTAAGATGCAAAAATTTTATGTGCAAAAGGAAAACCATATGTTTTTTTATAAACAATTGGACTCTAACTTGTTCACCTCCAAAAATTTTATATGGAGAATATGGCATCTAAACAATATCTATAAGGCAGTTAAAGATGGGAAATAAAAGAAATTTCTTGTTTTTTGTTACAAACTTGAATGGGCTGGGTTTCAGGACAGCTTCTGCACAAAGTCCCACCATGGCAGTGTGTGATGAAATAAGGGAAAATGGAGCTGAAATTTCTTCCAAGGTTCTCAGGCTTAAGGAGAGAACATCTTCACAACTGAGGTATGGATCACTGGAAACTTCTAGAGCAGTCATCTTTCTGGCCCCCTGTTGTTGGATTACTTACTCATCATCCAACGGGTTTTGTCCAACGTCTTCCATTGTTTGCTTCCTAGATATGAATACAGACAACTGTTACAAACCCGCCAGACCTCCAATGCAGCATGTTGGTACACAGAAAGGAGGTGACAAAAGTGAGACACTCTTCAGGCACATCAGAGTCAAGATGAAGTGCTCTCACTTTCCCAGATGCAAACTCTGCACATCATGCAAACTACATTTCAGCAAAATAGGTCATAGTTTGATCTTCAGATCTCAGAACAGATCGCATTGGGTATGGAAACCTTTTAAATTTCTGCTCCTTTGATCCCTTCCTTGCTTGTACTTATTCTGGAGGGGGGGGAGTAGATGTTAAGAGACATGTGACAGATTTATGTATGTCATTTGAAAAATACAAAAATAATTTATACTTCCAATGTAAACCCTTGGGGAAAAAAAAAACAAAAAACACAAAACAACCAACCAACCAAACAACCAACCAAACAACAACAACAACAAAAAACCCAAATACCCCCCAAAGAAATAAAACAAGCCAAGAAATTGGCTGTCTGATTTCTATTAGTCTATTACTCTCTAAATGTTCAACAAGCTTTAGAGTGAAGGCTGAGTTGAAACAGCAGCTTCATCAACAGGATACCACTACTTGTAAACAGACAGAGGCATCAAGCTTTGGAGAAAGCCAAAAGCTGGTATTTCATGACCACCACACCAGTACCAAGTACCAGTACCAAGTACCAGCACCAAGTACCAGCACCAAGTCCAGTCTTGGAAACCAACACTCCACCCTCCTTTCACACCCATCTTTGGAGGGCTTCATTTTAATACCTTTTGAAGTTTGTCTTCCACCTCCTTTCTTTTAACCATTTTCACTACATTTTCTTTTTCTTCCAGAAGTCTATTCACTCATAAGAAATCCCAAACTGTGCTAATACCTTTTAAAATACAACTTTTTTTTTTTTCAACAGAGATCTTTTTTTTTTCTGTTCCAAATAGATTTCCTTTCTAGCTCTATGCTAGGACTGTCACTCAGGGGTTGTCTTGTTGACTTAAGTCCCCACACATAACTGGACTAGTTACTCTGGCTGGGTGGGGCAGCATGTCATAGTGGGATAGTGACATCGGTCTTGTCATCCCAGTAGCAAAGTGGGAGAGTCCAAAGCTTCAGGGCAGGTTAGGTGCCTTATGAAACAGGAATAGGTCCTGTAGAACAATTCGGGCACAGCCCAAACATCTTCTGAGGCAACAGCCATCTTCTCTTTGAAGCACATTCACATTCTAAGTCTATAGACCAAGTAGTGGTTATAATCATTCTCGTCTCTCTTTCATCGTGTCTGCATGGAATGTTCATAAGTGATTGCTGTTCAACACAAAATGAGCATCTCCGTTGAGTTATCCAAAGGGTAGGAAAGTCAGAGAGAAGGCCAAAAGAATCTGAGTGGTGTGTGAGCTGTCACTCTTATCACATGGGTCTTTTAGAGCCATAAAACTTGTCCTCCTTCCCCAAGCTAGCCCTCTAGGTCACTGGGAAATGAGATGGTTTGATGGTTGCCTAGCCCAGCGTGGCTCTGGTGGGAAGAGAGTGACATGGTTCCTGCCCTTGGGACAGGGACCTGGTATGAGCCTCCAGGAGTGTCAATGGCTGCTGAGGGGATAAGACTTGTTTGTGTAATAATAAGCAAATTTCACATTCTTCCGAGAAATGTTCTCTCTGTTAACATTAATGACTCCATGATAATCAGACAACATGAGTCCAGGAGGCAAAGTGTGGCTAATGGCTCTGCAAAATGGTAAACACTGGGACCTTCAGGACAGCCCTTAAGGCTATGGGAAAGAGCTCTAAAAACATGAGTTCAAAATATATATAATTGCTCAAATATACGAGTGCCTTCATGAATCTAAAGGAACAAAGACAGCTACACTATGAGTCAACTTGTCAGAAAGATACAAAGGCAGGCAGATTCCCGAGTTCAAGGTCAGTCTAGGACAGAGCGAGGTTAGGCCCAGATGTTGTAATTTCAAGGCCCGGTCCCACCCAACTAGTTTATTGTCTGTGTTTACCAAAGGCAGACAGATCTCTGAATTCTTTTGCAATGTTAAGAAAAAAAATGTGTGCTTGCTATCTCTTAAGAATCAAAGGGCTGGGTGTCAAAGGATGCTGATTCATAAGATAATCAAAAGGAAACCTGGAGTAAATGACTGGATTGATATATAAAATAAAAGGCTGGACCTATGTTCTGCAGGAGATGAGCGATCGAGGGAACTTTTTAGAATAAAAAGAGAGAACTGCTTGGAGACACACACACACACACACACACACACACACATACACACACACACATGAGGAAGCAGAACATGGACAAAGATCTCTTAGAATAACAAGCAAGCAGAATATAGACAGAGAGATCTCCAGAGAGAAAAAGCAGAACATTGAAACAGACTGGAAAACTTGTATTAAGGAGAACACAGGCAGTCTACTCAGATCCATGATTTGACTTTTAGTCGTTCTTTTCACCACTCCCAGACACCCCTTCTCTCAGAACCTCTCTCCATGCTGAGGCTTGTCCTTAGCAGATGGTGGCAGGAATACAAGATGAGAAGGTGAGAGAGGAGGAAGGAAAGAGCACAGTTAGGTCTAGAGACCCAACTCTACTGTCTACTCCTTTAGAATTCCCTCTTTTGGGGGTTCTTACATTATTGGGAGGTGGAGCTCAACATATCAGTGTCATCCTGCTAAGCATCCTAGGATTCTTCTCTATACTAAAGTAGACAAGGCAGGATACAGAACTGTAGAAATATCAATAGAGTAGAAGTTTGGCATGCTCCTATAATGGAGCTCCCACCTACGGTGAGCTTCATGATGTAAATCAAACCTATTAGAGACCAATTGTAGTAACCTCCAGTCCCTGGGAAGGTCTCTGATACCACCATATCCAGTAATGTGCCTTCCAAGCAGAGACATCTGGTGTAGCCTTATCATACCCTTTCTCTATCCAGCTCACATACTGCTTCATGGACACGGTCCCAAATACCAAACGGCCAGTCCCAGTAGAATTAAGCCCTTGACTCTGTTCTCCTATTTTGGCATTTTGTCTTATTTTTGGTCTGGTTTTCACTCTACAGTTAGGCTATGGATATTTGAATGTATTTTAATCATTCATTTTTTCTATCCCTGTCTAGGTGTAGTCCAGGGTTCTGTTCAGACAGAATTCAATATGGCAGAAATATTTTAAGAATAAATGCATGAGTAAAATGACTCATATAATTCCTGTCATCCAAAAGAGAACAGAATTCTTTGGCTCCTCCTCATTCTAACATACCTGAGGCAGACTCACAGGTACAGCCACATCAGTGCATGCTCATTATGAATAGTGTGTAGGATCTTCACTGGACAGCCATGTCCTCTAGGTACCACTGGTTGACAAGCTGTGATGAAAATTTTCTTCCCATCCAAATGCATCTTTTTTCCCTCTTAAGGACACCATACAAATTCACCCTTTCTCTGAAGCCCTCTATAACAAATCGTTCTTGCCTCATTGTCTCAAAGAGTTAATATGTACGTTGTGTGAGAACACATTTCCTCTTGATACAAAGAAGCTCAAGCCCACATATGAAGCTCCAAATATCTATTGCTATACTTAATATTAGGGTTCATGTGTTTGGTTTATTCTCTTTCCTTTACTTTTATTCTCCAATTCACTTTTCACATGGTCCTAAACTTGAACTTATTTTCCCATTACTTCATATTAAGCATTTTGTCCTAAATATAGGTATAGTTGATTCAGATATAGGTATAGACTACATTCTAGACAATAAATAAGGATATGACAGGGGCACTGGGTGGACTGTGATGGGACTCAGATCAAACTGGCTTTGTATGCCTTTCCTCTCACTTCCAGGTGAAAGGATATGAGCAGGCTATTGAACCTCATAAGCACTGGCTTTCTAATTTACAAAATGCAAGTGATGTGAACCTACTCCATAGTATTGAGATGAGGTTAAAGGGATGGGCCACAATGCCTGACATGACATAAATACTTAATAAATTATAACTATAGCAACTGTCATTGTTACTATATATAGTTCCTTCTTTATCCATCATGAAAGCGAGTTCCTCCAGGCTGGGTCTTCACCAACTGTCCTTTGTCATATTCTTCTTTGTTTTAGTTTATCTGTCTGGATTCTTGGTTTCTCTTAACCTTAGGTAATCTGGCTTTCCCCTAGACACCGTCTTGGCTTTTGCTCCCTGCTATCCTTCAGTTCTGTGTCCAGCCTAGAATTATGTAAGTCTTCATTTGAATTTTAAAATTTAGTTATTTATTATTATTGTTATTATTATTATTACTATTGTGTGTGTTTATATTGTGTGTGAGGAGTGGGGGCTATGTGCTATAACACATGTGTGGGGGTCAGAGGACAAAATTAAGGAATTTATTTTTCCTTTTCTCTGTGAGATCTGGGGATCAAATCCAGTTTTCATGCTTCTGTCACAAGTGACCTTAACTACTGAGCCATCTTGAAGGTCTCAAAATTTATTTAAATAGTGTACAAGAGCTAGAAGATGCTTCATGTATTTTGTGATGATTAAGAAGTGTGACATCTACCACAGCAGTTAACATAATGAGGTAAAATGGATTACTCTTGAGAGGATGGGATATAAGCTCATTTGCTCATGTCCCCATTAGGTTTTGTCAACTCTACACAAACTTAAGCATACCCAGAAGGAAAGAATCTTAACTGAGAAAATAACCCCATTCCAGACTGCATAAAGGCAACTCTGTAGGGCATTTTCTTGATTAATGATTGACACGGGAAGACTCAGCCTTCTGTAGATGATGTATGTTACCCTGGGCAGGTGGCCCTGGGTTGTATAAGAAAGCAGATAGAGCACACCATGAGAAACAAGCCAGTACATAGCATTCCTCCATGGTTTTTGCTTCAGTTTCTGCCTCCAGGTTTGTGTCCTGAGTTCCCTCACTGACTTCCCTTCATAATGGACTACAACTATGAGATAAAATAAACAGTTTCTTCTCCAAGGTGATGGTAGTCATGGTATTTTATTACAGCAATAGAAACCCTAACTAAGACAACTCAGTAGCTTACTAGGGCAGAAGAAATGGGGACTTTGATTGATATACACAGGAATTTGCAGGTTAGAAAGACAACATAGTTATTAGTAAAGTGCTTGCAGCATAAACAGAAGGACCCAAGTTCCTAACTCCAGCACACATTAAAAAAAAAAAAAAAAGCAGGACATGGATGCACACAACTATAACCACAGTGCCAGGAATATTTATTCCTAGAATTTGCTGACTAGCTGGTCTCACTGAACTGGTAAGCTCCATGTTCAGTAAGAGACTATTTCTCAAAACATACGGTGGCAACCATGGAAGAGACCTAAAAACAAACTCTGCCCCTATCACAACCCCATGCTAATGTCCAAGAGGATGACTGCTGAGATGTATGATAAATATATCATTGGTTTTTATGAAACTACCCCACTACCTTCCAAACTACTTTACACTTCCATTACCAAATGTACCACAATTCCCTTTCTTCAACATAATCTCTAGCATTTGGTGTTGTTACTAATTGACTTTAGTTACTCTGACAGTCTTACAGTCACAGCACAGAAGCATCGAATTTGACTTCTCCTATGGGTAGCAATGGTACCCATCTGTCTATATACAAACTGATTGTTAAGTATGATTTGAAGGTAATCTTTCCCAGGCTATAGCTTCCTTTGTTGGTGTGTGTGTGTGTGTGTGTGTGTGTGTTTAGAAAGCGGAGGAGAGGGGGAGGGGAGGGGAGGGGAGAGGGAGACTATCTTTTCAGATGTGTGTAGGCAGCAGGTCAATACTGGGTATCCTTGTCACTCACTCTCCACCTTAGCTTCTGAGACAAGGACTCTTCCTTAGCTGGAGCTCATAGCTTTGGATAAACTGATGGGCCAACAGGCTGCAGGGATCCACCTTTCTTTACCTCTCCAGACTGGGATTTCAGCGGCATGCTTCCATGTTTCTGTGGCAAGCACTTTACCAGCTCAGCCACCTCCCATCCTTGTCGTTTTCATCTTGAACAGAGTTCTCACAAAGTAAATTTCTAACATTTTGATATTCAATTTGTAGCTTTTCTCTTGTAGATGATGCTGTTTGCATTGTGTCTAAAAATCTTCTCTAAGCCCTGACTCCTGAAGAGTTTTCTCTTATGAGTTTTACAGTTCTACATGTCATTAGCTTTGGTAACCTTTAGCTGGTGCATATGCATGACTGATTAGTAAGCTCTATCTGGATCTTTCTGAGGTACGTATATTCACTCAACAAAGATCAGTTCTTTTCAGAATAACTTTGAGTTCTTTTTCTCTGGTTTATCTCTACAGTGGATACTCCATGAACAACTCACATGCATATACTCACCTGTCTGTTTTATACAGTTTTCTTTATACCCTGTAAACGAAAAGACAGCATGGTATCATCTATATCCATATGACATAGACCTTAAAACATTTTCATCTTTAGATGAGCCTAATTTAAATCCCTTGGGCATCCCTGTCTTTACCGAGTTGTACATTTGTGATGTTGCATCAGGGAACTCTAAACTTCTGTGACTTAGGAAAAGCAAATGAAGTCTCCCATTTTCTCTTTCAAATTATGAATTCATACACTCAACTGTTTATCTTACTGACAACTGCTCCTGGTTTGCTCCAGGAGCTAGGCAGTAATAGAGCTCTGTGCTAATTTATGTGTACCCAGAATGTAGTTTTAACCTTTACATTTGAAACCCCAAACTCAGAGGGTTTGTGTTGTTGAGCTATTTTAGTTCTCTACAAATATCACACCATTATGAGACAAATCGTTGTGGTGTTAGGAATTAACCCTGCTTTCTGAGTGTGAAGAGGTAATTTTCAATTGTTAGGTTATGTACCTGAAAGATGATTAAAAATATAAAACATTTGGTATTTCCTGTTTCATATGCAAATATATGAAAAGACTTTTATGAAGAGATCTAATTTTTTTGTACCTTATATAGCTTTTCATAATATTAAGACTAAATTGTCAATCAAAAGTAATACAGTTAAATGAAAATTTCTGTATTATAAGAAAATTTCCCTGGGGCAATAGTCAAACTGAAAATTTTTTAGTTAACATCTATGTTGTCTGAATGGAAATGTACTAAATGGCTTCATGGAAGAAAAAAATACATGTCCTTTAAATTAATATGACAGTTTCTCAGAAAATTAGAAACCAATCTACCTCAAGACCCAGCTATCCTACTCCTGGTCATACACCCAAAGGATGCTCTATCCTATCACAAGGACATTTGCTCAGCTATGGTCATAGCAATAGCTGGAAACTGAAAACAACCTATATGTCTCTCAACAAAAGAATGGATAAGAAAATGTGGTACATTTACACAATGGAGAATTACTCAGTTAAAAATTGACATCTCTTGGTTTCATTGATTCTTTATATTGATTCTTTGTGTTGATTCTTTGTTTCTAACTGATTGATTTCAGCCCTGATTTTGATTATTTACTGCCTTCTACTCCTCTACCATGTGCATGCTTCTTTTTTTCTAGAACTTTCAGGTGTACTTTTAAATTGCTGGTGTGAGAACTTTGTTTATGGAGGCACTTAGTGCTATGAACTTTCCTCTTAGCACTGCTTTCATTGTGTCCCATAAATTTGGGTATGTTGTGCCTTCATTTCATTGAATTATAGAAGGTCTTTAATTTCTTTATTTCTTCCCTGACCCAGAGATCATGGAGTAGAGGGTTGTTCAGTTTCCATGAGTGAGTAGGCTTTCTGGTGTTTGTTGTTGATCAAGTCCAGCTTTGGGGGTGACCTTAGCTGTGACTCATAGCATTGCAAATATGGAACCTGAAGAGGCTGCCCCATGTAGTCAGGCAGGAACCCCAGTGGAGTGATAGGGATACCAGCCCACCCCAAAACTTTTGACCCAAAATTTGTCCTGTCTACAAGAAACACAGGCATGGGGGATAGGACAGAGACAGGAAAGAGGACATCTGGAATGTATTTCATATTCTGGCCTGGGTATGTGGGTGTTGCTTAATAACTCTTCCCTCAGTGCTATGCATGTATTTTATACTATAATTATACTCTATTTCACACCAAAATATTCAACATAAGTTGAGCATAGTGGCCCATGCTTGTAATCCCAGCACTCAGAGTCTGGAGGAGAAGAATCTTAAGTTTGAGGCTAGCTTGAACTATACAAGACTTCCTTTCAGAACAAAACAAAACAAAACAAAAGGGAAAATGCATATTTAAAAAAACAATTCAATTTTCAAGAACAACTTGTGCTGGCCAAATATTTTTGGAGGTGTGGTCTTACACTGGAGCTTGGTTGACTCACCAGGGGCTGCATTGTCTCCCTTGCCAATAGCTCCACAACTGAGAACGGGATTGTATATCCAGCTTCCCTCTCTGTGCAGGCATTCTGTCTGACTTGGGCTTGCACAGGTTTTACACATGACTTCATACATGCAGCTGCTCTGCTATGTTCACAAGATAATGTTTCTGTGTAGTTTCATCTACCTTTGCCTCCTACACTTTGTCCTCTGTGATGATCCCAAGATTGGGGAGGGAGGGTGTGGTGTATAAGTCCCCTTAGGGGTAAACTTGCTAGAGTTTCTCTTTCCTGCTCCTTGGTCAGTCCTGGGCCATTGTGATCATTATTGTCTACTGAAAAGAGGATTTTCCAAGTTGACAGTTGAGAGATGTATTGATTTATGTGTTTAATAATATAACATGAATAGTCAGTTTAATACTCAATCTTATTTATTTAGTGTGTATATATATGAATGCTTGCCAAGTGGGCATATGGAGGTCAGAGAAAAACTTATGGGAGCCAATTTTCTCCTTCTACCATATGCATTCTGAAGATCAAATTCATACCATCATGCTTGTCTGTAAGCACCTATACTTATTGAGCCACCTTGCTGGCCCAAGTGTTGTCTCTTATTTTAAAAGATTCATTTAGTTTATTTTTCATTCATGGGTGTTTTGCATGCAAGGATGTCTGTGTATCATGAGTGTACAGTGAAGACAGAGGTCAGAAGAGGGTATCAGACTCTTGGAACTGAAGTCACAGTCAGTTGTGAGCCACCATGTTGGTGCTATAAACCTGAGTTCTCTGCAAGAGCAATAAAAGTTCTTAACTGTTGACCTATCTCTTCCACCCTCCTCTACAAACCAGGGTTGACTTTCACAATTGCTTTGCTGTCAATCATGATGAGATTTGAATATAATCACATTAACACATTCAAATTGAGTATTGATTTGAATAATGCTTATTTATATAGTGCTTGAATTTTGCTCATTGAACAGTGTGGTTTTGTAGTATTTCTCCTATATCCATAATTCTCTTACATTGAGTTGCCATGACTTTATGCCCCTTTTCATAGTTCTGCCTTCTTTTGTCTTTTATAGACAGTGATGGTTTTGAACACTGTAAGTGAGCTGTCACACAGAATATTCCTCCTGGCATGTAATAAATGGTTTATAAATAATTTTTTTAAGACAAAGAAAGAGAAGAGCAAGGAGATAGAGCAATGATGACAGAAGGGTAAGAGAGGAGAGAGAGAGAGAGAGAGAGAGAGAGAGAGAGAGAGAGAGAGAGAGAGAGAGAACTCTAGGCATGTCTTACCTAGGGTTTTAATTGTGATTAAACACCATGACTAAAAGTAACTTGGAAAGGGAAGGGTTTATTTCTACTTGAGTTGTAGTCCCACGTGAAGGGAAATCAGGATAGGGGACTTCTGCAGGCAACAGGAGTCAGAAACTGAAGCAGAGGCCGTGGAGGAATTCTGCTTACTGACTTGCTCTCCACCGCTTGCTCATGTTGGTTTTATACACAATATAGACCACCTGCAGTTTTGGGGACTAGATCAGATACAGCTACCAGCTCCAGTCTCATTCTCCTGGAACTTTTGCTTTGAGCAAGTCCAGATCAAGAAAAAGAAGAAAGCCATCAGGCCCTAGGTCTCACTGAGTATTGCTGCAATAGCCAACACTCATCTTGTAGTCACATAAGAAAAGTAGAAAGTGAGTCCTCTAATCTCCAGCCAAATAGTTCTTCGGAGAAGAGACCTGTGTTTCACTGAGCCCCGCCCAAGCTATGGATCTGTCTCTGGTGGTTGTGTTTAATCTTCAGTCTTCTAATCTTGGGTGTAATTTCTTGCTACATAGCTTGAGGTCACCAAGATGATATCTAATACATTTAAGTGTTACATGAGCAAGAGGCAAGAAGCTAGGAATGAGGTGCTCAAGACATTTCCAATCAAACATCCTGTTTGAGGGTTTCATGAGGGAAAGAGGCAGATGTGACACCCCTGAGCTATATAACAAGAAACAGAAGTCACACTTGAAGGACTCCTGCTGAAAAGAATGTTGACCTAAAATAGATAAAAGCAGTCGCCACTATTATGTCCAATATCACCGCAACTGCTCAAAGCCCAAATCCTAGGAAATACATGTTATTTTATCATCTGATAGATTTACCAAATAAGGATGGGGCTTTGCCCCCAATCGTTGATAGTGTCCCCTAATTGCCACAGAAAGAGCTCTCAATCTGTTGTAAATTTTATTAGCAGATCTTTCTTTTTCTCAAGTACATCTTCGGAATAGTTTGAAGAGTTAATTGCAATTGATAAGCTGTAATTAGGAGCTCATGGTTTCCCTAGAGTTTGCAGCCAATAGCTACAGAATCTTATTAGAGAATTTAATTAATGGATTTTCATTTCCATTTTCACTTGTTAGGTGAGAAACCAGAACAGTGATGAAAGGCTTTCCATAGAAATGAGAAAAAAAAAGCTAGGTAAATTATCATTTTTAAAGCCTCATTAGAAAAGGAAAATACTTTTAATGCAACCTCATTCAGATAAACAAGGAAAGATGCTTCTCTGCTTGTTTTAAAAGTGCTCTTCCTATATTTAAAAGAAATTAAGGCTCAAAGCAATATTCTAGCATCTCAAAAAAACCAGTTCATCGTAGCTCTGGAAAACCATAATCTTGATGATGCTATTGGATAAATGGGGCAGAGATTATCTTGGCTAAGAAACTAATTGAAATTAGTGACACCAATGTCTGCTGTCTTAAAAACAGGCAATATTGATAGAATTATCTTTATTCTGTTATATTACTGTTACTCAAATATATTCCTTCCAATATTTTAAAAATGATTAAAATTCCCCAAATATCCAATAACCAAAAGTAAAAGCTGAGGCTAGAACTTAGATCCTTGTGCTTATGTGGGAAACATGTTACTGACTGAGACATCTCCCCAGCACTCCCTTCTACTTTCTTGTCAGATATAAACATAACTTTCTATATCTATATAAAATCTAGAAACCACAAATGAGAGAAATACAGTGTTTGGCTTTCTGAAAGTGGTTAATAAGTTTAATATGATTATTTCCAGTTGCATTCATTCTTTTGCAAATGATATAACTTGGTTCAACCTCATGGATGAAAAAATTCCCATTGTGTGTCTGTATCACATTTTCTCTGTCTGTCCCTCTGTGATTACACACATTGGTCGGTTCTATTATTTAGTGTTGGTGAATAGTACCATAGTACCACAATAAGCACTGATGTGCAAGTCTCTCACTGCTACGTTCCTTTAGACTCTTTCAGGTAAATGTGTAGGGGTAGTGTACCGAGGTCGTTTGTCCGGTTTATTTCAGCTCACCGAGAAAACTCCACACTAATTTCCGCAGTGGCTTCTTTTGTTCCCAAGACTACCAGCTACAAGGTTTTCCTTCTGTCCGTATCTCCATCACATTTATTGCCATTTGTGTTCTTTTTTAAAATTTTATTTTACTTTTTACTTATTTACTTTACATGCCGCTCACTGCCCCCTCCCAGTTGCCCCTTCCCAAAATCCTTTCTCCATTCCCCCTTGGGTGGGGGTCCCCTGAGCATCCCCTAACCCTGGCCCTTCAAGACTCTTCGAGGCTAGGTGCTTCCTCTTCCAGTGAGACAGACAGGGCAGCCCAGCTAAAGAAACATATTCCACATACAGGAAACACCTGTTGGAACAGCCCCTGCTCCAGTTGTTCAGGACCCACATGAAGACCAAGCTGCACATCTGTTGCATATGTGCGGAGAGGTCTGGGTCCAGCCTATATTTATTCTTTGCTTGATGGTCCAGACTCTGGGAGCCCCAAGGGGCCAGGTTAGTTGACTCGGTTGGTCTTCCTGTGGAGTTCCTATTCCTTCAGGGCCCTTAATTCTTCCTCCTATTCTTCCATAAGAGTCCCCAAGCTCCATGCACGGCTTGGCTGTAGATGTCTGTATCTGAGTCAGCTGCTGGGTGGAGCCTCTCAGAGGTTAATGTGCTCCTGTCTGCAAGCATGACAGAGTACCATTAATAATGTCAGGGATTGCCCATGGAATGGGTTTCAAGTCGGGCTGGTTATTGCTTGGCCATTCTCTCCACCTCAAGACCCAGCTATGCTACTCCTGGATGTTCCAACATCCCACAAAGACACTTGCTCAATTATGTCCATAGAAGCTTTATTCATAATAGCCAGAAACTGGAAACAATCGAGATGTTTCTCAACTGAAGAATAGAAAAAGAAAATGTGGTATATCTATCTACACAATGGAATATTATTCAGCTATTAAAAACAAAGACAGGGTGGCAGGAAGGGGAAAGGGAACTGCGAGGTCACCGGTATAGGTGATCATGGTCTTGGAGGCCAGCACAGAATACTTTCACACTTTTGCAGAAATGTGTACATTTAATGCAGTGCAACTGTGAAACTGCAGGGGTTTTTTTTTGTTGAAGGAACTAAAGGCAACTAGTTCACTCATAATCTACAGTTTTATGTTCTTTTGGTTTAAAGTTAAAAGAAAATACAGAATACTAGCAGAACTTGTTTATTGCTTTCTGTCCAAACTTCTTATGACTTTAGTTTTTCATCAGTCAATAAAATTTACTCTTCCAAAAGAGAGAGAGAAAGAGAGAGAGAGAGAAGGAGAGAGAAAGAGGCAAGACAAGGACATCATGAATTTTGCAGATCTTATATTAAGGTCTTTTGATCAACTAGCAGTTGATTTTTGTCCCTGTAGATAGGGATCTAGATTAATTTTCTATATACAAATATCTAGTTTTCCCAGCCTCACTTGTTGCTTTTCTCCCCCAATGTATAGTTTTGGCATTTTAGTAGAAAATCAGATGGCTTTAGCTCTGTCAGTTCATATCTAGGTCTTGGATTTCATTTCATTGACCTTCATGCATGTTTTGTATCTGTATCATGGCTGTGTTTGTTACCTTGGCTGTATAGTATGACTTGAAATCAGGTATGGGGGAACTATCTCCAGCATTTGTGTGTGTGTGTGTGTGTGTGTGTGTGTGTGTGTGTGTGTACTTTGGATTGCTTTGGATGAGATCTATTGTACTTCATATTAATTTTAAGATTTTTATGTTTTTATGATGGTAGAATTGAAGTTTGGACGGATACTGCATTGAATCTTTAGATTGCTTTTTTTAGTTTAGCAATTTTTACAATATTAATTTTTCCAACCATTGACATTGGTGGTCTTTTCACTTACCATTGTTTTCTTTAGTGTTTTAAATTTTTCAACACAGAATGTTATCACTTCATTGGATAGGTTTTATTATCCTTTTTTATTGGTTAAACATGTCATTTAATGACTTCATTCATGCTTATAATGTATACTCTGATGATTCTCCCACAATACCTTCTCTTATCTCCCCTACACACCTGTCATCCCTTTCCCCTCTCTAAAGGATGCTTTCTGACATTCATGACTTTTTCTTTGTATTGTGACTACTGCTTTTAACAAAGGTCTGTGTGATTATGAGTTTGGAACTTCATACCTGACACTGGTGGCCTTACCTTGAATGCAAAACTGAAGATAATGATATCAGTAGCCAATAGTTCATCAGGGAGACCTCATAAGCCCCTTCCAGCTCAGAGCTGAATATTGACAAGCCCAGTCTTGAAAGGCACAGTAAAGGAAACCAAAGCTGCTAAGAGACCATGTTTGCTAAAGCTAACATTTCAAAGCCTTTCTATCTTTCAGCTCCTATGTTCTGCCTGCTCCCTCTTTCATGTTTCTGAGTCTTGGAAGATGAGGTACAAATGTCTATTTTAGGTCTGAGTACTCAATAGTCACTTACTCTCAGAACTTTGAGAAGCCCCTAGTCATTGCATTCAGTGCCATTGGCTGTCCTGACCAGGTGCTTCATTTGAGGCAACTGCAAATGGAGTGTTTATCTGATTTCTTTCTCAGTTATTGGTACATAGGAGGTGTGTGTGTGTGTGTGTGTGTGTGTGTGTGTGTGTGTGTGTGTGTGTGCGTTTTGTATCCTGCCGCTTTACTGAAAGCAATTTTTTTTTTAGATCTAAGAGTTTTCTGGTAGAGTCTGTAGGGCTTCTAGTGTATAGAATCACACCACCTCCAAATAAGGATATTGTGACTCCTTCCTTTCCTATTTATATCTCTTTTATTTCCTTCTTTTATCTTATTTTTATAGATATGACTTCAAGCCTTCTCTTGAAGAAGAGTGGAGAAAATGGGCACTCTAGTCTTGTTTCTGATTGTAGTAAATGTGCTTTTAGGCTTTCCTCATTTATTATAATGTTGATTATAAATTTGTCACACAGAGCTTTTGTGATGTTAAGGGGGGAAAGGAGAGAGGATGACAGCAGAGCAGGACAGGACCAGATTGCTAAATTGGCATTGGGTCCTCAGTAAAGGAGAAATAGATATAAGGGAGAGAGATGGATTGGAGTAAGATGTCTGAATGCAGTCCCACTTTTCTGATTCCAAGCTCAGCTCTCCACGCATCTTTTCCAAAGCTCCCAGATATCTCTCATATCCCTGGGTGGTCCTTTTTAAGTTTAGTTACAGATGCTGGTCACACTACTTGGAAGTCACTCAGTGGTGCAGCTATGAATGCTGTTCTCACCTCCATGTGGTTCTTTGATAGGTGGGGTCACAGATGCTGAGACTATTAACCTTTACCAGTTGATAGCAGATGCTGGTAACACCACTGGGTGTTCCTTCAGTGGTTTTGGTTGTGAATGCTGGTCCCAGCATTGAGTGTCCTGCTATGTATCTGCATCTATGCTCTCTGGTGGACTATGCTCCTGATCAACTTTCTCCTTTGCTGAATACTGTTGTCATTAATGCTTTAGTGGCAGAGACGTAGAGACAGTGAATAAATATTTGTTGGATGAATATGATCATAGTTCCTTCAACTAAATTCTAAAAGTAAAGCACTTCAATGTTTTAAGGCTGCCTTTGTTTTATTTAGTCAATATAATTGTGCCAATCATTCTATTATATTAGATTGCTCACAAAGGGCAATAACATGGATTAAATAAAACTGAGGTGTATGTGTGTGTGTGTGTGTGTGTGTGTGTGTGTGTGTGTGTGTGTGTGATGTCATACAGAATATAAATCTGTTTCTACTGTGTAGATAGATGTAAATGAGGTTACCTAACTCCCAGTGATAGTTTACCCTTGTTTCCAACTTAACTTGGAATCCAGGAAACACAGCTGCAAGAAGAAAGGAAGGAGCCTTTTCCTCCTCTGTGCACATTCAAGAACATTATTCTCCAGGAGCCCATCAGGTTCAAGCTAAGGTCTTACATGGAAAACTTCTGACTTTTTATCTTTATGCAAAAGTGAGGCAGATAAAGCTTTTCCAAGCTGTGCTAAATAGCTTTAGGTCCACTCCTCAGGACTAGATAATCTGAGGCTCTCTACTACGTCAGATTTTAGTATAAGGCTGCTTTAAGCACTTAGTATGGTCCTTCCTCACTTCTTCTCTGCAAATAAGAAAATCAGGGAATTTCCTTTCCTGATAAAGACAGCTGTCAAGGTTAATTGCTACTTAAAATGAGAACAGTGGCAGGAAATTATTTTAATTTAGATTTTTGAAGATATGCATAGTTATCATATTTTTGATTTAATTATCTGGAACCATACTGAGTGCACACACAATCAGTAGTTGACATATTTATTAACATATCAAGGTAAAATTGTAATACTGGGACTAACAGTAATGAATGGTGACAACAAGGTAGGTACTTTACAAATTGTCAAACTGAAATATACAACAAACCATTTACTAGAGTTAGAGAAGTGGTTTATACAAACTTAACTAGCTTGAAGAACCAAAATGTTAAATATCCTAATTCTCCAAAATGTTTAAAATATCCAATTTCATCTTTTATGAAAGTTCCCAGTGTTTAAGAGACCCTGTTTGTCATGCTTCAAGGCATCAATCAGTTCTTGAGTTAGAAACAGAGTATGCTAGTTGTGAGAAGTCTTACCAGATTTATAGTAAGAGATAGAGAGCTCAGAAATGATTTGTTGAGGGCTAGGTAGATTAGCCATATTGAAAAGCTATGGATTTGATTGAAAGACTTGCTTCTCTGAGTATGGCTGAAGAATGACCTACAATGGTTCTTAGCATCAACTTCATGCCTTTACTTGCATATGCATAACTACCTACCCACCCACCCAACTATGCAAACCTGCATATACACACAAGCACACAGACATACACACATGCATAGCATGTACATTAAAAAAGAAATAAAAACAAAACTAATAATCTGTTGAATGTAGGAAGAACTGGGTTCTTTCTGATCAGCTAAGAAAGGATGTAGCCTATTTTAAGATTTTAATTAAAAACTACATTTGTTACTCATTCATATACCTGCAAGGATGTATAAGTTTCTCTCTTGTCTTCTCAGTAATAAGTAATGCTGAAATGAACACATATCTCTAAAGAAGCCTGATATGATAGATATTCAGAAACAATGTTGACAAAACCAATGGTTTATATATATATATATATATATATATATATATATATATTTTTTTTGAGGAATGTTCATATTGTTCTCCACAGAGACTATACAAATTTATATCCCCCAAAACAGCTCACAAAATTCCTTCTCTATATTCGTATTAACATTTATTATTATTTATATGTAGTACCCATATAAACAGATGTGATGTAATAACTCATTGTGGTTTGGACGTGAATTTATCTGATGTTCAGCAATGTAGAGATCACCTGATAGATGGCTTTTTAAAAAAATCTATTTAGAAATTCCCTTGACTATTTAAAAATCAGATTCTTATCTATTTGCTATTGAGTCGTAGGACATTCTTATTCTTTTATATTAACTCTGCATCAGTACATATTTTACAAGTATTTTATCCCATTATATTAGTTATCTCCCTGTGACTTTCTTTTTCTTGAGGATTTTATACATGAGTATATTGAGTTTGCCTCATTTCCACCTTCTCCAACTCTTCTCCTGCCACTAGCCAACTTCTCTCAAGTTCATGACCTCTTTTCTATATTTATTTTTGTTGTGCACACACACACACACACACACACACGCACACACACGCACACACACACACCTGAGTTCAACTATCCTTATTTACACTCTTAGGACTAACAATTTAGAATTAGGGTCTTGACCTTGAAGTAAAACAGCACCCCCAATGAAACAACCAAATTAATCAACCAACCAACAAGACACACAAACAAAATTGTTTCACCTCTTCTTAGCAGTCATTGACTGGCTCTAGTTTTTCATCTAGAGGTGAACTTTGTGAGTGTTTCTCCATTGGTGTTGGTGTACCAACTGATATGGTCTTTGCAGGTCATGTGTGAACAGTCATATTGTTGAGAGTTTATGAAAATAACATCTTTATCCTATCTAGATAAAACAAACACATGGCAATTGTCTTGGATACCAGGGTTTTACAAACTTTCTGCCCCTCTTCCAAGAAGTTCTCTGAGCCATAGGTGTAGGGGATGTGTTTCTGAAGTCTCATTGAGGCTTGTCACCTCAAGGTTACTTATTGTCTGCATTTTTATCAGTTGTAGACTTCTTTCCTAGTCTCCATCTGCTGCAAAAAGAAGCTTCCTTGATGAAATGTGAGAGCTGCATTTATGTACTGTGTAAGGATGGATTTCTTAATCAGGATTACTATTGCTGTGTTAAAGCACCATGACCAGAAGCAAGTTGGAGAGAAAAGTGTTGTTTAGCTTACGCTTTCTCATCATTGTCCATCACTGAAGGAAGTCAGGACAGAAACTCACACAGAGTAGGACCCTGGGGGCAGAAGCTAATACAGAGGCCATGGAGGAGTGCTGATTAGTTGGTCATGACTTGCTCAGTCTACTTTCTTGTAGAACCCAGAATCACTACCAGGCCAGACATGGCACCACCCACAATGGGATGGGCTCTCCCCGACCAATCACTAATTAAGTTCCTTGACCAGTGAACTGTTTAAGTTCTTTTTCCATTCCCTGTCCCATATTTCAAATATGGCTTAAGATAAGGGAAGATTTCATTTTTTTACATGTAAATAATAACTAACTGTCTCAGTACTATTTTCTAAAGAAACTGTTCTTTTCCAATTGTGTGTGTGTGTGTGTGTGTGTGTGTGTGTGTGTGTGTGTGTGTGTGTGTGTGTGTGTGTGTGTTTCCTTTGGACTTCATCAAAGATGATTGGTATTGTACAGCACTATTTCTGAACAAATCAACCTCTGTCTGGTTAGCTATGCCTGTGTGCAAGAAGATATCCAGATCTGGCCCAATAGCAGTTTGTGTTCTGTTATAGAAAGATGAGTAGAGAGGGCCACTGGAGTCACCTGAGATTCTAGCAGTTTAACTAGCCATTTATGTGTAGTTACACACTAAATTCACGTGATCTCAGGGATGACTGAAGTGTTAACGTGTATAGGTTAAGTAGGACCCTCTACCTACATGACTGGGTGAAGATTTTCCAGGAATAGCTACTTTGGGGTTACCTCTGCTCCTACAAGCAACCCTCCCTACATGTTCCTTGAGTAAGCTCAGAGAACTTATTGTTCCCCAGGCTAAAATTTAGATGCATACTTTTGTTTATCCTTGGACTTTTATAATGAGAATTGAGATGCTGTTTGCATCTCCCCAGGGAAAGAATTCTAACAGCAGTGGGACTGCATGTGCATGGGTTTTTTTGGGGGGGGGTCTCTCTCTATTATTTACTTGGGTTGGTATTTTTGCTTTCATGCAAAGATCATACTCTTTGGCTACCTTGACTTTATAATACATTTAAATTAGGAAGAATGATGTCCATAGTTTTTCTCATGTACAAGATTATTTTGGTTACTGTCAACCTTAGTTTCCTAATAATATATTTAGGATTATTTTTTCCAAGTCTCTAAAGTCATTGAAATTTTGATAGGAATTACCTCAAATCTGTAGATAACTTTTTGGAAGAAAGAAAATTTAGATATTAATTCTTCTAAAGTATGAAAATCATGTTGAAATTTCATTTTATAAGGGAATATAAGCAAAGCACAATCTCAAGAGTAGCTGCCGTTATGTCCTGTGGACCACACTGTTGACTGTTCAAAGTGTTCCACCATGCTTGGAGCAGCTTATTCTCCCACAGTAGGTACTGAACTATGTGCTTTGTGAGCACCTCTTCCTTGTCCTCAGTTAGTGGCACTTTCCTTGGCTAAGGATGGAGTCTAGGGAGGCTGGACTAAAAGAAGACCAGAACAATAGTGATCAAATGAGGAGAGTGTGGAAGAATCTCTGGGATGTTAATATTGGTTGGTTGTCTCTGGGGGAATATTTGTGCTTACCTGAACTTTCTGTTTCAATAAACAAATAGTGAAAAGAAAATTTGAGAAGTTTCTTAATATAATCACAGGAAGTAAAAACTTAAGATTCATGGATTCTTATACCAGCCCTGTTTCTCCAAAACATTGGGGATAGAAAGTGTGGCCATCTAGGGATTTGGGGAGGGGGTAATTTCTCTGACAATTAAAGAATTAACAGACAGGAAAAAAATCTCAGGCATTGAAGGCAGCAACAGGTAACAAGCTTTATTAAACGTGAAGAAACACACACATGCATACACATACATACATACAGAGAGAGAGGGAGAAAGAAGGGGAAGGGAAGGGGAGAAGGGGGAGGGGAGAAGGAGGGGGAGGAGGAGGGGGAGGGGGTGTCCACACAGAGCAGAGAGAACAAGTTCATTTCCTGCTGTAGGTTTAGGATCTTATGTGTTGGGTTTTTTTGGTGGCCTGGAATGGGTCCCTTCCCCTCATTTCTGGTTGATGAGCTTTTAAAAAGGGAAGAAATTGGATCTGGTAGGCCCACAGCTTTAGGCCAATAGGGCTTGCAGCCTTAAACATATCTGAGCAGCCTGGAATGGTCAGCCAGAAGGGAGTGGCACTGGTGGGGGAAACAGCCTTTAGGTTTTTGTCTCAGGTCAAGAGGATAAAGAAGAAGCTGAAAGCTTCGTCGTCATTATCCATCTGTGGGCACTTCCCCTATCTATATGCCTTCCAGTGGTCTGTTTAGCTCTTAGTCCCTCAGAAATGCTGTGCCCTAGACACAGAACCTCCTGACTGGGGATCACCTATGTCTGTAGAAAGGGGCTGAAATGTGTTCATTTCAGCATCAGATCACACTAAGATCGACCCAGTTCCCCTCGTTGTCATGACATGCTCAATAAGGAATACTGCAACAGTAACTCAGCAGAGCAGGACAATCATCTTCAGTGACATGGACACTCAGTGAGTAGAAGTATTTTTCCTCCTGATAGTATTTTCTTCATTAGAAATGAATTATTAGCTTTCTATATTTGGCTTAAGATAATGAACTTCGTTTTTCAGATTCCAAACGAGAACAATCTACCCCAAAAGCCACCTCATTGCAAGTTCTATCTCAGTCTGGCTAATGTGCTTGCCCTAGCATGTCCTGCAGAGAACACAGGCTCTGCTGCTCATCTGATACTGAGGAGTGGTCTGAATATTAGTTAGCAACTGTAACCAATTATTGGAGTTATTTCAGAAGATCAAGGGTTTTATTGAAATCATGCCAGGAAATAGAAAAGTTTAATTAGATAGGGTTACAGACCCCTGTTCATCTAGTATTCATTCAGAGATTATCTTAGAGCATTTTTAATGTAATTCACTAAATATAGCAGTGGAGAGAAAAAGCTGTGAGATGAATTATGATTGCTCATCAAATCACTCAAGAAGGGGCCATACTGATGTAAATGAGAAGATGACCTGCAGGTCTTATCTTAGCAATAGGCTTGTGATGACAGGAGAAAATAGGCAATTTCCCTGACTTACTGGATAGCTAGTGGCAAACCCCGTGGGTCCATTCGTTCCCTATTATCTTTCTGACTACCCTTGTAACACTATTTTTGTAGTATACTTAACTTAAATATAAATGCACAAATAGCTATATAGTGCTAGATAGGATATAAATGTATTATAGACAGATACAACTAACTGCCATTTTCTCTACAGTCAATGGCCTTGTAAGCATACAGGGAAATGTTACACGGCATAGGAAAAGTCTGTTGATTTTAGTAAGTTCAAAAGTCTTAAAACAAAATCTTTATGGGGGCAGTGTTAGAATTTCTTTAGAATTAACTTTCAGAGCTGCCTCCTTCAGCAGATCAAATCCTGGTAGAGCCCTTAGAAAATAGAAAGATGGTAAGTCTGATCTTTTCAACATCTTCAGTTCTGCGAGGTGTCGGGAATGGGTGATAAGTTCCATTTATTTGCTAAAGTTTTCATCGCACTCTGTTTCTGGAGCCTCTGCTTTCCATGAACCGGAACACAGGAAAGTACTGAGGTGCTTCAGGCCTGGGCCTCTGAACTGCATCCATGGGAAAGATAAAGGATGCTACAGGTTTTCTGGTAACACTGGCTCTCTCTCTTTGCTCCATGCCTGTCATGGCTAGAGCAACAGCATTGGAATCTGGAGAGACAGGTGATCCTGGAGTTGTGCCCTTCTGTTGCTCTTGGGAGCATCTTGCCTGAACACCCATGCACCCTGCTGAGGAGATGGGACGTGCTGAGAGAGCTAGGGCACCAGCAGGACGAAGAGGCTCCAAGGAAAGGAGTCTTCATAAAGGTTTGGGTGACTGTGACCATGGATAAATTCCTGAGCTTGATACAAGGGGCCAATAGGGAATTGGCCATGCCATAGTAACTACCACTAGAGAAAAACCAATCATAGAGACCAGAAAGCCTCCAGAAGAGGCTCACAATAGACCACTATAAGATACCTGCTATATCCATTAGGAAGGAAAAGAAGGCAAGTCAACACCCTGGAAGGTTGAGGATTTATGCAAAGAGACTGAGTGAACCAAAATGCACCGTTTGTACAAGTCCCCAAAAGAAACTGAACACTGAATTATTTGATTACTTAACTAAAAGGAGATTGGTTAAATCCTAAGAGACAGAAACGTTAATTAGGAAACTAATTAGCAAGTTTCTCTGGAACTTAGTGAGACCGGAGGCTTATAGAAAATGCACTACATGTTGGTATGCTTGAGTATATAGTCTTGAGTTATTTGTACCTCTGGTGCGTTGGCTGAGCCAACATGCCTGCAGCCCCACAGAAGGTTCTTTCAGTTTGGCTTTGATCATAAACTGCAGGTAGGGAGGTAAGGGGCTGAGTGGGTAGATACAGTCTATCTCACTCATCCCAGTTCTGTGTCTGTGGACAGTGATCATTCTCTGTTCTTTTCAATGATGCCCTGGCATTGTTCTCCTTGTCCTTAAGGAATCTGTCTCTGTACCTCTTCCCCTTCTTCACAGTGGCTAAAATAATAATGAAAGGTACCAACTTTCATTACTACAACACTAGAGGCTTCAAGGGTGTTGATATGGTGGCTCAGCAAGGCTAAAGCTCTGATTTTGCTCCATCTTCCTGATTGTCACTGTTATACTTTTAACTCTGATTAGTAGACTGTTGCTGCAATTCTAGAAGTCACATGAAAATATAATGTCCTGCGGAAGTGATACCAATTTGCTCCATGTTTTCAAAGAGCCTTCAGGTTTTCCTGGTCTCATTCATAAAACTTTGTCACCAATCTACTCTGAGCCATGTGTTGATAAGGAGATTGGAATTCTAAAAGACAAAATTTCTTCAATAAAAGTGGTATATGACATCAGCAATAACATCTACTTTAAAAAAAAAAACTGCAGTGATAAATGATTAATTTCTTCTTTGCCATTCCTTGAAGTCTTGGGTACATTGTTGATCTGAGCTCAGATTGTTGTGCAGACTTCCCAACAGGTTCTACAACTTTTTAAGGGAGTGGTATCGTAAGTCTTCACAGTGTGGAAGGAACCAGTGCAACTGAAATTCATAAGGGGTATCTAGTGCAGAGCAGGGGAAGAAGGACAAGTGGCAAATCCAGAAAGTAGGCTTTTTTCTTTCAGCCTCACCTCTCCCCACCACTCATCTTCATTCATCTTTTTAAAGAAAAATACAGAATAAAAACAAAAGTGTTGCTGTGAGAGACAATCTTCCACTTAGCATTGGACATTCCTTATGTCCATGGATCAGTAGTCTTCTTCTCTGTGTTTTGTGTAGAAGAAGGCTACTGATTTGTTAGAGTTAATTTCACATCCAGCCACTTTGCTGAAGTTGTTTATCAGGTGTAGGAGTTCTCTGGTAGAATTTTTAGGGTTGCTTAGGTATACTATCTGCGAATAGTGATAACTTGACTTCTTCCTTTCCAATTTGTATCTCTTTGACCTCCTTTTGTTGTCTAACTGCACTGGCTAGAACTTCAGGTACTCTATTGAATAAATAGGGAGAGAGTGGGCAGCCTTGGCTTTTCCCTGATTTTAGTGGGATTGGTTCAAGTTTCTCTCCATTTAATTTGTTGTTAGTTGCTGGTTTGTTGTATATTCCTTTTATTATGTTTAAATATGGGCCTTGAATTCCTGACCTTTCCAATACTTTAACATGAAGGGATGTTGTATTTTGCCAAAGGCTTTTCAGCATCTAATGAGATGATCATATGATTTTTTTCCTTTGAGTTTGTTTATATAGTGGATTAACTTGATGGATTTTCATATATTGAACTATCCCCGCATCCCTGCGATGAAGCCTATTTGATCATGGTGAATGATGGTTTTGATGTGTTCTTGGATTCAGTTTGTGAGAATTTTATTGAGTATTTTTGCATCAATAATCATAAGCGAGATTGGTCTGAAGTTCCTTTTTTGGTTGGGTCTTTATGCGATTTAGGTACCAGTGTAACTATGGATTCATAGAATGAATTAGGTAGCATTTCTTCTGTTTTTATTTTGTAGAATAGTTTGAGAAGTATTGGTATTAGATCTTCTTTAAAAGTCTGATAGAATTCTGCACTAAAACCATCTGGCCTTGGGCTTTCTTTTTTGGTTGGGAGACTTTTAATGGCTGCTTCTATTTCTTTAGGGGCTATGGGACTGTTTAGAGAGTTTATCTCGTCCTGATTTAACTTTGGTACCTGAAATCTGTATAGAAAATCATTCATTTCATCTAGATTTTCCAGTTTTTCTGAGTATAGGCTTTTGTTGTGGGATTGGATTTTTTGTATTTCCTCAGTTTCTGTTGTTATGTCTCCCTTTTCATTTCTGATTTTTAAAATTTGGATACTGTCTTTGTGGCCTTTAGTTAGTTTGACTAAGATTATCTACCTTGTTGATTTTCTCAAAGAACCAGCTTAGTTTTTTTTTGATTCTTTGTATAGTTCTCTTTGTTTCTACTTGGTTGATTTCAGCCCTGAGTTTGATGATTTCCTGCTGTCTGCTCCAATTGGGTGTGTTTGCTTCTTTTTGTTCTAGAGCTTTCAGATGTGCTGCTAATTTGCTAGTGTAGGATTTTTGTTAAATTCTAGAAAGTCTTTAATTTCTTTATTTCTTCCCTTTCCAAGTTATCATTGAGTAGAGAGTTATTCAGTTTCCATGAGTATGTGAGCTTTCTTGTTTGTGTGTGTGTGTGTGTGTGTGTGTATGTGTGTGTGTGTGTGTGTGTGTGTGTGTGTGTGTGTGTGTGTGTGTGTGTGTTGTTACTGAAGACCAGCCTTAGTCTGTGGTGACCTGATAGAATGCATAGGATTATTTCAATTTTCTTGTATCGGTTGAGGCTTGTTTTGTGACCCATTGTATGGTCAATTTTGGAGAAGGTATCATGAGGTGCTGAGAAGAAGATATATTCTTTTGTTTTATAGTAAAAATTTCTGTAGATATCTGCTAAATTCATTTGGTTCATAGCTTCTTAGCTTCACTACGTCTCCGTTTAGTTTCTGTTTCTATAATCTGTCTATTGGTGAGAGTGGGGTGTTGAAATCTCCCTCTATTACTAAGTGAAGTTCAACGTGTGTTTTGAGCCTTACTAACATTTCTTTTACAAATGTGGGCACCCTTGCATTTAGGGCATAGATGTTTAAAATTGAGAGTTCATTTTGGTGGACTTTTCTTTTGATGAGTATGAAGTGTTCTTACCCATCTCTTTTGATAACTTTTAGTTGATAGTCAATTTTATTGGATATTAGAATAGAATGGCTACTCCAGCTTGTTTCTTGGGACCATTTGCTTGAAAATTTTTTTCCAGCCTTTTACTTTGAGGTAGTGTCTATCTTTGTCACTGATGTGTGTTTTCTGTGTACAGAAAAATGCTCAGTCCTGTTTACTTATCCAGTCTGTTAGCCTATGTCTTTTTATAGAGGAATTGAGTCCATTGACATTGAGAGATATTAAGGGCCAATGATTGTTGGTTCCTGTTAATTTTTGTTGTTAGAGGGGGTATTATATTTGTGTGCTTTTTTCTTTTGGGTTTGTTGAGATAATTAATTTCTTGGTTTTTGTTGGGTGTTGTTTTCCTTCTTTTATCCTCTGTAGGGCTGGATTAGTGGGAAGATATTGTTTAAATTTGGTTTTGTCATGGAATATCTTGGTTTCTCCATCTATGATGACTAAAAGTTTTGCTGGGTATAGTAGCCTGGGTTGGCATTTGTGTTCTCTTAGGTTCTGTATGACATCTGCCCAAGATCTTCTGGCTTTTAGAGTCTCTGTTGAGAAGTCTGGTGTAATTCTGATAGGTCTGCCTTTATATGTTACTTGGCCTTTTCCCCTTACAGCTTTTAATATTCTTTCTTTGTTCTGTGTATTTAATGTTTTGCTTATTATGTGACGGGAGGAATTTCTTTTCTTGTCCAATCTATTTGGTGTTCTGTATACTTATAGTACATTTATGGCCATCTCTTTCTTTAAGTTAGGGAAGTATTCTTATATGATATTGTTGAAGATGTTTTCTGGCCCATTGATTTGGAAATCTTCACTCTCTTCTATTTCTATGATTCTTAGGTTTGGTCTTTTTGTTGTGTTCTGAATTTCCTGGATGTTTTGGGTTTGCACTTTGTATTTTCTTTGACTGTTGTGTCAACATCTTCTATGGTATCTTCTAAATCTGAGATTCTCTCTTCTGTCTCTTATATTCTGTTGGTGATGCTTGCATCTGTAACTCCTGATCTCTTTCCTAGGTTTTCCATCTCCAGGGTTGCTTCTCTTTGAGATTTCTTTATTGTTTCTATTTTTAGATCCTGGACATTTTTGTTCGATTCCTTTATCTGCTTGAATGTGTTTTCCTTTATTTCTTAAAGGGATTTATGTTTTCTCTTTAAGGGCTTCTACTTGTTTACCTGTGTTTTCCTGTATTTCTTTAAGGGAGTTATTTATTACCTTCTCAAAGTCCTCTATCATCTTCAAGAGATGGGATCTGAGGTCAAAATATTGCTTTTCCAGTGTGTTAGGGTATCCAGAGCTTGCTGTGGTAGGAGAACTAGGCTTTGTTAGTACCAAGTGGCATTGGTTTCTGTCGCTTATATTCTTGTGTTTGACTCTCACCCTCTGGTTATCTCTGGTGTTAACTGGCCTTGCTGTCTCTGATTGAAGCCTGTCCCTCATCAATTCAGGCTGTCTCTGGGTGTGGGAGGGGGTCTGGGGCTCCAGATCTGTGAACCTGATTATGACTGACCTCCTAGGACTCAAGATGTCTCTTGGTGTGTGCTTGGGGGAGGGGTTCTGGAGAACCTGATCTGCTCCTGGGGCACTGTTATGGACAAGAAGGAGGATGATGTGTTTCCGGCAGGTGAATAGGCCCTGCATCTACTGGGCCCTGTGGGGGTCCCAGTTAGGCTAGGTACTGGGGCAGGTGTATGTGTCTCACCTGTGAGTCTGGTTATGGCAGACCTCCTAGGAGTCAAGCTATCTCTGTGGGGGGATGGGGTGGATGGGAGTGGCTGGAGCATCTGATCTGAGACCAAATTTTTGTTTCAGTGATTCTTTGTATAGTTTTTGTTTGTTTGTTTCTATTTTATTGCTTTTAGCCCTGAGTCTGGTTATTTCTTGCATCTACTTCTTTGGGGTGTGAATTCTTATTTTTGTTCTAGAGCTTTCAGGTGTGCTTTTAAGTTAGTAGGATGACAACTCTCTAATTGTTTAATGTAGGCACTTAGTGCTATGAACTTGCCTCCTAGAACCACCTTGTATTGTATTACATATACCTGGGCATGTTGTGTGTTCATTTTAATTCAATTCTAGGAAGCCTTTAATTTATTTCTTGATTCATTGTTTTATTCAGTAGTGAGTTATTCAGTTTTCATGAACTTGTAAGTATTCTGTTGTTAATATAACTTTAATCCATTGGGTGGTCTGATTGTTTGCAGGGAGTTAATTATATTTTCTTATATCTGCTGAGATTTGCTTTATATCTAAATATTTGGTCAGTTTTCAAAACAGTTCCACAAGGTGCTGAGAAAAAGGTATGTTATTTTGTGTTTGAGTGAGATGTTCTGTTAATATCTGTTAAGTCCATATGGTTTATAATGTTAGTGAACTCCAATATTTCTCTGTTCAGTTTTTGTCTGGGTGACCTGTTTATTGCTGAGAGTCAGTTATTAAAGTCACTCACTATCAGTGTGTGAGGGTTCATAGAATGTGGCAGGATTTATTTTATGCACTTGGGTGCCCTTGAGTCTGTTTCAAAAAGAATTACAAATCACTCTTGGTGGAGTTTTTCTTTGATGAGTATGTTGTGTCCTTCCTTCTCTCTCCTGGTTTTGGTTTGACGCCTATTTTATCAGATATTAAAATGTCTATACTAGCTTGCTTCTTACGCCCATTGGCTTGGAAGAACTTTTTAAGCTTTTCCCCTGAGGTGATGTCTATGCTTGATCATAAGGTGTGTTTTTTGGATGCAGAAAAAAAAACTGATCCCTGTTTCAGGGAATTTGATCACATTGTGAACCTTGAGATTGTGTTGTTTACTGAAAAAAAAAAAAACCAATAAACTGTTCCTAGTTGTGGTTTAGCTCAGCCCTTAGCACACAATTTTAATCCCTCTGGCTGGAATACAGACATGTCCTTAGTTTAATCCCAAGCAATGAAGGTAAAGTTAATTTGTACAAGGAAGCACCCATATTTGAAAGTTATATTTAATTGAGTGATGTACAAAGTAATGAATCAGAGAAAGATTTGACAGAATAGGATATGCCCAATTCTTACAAGAAGAGACAGGAAAGGGGTAGTGCAGAAAGAAGGAGGAGGCAGTTTTATCCAGAGGGTTTTACATAGACAGGTTGAAAAGAGAACAAGCTAGACACAGGTGAAGGGAGAATGAGCCAGAAAATGAGAAGCCAGAAGATTAGAACAGATTGCTAGAGTTAGTTTGAGGCCAAACAGAGCAATTCAGGAGAAGCCAAGAGAAGCTAGATTGAATCAGTCAGTTTGTAGAAAAAGTTTGAGGCACAACAGCTGAGTTCAGTAAGGACAAGAAAGAGTAAGCTTATTCAGCAGAAAGCCTCAGAGGCTGCAAACATTGTAGGCCTAGATTAGACTATATGGAGGCTAGAAGCTTCCAGGTCTAGGCCTAGGTTAGCAGACTGGGGCAGTAAGCCTCAGAGATGGTAATTACTCCAGGTGAATAAAAGCTACTTTTATAGAGCCTTTTTAAAAAATCCATTCTGTTAATCTGTGTAGTTTTATTAAGAAATTGAGACCATTGATGTGTGTGTGTGTGTGTGTGTGTGTGTGTGTGTGTGTGTCTGTGTGTGTGTGTGTGTGTGTCTGTGTGTGTGTGTGTGTGTGTGTATCTGTGTGCACATGCGCACACATTTCACCTTATTTGATTTTCTGGTCTCGGATTACTTATTTCTTGTGTTTTCTTGGGTATGGTTAACCTTTTCTTGTTTGGAGGTTTTCTTCTAGCACCTTGCAGTTTATAGATAAATATTGCTTAAATTTGTTTTTATTATGGACTGTCTTATTTTATCCATGTACAGTGATGAAACTTTTGGTGTATATAGTAATCTGACTGACATCTTTGGTCTCTTAGTGTCTGCAGGCTATTTGTTCAGGATCCTCTGGTTTTTAGAATCTCAATTGAGAAGTCAGGTATAATTTTAAATGAAGCCTTCATATGTTACTTGTTCTTTTTCCCTTGCTGCTTTTCAAATTATCTCTTTGTTCTGTGCATTTAGTGTTTTGATTATTTTGTGCTGAGGGGACTTTCTTTTCTGGCCCAATCTATTTGGTATTCTGTATGCTTCTTGTACCTTGATAGGCATCTCCTTCTTTAGCATAGAGAAGCATTGTTTTATGTCTTTGTTAAAAATATTTTCTGTGGTACTCTGTTATGCTTACAGACAGGAACATGTTGTCCTCTAAGAGGCTCCACCAAGCAGCTGACTCAGACAGATAGAGGCATCTACAGCCAAACTATACATGGAGCTTGGGGACTCTTATGGAAGAACAGGATTGAGGGCCTCAAAGTGGATAGGAACTTCACAGGAAGACCAACAGAGTCAACAAACCTTGACCCTTGGGGCTCTCAGAATCTGAACCACCAACCAAAGAATATATATGGGCTGGACCTAAGCCTCCCTGAACATATGTAGCAGATGTACAGCTTGGTCTTCATATGAGTCCCAAACAACTGGAATGGGGGCTATTCCAAAAGCTGTTGCCTGTACATGGGATGTGTTTTTCTAGCAGGGCTGCCATGTCTGGCCTCAGTGGGAGAGGAAGTATCTATCCTCGAAGAGACTTGAAGTGCTAGGATGGGGGGGTTATACCCAGGGTTCCCCCACCTGCTCAGAGGAGAAAGGGATGGGGAAATAATTGTAGGAGAGGGTGACTAGGAGGGGGGCAGTGAGTGGGACATAAAGTGAATAATTAAAAAAATTAAATTAAATAAAAACATATTTTCTGTGCCTTTGACCTGTGCTTCTTCTCCTACTTCTATTCCGAATATTCTTAGATTTGGTCTTTTCATAGAGTCCCACATTTTCTGAATATTTTGTGCCAAGAGTGTTTTTTTTTTTTTTATTTAACATTTCTAAAACTGATATATCCATTTCTTTTATCATGTCTTCAGTGCCTGAGGTTCTCTCTTCTTGTCTTATGTAATCTATTGGTGAAGCTTGCTCCTGTGGTTCCTGCTCAAGTTTATAAACTTTTCATTTCCAAATTTCCTTTGGTTTTCATTTTCTTTATTGAGTCTGTTTCCATTTTCAGGTCTTAAACAGCTTTATTAGTTTCCTTCAATTGCTGGGCTTTCCTTGGTTTCTTTAAGAGATTTATTAATTTCTTCTTTAAGGACCTCTACTTTAGTCATACAGGCTATTTTAAAGTCTTTGTCTTATGATTGAGCTATGTTGTCATCCTCGGGGCTTGCTGTGATAGGACTGCTAGGATCTAGTGGGGATAAATTATCTTTGCTGTTCTTGTGTATTTATTTAGGCAGCTAGGCATCTGGGTGGGAAGATTGCAATCCCAGGTGGTGCTGATAACAAGTCTTATCTTTGTCTTTGTTGAGTGGTTGATTTGATTTTTTTGGTTTCTGTTCCCTTCCTGGTTCTTAGGAGAGTCTGGCACCTTAGGAAAGCATGTATGTGGCAGAAAATTCTTCTGGGATCCTGATAGGTATGGTCACTGCAGTTTCCAAGTAAAATGTGTTTCTAAGTATTGGAAGCTGACACTCAGGAATGGGGATGGGCTGGAAGGCAGTGCACAGAAGAAAGGGATGTAGGGCGTTCCACCATGAACTGCTTAGTCTCCTGGAAATGGGGCCTGAAAGTGAAGCGAGGCCATAAGTAGTCTCCTACAGAGCTGGGAATAAAACTAAGGCACTGGATCTGGAGGAGAAGGAGAGGTGAAGATCTGCAGTTAGCCTGCCTGCTTTTCTGGCCAGAGTGGCCTGTGGCTTCCCAGGGAATATCTGCTGGAGTTGGGTACTTGAACAAAGACATGGTAGGGTGCCAGAGACACCATGACCTGGCAAATCAGAAAAAACATTTTATTGGGTCTTGTTTATGGTTTCAGAGATTTAGTTCATTATTATCATGGTGGGGAGATGTGATGCTGAAGAAGTAGCTGAGAGTTCTACATCTGGATTAGAAAGAGAGCTGTTGTGTCTGTTAGCATTCTGTCTAAACTCCACCCCACAGTTACCTGGCAATATGTTCCTCCTCACAGTTGCCTGGCAACAGCCAGGTGGGCTGGCCCACTATAACAGGGTATGCTTGCTCCTCCTTCCCCCCCTTATCTCTTGCTCTTGCTTCTCTCTCTTGCATCTCTTATCTCTTACCTCTCTCCATTCCCTTCCTTCTCTATCTCCACATGGTCATGGCCGGCCTCTCCACTTCTCTACTCTCTCCCTCTCTCTGCCTTTCTCTGCCTCTACTACCCTCTTAACTCCCCTCCCCATGCCCTAAATAAACTCTATTTCTAAGCTATACCTTCGTGTGTGGCTGGTCCCTCAGGGAAGGGATGCCTTGGCATGGGCCTGCTGAAACACACCCTTCCCCTACACCCTACCTCCCCCACCTCTATAAAAGGTATATCTTTACATTTTTATAAACACATCAGTGCTGGTTTTAGCTTTTAAAACCTCAAACAAAAAGAAGCTAATACACCAAAGAGGAGTAGAAGGCAGGAAATAATCAAACTCAGGGCTGAAATCAACCAAGTAGAAACAAAAAGAACTATACAAAGAATCAACAAAACCAGGAATTGGTTCTTTGAGAAAATCAACAAG